>OY856411.1:734261028-735461028 GCA_963693085.1 Alisma plantago-aquatica | reverse complement strand
ACTAATTAACCAACAAATTCGGTAGCAACTTCAGGTCTAACGGGTTTTTATTTTTGAGTTTTTTAGGTTTTTATTTTTGGGTTTTTCGGGTTTGTATTTTCGGGTTTGCATATAACATGGTATTTTTGGGTCCACCAGTTCCATCAGGTCAAACCCACAAATAGTAATTTTGGGTTCGGGTCGAGGAAGTATGACCCGAAATTATTTTCAGGTTGGGTTAAGGTCGAGTGTATTTGATCTGACCTGAAATAGGACCCGCTCAACCCGGACCTGATTGCCACCACTAGTGATTAGTAAACCCAAGTGCATCATCCTCATAGCCTATATAAGAATTGAACCCTAATGCTGGTAAGGAACTACAGACTTGCAACTCAACCACCGTTGCAAGACTACAAGCTTCATCACACTCGTTGTAGACCCAATGTCACCTTAGCCTAACTAGTCCCTCTTTGCCTTCTCTGCAACTTGACTACCATACCTCCACCATAAAATCATTGAAGTCCCTTTGGATAGACATATTATTCCATCGTCTACAAACCAAGACCTCAGTCTAATGCAATTCTACTACAACTCTCATCCTTACAGTCACCACCAAACTCCACCCTTCCGGTGACCACCTTAATCCCTCTGTCCTCATTGTACCAAACTAGGCCTCGTCCACCTTGGATACTTGAAATGTAGGAGCCACCATTGTTCGTCTGTCCCTCAAGATAAGAACTAAACATCTAAACATATCAGTTATTTCTGAGGATCGCACCATTGCCACTGTAATTTTTTGAACTGAGAAGTTCAGTCAAGTCAGACGTAAGAGAGAGACCCCATCCTTCGGTCATCCCTTCATGGATGGATCCACAATACTAATCTTGCAACGATACCTTCACAAAAAAGGAGGTCTATGACTTGTTCTATGAGAACAAGCATGGCATGGGTTCACCTCTAGTTAAATCATGTCATGCCAATTATGAAAAATCAATAATACACCTCTTATATAAACTGATTGAGAGAAGAATCATGTGATACAATATGCATCTGATTTCTATATTCACTTGTTTGATACATGTTATTTAAAACAAAATGAGTTAGATAATCTTAAATGTAAATTAGTTGCATAGGCTAAGTATTACATACCCACAACATATATAGAATTATCTATTACTAATATTGTCACATAATAGGATAGGTTGGCTAATCATCTAAGTGTTTGGATAAGGTAGATTGACTGTTGGGTCAAACAGATCCATAATATTTCTATATGGGTATATGTTTGGTGTACATATGGTAGTATGTTGTACTCATAATATGATTGTTACATATTCAAAACCCTAAAAGTATCTACATATTATAATTGAATAGAATATATCGAGTTAAGAACTATTTTGATTTAAACCAAATTATTTCGATTAAAATACATTTACGGAAAAACTATAAGAGAGAACATATTTGATTATGGGTAACCATATAGTTGGAAATGAAATATATGATGAAACTTATGTTAGACTGTGTGCAAAATTATTCCATTCTTACATACATATATTAACAATGCTTTATTAGGTTAACATAAATAGTTGAGACCTAAGTAAGCTTGTATAACTAGTATGTGTTGAATTATGTACGATATAAACCCTAGTTAGTCCTACTAAAGGTATATCGGTAAATTTAAATCTTTGAACCTAATGACTAATAGAATTATGTTATATATAAGAGATTATAACATTTTAGGATCTAATCTAGAGAAAAATATAATGTGTCAATTGAGTATGTGATATTAAGCATACATAACCTAGTTGGAGATCTAGAAATGATGTTGATGAGGAAAATACGGAATAGTAATCCTAGATGGAAAAATCTAATCCTAAACAAGTCAAATTGAACAAACTTGATTACAAACCAATTAGTAACAAATTGTTCTATTTTGTATCACTCTCTTCATAAATTCTTGGATAAATGTGAGTTATGTCTTATGCAAACTTGGGTATCAAGGTACTAAATTCTCTATTTCAATTATTGTGCTATTTAATCCCCTCTTGAACTTTGTTCATGGATTTTTGGCAAGTAGTGAACCTAATTTATTTATTAGACTTGAATTTCCTATTTGAAGGTCGCCACAACTACTTTAAATATTGGATATTGTTGATTGCTTGAGTAATTTTTTATTTGTACATTGGTATAAAATTTGAATATTGGCTATAGATTTGTCTCCTAAATTCCCTGGGTCATATCCCCCAACCCTACACATTGGATAATGGACATAGAGGTCCCCTACTACTGGTTACGCCAATAGACGAACATGCCATTCTCTTATCGAGGAGATAGGATAGGCACCAGGACCTAGAAAAGACATAATATTAGATTGCATGTGCCAATGGATAAATCCTTAAATGTTACATATTTTGATATTGAGATTATTGATACTCTCAAGTACATCTTGTTTTGTGAACAATATTACAAATCTAATAGTTTCTATACTCTTGTAACTTTTATCTTGTGTCTCCTTAAAATGCTTCACTTATTGATTGTTGTCCTCCAAATAGTCCTTAACTAATTTGTAAATATTTTGAATATCTTCTTCTTTATATTTGTTAAAATAGCTCAATAATATAGATTTAGTGCCACCTTTGCTAACCCATTTTCCCTCTTCGTTCATGTGTCAAATTATTTTCTATCATGGACATGTGATACGAATAAGACATCAAAAAAGATTAGCATGTGATGTCCTTTGTTGAAGAGTAAATAGGACTCATGTACATTTTAAATACTAGTCTCATTGTATAGTCTTTTGTGAACTTTGACTATAAATCATGAATGTACACAAGATTTGCTGATTTTGACCCAAGATTTACCACTTTGATTGTAAAGCATGAATGCATAGGCTTCTATCGACTCTGATTGTAGAGCAATAAAGTCTAATACAAAGTTATATTATGATATACAAAGAAATGTTGTGTATATTCATTTTTTACAATCAAAGTTTATGGAACCCTATGCACGGGAATATTATTTAAAACATGCATTTGTCATATATACTCTTCAATAGAGAACATCTCATGCACATCTCTTCTATGTATTCTTTGTATCACTTGTCCATGAATTCTCATAGGGAATAAATCCACACATGGACTAAGAGAAGATTTTGGTTAACAAAGTTGGCACTAAATATTTATTATTGAGATATTTAAATAAATATGAACATGAGGATATTCAAAGTATTTACAAATTAGGTAAGGAATATTTAGCTGACTATCATCAACAACTTAAGGAATTTAAGGGTGGATAAGATATAATTCATAAGGGTATTCAATATATCAACTTTGTAATATTGTTCACATATGAGATTTACTCCAGATATCAATAATCATAATGATGTCTAATCTAACTCAAAAAAGAGAGTATCAATAGTCATAATATCACAATATTACACATTTAAGGATTTATCCATTGGCACATGCAATCTAATATTTTGTCTTCACCGGAGCTAGGTGGTAGTGTTCTCCTTGCTATAAGAGAATGACATTTTATCTTTTTGGGTTAACCAGTACCGGGGGACCTCTATATCCATGATCCACTGTGTAGGGTTGGGGAAATAAGCCACTGATCTACAGCTAGAGCCCTAATCCATATGAAATTTTATGCCAATGTATAAATCCAAATGTATCCAATCATTCAACGATATTCAGTATTCAATATTATTTTGGGGGCCTTTAAATAGGAAAGATAAGAATAATAACCAAATGTAGTTCACTACATACCAAAATTCTATGGATTGAGTTGAAGAGGGATAAAAAAACACAAAAGTTGAAATAGAGAATTCAATACCTCAACACTCTAACTTTGCATAAAACATAATGTGGGTTCCTCTAGGAATTTATGAAGAGAGAGTTGCATACTAGAAAAATATTTTACTCATTGGCATGGAATCAAGTCCGTTCAATTTGACTTATTTAGGATTAGATTTTTCCATCCATGGTTATTATTTCATTTTTCCCCATCAACACCCTTTCTAGATTTCTAACTAGGTTATGTATATAAAATGTTACTTACTCAATTGTTGCATCATATTTTCTCTACATTGGACCTAAACTGATATTTTATAATATATTTAATATAATTCCATTTAGTCATTAGGCTCAAAGATGTTAATTTACCAATATATCCCTACTAGGAATATCTAGGGTTTGAATCATATGTAGTTCAATGCATACTAGTTGGGCACTCTTACTTAGGATCAAGTATTTATGTTAACCAAATTATATAATAAAAACATGAATATAAAAATGGAATAACTTTGCATCTAGTCTAACATAAGTTTCAGCATATATTTCATTTCCAAGTATAGAGTTACATACAGTCAAATAGGTTTCTCTTTAATATATTCTCCTTTAACATGTATTTTAGTTGAAGTAGGTTGGTTTATATCAAAATACTTCTTAAATCAATATATTATCTTTAATTATAATATCTACATACTTTAGGGTTTTGAGTACGTAACAAAAGTACAAGTAGTAAAACACCATAGAATTTCACGAAGAAGCAAATTAACTAGTACATAATATGAATTATGAGTTCACATGAGTCATAGCATGGGAGATACTCTCCCATGCCCAAGAACAAAGGTTCTACTCGCACATGATGAAGAAACACAAGTAAATTATAGAATTTTCAATTTTTTCCATGAGTAGAAAAAAGAAAAGCTAAAAGTAACCAAGAATGAAGTGGAAGGAGTAAAATTCCATCTTGAGGATGAAGTTCCACCCTTAAAGTAGCTCCAACTTGAACTATCTTCCCTCTCGAGAAGCTTGGCTAGAGTAGAGAAGCTTAGCTACACCCTTTGAGGAGAAAGAGGAAAGAAATGATGAATAAATGAGGTTCTCTCTCAAGAAAACTCATCTTCCTCTCCAAATTAGCCCCTCCTTTGCTCTGCAACTCTCTTTAGTCGAAAAATGTGTAACATACTGAATCTCAGGATCCTTTATGAAATTTACCCACTTTTATACTTTTCTTTGCCTTCTAGTTGTTTTGGACTCTTCTAATAAATTTCCCATCCTTTTGAGCCTTTCTTGAGGTATAATTCACAAATTACCTACATTTATGTTTATGTAGGGGGTAGTGCACAAATAACCCATATAATGAGATAACTGAGGTCTAATCATGCAATTCGACCATTAATGAGATAATATGAGTGGATTATGTTATTTGGAGCTTTTTATATCCCTATTAGATAAGATATGAGTAATTTAATGTATTTGAGTGTATTTAACCCAGTTACTTTCTCTCTCCTCCAAATAGGGAAATAATGCACTAATAATAGTATTATATGTTGATATATGACTCATAATGTTTATATGTGACTAATATCTCGAGATATACCTTATTATGTCATTTAAAGATATTCTTTATATTAATTGCTCTTTTTATGCTTTATTATATGCTTTAATAGTCTATAAATTAATTAGGGACCTAACCATGTGATTTTCGAGATATTAATGGCATAACATCGTTCTAGGTATTGTAATTAACTCATGGTTAAAATTTGGGGTCGTTTGGACTTAGTTTGACCCTCCAAATACTTTTTACAAGTTCCCATATAGTTTAACTATAGTAGATGAATCGACATTGTATTCATTGTATTGATTTCATGTGTCACGCACTTGGCACCCATTGGATCTTGATCCAATAGATCTGGGATCATCTTCAACCTCTAGTTCGCCAACTAAGAGGATGCCTCAGCTCCTCCACCTCGTTCTCCCTCTCTTCTCCACCATTTTGCAAGATTTAAGTTGCGTTGGCTTCGTCTCCTCGAGCCGCACCGTTTAAGCCTTGGCTCGTCGGCTCCCGTGCATTGTGGCTGAAATACCCAAAGGTGTCGGCCATGTCTTCTCACTTCTGCCATCATCCCAGTGCTTCATAGTTCCTCACCTATAAATACCACCTACCACACCTCCTTCGGCCCCCATTGCAAGCTTTTCCCGTTGTTAATTTGGCCCGAAGATCCCCCGCTTAGCCCCAAAACCTCCACCTTCTCCCTGATATTATGGCCCCTTTCCTAGCTGCTCGGTAATAGAAGCACCCAAATAAAGCATATGGGTGAGTTCCTCTCGTCTTGAGCTTCGTTTCGAGTACATGCACGTCCATTTTAGTTAAGAAACGTGGAAACGCCTGAATGGGCAAGCTCCTTCTCCGCAGCCATGGCTGGCGCGTGAGGAAGGAGACAACCCGTGACTTTTTATGCTTTTGCCCTCATGTGCTCCTGCCTTCACGTTTTAATTCCAAGGGCAATTTGGTATTTTGCCATTTTGTTTCTCGCAAGCCTTTTTAGCGTACATGGATTTTTCTTGCTCTCTGATTGGTCTAGAGAAAATAAATCATAGAAAATCGATATGTTATCCGAAAAATTTGAGTAAATACTCATTGGAAAGGATTTTTCACATAGAATACACATTTTTGGCTTTTAATTCCTAATTCTATTTCCTTTTTCGAAGTTTCTTTGAATGGCATTTTGAGTATGTTAAATGTTCTAAAAATGATAATTAAATCATTTCAACTCCAAATTGAGAAATAAAATATGTTTTCTTAATTAGTGAAACCTAAGTGAGCTTTTGGTCCTAATTTTGAGTCCTAAATCATTAGTTTTCGAATAAGGTCTAAAATAGGTATTTTCCTTTATACTTTATGCTTAATAAATGCTAATTTATGTGAAATGTTTGTAACTAGGGTTAATGGATGTTGATACAATCTAATCAGTGATAATGATGGATGTGAATCTTCAATGAGGTATGTGAAGCCTATTTATGTATATGGATCCTATGATTGTAGAATATATGTGCAAATAACCTATCCTTTAGTTGGATTGTATCCAACCCCCATTTTCTTTATGAGGCAATTGCTAGCCTTGATATCTTTTCTCTATTGCCCTTATTTGGCTCCTTATTTATTGAATCTTCTATTTCCTGTGTTGACTCATTTATTTGAAATACTTGAATATTTCTATTACCAATGTTGGTTCATTTATTGAGATTGTTTCATGGGTTTTATTCCCCATTTTCTATGATGTAATATTATTTATATTTCCACTACTGCCAAGTGGATTACTCAGCATGAGGAATTGTTGACCAAATAACTAATGTAGTGTACATGAGTACAAACCACCCATAGAGGGCATGTGTAATTTCGCCCTGGGGAATGTGCATTTTCTCCCCGTATTATATATACTTTTGAGGTTTGGGATGTGCATTTTCCCCACTCATCTTGGTTGAGGTCTGGTAGGTGCCTCACCCTGCATTAGAATATTTGTTGTTAAAATATCATTCATGCTTGTTGATTATTATTGTGGTAGATGCATCTTGGCAGAAGTTCTTTATTCTTAATTAATATACTTGCCTCATACTTTTGACACTCTTAGTGTAGCGAATCATTTTATTATGCAATGTTGTGCATTATTATTTGTCCTTTTCCTTTTTAATAACACATACTTTTATCTCTCTCTTGCTGGGTGACCCCGACCACCCAGGTATAGGATCAGAGTGCGCAGTTGAAGCATGGTGAACCAGCCTAAGGCTAGGGATAAAGAGTTCAACCTTGTATCTTGGACATAGCTGCCTATATATTAAGTTGTTTTGTTTGGAGACAAGTTGATTTGGTTTTAATCTTCCTCTACCTAGATCCTATTGTTGTGTATAAAGTTGTACACCCTTTTTAGGAATTTTGTACAGTACTCTTTATACAATTGTCTATAGTCAAAGTTTTAACTTCCGCTGCCACACATTGGTGTTTTTTGTTTTCCATGATTCTTTGGTAGAGACTTTGTGGTCTCTACAAAATGCTTCAAATGACAAGGCATAACCGCCCCAAGTGGTTGCACTTGTTTTTTAAACAAGGGGAAGTTGCTTTCAAAATATGTAGAAAAAGGATAAAGACATGACATGTCTTTGTGAAGACATGTCGTGTGGCATAGTGCAACTGACGTTTAAACTATTTTTCACGATAGATACATGGCATGTTTCAATAAAGACACATTGTGTAGCTACAATTGGATTTGACCTGGGGGGGAGGCACACGTCATGTGTTAACACACGATCGTATACTTGGGCAGAACATTTGAACTTTGGCCTTAAACGTGCATACATGTTGTGTCTTGATGATGACATGTCGTGTCTTCTTCTCTACAACTTGGGGAAAAAGGCCTCTGGAAACTTATACGCCCATGTGTTAAACAACACACAATGTGTTCTTTGCTTTGTGAGAGGAGTGCCCTTCCTGGAAAGTTACACACTGTGTACAATTAAAGACATGGTGTGTCTTGTGCTATTTCTTCAAGATCAACTTTGTATCACACCAAATCAATCGGGAATTTAACTAAGATCAGGTTTGGGTTGGATTATCTTCATTTTGTCATCTTTGATGTGTACTTATGATCAACATCAAGCAATAAGTAAAATAATCGAAATATGGCAAATTAAGTATGATTAGAGGCTAAATGGAAGGCAAAATGAACCAAATTTGTATGCGGATATGTGCAAAAAGTAGATATGAAATGCGCACATCAAATCCCCCTAAACTTAAAGTATTGCTTCTCCTCGAGCAAAAACAGCATAGAAATACAAATGAAGGAATTTCCAAGTTCATGTGTAGATCAAATGAAATGAAAGATGTTAACAAGGCTAAACCAACCATAATCATCAGGTTTATATTCATACCCTTGATTTCAAATTAGAAATCCAAGAAGGAAAAATTATTAGTATTAATATGCTACCATATATATACCCAAAATATATGTATATAGGATATTATGGATTTGGTCAACCCAACATTTTATCTACCTTATCCAGACACACAAAATACTAAACAAATTGTCCTATTATATCATAGTATTAGTAATAGATAGTTGTATATATATTACAGTCTGCAATACTTAGCATATCCAACTAATTTGTATTTATCATTATTTTACTCTTTCTATTCTATAGAACTCTTCTCTTAAAACACGTGAATGTAGAAATTAGAGGTGTGACTCATCGAGTGATTGTTCACTCAATCAGTTAATCTGATTGGTGTATGATCATTTTTTATCATTGATGTGCCATGATTTGATTGGAGGTGAACCCAATCCATGCTTCTTCTCGAGGAACAAGTTAGCAGACCTCCTAGATTGTGAACATAGCATTGTAAGATTGGTTTTGTGGCTCCATCCATGAAGATGATGATCGATGGGGTTTTCACTCTCATGTGTTTGAATATTGAACTTATGAATGAAACTAAATGTGGCACAACAATGTAGTCCTCGACAACAATTGATAGGTTCATATGTTCAATTCTTATCGTGTGGGAGCTAATTATATATGGTGCCTCCTATTTTGTAGTTAGCTACGATGATCAATGCATAGGTTGGTGCAATGAGTCTAGAGGGCTTGAGATGATCAGTGATTGGGTGGAATTTGGTGATGATTGTGAGGACTAGATGTATAGTAGAACTCCAGCATGTTGGAGTCTGAGTTTGCAAACAACTAAATAACTAGGATTTTTCTTTCTGCAGGGACTTCAAGTATTAGAGGTGGAGGATAATTTCTAGTAGATCGGTTGCATAGGCGAAACAATGAAAAAGGGATAGGAGACGGCAAGGTGGAGGCATCGGCAGGTCTGCAATGGGTGTGATGAAGCTTGGATGCTTACAATGGTAGTCAATTTGTACATATGTAGTTCATTAGCAACGTTGGGGTTTAATAGTTATATAGGTGTCTGGGATGATGCATGAGGGTTTGCTAATCAGAGAGGAGAGTGGGAAGAGTAATTCAATCCATCAGTGTTGCCTTTTGTTTTCTTCGTCACAAAGAAAATGGCAATGGTGACAAAGATGTAGGGTTGCACACTTATTAGTTTGATGTATCCATTGTTGTAGAGACACCAACATAGGCTAGGGGCATTATGCTAGGGTTTTAAGAGATGCACAATGGAGAGGAACAGAAGGAGCATAGGGGAGGGAGACCTCATTGTGGTTTGTAATTGATGGTGACATCAATGATATCTAAATAATGAGATGAGTCTTCACCTTTCTTAATACATTTAAATATAATAAATTATATAATTATTCATTTTCCAATTCATTCCTAAATTACATAACTCGCAAACTAGAAATTTATGATCCTAGTTGTTATGATTTGTTTTACATTTTGGATGCCCTCTAACATGATCCTAATAAAAGTTCCATATACTTTATAATATATTGTCCACATTCTCAATCATTATTTTGTATAGTGAACTAAGAGTTATGTAAAAAGTTAATAAATAACAAAAAGCAGAGTTGTCATAATTTTGTAATCAATCAAACTACATTGATGCTCTTACAAGTTAATAATTTCACCTTTATATCAGTCTTTGTCTTCATGAAATGCTCTTATACCCCTACAAGTGAAATGAATAAGATAGTTTACTAGGTATACGTATCATCATGAACACATATTATTAGTGTGTTGATAGATACATATTTGCCCTTAATCTAAAATTTTGAATTTAGTGAGTGTCCCTTTGGGTTACCACACAATGAATTAAGGTAATGTACAATCATTAAGGTTGGAGTGATCACCATGATTCCTAGTACTTGTTACTGAGTAAGAATAATGAAAAACAACAAAGTTATATATTGATGGGCAATTCATATGCTACATTACAAGTTAATAAGTAGAATTACATGATGATACTTACTTGACATTAAAATGAGCTAGAATCGATCTTTTTCCCATACTACATAAGTTCTTAAATGAAGATAATAAATATTCTATTACAAAATTGTAGCCTACTTCCACCATTTGAATCAATGAAGGTACTAGGAATATCACATTGCTTATTTGATAATCTAAACTTTGTGAATATTAATAGATGTAAGAAGAAATTTAATTGTTTTATATATAAAAAATTAAAGATATATATTCACAGTGACATATGGCATTGATAAGCTCTCACCATATCATATTTAACCTTGATTTTTGATTTCCTAAGTATGGACTAAAGGGTTTACATTTACTCCCCATGTTGTTGAATATGAGTTGTAAAATTAAAAGTGGTTTAGTATTGGAGGAAGTACAATTGGTGACTTCTTCATTTTTAGTTTATGGATCAACTATATTTTCCTCATACCAATCAAATTCATATATAGCATATAGAAATTACTTACAAATATAAATATAATAGCAATTTAGACAAACCTTTTCATACAAAGCTAGGCCTCTGGGTCACCATACTATCTTCTACTTCTCCTATTGTGTTATATTCACTATGAGGTATAGGTAGTGGTATGTATCAGATCTCCCTATACAAAAGTATGATAGATACACAAAAATGGTATAGGGCATTAGTTCACAATGCAATGTGTCATTAAGGTAGTGATCAATCATGCCCTCTATGACATACTCAAGTTGAGGATATGCAAACGCAAGTCAGTATTTCATACCATCTACCATTTGAACTGTAATTTACCAAAAAGACAACTTATATATTGAATAGGCATAGTATTATACCACTAACAATATTTCATTGAGTTGGTTTGGTGGGTCTTTGGGATTACTATGACGACCACTGATGTATCGAGTATAGATCTTGAATCTCATCCTTAGAGTGGCATACTATGTATTCAATTTGAGGAGGTCAAGATGCCTAAAAAGCTCCAGTTGCTTCTTGTACTTTCGATTGCATCAAATATTCTATTTCCTCTTATGATAGACCCCCTTCATCCCCTTGAATATATATGTATTTTTGTTGGGAGGAGCCAAAATAAGATTTCAGTCCCAAACTAACTCCTATTTCTTTAACATGACAATGATGATCTTGAGTACCAAGAGCAACTTTTGATTCGTCCCTTTGTCCATGAGGGATGAAATTCCCTTGTTTTATTTTCCCATAGAGTTTCCACTAATCATAATTCATGCACATGTTTAGTATAATTTAACAATTACAAAAAAAATAAACATGCATTGTGAGGGTTGAACTTCATCATTTTTTGTTCCATAGTTTTGGTCTTGGTATTGGAAATTTCTCTTGAGTAGGTTTCTCTAGCATCAATATCCTCCTTATGTTGGGGTGAATGAAGAGTTGGAATTGTTCTTGATTCATCCAGAAACAAGGGTAGTTTTTTCTTCTTTTGTGGCATAAGGCATAACCAATGGGGCCCAACCGATGGTCATGCACGTTCTTTTCTTACTTTTATTTTTGACCCTCATTGATAGTCTTATTAGTTCAAAATATATGTTATATAATAAAAACAAGTTGTCAATTTTGTAAGTATTTGTAATAAGAAAAAGTCATGTACTATATTAAAATACTTAATACCTTGAATTGATTTCTTAGAGTCAAAAAGGATTATTCCATGTCTTAGGGAAAACAAATGTGTGTTGCATAGTGAGAGTCTTCTTCTTTGTTGCACCAATTATCCAATCTCTAGTGAGAGTGGTCTTAAAACCCATCTACAATTTGTCAACTCATTGTTGTACCTTTTTCCATGAACTTTTGCAAAAGAAAGTAAATTTTGGAATTTACATACTTAGTATGAATTCACATAGCTAATCGATATGTCCTTCCACATGAGGTCTTTCATGCTATTTTTAACTTTATTCCAAGATTATATGTCTATTGTTACCTTTTTTCATATAGTGTCCCCTAAAATAATGCCAAAAAGTTCTACCATTCTCCTCAATAGGAGTCTAGTATCATCAAACTAAATAGACAACTTGTCCCCTCTGGCCATAATCTTTTATAAGATGCACATCAGTGTGGGCCCTCTAGTATGTAAAGAATCACCACTGCTATAAGCATCAACACTACCAGAAGAACCAACCTCCTCTAGGTATTCCTATTCAAAGTTATCCTCCTTTAAAGTCATGCTATAATAGTCTACAAAGCATTGCAAAGTATAAATTCGCAAACATGCTTGACTTAAAATATAAGTATAAGTGAAAGAAACACGCACATCTATTATTGCAAAGTGTAGAATCATAAACATGCTTGACTGATAATATATGGACAACTGAAAGAAACATGTAGATCCGTTGTTGCAAAATGTCGATTTATAAGCATGCATGTTTAATCAATATTATAAATACTATAATTATAAGAGAAAGAAGACATGACTTTAGTATTTTTGGATTTCTTGTCAACGGATCCTGATATGCATAGCACTCATCGATGTCGACTTTGAGATATATACTCGGCAAACCAGCTGAGAATTGACTGGAGTCATATCAACTGCTTGATATTAAATTACAAACATAGGTCGACTTTTGACAGACTTTGGCATATATATTGTATCTTTGAGTTTATGCAAGACTAAATCCATGAGATACTGAAGTGATTCTTGTTATACGTATATGTAGAAAGTGTTATATATGTGTGTGTATAAATATGGAACAAATTTTATGCACTATCTTTTTTTGTGTGTGTTCAAATTATCTTGTTGGACTAAAAGACCATAGACCTTTTGTGCGAAGAGAATTGGTATGCCAGATAAAAAAAAATATTGATACAACCTTTTAGACTATTTTGTTCAATATGCAAAATATATAAATATATGCAATTACATATATAAAGATAAAAAAAATTGACATATATACTTGGAAAACCAGTTGAGAATTGACTGGAGTCATCATACTTATCGTAGTACTCTTATTCATCTATAGGATATGCAATTACAACCTTTTCCCATGAATAACAATAGACCAACTTTTATTTGCTAGGTCACTGATATAAAATAATTGTTTAACATGTATTTATGTGATGAATGGTGTGTCCTTCTTACCAATTTTGTCGATATTCACCAATGTGAACCTCAATTCACCCACTATATCAATTTATAGTTATAAACCAAATTACAACTAGAGAAGGGAAGATTGAAATCTATATATCAAAAATCTAGTATGTATTTGACGACAATATAATATGACATCCTTTCTTATTATTGTCTCTTATCCTTCATGTTAGAAAAATATAATAAAGGCACTTGTATAGTGACTGCGCTATTTTGGACTACACTATTGTCATTTTGACACTTTGCGTAGTACAATAATTCATATATGTCATATCCTCCATATGATTTGACATCTTTTTTTGGTTTAAAGGCTGCCATTTGATGTTACCAACAACATCATTTGGTGCTTGTGTACTAGACACCTATCTTCAAATTACCTTATACACAATCGATTATGCTCTCTGGCAAGCCACGTTAAACTAGATCGTTACTTTGTCTTGATAAGATTGGTGTGATCGGTGATATAAATACCCTTGTTGTCAATATTGTGTTAAATGTACAAGTATTATTATTCCCAACAACTCATGATTGATTCCCTTTGCTCATTCTCCTAGAGTTCCTTACCAAAATAAAATTCACTTTGATGAGAATTTGGCTTTCCATGAGTTCCATTGTAGTTTAGGAAATTATTGTAAAAGTTTATTATCTCCCTAGACACATTACCCTCAATAATACTCCCTTTAGGAAAACAATGATTTAAAATGTCACCCTTAAAAGTACTATTGTACCTTTCAAAAGGATACATCTAGTGTAAGCAAATTGGATCCAGCATCTTCACCTATCTAGTCAAATGGACAACAAGATGAGACATGGTAGCAAAGAATAAAGGAGGAGAATACATTTCAAGATAGACAAGATTAAAATCACTTCTTTTTGCAACTTATTGAGATTTCCAAGATTTATTACTTTGTTGCATATTTCTTTGAAGAAGAAATAAAGCTTTGTGATTGCAACAATATAGATTGAATAGTCACAGGAAAAATTTGCTGCATTAGAGTGTGAAAATTGTGAGATTTAAAACATGTCAATGGTATATCCTTTATTGATATAAATTTAAATATATTATAATAGTATCCTTAGAATATACCTTCACATTATGCAAGCACTCACAAAATGTTTTGGTTTCCTTTCTAGAGGAAGTGTGACAAGTAGGAGTTAAATATGTATGGAGATCCTCATTGCTACTGATAATTCTTTGTGTGTACCCATTGCAAATAAATCCATTATGGATTGGAAACCATCTTATATTCAATAGTATACCAATGACGATACCATATACATTTTAATCAACACACGTGACACAAATACAATGCCTAATTGTGAAAAACACCAACAATGAACCTCTAAAACATTTACCTCTTCTTGTATAATATATATCATATATGTACTACATGGTCTCTTACCATTTACATTGACAATGAGTTTCATTGATTCATGAACATCCTTCCCTTATATAGATTTAGGGTCACTTTGTTCCTTTGATCCATTCAATACTTTGTACTACCTTCGATAAGAATGTAGTGGTGGAAGAAATATCCAATGACTAATATATAAATTCATTTGTCCATATTTTAGTTAGAAATGGATGTTTTTCTCACTTACACTTAATGTTGAGGATCCTTTTACATTGTATACTAAAAAATCCCATAAGCTAGGAAGCCAATAATTGAGAGAAACAACATAGCACACAAATTAAAGGCCTCTTCATGTGAAACATCTTAAGTCATAATGCCTTCTTCTCACATTTTTATTAAGTCATCAATCAAAGGTTAAAGGAAAACATTAGTGTCCTTTCTAGGTTGATGTGGCCTTGAAATCAACATTGACAACATAACTTACTTAATTTACATACACAAGCAAGAAGCAAGATTTTATATAAAAATTATAAAATGTTATTTGCTATCTTGGTTGCTAATATTCTATATAGATTCATTCCCTCAATGCAAATTCAAAGTCTTAAGTTCCTGGAATTTTCACCAAATAAAGGGTACCATAAATCAATTTTCTTTCATTGTAGGTAACCAAATGCATGTCATAGGACGCCATCATTGTTTAACTTTACCAATACATTCCTAGATAGATTATGTGAATCTTTCAAATTAAAAAACAAGCATTGAAATTATGGCAGTATAGGTAGATATTGACATGACTTAAGTGTGCCTACTGCACATAAGTGTAAGCGTCAGAGTAGTAAAGGGACTCTAAGAGACCCTAGTATCGAACTTAGGAACTGGGACAACTGAAGACTACTACTAACTGAAACAGGTTTGTCAGGCCAAATAAAGAAGTCAGTTGGTTGATTGAATATCAAGAACAACCATTAAAAGTGTAGAATGTAAAGTGAATGGAAGATCATATGGAAAGATTTTTTAGGATACCAGTTTCACCATGGTGTCAATCTATGCATGTAATCTGTCATATCATTACAACTTATCTTACTTATTTGGATTTAGTATTTGCACTTGTACTACTTGCTTTCACAACGTCGTGCACTATTTATCCTAGTTAATAATATGCTTTCATAGCATCCATATACAAGACTAAATGAAAAAGATTTATCTCTAGAATAATTGCTTCACGGTGGCTTTCCCGCTTTCATGACACATAATTGACTTTGATGATAATGCCTTTTCTAATTATTAATCGTGCTTCTGTAGAAGTTTATTTATCGAATACAAACTTATGATGATCAATCATAAATAAGAAACATATTTTCTAATTGTTCATTCCACTTTCAAAGAAACTAACTATCCATTAAAAACTTATGATGATTAATTATAAATAAGAAGAATTTGAGTTATCAAATTCACAACAAACTTAATTGTATTGAATCAAGATATGCGCATGCATAGATTAAATATAGGGATACTCCCGGGTCCTAGCATATAGGGATTTGTCCCATCTTTCTCAAAAAAGAATCAAAAGGAAGGAGGAAGGAGATGACAGCCATAGAAAATTCCTAAAGGATGATATGGTCTCTTTGTCTCCTCCTTCTTGAGATATAGTTCCTCCAACGATGGCCAATGGTATGGCCTCCAGATGAGATGCCTCCTCTCTAGAATGGATATGATATGTGTCTGAAGAAGTTGCCTTACCTCCTATTGCAATGCCTCCATGTGGCGTTCCTCCTTTGGTTTATATAGGTAGAATTAGGACACCACTTGGCTATGGACCGTCAGTTGTGTCTTATCTTGATAAAGGTCATCTAGATAAATATTGGTGCCACTGATTGAAGTAGGTTCCACTGAATTCTCCTCTTTATTGTTCTTTAGGGTTTCAAGTCTTGATGCCACCGACTTGGGTCGGTGGTACCCATATGCTTTTTGACACTTCCCCTCCTTCCTTCTCAATCCTTCCTTTTTTTATTTTTGGTTCCCATCCTTCTTATGTTGGTACCAACAACACAAGTTAGTGGTAAGAACTTTCTGTCATTTTTCTTTTTCACGTCTATAATTTAGGTAGAAACATATTAGGCATTGAATAAAGTAAAGCAATCTTAGCTTAAATACATGTAAAATATGAAATATTAACGCACAAGGGCTATTTTAGAAAATTTAGGCTAATGTTCATAAAACATATAAAGAATGAGAAATCATCCTTAAATCATGTGCCTAAATAAGACATGATTGTGGTAGATAAACCATGTGCATCGGATATGCCATCAAATTGGAAAGTGAGTCATTCTTATCATCTTTTTATACCTTGATGCATCACAATTTGGAAACTCTTCCATATTGTTTTAGTCCTTCTCAAGATAACACATAGTTTTTTGGGCATGCATTTTTCTGTTTGGCCTCCATTCATATTAGAAAATTCATTTTCTTTGCTTGTATATTAAGATTGGAAACTCATGGAAAAGCATTTCTTTCAACAGAGACAAGAGAGACACAAATGATTTTTTGATCCACATGTTATTGTCTTTTAAATATATAGTCTCAACACAACACTTAACCTCATGTACTTAGTATTATCCAAATATAGTGGTTTCTCAACATAATGTACACTACTTGTAAATAAGAAAGGTGGATTAGTAACATTATTTCCACTATATATAATTTCACATCAATCATATGATTATGAGATTTTTGTTCACATCAAATTGTTCCTCATTTCCTCTTACACACAAATACTTGAGTCAACATTTATTGGTGTCTCGGTAGGAACCTCTTGATGAAAATATCATTCAATATAGCCTTGTATAATTCCATTGCATATGATATGACTTTTATCTTCCATCAAATGTTGGCATTGTCGGAATAGTAACATTATTTCCACTCTATCTAATGTCACATCAATCATATGGTTATGAATTGTTTTGTTCAAATCAAAATTATTCCCAATTTCCTCTTCCACACAAATACTAGAGTCAAAATTTATTAGTGTCTTAGTAGGAACCACTTGATGAAAATACCATTCAATATAGCCTTGTATAAGTTCATTCCACATAATACGACTTCTAAATTTTACAAAATGTTGATATTCAATTAGTTACCATAATACATATAGGAGAAACAAAACCTATCTCTAGGTCATCTCTTATGTTCCTCAAAAAATCCCATGAACTCATCAAAACCTTTCATAAACTCCAGATTGTGGAGATTTGGAATGGACATCCAATTTCGATCCATTCTTCTCTAAATACTTGGTAACTTAAGGTAACCAAGCATTTAATTCAAGTGTTAGGTCAATTTTAGGTTTACATACTTATGAATGGAGACCAACCTTATCAGTTTTTAACAAAAAATATTCTACATACATATTAATGAATGTATACCTCCTATCCCATTTTTAGCACATAATCTCATTAGTAATTCTATAACGTGTGTTCAATTTTATAGAAAATTACACCACTATTTCTCCTTAGTTGTTTAATTACACCGATGTAGATGGCGAGAAGGCCACCTACATGTGTACTCAGAGATCAAATGGGGAATCGAAGGTCAAAATATATTGAAAAACAAACATTTATTATACACTCACATCATGTGTAAGACTAAGTGTTCAAGAATATTCAATGTTGGGGACTATTCAAGATTTACTCATAATGATTAAATCTTTAATGGGTTTCTAGGAAAATAAAATACATATATAATAATCACATTTATATATAACTCAATTAGACATACCTGCGAGTTAAGTATAAATCAAATTATTAAAGGTTATGTTAATTTAGTATATTTCTAGGTGTGATCATTCATCCAAAAACAAAAATCATCCTTAAGGATGGTCTAATAACCTAGATTTTCTCTCTTATTCAATTAATGAACAATATTGATCATCTACACTCTAAAATTGCATCTTAATCTAATACTAGCATCTTATATAACTTTATGCATCAAGATTTGAACTTTATACATCCTTGCACCCATAAACGATCTAATGTTGGTTAAATACCTAAAATAATCTAATGTTTAATCTTGATTGAATGTGACCTGAATCCTTCTGCTTGACACAAATCAATATTTTTATGTATATTGTATTAAGTTATAAACTTGTTCATGTTAATAACCTATTTTGACTTAATGATGTGCTTTGACCCATCAAATATGTTTAATATGGATACCTTGATGATTGAATCTCAAACCTTTCTCACATGTGGATCTTTGATGTCCAAAATGATTATGTGGAACTCAATACTAATGCTCTTACATGCCTTGTAACCCCAATTTCTACGTGGATCATTATTGTTATGTAATGTGACTACTTGACCTAATCTATACATGAAACATGACGTAAGATGCATGTAGGTATTTTTTTATCTCTAATCTTGTGCAATTCTTCTACTAATGATAACCTACGATACACTATAATTTGAAAGAAATAACTTATTGATGTTTATGACACCTCATCCAAGTTGAATTCATCCATAATATAATGATTACAATCTTACATGATAATGACTCACATGACTAGTTATGACTATATTTATGCTTAGGTTGCTTATCTTACTTGAATCTCACAATGTCTCTATTTCAGATCTTGGAACTACAGTTGTCAATGGGGAGGGCATTACTCGTTTACACTTTATCCATACCATGTAGGGTAAGGGTAAGGGTAAAGGTTTTTATTACTCATTCCTTGTTTCCCTACCACATTAAAAGGGGAGGGTAAGGTATGGAAATTATACATACCCTTTTACCCTTTTACATGCATTTATTTAACAAAGATATATAAGCTTCTAGTTCAATTTCCACCCTATTTTTCCCAATAGGAAAGCTTGTGGGTTGCAGCTTGCTTCCCACCTCACTCATACTCAAATTCTTGTAGTATATGTTAATAAATGTTGAACCAGTTCATAGGACCACAGAACAATGGGAAAAGGATGATCACACCACCTTAAAATAAGTCATTCTTGGACCAATGTCTAACATATTATGAAAGTATAAAATTGTGCTTATATTCACATTTGTGAAAATGAAAGTCAAGAAAGATGTGACTTAATCTTTATCACCCTACAATACATTTTAAAATAAGTTAGCTTTTGATAAAATTTGTTTTACATCAAAATTACCTATTTACCCTTTTCCCTCCATGTTAACCCTATGGGGAAGAGGGTAAGGGTAGATGGAGGGTAAGGTGATTTCTAAGAAGGGTAATTACCCTTACCCTTACCTGCTACCCTCTCGAGGGCAAGGGTGAGGGTGAGGGTAGAGCCTTACCCTCCCCTTTGACAACGCTACTTGGAACCTTAAAGTTAGATCTTTGATTGGGTAGTGGTGTGTCACCCTAATGATCTAAATGAATATATGTTGTATTATATAACATGATAATGACCTTCCATTAACTAGTTGGGACGATGAAATCAATGATAAAATATATGATACCTAGACTTAGGTGGCACGCCCAATCACCATGATAATGATTAATGATACCAAATCTTGCTGATGTTAATCAAAGTATATTTAATTTTAGTCTCCAGATCACTTTGGCGACTTAGTTTCTAAGATCAAGACAAGCTTTATATAAATGGTTTTCTAAATAAAATGTTTAATCATGTGCTCTAATTAAGGTATGCTTTGTCCTCCTATTGGCACACTAGTGGTACTTGTATACATGCATGCTTATGATTATTGGTTGTATATACTTGTTGGAGCTACTTGTTCCATATAATAAGTACCCTCTTTATCACAATATGTTGAACAAACCTTGAAACATAATAAAAAAGCAGATGCCATTATTCTAAGTAAAGGGTGTTTGACAAGATCCTCTAGTGTCTAGAAATTTAGCAGCGGTGCCTAGGGTTCCCTCCCTTGGATATTGTTTTCTCGGAAGAGGAGGTATTCACCATATGGTCGTAGCCCTTCTCACCCTGGGCATATTCTCTTCCTTGACCAGAACTTGGGTGTCATCGATTGGTGGTGTTATGGAAGCCTGACCTTCCCCAAGCTTCGTATCAGTTCAACGCTACAGCAGTTGAGGCTAAGAGTGCCACCTCCCAAATCTGGTAAGAGGTTCTCAGTTCCCAAAACAAGTATGGTCACAGGTGAAGTCATTAATTTGGTTGGGGATTGTTCCTAACCTTGTCGACTATGTGGTTTCTAGGTCACAACTCCTACTTGAAGACAATCTGGCTACATAGAGGATAACCCCCCCATCTTCTTCTTTCTATTTTAGTTTATCATTGTTTTTTCTTCCCTTGCAGTGTTGTTTCCTCATAGAAGGTAGTTGGTTTCCTAGTTCTCTGGTTTTTGGTGTGTTCCCCCACCTGTGTCAAGGTGGATTTCCCTCTCATTGTGGTGTCTAGAAGAATCTATGTTTCCCACAAATCTTTGACCAAGTCTAAGGCTTCCCCTCATTTTTTGAATAAAAATGTGATTTTGAGCTCATCAACCCCAGGACATTACTCAAAGAAGGTCAAGTATCTACTTAGTAAATGGTTTTCTAGTACATGTTCGGGCTACCATAGTTCACCCATGGTAGACTATGCTCAATATTGAAGAGAGATTCCATCAAAAAGTTGCTTTATGTGTAGAATTCAAGAATCTATATAGATATGCCAAAACTATTTCCAATTGTATCATTTTTTCACTATTATTTTCTTAGTCCCAATCTAATGTCAAGTCATCTTACTATGTAGATGTCATATGGACTCCTTAATCTAATACATTTGTCTTTCTTTCAAAAAATACCTTGAAATATAATCAAACTAATCCATTGTACAAACCTTGTGCACCTACCTATGTTCTCGAGGTAAGTCCTCAAGTCGATGCATCCTACTTGAGTTGTCAAGACAAGATGGAACGTGTTGATAAAAACTATTATCTCTTAAGTTAGTCTTGTAGTCTTTCACATTGAAACAAGTATCATTAGCAGAATTGACTGTAATGACCCTTGCAGATCCTTCCTTTGGGAAGTTGGCCAATGACCAAATAATGTTGCTAAGTATAATGAAAATGCACCTAAAACATACTTTCATGTTAATAAGAAAGTCTTTAATTTGTTTTTTTTATTATATTAAGTTTTTGAAAGCAATATATGTTCTCTTAAACATGTGAATTTGTGTCTTTTATTGCATACTCAATGCAGTTATGTTGATGTGTACCCATTTTATGAAATTTGATAACATGTAAGCTATGAATCTTTTTATGATCGTGCTTTTTCTTGTATAGATTATCTTTTGTTCCTATTTTGATGACATCTAATGACATGCAAACAAAATTCACATGGTTTGTTATATGGGGACTAAGATCTTATGTAAGGTACTATTTTAACATTTTCTTTTTTATGCCATGTTGTCTCATACCTTAGTTATTATGTGTTGTTTCTTATGGTTTTATTCATGCATATGGTATATGATCAAATCTAGGGATGGACTCTCGAGTTATGTAACCTTTTTTGTCTAGGCATGAGGGGCTTGAATTTAGGTAATAAAAAAATCTATGACAAATGGTATCAGAGCAATAATGTATCCTTTACAGATATTTACTAACCTAATCACTCATATGACCCTACGGAGAACCACCCAATCACTCATATGACCCTTGGGAGAACCAAAATTCATAATGGTGAAATGATGGCATCAGGTGTCGTTCTAAACATGGAGGTTGTGGCTAGTAACCATTTCCTATCTACCTAGTCGTGTTGGTCTGACCTTATTTTTAAACTTGATTATGATTAATGACAAGCACTCTTCAAGATAAGAACACTTAAATGGCCACTCAACTCATGTAAACTCAACTTTACCATATCTAAGAAAACATGTTTCGTATGTTTGAGGTAAATGATAATAATCTTGATATAATGAAATAAGGAGGATCTATATCTTATACCTCATTTTTATGAGGTCCCTATTTGAGTAAGTTCATGTTGCCCTAATTCTTTTTACCTCAAACATAATTAAGCAACCTTTCCCAATTTTGATATGTACCATGAGCATGAGACAAAATGACTATGCTTTCAAACTCCCAAGATCATGATGAAAGTCTTTCATACCAAAGAAATTCCCCCAGTTGATTTCTATGCCTCTTTGTAAATTCAATTTAGAGCAAAATAATGGACATAAATCTCAACTTGCCCAATTATACTCTAGCTCTTAAAGTCCCCAACTTGAATTCTCAATTTAAAAATGTACCCTTACCTAAATCATAAAAGGGAATGTAATTATGACCTTGATATTATAAAATCTTAAAGCATGGTCTCCCAATTATGATTCTTATTTCATGACCTTGTGGAATGCATTTTGATCATTGGTACTCTCCCTATTTTGATATGCTTAATGTTTCATGACTATGAGAAATTATGTGTTAGACTAGAGTGGTAGTTAACTTATGCATCCCCTGACCTAGGTTACATCTCTATTATGATTGCCTCTAAATTTTCACCTTGTTGATCATTTAGAGTTTTGAAAGGTAACCCCTTCCCCATGATTTTGATTTCTTGACCTAAGTATCTTATAGGTCAGATCTATGATGACATTGATACACCATCTAGAACCTTTATTTGATGATGATTTTGAAATATGATGATGTATTATAGCTTGCGGTTAAGTTCCTAGAAAGACCCAAGTCTAGATCATTCATCAAACTCAAACACCATGATATTGAAATTGATGTTGATATCTTGAAATGTTTCTCAGTTGTTATTAATGAATGATTGATCAGCCTAAGGTGTAAATAGGAACCTAAACCATAGTTTCAAAATTTAGGTATATATAATTTAAATGTCCAAACTTGGACAGTCAATTTTGATCTATGAAATCTTGGCTCATGATTATCGGTATTGATTTTTATTTGACTTTGATGATAACTCTATTTAGATTTTAAGAGAATCCTCAATATATGATTGATGACTTTCGTGTCCCCATATCTCAAAAAATTTAAATTATAATTATGATGATTATCTCCATTTATGGTTTAGGGATGATCTTGTAGGGAAATATGGTGACAGAATAGGAAACGGAAACAAAAATTTAACTGCATATTCCCCTTAAACCAATAGATTGTGTCAATAACTATGTAATGGAAGGATGATTTAGAGGATATACTTGGTCCTGAGCAAGTTCAGTGACAATATCCTTGTTGTAGTGTGCACCCTTTCTCCAAGTCGTACTCGAACAATGTCTGCAGTAGCTCCTGGTTAATCACCGCAGACAATACTTTGACGTTGTCCTCCTAGTGGGAAAAGCTCCACACCAACAGAGTAGTCTACATAGATCACTAGGAACTCTTTTTGTTCTAGAGGAATGGACAACAAGGAGTTGTCCCTTCATGTCAGTGTACTAGTCACTAACTTGCTCTCCCATGATTATTCTCCCTTGCTATCCCTCCCTTTATTGGGTAGGACTTGGTCGGGTTCTCTTGGCTACCACAACTAGAGAATATAAACAATTTTCAGAAGTAATTGAGTTATATCTCTAGGAAGCCCCCAATATCCTCTATTTATAGGAGTGTTAGGATCAGGGTTCCCAGTTTGTCTAGGAGTGGTAGGGACTGAAATTTCACAAATTTTTACAACCTACAAACGACAAAATGATTGGTTCATAGTTGAACCTATTGGTTGGCATGTGAGTTGATCGGTTCACCCAGTGAACCTATTGTTTCATCTTGTTTCCCAATCACAATTGTATTGGAAATTCTAGTCCAATTACTACACAACATGACGTTAACACTAATCTTTGATGCAATTGAATTGATCCATGAACCAAGTAGTTAATCTCATGAACCGGTCATCTGATGACCTTGAGCCAATCGGTTCACTAAGTAAACTGGTCGGTTCATGCCCTGGTTCATCCAGAATTCAACCAATGCAACCTCCAATCAACCTAACACTCCAATCGATCGGCTGACCACTTGAATTGGTTGGTTTAGAGTCCAGTCAGTCAATTGCTATTTAAATTGAATACCTAAACACTTTAGCAATAAATTTAGTCATCGTTCATGAATAAAATCCTATTCCAAGTGAATCCTTTGTGTGTGATCCTATAGGTTCCATAATATGTTCACAACGAGAATCCATACCATTTTATGACATCACAAGCAAAGAGTGGCGTCTAGTATCACACCATTGCTACCCAAGTAAATGGAAAGTTAGAGAACAACTTCAACCTACAATCTGTGATTGGTGTTATAGTGTTTTTATAATTCCTTTGTCACCGATATCCAGATTGAACTCAAGGCACGGAATTGTCATCCTCTTCAATCATTCAATCCATGTTCCTTGAACTCGAGTAGACTTTTTGAGATATATGTAAGCTCAATATCACATATTGACTCATATGAGCATGGCCATGCATTTCTTAGTCTCACTTATCAAGTGTTCGGGATATCATACTTCCATAGGAGGGACAAATCCCATCTACATCACTCACAATCATCTCCATGTATCACAATATATCTGATCATCACCTTTATGGCAACCCTTATTCAGAATCATGGTAGATGATGTCAAAGTACACCGAATAACATGTGATGAGTGTTTGTGTATAAGTACCTTTGTTTGACCTTGCGTTAATATACCACCCCAATCTCACAAGATATTACTTTTTGAACCACATTAAAATACATCATCAAGCTTTGAATATTAATATTAATGCATTTATGATGGTAATTATGTTAGTCTTCTAAGGAGCATAAAAATAGGAGTTATTATTTTTAATATTTACTTCGGTACAAATTAAGTGCACGTATAAAATCTTAGGAAGATTGGCCTTTGCATTTAAAAGTTATAAAATTAAAAAAGAAGTAGTAAATACCTTTACAACTTAATAAATGAAATTGACTAAAATGAAGGGTACTGGTATAGAGCACACTAGTTACACCAACATATACACCCTGGCCTCGGGAACCCACAATGTGCATCCTTCACGCATGCAGCTTTTGGTTTTTGTGTGTTCCCGATGCTCTATCTACACTGTGTCAAATTCATAATTAAACCATATCAAAAGTTGAACATACATGATGAGACTGAGGCTATAAAATCCCCCATACCCCCATTCTCCCCGTCTTTTTAACTAGGCTCTCTCTCACTCCTGCTCGACTAAGCACTGCCTGCTAGCAGCCTCCTCTCCTCCACATTGCATCTAGCCTACCGTCGTCCCACCCAGACACGCCATCGGCTAATGTTGAAGATACCACCGTCGTCGCACCCCCCATTCACGACCAAGTTTGCATCACCATCCGACCACTCCCACTCTCTCCCTCGCTATGGAATGGCTCTCCCACTCCAACATGTCCTCGTCAAGTCACCTCCATCCCCTCGTGTGCATCACATCCACCGCAACAACGTCATCGTGACCAAGCCAATGTCACTATCCAACCACCGGCTGACCTGCCAGCTGCCATGACCGAGCCAACATTCTGACGTCACCGTCCAACCATCGTCCACCCAGCTGGCCGCCATGACCGGGCCAACATTTCGAATTATTTTTAATTATTAGTCAGCCACCCGAGTTTAGGTCTTATATTGTATAAAAATTAGACTTCTGTTGAAAGAATTATGGTATTATTCATTTGTAAATTAGTTCTTATTTCATTCCAAATAAGTATTTATACGTCATATGTAACAACCTAGAATTATGCACAATAATGTAATTTTTTTTGAAAATATAATAAATGGCTATTGTAGCTTACATTATTTTTCTTTGATAAAGAAGTTTTCCTGAATGTAAGTATTGCCTCACAGTATATTTAGTCTCATTGAGGGTACTTTATGGTAGTGCATTGACTGTTAAGTAGTATTGTATATAGATTTGTAACAAAATATGACGACATTGCCTAGAAGTGGAGGGAAAAATAAAAAAATTGAATCAAAAAGAGTTGTTTTATATGTGAGAATGGGATAAATACAAATAGTTGGGTGGTGGGTGGTTGAGTGACATTATTGTCTTTATTGTAGCAACTTCATGCATGTAACCATATAGCTGCAATAGCAGATTTCTCACCTTAATGTTCTTGTTGCACTGTGTTATACATCTTTTGGTGTATCGTCCTTGTATATTTAGCATTGTACTAGATACATTTAAGTACTGAATTTTTACTTATTGGAAAAAAATTTAAAAATGTGATTTTAATCGAGTCATATATCATAATTTGTAAATTTTGAAAAAATACTAAGTGGCTATTGTAGCTTGTATTATATTTCACAAAATTCTCATGATTGTAAGCACTATACCAAATAATATTTAGTGTTTTTGAGGATACATTTTGGTAGTGTAATGATTGTTGACCAGTATTGTATTTAGATTTGCAGCAAAATGTGAATATCTGATTATATGCACTGTTTATTTTATATTTAAGTATATTCGTTGAAGACTTTTGACACTGCATTGAATATATTTCACTTTTGATTTTACATTTAGCCATAAAATATATATAAATGTATACTTAGTTGAATTAGTCACAACATCCTTCTAAGAAATGGTGAGAATTCGATAGAAAATTTTGAATTTTTTGTTTGTAAGATGAGTAATAATTGAAAGCAATTAGAGTGTGGTTGCTTTAATAGTGCAGTTGCATGCATGCAAAATATTTTATTCAAGTTATTGGAGTGTGACTACTTTACTACAGTGCATGGATGCATGCAAAGTGCTTTATAGAGAATATAAAAAGGGATTCATCAAAGAGATATGCAATTATGATAGTAGGCCTATTATCTCTTCAGTTCTCGTGGTCTGTGCCGCATAGTGCAAAAAATGGCTGGAGTGCGCATTGCTGAGGTTGGGGTGTCATTGTTGGTGGAACATGTGTGCTATGAATAATTTTCTACGACAGTTAGAGGGAAAGCGGTGATTGCTTCCCCACCATCTCCTCCATGTTTATCTTTCTCAATCTGATTAAATCTGCCAACCCTGCTCACATCCATAATCTCCCACCTCGATGAAGCCCAGAGACATTATCTTGAGCCCTAGATGGCGTCGACTTGTAAGCGGAAACACAGTTATCCACATTCAGAATTGTAACTTGTCTCGAGCCATCTTCTCCTTTTCCCTCTTCATTGCTATTTTACCCACAAAACCCTAGCCTCCTGAATGCTTGTTCGACGATGCCAGCCAGTTGATTTTCACCGACCTACAACCGTCATCGCCAACCTCTAGAACACCAGAACCACAATTACGCTGGTTTAGCCTCTCCCCACACACTGTGGTGGAGAGTTTTCCCCCTCTACTCACCATCCCTGTCCTCACTACTATAAACTGGAGCCCCTTCAAACCCTAGCTCCTCATTAGCACTAACAAGACTGAAACATGGACACTGAATCCTGACATACAACTAACATCCCATCAACCTCAGACCTCACCTTCAATAAGGTCTAAAATGCCCACCCAACTCTGATCAAGCTAGAGAGAGACCTTCTAGCTACTTGGTTCTAGTGTGAACGTCCTGGCTCTAATGACCATAGGCATCACAACCGGTCAACCTCTGCCTCATTGATACCTCTCTTCCTCCAACTTCACCAAAATGGTGGTCGTCAGACCCTACTTTCATGCCATCTAACTCAACCTTCCACTTGCTTCCTCGTCTCCAATTGGAACCCTATTGCTACCTAATGGTCGCCTTTGACCTTCCAACAACAAACCTATAAGGAGAAATTCCTCCATCATTGTGCCCAGCTCATGACACCTCAAACCCAACGTGTGGAGGAGTACTGATGTGCTCTGAAGGTCTCTGATGTGGCAAGCTATAACTTATTGTCAACAAGTCTTCATCTCTACCCTTTCATTGTTCATCCTCCTTATTTCAATATGATTGTCTAAGAACCTATATAATCATCAATAACAATATGAGTATATAATGCCTAATGTAATGAATGCAAAGTATAGAATGGATTTTAGGTTAATGAGCCCTTAGTTGATAAATCCAAGACATTCAAACCATAATGTAAACATTGATCTACATTTCCTCTATCTAAGACATAGGATTACAAATGACTCTAAGATTTGTGATATAAAAAACTCAAAGTATGGTTAGAAACTATGAAAAGAAACAAGGAAATTTTGTAATCCTTATATCCCATGGTCGGGACTATATCATTCAATAATAACTTCCAAATTGACTATTCTTGTTAACGATTCGTATGTCAGGAACTACAATCTCAAAGAAATACAAATGAACAAGAAGCATGGTAGGATATGGGATTCAGAAAAAGGAATACAATGGACATTGTGCCCTTATTATGTACACATCCTACTTCTAAGAACCCTATCAATATAAGAAAATATAAAAAATAAATCTACTTAATTATAGGCAACCCTATAGTTAGATATAGAAGCTTATACATTTAAAATGTTTCCATTATTCATAATGCATAATTTATCAAAACCTTGGCACCACTGTTAAGTATATTAATGCTAGAGAAAATAATATCACTAGTAATCATATTAAGGGATGACTTAGGTAAATGAGTAACTTGGACATATCTAGAATTATTTGACTAAGAGTGGATCTTATAAATAGAAAGATCTAAAACCTAAATGGGAGATAACAATTTGTCATATGAGGTAATAATTAATGAAGGACCCAAATCCTGAATAATAGAAATCGAACAATTGATTCCAAACCAATCACTCAATGATGACAGAGAATTTCTTTCTCTTATTAGATCTCTAATCTTTGGAGGTCACTGAACCATGAGTACCAAACATCTTGCAATCTTGTTTTGATATAAGGTACTAAACTCTCGATAATTTATTAGGCTATTTATTTCCCTCTTGAGTTTAATTTATACAACTTTGCAAAAATGGTGAACCAAATTTATTAGCCTTTCCATGTTGTTGTAGTTCACCATGAAATTTTTTTGAATGTTCAATATTGTTGAGAAATTCATATATTGTTAGATTTAGATATTGGCACAAAAAAAATCAAAATATTGTCTAAGAGCTTTGGCTCACTAGATTTGGTGGGTAACAATCCCCAACCATGTATAGTGGATAATGGACAATTAAAGGTCCCCCAGTACTGGTTACCCCCATAGGAAAAAGTGATGTTCTCTCTTATAGGGGAGAATGCTAGGCACTTAGCCACTGGAGAAAACAAAATATTATATTGATTGTGCCAATGGATAAATCGTGTGGTTTTGAATAATTGGATATCGTGATATTATTAGTCTTGAGAAAAATTGTTCCATTATGAAATCTTGATATTGGTATCTCTTTATTGTCTTATATTTGCCACTTTGAATTATCATATCTTTTTGAAACTAGCATGGTAACTAGACTATGTTTTATTATCCTCATAGTCCACTAAGAAATCTTACCTAGATTTAATATCATAGCTCTTTATTTAAATAATAGATCAATATAATGGATTTAGTATCAGCCTAGATGACCTTTATTTTCCCTTCAATGGGCTCCATGTGTGGTTTTGTTCCTATGGGGACTAATGGATATGTGATGCAAAGAGAGACTAGAAGAAACGTGAAAGAGTGGTCCCCTGTTGAAGACTAGATAGGAGTCCATTCTTATTTTCAATCTTGTAATTATATGTTTAAAACTTTCACAACTCTGATGTAAAAGCATGATTGTAATAAAGATTGTTTATAATTCTAATATTATTTTAAATATTTAATTAGAAAGATTGAGTCTTTACAACATGGTATTAGAGCCTATAAATAGTCGGCACTCATGCACGTCTCATGGAAGTTAGGGTTAGATAACCAGCATACCTAGAACTTAGTCAAATAGTTTACAACCAACCCTAGTCTTGCTAGACTGATCTAGTTAAATAGAAATAATGACTTAGGTGGAGTTAATATTCACAAAGTTGTATGACTCACCAATTTGTAAAAATGAAACATCACCATGTTAGTAGAGTAGTTGAGGTTTTAGGAAATGGGAACAACTTAATAGTTGGAAGATGAACATCGAAGCTAGAAGCCCCAAGTTCAAATTTATGAATCCATCTTTTCTAGATAACAATACAATTCCTCCCTATTCCATAAGTTAACAAATAAGACTAGTAGCTAGTATGGTGAATGTTTATAAGAAATGATTGTGACATAGTTCTCACATTGATTTTGGCCATTTTTAATTTTGCATTTAAAAGTTTTCCATCAAGAAATTATTTTCTTTATAAAACTATATGTAGAAGAAAATGATTTTACAAAATTTTAACAATTATTTATTGAGCTAAATCACAAACATGGATGTATGAGAAAACCATATAAGTGAAAATTAGAGTCGTTGAATGATGCTACATTGTGTTGACATACCTATTTAGATTTTTGGTTAAACCCTTTTAGGTATGGAGGAGGGTACCTGAGTAGATCAGGGATATGCAATTTTGAGGATGAAATCTTCTTTAAGGGGTGGAGAGTTGTAACATACTGAAAATTGGGTACTAAAACTATATTGAGATATAATATGGAATCATATGACACTGGATTTCATTCACCAATCCGTCCTCCAATTCAATGTCTCATTCCATTATTTTGGTCAATCGCCAACTTCTTTTAGATAATATTAGTCTTAAATTTCAATATTTCATCTATATGAGTCAAGGCTTCTCTCTAGAAAAATATTTGCAAATAGGTCCTTCCTTTTTAGTTAGTAAGTCACTTCAACATCTTCTTAGTTCAAATTCAAAGTGTTTGTGCCTAAGTACCTTTAGTTGACCTTGCATTAATCTACCACCCCGAATCTCACAAGATATTTCTTTTGTATCACATTAAACCACATCTTCAAGCTTTCAATAATAATATTAATGCATTTATGATGGTAATTAAGTTCGTCACCTAAGGAGCATAAATAAAGGATTTGTTGTTTTTAATATTTACTCTGCTAAAAATTAAGCGCATGGATAAAATCATAGGAATATTGGCCTTTGTATTTTAAAGTTATAAAATTAAAAAAGAAGTAGTAAATACATCTATACCTTAGTAAATGAAATTGACTAAAATGAATTAAGAGGGGGATTACCCTCTTCCTCGAAACTTGTTGCCCACCATTATAGGAGAGATACCAGGGCTTCATCCCGAGGACAATTAGAGGGAAAGTGATGATAAATTCCCCACCATCTCCTCTGTGTTTATCTCTCTCAATCCAATTGAATCCTCCAACCCTCCTCACAACCATAATCTCCCACCTCGATGAAGCCCTAAGATGTTACCTTGAGCCCTAGCTAATGTCTACTTGTAAATGGCAGCACTGTTACCCACATTCAGAATCGTAACTTGTCAGAAACCATCTTCTCCTTTCCCATTTTCATTGCTATTTTACCCACAAAACCCTAGCCTTTTGAATCCTTGTTTGACGGTGCCAACCAGTTGATTTTCACCAACATGGAACCTTCATTGTCAGCCTCTAGAACACCAGAACCACAACTATGTTGGTTCAACCCCTCCCTATGTGCCATGGTGGAGAGCTTTCCCCCAACTCCACCCATCCCATTCCTCGCTTCTATAAATTGTAGCCTCTTCAAACCCTAGTTCCTCATGAGTAATAAGATTAAGCAGCAATAATAAGACTGAAACATGGACACCAAATTCCAACCTACAACTAACATCCTGTGAACCATAGTTTTAAAAAGTGGCATGTGTTATGCGTGCGGAGAGGTCACCTTATAGAGTATATGTGTTATGCGGGAGTATATGGGGAAGTATATGTGGTTTTGAATTTTTTTTAATAATTAATTAGTATATAGAAAGTAATCGCACAATTTCATATTTAATTAATCCATTACATATTTAGATCCTAAAATTTGAAAATAGATTCAAATATAAAGTTTGAATGAAAAGTAAAGCACCATTTTAAATGCATTCTAGAATCATTTAAACATAAACTTCAATGAAGCATGCACAAAATGGTTTAACACAAGTAGATAACAATCAATACTAACCAAATCATACAAAAAATGCATGCATGTCCAAGAGGTCCAAAATAACAAACGTTAAATAAGCATGTGTCTCGTGTACACAACATACAACGAAATAGTACATCAAGAGAATGTTATCAATAAGAATATAATCTAGTTTGGGCTGAGATAACAAATTTCTATCTAAAAATTGCTAATTAATTGGCCTTATAAGTGGATAAGTATATGTGGTCCGTGCGGCCCTTTTTTAAACATTTTTGTCAACCTTAGACCTCACCATCAATAGGGTCTGAAATGCCAACCCAACTCTGATCAAGCTAGAGAGAAACCTTCCATCTACTTGGTTTTGCCATGAATGTCATGGCTCTAATGACCATAGGCATCACAACCAGTCGACCCCTACCTCCTTCATGCCTCTCTTCCTCCACCTTCATCAGACTAGTGGTTGTCAGACCCTACTTTCATGCAATCTAACTCAACCTCCCAACTGCTTCCTCATCTCCAACCGGACTTTAGTGTTTCCTGATGGTCGCCTCCAACCTTCCAGTAACAAACGGGTAAGGAGCAATTCCTCCATCATTGTGTCCAGCTCATGACACCTCAAACCCAGCATGAGGAGGAGTAATGTTATGCCCTGAAGGTCTCTGTTGTGGCAAGCTATAACTCATTGTCAACATGTCATCATCTCTACCGCTTCATTGTTCATCCTCCTTATTTCAATATGATTGACAAAGAACCTATATAATCATTAGTAACAATATGAGTACATAACAATTGCATACCCGATAGTGTCGGACATGGCTTGAAATGACGCGGGGAGCGGGAAGTGGAGCTAGGGCGATAGGAGAGGCGATTAAGAAGGCGACTTCATCCTCCTCAGGCGCTGCCATTTCGGTGGGGGATCTGGCTGGAGGAGTTACAGGTCGAGCTTCCCGTCCAGCTTCACGTCAATTTATCCGGACCGGTGAGGGATCACGGGAAGAGGTAGCTCCGGAGACACGGGGAGAGGAGACGACAGGGATAGCGATTGAATTGACGCGGGAAGCGGGAAGTGGAGCTAGGGAGATAGGAGAGGCGATTGAGAAGGCGACTCCATCCTCCTCAGGCGCTGCCATTCCGGTGGGGGATCTGGCTGGAGGAGTTGCAGGTCGAGCTTCCCATCCAGCTTCGCATTAATTTGTCCGAACTGGTGAGGGATCACGGGAAGAGGTAGCTCCGGAGTCACGGGAAGAGGTGACGACAGAGATAGCGATTGAAGCTTCCTCCTCCCTAGTTGCCGATTCTTTGGTGGAAGATCTTGCTGAAGAAGTTGCAGGTCGTGTTTCCGGTCCAGCTACAAATCGTTTTGATAGGCCAGGTGAGGAGTCAAGAGTTGTAGCTGATAAGGCATTTGGGCGGAATAGAAGATTGGGGGCCCCTTTGCATACTTCTAGGGCAAGGTATCTATCCAGAGATGGTGATTCAGGTTCTTTTGGTCCACATTTTCTCCCTGTTACGGTGGCTAAAGATTGTAGAGCATGGAAGGATGTAGTCAGTTCGGGAGATTGTGGAACCAATCCAGTCTTGGAGAAAAAACAGTGCACCTTCATGGACGGAAGATTAGTCTATCCAAGCACCATTGCTAAAAGGAATACAGAGAGGTGGAGTCGTGCTGTGGCGGGATACATAATTGGCCTTACCCCGCACTGGAAGACACTGGTTATTCAATTGGCTAAAATCTGGAATGTCAAGGGATCAATTGAAGTTAAGTCAAGGGGTAATGGTTTCTTCTTAATCCTTTTCTCTAATGATGACGATATGCGGACAGCTTTAGAGGATGGTCCCTGGTTTGTAGCTGGCAAACCCCTCATAATCAAGAAATGGGAGAGGGGTGACCCCTGGAAATGCTAAAACTTACTGAAATCCCTATATGGCTTAAAATCCACGGTCTGCCTCTTGTTCTTTGGGATGAGGAAATGTTCTCATACATCGGTTCTGTGCTGGGTAAACCAATGAGAACTGATAAACTTACTCTCTTTTTTAAAAGGCTTGAATACGTCAGGTTACAAGTCCTAATCCCGATAGAGTTCACCTTTCAGAAGGAAATGGAGATCATAAGTGATGATGGAATCGTTGATACCGTCCATTTTGAGTATGAATGGGAGCCGGAAACTTGTCTGAAATGTGGTAATTTTGGCCATACAGCCTCAGTTTGTTCTGATTATTTTAAGAAGCCTGCTCAAGTGTCTAAAGTTTCTAACAAGTCTAATAAGTCTGTATGGGTACCAAAGGTTCGATCTCAGGAACCTTTACCTGCTGTTGATTGCCCTATGTCTATTCCTCCTCAGGTTGCTGCGGTTCAGCAGATTACATCTCCTCCTGCTGTGGTTAACAGGAATAATGACCAAACCACTCAGTTGTCAACTCTGGATCAGTTACATCAAAATGCTTCTCCAGTATTGACAAGAATAGATTCTATAACTTCTGGACAAGTACAGGAATCATCATTCTCATCCCCAATGGCTGATGATGTTATGGATGTATGGATAAAGCCAAGGAAATCGATAAGTCCTCTGAGATGTACTACTAAAAATGCTCATACTTCTACCAGGACCACTGTGAGCTCAGCCAATAAATTCTCTATTCTTGATAAGGACCTGGAAGGACTGGAGGACTATGGGGGCGATATTTGCATAATGTTTCCCCATGGATAGACCCTTATCCATTATGGCTTGGAATGTGAGGGGTATTAGTAACAAAATCCCCCGCATTCAAGGTGATATGGCTAGACTTAAGCCTGATATCTGTATGCTTTTAGAGTCCAGAGTTAACAAAAATAACCTTAAATCTATCATCGACCTTGGCTGGCAGGGTTTCTCTTATATTGATAATTCGGATTTCTACACCTACACTAGAATTATCATTCTTTGGAATAATCCAAGCATTAGGATTTCTAAAATCAGTGAATCTGCTCAGTTCATTCACTGTGATATTACTGTCAATAGTCACACTCTTTTTCTTACTGCTATATATGGCTCTAATGACGATATGGAAAGAAGGAGCCTTTGGGGAGATCTTAACTCTATTTCTAAAAATATTGACAAACAATGGTGCACAGCTGGAGATTTCAATGCTGTCAGGTTTTCTGGCGAGAGACTAGGTAAGAAACCTCCCTCTGATGTTAGCATGGATGACTTCAATGAAGTCATTTCCAATACTGGTCTGCTTGAAATTCCCACCAAAGGCCCTTACTTCACTTGGGATAGCAAAAGTAAAATGGGATATAGTACTTACTCTAAGATTGATCGTGTGTTCTGTAATATTGAATTTCTGAATTATTTCCCCAATGCCTGGGCTGAGGCGATCTCTAATACCACTAGTGACCATAAAATCATCAAGATTAACCTAATTAAAGGCAGGAAGCTGGTCACTCCATTCCGATTCATCAATCCTTGGGTAAATCAGGATGGTTTTACTGATATTATCCAGAATGCTTGGAATATAGACACTAAAGGCCCTCCTATGTACAGGCTGTATAGGAAACTCCATGCAACTAAGTTTGCCCTAATCCAATGGAATAAAGAGAGAGTTAATAATTTCTCTTCTCGGGCTGATAATCTTGAAGCTCAAGCTCTGGATCTTCAAAAAAATGCTGACCATGACCAGGGTAATGCTGCTCTGCATGCAAAAATTAATAGTCTTCGATTAGAGGCTGTTAAGGCTGCTAAGGATGAGGAAAGCCTTTGGAGACAGAAGTCTCGGGTTCAGTGGCTAAAGTTAGGTGATAGGAACTCGAAATTTTTCTACACCTCTCTTAAGACCAGAAGACTGAACAACTCTATTAATACTATCTTGATTGATTATAGTTCTTGTTCTGATCCTGCTCTGTTAAAGGATCATATTACTAACTATTTTGAGGAAACCTTCAATAAATCTAGCAATGTTGGTGATTCTATAATCTGGAATGAGAAATGGAAACTTCCCTCCCTGTCTTCTGAGCACCTTAAGAAGCTTAGCCGGTGGGTGACTAAAGAAGAAATTGAAATGGTTGTGAAAAATATGAGTAGTGATAAGGCACCTGGGCCTGACGGTTTTAATGTTCTTTTCTTCAAAGAATGTTGGAGCATTGTAGGAGATGATGTTTGTAAGGCTGTTCTCAATTTCTTTGACAATGCTAAAATGCTGCAAGAATGCAATAGATCTTTTATTGTTCTGATCTCAAAGATTAAGGACCCTCAAACTATTAAAGATTACAGACCAATCTCTCTCTGCAATGTTATTTACAAAATCATCACCAAAATTATGGCTGATAGATTGAAGTTTATCTTACCTGACATCATCAGTCTTAATCAAATCGCTTTCATCAAAGGAAGGAAGATTGGTGATGCGATTCTTCTTGCTAATGAGATTCTCAGTAATTTTACCAAGAATGGAGCCAATCTTCTTTGTCTCAAAGCTGATCTAAGCAAGGCTTTTGACTCGGTCAGAAGGGATTTTATACTTTTTATTCTTCATAAAATGGGATTCCCTCCCTTTTGGTTGAAGTGGATCGAAGTCTGCTTTTCTTCTGCCTCTTTTCAGGTGCTTATTAATGGGGTCCCGTCTAATTCTTTTAAGTCTTCTATTGGTGTGAGACAAGGTGACCCCCTTTCACCATATCTCTTTGTCTTGGCTATGCAAGGGCTCACTTCTATCATCAACTCTTTTGTGGAAGATGGTCTGTTATATCCCGCTTATCCTGCTAAGAATTCTAGCTTCAATATTTCCCATATTATTTTCACAGACGACTTACTCTTTTTCTCTAAAGCTGATCAAGAGAATCTTAATTGTATTGAGGATATTATGTGTATCTTTGGGAAAATTTCTGGTCTGAAGATTAACAATATGAAAAGTAGTATTTTCTTAAGTAAGGGTGTTGATGATCTTCAGAGTGACATTCCTCGTGTCAACCTCCCTGTCAAATACTTAGGTCTCCCTTTATTTTCGGGCAGGCTTACAAAGGAGATGTGCTCGCCTATTGTGGATAAAATTAAAAATAAGCTCAACTCCTGGAAGTCTTGTCTGCTTTCTATGGCAGGCAGAATAGAATTAGCAATCTCTACCCTTTCTGCTTATCACATCTTCTGGACTGCTGCTTTCCCTTTGCCGAAAGCTATCATTGTGGATATTGAAAGATATATTAGAAACTTTATTTGGGGTGACACTGAGGAGGTCAAAAAATTACATGCGATCTCTTGGGAAGTTATTTGTAAACCTAAAAATGAAGGTGGTCTGGGTCTCAGAAGCATCGACGAATGGATGTCTTCTAATCTTATCATGAACCTTTGGGATATTGCCAGTAACAAATCTACTCTTTGGGTGAAGTGGATCCACGAGAATTATATGAAGGAAGATTCTGTATGGTCGGCTGTCTCTAAACCTAGAGATTCTTGGCTGTGGAAAAGACTGCTTAGCAAAAGGGACTTTCTTCTCAGTGTTGTGGATTTGAATGTTGGTAATGGTGAAAGATTTCTGCTCTGGTCTGATCCGTGGTGTCCTAACAAAACTACTCTTAAGAGCAATGTTGACAACCAACTGATTTTCAGATTTGGCCGTGGTAATTTTTGTAAAGTTTCTTCTTGTATCGTTGATGGTAATTGGCATTTCCCTAATAACATTAGAGGTGGTTATGAAGTTTCAAAATTTCTCTGTACTATCAACAAACCTTTGGTGGATAGGTGTGATAGAATTTCTTGCAATGGTAAGCTGACACTCTCTTGTAGGGACTTCTGGGATCTTTCTCGAACCAAAAATCTGCCCGCTGATTGGGGTGCCTGGGTATGGGATTCTTCTCTACCCAGGAAAATTTCTGTTTTTCTTTGGAGAGCCTTCCACAACAGATTATTTACTGATGATGTTAGGCAGAGATTTGGTTTTCACTTAGTTTCGAGGTGTCAGCTCTGTAGTGCTCATATGGAGTCCATGAATCATCTCTTCTTTGAATGCGACTTAGCTAAATTCCTTTGGAAAAAGCTCTGTACTCTTCATACGCACTGCAACTTTCCTAGTTCGATGATGCATCTGCTGATCTATAACAACAAAGAGGTTAAGATTCTGATATGCGTTACCTTATATGCTCTCTGGACTGAAAGGAATTCAAGGATTTTCAGGAACCATAGGAAAAAATCTGATTGTATTTGGGATCAAATTATTTTTGATTCCCAGTCTTTATACATTTAGTCCTTTTTGGGATCTGCTGTCTGGTCGTTTATCTCTGAACCCAAAGATTTTTTGTTGTGGAGAAGGCTTCTCAGTTAAAGAGATTTGGCCGTGGGAGTTTTCTGTTCTGTATCTTCTTGATTTGCTGCTGGCTTTTGGCATCTCCTTTTTTATATTAGGGGTAGCCTTGTTCACCAAACCTCTTGTAGATTGGCAGAGTTTTTGGCCTTCTCTTGGTTTCGGGATGTCAGCTCTGTTGTGCTCACAAGGATTCCAGGGATCATCTCCTTTTCGATTTTCTTTCTGGACAGAAAAGTTTTCAAGAATCTTCTGGGCCCTTTTGTTTCTATTTGTTTGCTGAGGGATCAGGTTGTTTTCGGTTTCCTTTTTTACAGATAGTTAGCCCCCTCTTGTACAGTTTCTTTTCCTTTTTCTCTTCCTTTGTACAATTCTTTACGAAAATCAATAAAAAGAGAGTAGCACGCTGGGTTCACCAAAAAAAAATATGAGTACATAATGCCAAATATAATGAATGCAATTTATAGAATGGATTCAAGGTTAATGACCCCTTAGTTGATAAATCCAAGACATTCAAACCCGAATACAAACATTGATCTACATTTCCTCGATCTAAGACATAGGATTACACACGACTCTTAACATATGTAATATGAAAAGCACAAAGTATGGTTAGAAACTATGAAAAGAAACCAGGCAAATTGGTAATCATTATATCCCATGGTTGGGACTATATTATTCAATAATTAACTTCCAAATTGACTATTCTTATTAATGATTCATGTATTAGGAACTACAATCTCAGAGAAAGACAAATGAACAAGAAGCATGGTAGGATATGGGATTTAGAATAATGAATGTGATGGACATTATGCCCTTATTATGTACACATCCTACTTATAAGAACCCTGTCAATATAAGAATATATAAAAGAGAAATCTAATTGGATTATAGACAACCCTATAGTTAGATATAGAAACTTATATATTCAAAATGTCTCCATTATTCATAATTCATAATTTATCAAAACTTGGGCACCACTATTAAGTATATTAATGCTAGAGAAAATAATATCACTAGTAATCATATTAATAGATGATATGGAATGATATTTTCACACTAGTAGACCTAAGTTGGAAAGTATATGTATGCACTTATATATATATATATATATAGAGAGAGAGAGAGAGAGAGAGAGAGAATGAGAGAGAGAGAGAGATACACGGGTAACTTGGACATATCTACAATTATTTGACTAAGAGTGGACCTTATAAATAGAAAGATCTAAAACCCTAAATGGGAGATATCAATTTGTCATATGAGGTCATAATTAAGGATGAACCCAAATCATGCATAATAGAAATTGATCAATTGATACCAAACCAATAACTCTATGATGACATAGAATTTTGCTATCTTTGGAGCTCAATGAATCATGAGTACAAAATATCTTGCAATCATGCTTTGATATAAGGTACTAAACTCTAGATTCTTTGTTGAGATATTTATTTCCCTCTTGAGTTTCATTTACATAACTTTGTAAAAGTGGTGAACCAATTTTATTAGCCTTTCCTCTTGTTGTAGTTCACTGTGATAAAATTTTGAATGTTGAATATTGTTGAGAAATTGATACATTGTTAGATTTTGACATTGGCATAAAAAATTCAAAATATTGACTAAGAGATTGGTCTCACTAGATTTGATGGGTCGCGACCCCCAACCTTGTGCAGTGGATAATGGACAAATAGAGGTCCCCCAATACTGGTTACCCCCACAGGCGAAAGTGTTGTTCTCTCATAGAGAGGATAATGCTAAGCACCTAGCCACTAACGAAGATAGAATTTTTGATTGATTGTTCCAATGGATAAATCTTGTCATTTTGAATAATTGGATATCTTGATATTCATCTTGAGAAAAAAAGTTCATTTTAAAATCTAGATATTGATATCTCTTTATTGTTTTCTAGTTGCCACTTTGAATTATTGTATCTTTTCTAAACTAGCATGTTAACTAGACTATCTTTTGTTATCCCCATAATTCACCAAGCAATCTTACCTAGATTTAATATCATAACTCTTTATTTTAAAAAATAACTCAATAATGGATTTAGTACCAGCCTAGTTGATTGTTATTTTCCCTTCAATGGGGTTCATGTGTGGTTTTGTTCCTCCAAAAACTCATGGACAAGTGAAGCAAAGAGAGACTAGAAGAGACTTGCAGGAGTTGTCTCCTGTTGAAGACTAGATGGGATTCAATTCTTATTTTCAATCTTGTAATCTTATATTTAAAGCTTCCACAACTTTGATGTAAAAGCATGATATGTAATAAAGATTATTTATAATTCAGATATTAATTTGTAAATATTTGATCGTAAAGATCGAGTCTTTACAACAACCAACACTATAAGTGATGATTTTGACTACCAAATATGGTTTCCATGTATCATTCTTATGGTGGTTCTATCCAATGCACTATTCTCAAGCAAGTATCTATGTGTTTGGTTTGATATCACGTATCACAACTGATGAGATTCTATCATCAACCAACAAATATTCTAGTCTTAAGTGTTATTATTGTATATCTTCCTTCTACAATAACATCCAACTAGCTAGGGACATAACAAGAATGTATATACTCTTAACATTTGTAGAATCTCATTTTTCAGTTCATCAACCCTAAGACATACGTCATTGAGTAATATCATTCTTTAGACATTTATTGTGTAACATCATTATCTCATAACTGAATAAATTAGAATAAATTGGAAGATTACCTTTATTATTAATCAAACCATTTACAAGTTATGTCTTTATAATCATCATATAATTGGCTCTCTGGGCATACATACCAACAAAATCCTACTTGCACTTAGAGACAATCACCCATGACTCTTATTCCAAGTAATGTAACATGACCATCATGCTTATGATGCGGAAGTGCATTTGTTAAGGGGTCAGCAATATTGTTCTCGGTTGGTACTCTGCAAATCTTCACATCTCCTGGTTGTATGATGTTTTGTATGAGATAGAAATGCCTTTGTATATGCTTGGAACACTGATGCGATCTAGGTTACGTAGCTTGTGCAATAGCTCAATTGTTGTCACAATATAGCTCAATTGCATCGTTGATGCTTGGAACTACCCCAAATTCAAATATGAACTTCTTGATCCAGATAGCCTTTTTTTGCATTTGATGTGATATTATACTTGACCTCTATTATAGAATCAAAAACTATCTCTTACTAGGAACTCTTCCAAGTCGCAGCTCCATTATTAAGGCAAAACATGAATCTAGATTGTGATATGTAATCATCTTTGTTAGGTTTGGAAGCTTGCATCCTTGTAACCCTTTACCACCAACACTTCCTCTCCACTGTAGATAAGGAATTGTTCCTTAGTTCTTCTCAAGTACTGAAGGATGTTCTTCACAGCTACCTAGTGAGCATACCATATGGATCTGACTGATATAATCTCATCATGCTCAAGGCATATGAGACATCAGGACGTGTACACAACATTGCATACATGATGGATCCAATTGCAAATGCATATGGAGTCCTACTCATGTGTTCCCTTTCTTCACAAGAACTGGTACATTATCTTTAGAGATGGTAAATTCATGCACCATGGACAGGTTTCCTCTCTTTGAGCTCTCTATACTGAAACTCTTCAGCACTTTATCAATGTATGTTCTCTGACTTAGTCCAAGAAGCCTTCTGGATCTATCTTTGTATATCTTTATAACCAAAATATAGGATTATTCTCCCAAGTATTCCATAGAAAACATATTTCCTATCCATATCTTTACCTTTTTAAAGTAGGGATGTCATTCCTCATCAATAGTATATCATCCACATGCAATATGAGGAATACAACCATGCTCCCACCAACCTTCTTGTACACACAAGGTTCATCTTCATTTTGAGTAAAGCCAAACTCTTTGACTATCTCGTCAAAATGAAGATTCTAGCTCTGAGGTGCTTGCTTCAATCCATAGATTGACTTTTGTAGCTTACAAACTTTATTTGCATCCTTTGGATCTATAAAACCCTCAAGTTGTGTCATGTACACATCCTCAAGAAGATTCCCATTAAGGAATGAGGTTTTAACATCCATCTACCAAATCTCATAGTCATGATAATCTATAATAGCAAGCATGATCCTGATGGACTTAACCATGGAAACTGGAGAAAAGGTTTTATCGTAGTCAACACCTTGAACTTGTCTAAAACCCTTTGCAAACAATCTACCTTTGTAATTTTGTACTTTACTATCCATGTCGGTCTTCTTCTTGAAGACCCATTTTCACCCTATGGGTTTTACCCCTTCAGGTGGATCCACCAAGGTCCATACCTTGTTGACATACATAGACTCCATCTCAGATCTCTTAGCCTCAAGCCATTTCTTGAACTGTGGTCCCTTAATAGATTTTATATAGGTTGTTGGCTCATCATCTATGACCAACTCACTGCCTTCCTGAGTCACAAGATATCCAAATCTTTTAGGTTCAAGGTGTATCCTACTAGATCTACGTGGCACCTATGTTACTTGAGTAATTTGAGATTCCACAACATTTTGTGATTCTCTTTGTTCCTTTTGTTCATCTATCAATTCAATGCTTTCTTGTTGGAAAACCTCTTCTAGTTCTACCTTCCTCTCACTAATTCATTTGGAAATAAAATCCTTTCCTAGGAATACAACATCTCTGGCACCAAACAATTTGTTGTCATATAGGGTATAAAAGTAATATCCTTTGGTTTCCTTAGGATATCCAACAAAATAACATTTATCAAATTTGGGTCCAACATTTTTGGGAAACTACTTTCTCACATAATCTTCCCAACCCCAAATCTTCATAAAAGACACATTGGGACACTTCCCATACCATGTCTAATATGGTGTCTTTTGAACGGATTTTGATGGCACTCGATGTAGTGTAAACACGACTATTTCTAAAGCACAACCCCAGAAGGTATTCGGAAGTTCAGCTAAACTCATCATTGATCGCACCATATCTAACATATGATTCCTTCATTCTGATACACCATTATGCTATGGTGTTCTAGGGGGAGTCCATTGTGATACGATACCACCGACTCACGGAAGGCCCTCAAACTCTGGGCTTAAGTATTCTCCAACTCAATCAAAATGAAGGGCCTTAATGCTTTTTCCAAGTTGGTTTTATACTTCGTTCATGAACTCCTTGAACTTTTCAAGAGTTTCTGACTTATGTTTCATCAAGTAAACATAACCATACCCACTAAAGTCATCAATGAAGGTAATGAAGTACTAATACCCACATCTCGAAGTTGTTCTAAAAGGGATACATACATCAATATGTATGAGTCCTATAGATCACTATCCCTCTCATTGTTACTAGTGAAACGAGTCTTGATCATCTTCCCAACAAATAAGATTCACATGTCTCTATTGATTCAAAATCAAAAGTGTCCAAATAACCATCTTTATGGAGTCTAGATATATGATTCTCATTTTGTGTACTAGATGACAATGCCAAAGATATGTTTTTCTTGAGTTCTTGAGTTCTTGATTTTAGTCTTTTGATATTTACATTATAAATATCTATCATTAGATCTAGCAAATAAAGACCATAAGACATTGGGGCATTGCCATAAAATATTCCATCTTTTAGAATAGAACATCGACCATTATTAATATGAAATTCATATGCAGCGTTGTCCATACAAGATACAAAAATAATGTTTCTATTTATGGAAGGTACATAATAGAAGTTCACCAAATCTACTACAAGCCCTATGGGAAGAGGTAAAGTATAGGTTTCAACTGCAGTGGCAGCAACTCTTGCTCCATTTGTGACTCACAGTTCAACCTCACCCTTTCTTAAAAGGCCTACTTCTTTTTAGATCCTGCATATTCAAGCATATGTGAGATCCACATTCGGTATCAAGTAGAAGTAGATAAATTTATCTCAATAATGTATATACATGAAGTGGAGATCACCATCTCCATCTTATTCTTCTCGAATGCCTTCAAGTACAAAGGATAGTTTTCCTCTTGTACTTTTCTTTCTACTTATCTTGGATGTTGAATATATAGATTTACGCTCGACCTCAGAACTCTTCATAGCCTTGCTTTCATCCTTGGACTTGAATCCTCTAATATCCATCACATATATGTCCTTCTTCATTCTTGCTTCAGAATTAATCAACATGCCAAGCAAATTTGATAACAGTCTGGCCATGTTATTCAAGTGATAACACTCAATAAAATGGTTATATGATTTAGGCAATTATTGCATAATCATATTTGTGGCCAACTGTTGGCTCAAAGAGAATCCTAGTTCTTCTATACATCCACATGTCCAATCATATTGAGAACATGGGCCTCTACTGAGTCTCCCTCTGTCATCTTACACTCAAAGAGCACCTTTGATACACTCAATGAGCGCCTGTGAAATATTATACCTTTCTTTCTTTGTGTGATTATTACCCAAGTTCTTAAGATGTGTCACCATCTCAAATATCCCCATGTCTTAACATTGCTCATGCAACTCATAATTAATGTAGCTTAGAATAAGATACTTTATATCCAAGGCATAGTTCGCATGCTTCCAGTAAGTATCCACTTCAACCCTAGGCACATTAGGAACAAGTATTTTTGACACTGGTGTTTCCAGGACATAGAGCTTATGCTCTTCAATGAGAACCCTTTTCAAAGTCCAAAACAAGTCATGGAACTTTGTCCTGTTAATTATGTACTTCCTAAGGACCGGTGACAATGATGATTTGACTGTCATTTTATTTTAAAAGTAAATAATGTTGCATTTATCAAAACCCTTTTGATTTTATTTGATTTTAAAATTTTGACGATATCCAATTAGGCATTTAATTAACTTTCACTCCATTATTTTATTCAAATTGATAGTCCTTAATATCAATTTGGAAGATTGTAGTGTACACCTTCTAGTGAGCCAAGATATAAAATGATTCAATTATTACTCGGCCAACACCAACATCCATAATCAATCATTAAGGTAGGTAACATTTTCCAATTGCATCTTATGAAATTTTTGGATAGATGACATGACCAACTCCTTGCCATAGTCATATGCTTGCTTGTAGGTGCTTAATCTCATTAAGGAAACCTAGTTAAGCCTGACCAAAAGCCAACATGATAATAATGCATCCCACTTGGTAGGCCCACATTATAACCATCACACTTTCACGAGATCGACATCGCACCATGATTGGTATTCCCACGCATTGTCGATCAAGCTTTTCATGTGTTTTGCTAATGGAAATCATCTTAGACTTAATATGTTATTGAGGGAGTTTGTATTTATAAATATATATACATTATCCAATCACCACATATATATAGTACGTATATACATGCTATAACCCACAACTAAATAATGCAATAAACATAAGAGATGGTTATGGCCATTCTATTGTAATTCCTTGGAGCCACAAGGAATTACCACCACTTAGGGTCTACATCTCAAGCAAAAACCTATTGTTGATGAATATTTGGGCTTGCCATTCTGGTTTGACCGATTCAATCAATTGGTCATCACCGGTCGTGTCATCTCTAGTCTACCATCTTTGGATCCTCCAGTCGATCGATTGGGGCCACCAACTGATGGGTTTGTCTCATCCTCCTCTATCCTCCTCGATCCCCCAGTCGATTAGTTCACCTTTTAGACGGTTGGTTGGTCTGGTGTTGATCGTCTTCTTCTTCATTGTAACAAGAAATTAAACTATCTTAATGTTATTACATGATAACAGGAGAAACCACGAGTTACATTTGAGGGTATCATAGCTAGGAGAGAATAATACATATACAATTATAAGATAAGGTAGAGGTTTGGCACGCAAACCAAGATAAAAGGAATAACCAACCACAAAACCTTGCACATATATATAGGTTTATTAGCCATAACCATGCTTCACATCCACCATCAAAACTCACTTTTAGGGTGGTTCATGTAAATTGCATATATATCATATATATTAATTGGGATCTTATGGGGGTGTTTAATCAGATATACACATTGATCAATTTAAGTATTCACATTGTATGCAATAAATAAATAATAAAAACAAAAACTCCAGTCATATCGATTATCCTAAAACATATAGATTTGCGTGGCTTTGATGCCACTGTATGGAGCAGCAGAAACAAAAATTTAACTGCCATATTCCCCTTAAACAAATGGATCACGTCAATAAATATATAATGAGAATGATGGTTTATAGGATGCACCTGGTCCTGGAGCAAGTCCAGCGACAATCTCCTCATCGTAGTGCACACCCTTTCTTCAAGTTGCACTCGAACATAGTCTGCAACAACTCCTAGTTGATCACCATGGATAGTAGTTTGACATTATCCTCCTAGCGATTAAAGCTCCATGCCTCTATAGTAGTACACATGGATCACTGAGAACTCTTGTCATTCTAGAAGAACAGACAAAAAGGAGTTTTCCCTTCACGTCTGTGTGCTAGTCCCCAACTTGCTCTCCAATAATTATTCTCCCTTTCTATCCCTCCCTTTATCGGGTTGGAGTTGCTCGGGTTCTCTTGGTTACCACAACCAAAGAAGACAACCAATTGTCAAAAGCAATTGAGTTTTGTCTCTAGCAACCCCCACTACCCCTCTATTTATAGGAGGGTTAGGGTTAGGGTTCCTAGTCTGTGTGGGAGTGGAAGGGATCGGAATTTCATGATTTTTTGCAACCTGTGAACTACAAAATGATTAGTTCATAGGAGAACCGGTTGATTGGCATGTGAGCCGATTAGTTCATCTAGTGAACCGGTCGTTTCATCATGTTCCCCTATTGCAATTGTATTGGCAATTCTAATTTAATTAATGCACAACAAGACGTCAACATTAATCCTTGATGTAATCAAATTGATACTTGAACTTGGTGAACCGTTCGTCTAGTGACCTTGAGCCGGTTCACTAAGTGAACCAGTCGGTTCATGCCCCGATCCATATATAATTCAGTCAATGCAATCTCCAATCAACCCAACACTCCAACCGATCGATTCAACACTTGAACTAGTCAGTTTAAAGTCTAGTCATTTGATTGTTGTTAAAATTGAATACCTAAACACTTTAGCAATCAATATAGTCATAATTCATGAATAAACTCCTATTCCAAATGAATACTTTGTGTGTGACCCTATAGGTTCCATATTACGTAGGCAGGTGTCCATAACCATGTTATGACATCACAAGCAAAGAGCAACATCTAGTAACACATCATTTCTACCCAAGTAAATGCAAAGTTGGAGAACAACTTCAACCTACAATATATGATTGGTGTTACTGTGTTTGTATAGTTCCTTTGTCACTGATATACGTACTGAACTCCAGTCATGGAATCATCATTCCCTTTAATCATTCAATCAATGTTCCTTGAACTAGAGCAGATTGTTTGATATATGTAAGCTCAATATCACATATTGACTCACATGAGAATGCCCATGCATTTCTTAGTCTCGCTTATCAAGTGTTGGGGATATCATACTCTTGTAGGAGGGAAAAATCTAATCTATATCACTCACATTCATCCCCATGTGTCACAGTGTATCCGATCATCACCTTTATAGAAACACTTATTCAGAACCATGATGGACGATGTCAAAGTACACTGAACAATGTGTGATGAGTGTAGTGACTTCAGGTCTAAGAACCACAATCACCAGCAATACTATAAGAGATGATTCTGACTACCAAGTATGGTTTCTGTGTATCACTCTTATGGTGATTTTGTCTGAAACATTGTTCTCTAATAAGTATCTATGTGTTAGGTTTATATCACATATCATGATTGATAAGATTATGTCATCAACCAACACACACTCTAGTCTTTAGTGTTATTGTTGTCTATCTTCCTTCCACAATAACATTTAACAAGGGACATAACAAGAATGTATATACTCTTAACATTTATATGATCTAATTGTTCAGGTCATCAACCCAAAGACATACATCATTGAGTAATATTATTCTCTAGACATTTATTATGTTACATTACTATCTCATAACTGAATATAATAGAATAAATTGGAAGATTGCCATTATCATTAATCAAATAATTTACAAGTTACTCCTTTACAATCACATATGATTGTCTCTCTAGGCATACATACCAACAAAGTTGTCATATGTACTAAGGTGGGACCTTTTATTGATTTATAGCACAAAAACACAATATTGAAGTATGATGTTGTAATATGAAATCTAAATCATGGATGTAACCCCACCTTGGACAACATAGAAGCTAGAATCCTAAATGTTGAAAATAAAAGTCATGCTTTACTCTTAATTCAAGATCATTATTCACTTGACCTAAAATGTTCTCTCTCTAAAATGTGATCTATAAGATAATCTCGCCAAATTTGGGATACATGTTATGATCTTCCCGATGTGATTGTAACATATTGAAATCCAAGGTTCTCCCTAAAAATTACCCAATTTCACTCTTTGCTTTTCTTTCATGTCCTTTTGGACCTTTCTCATAAATCTCCCATCTTTTGTATACTTTTTGGCCTTCGTGTGTTATTTGAGCACACTTTGATGGTGAAATCAATATTTACCCTCATTTATGTTAATGAAAGGGTGTTTGCACAAATAACCCACTTAATGTGATAATTGGGGACTAATGATGAAAATTGGCCATTAATGAGTCATAATTACTGGATAATGTTAATTTGGAGATTTTATATCCTTTTGGAATAAGAAATGAGAATTAATGTGCACTTGTAATGATTAATGTAATAATCACCCTCATTTCTCTCTCTCCTCCAAATTGCTATTAAAGAAATAAATGGAGAATGAAATGTGGAATATGACACTTAAATGAATTTATGGCAATTGCCTCGAAATTATTAAAGAAATCACTTAGAAAATGGTTTTCTGTTTTAAAATGCATTAATATACACATTAATGGACCATATGGTGTTTAAGGGTCATATCTTGTAAAAAACAAAAATCTAATTATATAGCATTAATCTAGACTTCATTATTAGTTTATGGTTAAAATTTGGTTCCATTTGGACTTCAATTGACCCTCCAAATTAATTTTATAAGAATCCAATATAGTATAACTATGGTTTGATTCCGATCTGCATTTAATGCATTGATTTCCCCTATAGTTGTGAATTAAATCATTGTCACGCATTACATTTCATTTGATCCTCTCAAACACGCACCATCCGAAGGCCCTCAGTTGATCATCTCAATCTTGCCCCAATCTAACGGTCCTGAGCTCATCCTCTACCTCGAACCGTTACACAGACCAGAGTTGGCACAATCGAGCTCACCTCCACGGACCCGTTCTTCCTCCACGATGCACCGTTCCTCTAAATTTCTTCACCATTAAGTCTGTGAGGAGCTGCCATTTCCATCGAGCCATGACTCGGCCTCCCTCGTGCACCCGAGATGAAACGCCCATTAGGGCATTTAGGACTCTCTCTGCCTCGACTTACAGACGGCGCCTCAACCTTCCTCCCGCATATAAAAGAGGTCGTCCAACACCCTCACACCACACCTGAACCTCCTCTTCCTCTAATTTCTCCCCCACTGTCTTGGATCTTCCTAACCTGCTCAGTCTTCTCCCTCAGCGATGGTGACCTCACATTGTCTCTAGGTGCCATATCAGTTCAATTGGACTCTAGGTAAGCATCTACAATGCATGTTCTTCAATTCTGTTTAATATCTTTACTTTGTGACACCTCCAGTTGTCGTGTCCTATAGACTTCATGAAGCTCCTCCACCAGCACCTCATGTTTATGTGTTTCTGGGTACCTCCACCCTCGGTAACCTTGGCTTTTGTCTCGCTTTGCCTCTGCGAAGGCATTGAAGGTCTTAGTAGTGATTTTCCTCCCTGTTTTCATGGGTTTCTCCCCAGCCTTCCTTCTCCCTGCTCCGGTCTCATTCCGGCATCGTTGTGCACGATAGTAGTTGTTTAATAGATTTTTGTGATCATGAGACTCCAGGGAGTTTATTCGCAGTCTCCGGCTATGACGTCTATGCCTCAGTGGTGATTGGGAGCATGGAGTCGGGACCCCTAGGTGTTGCTCGAGCCATGGCTCAGAGCAGCAACATACCGGGAGGGGTTTTGACATTTGCACCTCCGTGATATTAATCAACCAATTAAAGTAGTATGGGCTTTTTAGTAATCTCACATCCTCATTTTGTTTCTCGCAGCGAAATTTGATACTTTCAAATGACCATACTACCCTCATTGTTTTAATTAATTTGATTGGACGAGCAAGGGCAAGATGGTAATTTGCCTCTTCCTTCAATCGCCATTGACCTGGACCAGCAAGCGTGGACCAGCCGATGCAGCCAAATCTAATAGGCCTGCGTCAACATGGGTCCAACCACCGTGGCCCACACCCATTCGCCCAATTATTGGCATATGTGGCTTTTTCTTGCAATCTAATTGGTCCAGTTTAGTTAATTCATAATAAATTTGTCCTTGGTCAAAAAATGCAAATAAATAGTCAACGGAAAGAATTTTTCACGTAGAATCTGATTTTGTTATTTTTGAGTCTTGATTCCTTTTCCATTTTCAAAGTTTTCCTTGAATACCATTTTAATCACATTAAATGATCTAAAATGATAACTAATTCAGTTTAACTCCAAATTTAGAAATAAAAGGTGTTTTCATAATTAGGAGAATATGAACAATCATTTGGTCTAGGTTTTGAGTCACAAATTGAGGTTTGGTTTTTAAGGAGTAAATTAGGGTTTCAACCCTTATATATTACATTAAACATAATCCATGTATGTACAATTGAATCTAGGATAAAAGTTATTAGGATATAATCTAATCAATGAAAGTGATGTGAATGAAGCTACAATAAGGTATGTGCAAACCTATTTGTTTACTTTGTGCAATGTGCACCCTATCCTTTAGTTGGGCCTTTTTATCCCCATGTTTCTCAGTGAGGCTTTAGCCCATTTTTATTCATGAAATTTTTCTATTGCCTTTCATTGGCTCTTTACTTGAGTTGAATCTCTTATCATCAATTATTCTTGTTATTGCTTAAATTATTCTTGGGTCATGGACCCCCTTGCTATTATTGGAAATTATCCTAACTGCCATTAAATTACTCAGCATAATGATAAAATTGACTAGTTAACTAATGTAGTGTACATGAGTACAAACCACCTATAGAGCAATGAGGGTTTTAGTCCTCCTGCTAGGCATTGGGGTTTGACTCCCCTACCATTTTATATATATTTAGGGTTTGGGAATGTTTTATGCTCCCTCACCCGGAGGTTGAGGTCTGGTAGGTGCCTCATCCCTATATTAGTTTAATCTAGTCACATTTAATCATGCATGCTTGTATATATTATTTTTGTTGAAATTATGGCAGAAATTCCTATTCCTTATTTGTTATACTTGCCTCATTGTTTTGACACTCTTAGCATAGAGAAATCTTTCATAATGCAATGTTTTAGTTTATACTTGTCCTTTACTCCTATTAACACATACATTTTATCTCTCTCTTGCTGGGTGCCCCCAACCACCCAGCTATAGGATCAGAGTGCGTAGTTGAAGCTTGGTGAACCAACCTAATGCTAAGGATATGGAGTTCAACCACCTAGCTTGGACCTAGCTATATATGATAAGTTGCTTTTGTTTGTTTGGAGATAAGTTGGTTTGGTTTAGTCTTCCTCTACCTAGATCCTTGTATGTATTAAGTTGTACCCCTTTTTAGGAAATTTTGTAAAGTACTCTTTATACTTTTTGAATATAGTCAAAGTTTAAAATTCCACTACTTCACATTGGTGTTTTTGTTTACCATTGTTTTTAGTAAAGATGACGTGTCTTTACAGCATGGTGTCAGAGCATCAAGTTAGTTGGAGTCTTGACTAATTCAATTGGTCTCCTAGATAGAAACGCTTACCTCAAGTAGTTTCCCTTTAGTAATTCTTCACCTTAGAGTTGACCAATTATGAAAGAATGTTTTAGGATCATAATAATTTCATATTAGAAATATAATTTGATCAACGTTTTGGCGATTAGTCTATTGAGTAGCTACTAGGGTAAGAAGTTGAAAGTGATGGTTCCTAGAAAGGGTCAGAACTTGGGGGTTGGAAAAATTTTCCTTTGCGCCACTAGCTTGGTTTACGAGGACTCCCTACTTCATATGACACCGGCCTGGCCTGATCTGATACGAACAGCTTGAAATAGCATACCTTTAGACATAATACCTCATTGTTGAGTACCCTTTAGAAAACCTAATGCGATGATTTGATCTCCCAAACAAAATCATCGTGTATTCCTTAAGTAACTTATATGAGTCTTAGATTTCCATGTTTAGGGTTAGTGTACCCTATACTAGATTTTGAAGTTTGCTAATAATGATTAGTAAGACAATTAACTGTGGACCTAATACATGATCAGATATACTCTTTTACCTCTAGATTAGTTGACTTAGTCAAACATTTTAAGCAAAGTAGTAGTGTACCTTATTAGATGTTACACATCTGATTTCGATGAAAAACTCCCTTTTTTGGGGGATGGAATCCAATACATAGCAAAGTCTATTCACTTTAGAATTTGAAACCCTAACTTCATTAACAACATATTAATGAGCTTATATGATTAGAATTTACCAAACAAATTATAATTGTAATTTGACTTGTTTGTTTATATACAAATGAATATATAATAAGTCATATAATGCATAGTTCATATGTTGGATTCCTAAAACATACATGATACACATAAAAGTGAGTTATCCATCACTTATTGTAAATACACATAATGTTGACCTAGTCAACCTCATGGTATGATAGATGGAACTCATGCATTGTCATGTTGACCTAAAACCTAAAATGTAATTATTTAACATTAACATATATATCCTTAATGTCTTCATAATACATTAGTAACATTAGGTGTAATCATTGTATAATATACCTTGATACCTATAAATGGATTATAATCATAATTTAATCAAGTTATCAAAATATGTAAGGCATATCATCTTGTTCTCTAAGTGCACACCTCATAAATCACATTATCATAATTTGGTATATGCATCAATTCATTAATTTCACCTTATTCAATTTAATTCAATGTAATGAATCAAATGTGATAAGGGGTAATGGGATTCACATAAGCATGATTAAGTCTACAATAATTCCAAATACCTAATGTGATGTTCAAATAAAGTGTAGTGAGTAATGATGGCATTAATGTGAGTATAAAAAGTGATGTGATAATGTGTAAGAAATTAATGTGACATTATTTAGACTTAATAACTTGTTGGATTATATTATCCATTTCTTACCTAATAATTTGTGATAAATTCACAAGGTAGTAACATGAGAAGAATGGAGAATAAATTCATGTATATTGAGATTTCTTAGTAAATCATAATTGTGCTTAAAACCCTTAACGGGATAAATAAGGGCAATACACATGATTTGTACCTAATGATGAGATTATTTATAAAACTTAGTTGTGCTTAAAATTCTTATTGAGTAAATGTGAAGTACACATGAATGATGTATATAATTCTTTTGATAAATAATGTGAATATAATGTGACATTATTAATATAATATTATGAATGATGAACATCTCATAAAATTAGTGAACCAAAATGTATACATTTGACAAAAGTGATTTGAATAGTGGAAGCCTTAGTGAATCATGATACCTGACTTATATGTAGAGCTTATGCAGTACCCTAGATTAAGGGTTATAACCTAGTTGTTTAAGGTTGGGATGTTACACACTCACCCTCTCTTCCCTCTTGTTGTGATTTCGGGGACGAAATCCTCTTTAAGGGGTGGAGTGTTGTAACATACTGAAATCTAGGGTTCTCCCTACAATTTACCCAATTTCACTCTTTCTTTTCTTTCAAGTCCTTTTGTACCTTTCTCATAAATTTCCCATCTTTTGTATCCTTTTTGGCCTCCGTGTGCAATTTGAGCACACTTTGATGGTGAAATCAATATTTATCCTCAGTTATGTTAATGAAAGGGTGTTTGCACAAATAACCCACTTAATGTGATAATTGGGGACTAATGATGCAAATTGGCCATTAATGAGTCATAATTACTGGATAATGTTAATTTGGAGATTTTATTTCCTTTTGGAATAAGAAATGAGAATTATTGTGCACTTGAAATTATTAATGTAATAATCACCCTCATTTCTCTCTCTCCTCCAAATTGCTATTAAAGCAATAAAATGGAGAATGAAAGGTGGAGTATGACACTTAAATGACTTTATGGCAATTGCCTCAAATTTTATTAAAGAAGTCACTTAGAAATGGTTTTGTGTTTTAAAATGCATTAATATACACATTAATGGACCATATGGTGTTTAAGGGTCATATATTGTAAAAAACGAAAATCTAATTATATATCACTAATCTAGACGTCATTATTAGTCTATGGTTAAAATTTGGTGCCATTTAGAATCTAATTGACCCTCCAAATTAATTTTATAATAATTCAATATAGTATAACTATGGTTTGATTCCGATTTGCATTTAATGCATTGATTTCCCCTATAGTTGTGAATTAAATCATTGTCACGTGTTACATTTCATTTGATCCTCTCAAACACATGCCATGCAACGTCCCTCAGTTGATCATCTAAATCCCACCCCAATCCAACGATCCTGAGCACATCCCCTACCTCGAATCGTTACACAGGCCAGAGCTAGCGCGATCGAGCTCACCTCCGTGGACCCGTTCTTCCTCCACAATGCATCGTTCCTGTAAATTTCTTCACCATTAAGTCTGTGAGGAGCCATCATTTCCATCGAGCTATGACTCGGCCTCCCTCGTGCACCCGAGTTGAAATGCCCATTAGGGCATTTAGGACTCTCTCTGCCCCAACTTACAGACGGCGCCTTGACCTTCCTCTCGCCTATAAAAGAGGTCGTCGAGCACCCTCACACCAGACCTGAACCTCCTCTTCCTCTAATTTCTCCCCCACTACCTTGGATCTTCCTGACCTGCTCAGTCTTCTCCCCCGGCGATGGCAACCTCACCATGTCTCTAGACGCCATATCAGTTCAATTTGACTCTAGGTAAGCATCTACAATTCATGTTCTTCAATTTTGTTTAATATCTTTACTTTGAGACACCTCCAGTTGTCGTGTCCTATAGATGTCGTGAAGCTCCTCTATCAGCACCTCATGTTTCTGTGTTTCTAGGTACCTCCACCCTCGGTAACCTTGGCTTTCATCTCGCTTTGCCTCTTCGAAGGCGTTGAAGGTCTTAGTAGCGATTTTCCTCCCTGTTTTCATGGGTTTCTCCTCGGCCTTCCTTCTCCATGCTCTGGCCTCGTTCCGACAACTTTGTGCACGACAATGGTTGTTTAATATCTCTTTATGATTGTGAGACTCCAGGGAGTTCATTCCCGGTCTCCGACTGTGACGTCTGCACCTCAGTGGTGATTGGGAGCATGGAGTCGTGACCCCCAGGTGTTGCTCGAGCCATGGCTCAGAGCAGCAACATACCTGGAGGGGTTTTTACCTTTGCACCCCCGCGATATTAATCAACCAATTAAAGTAGTGTGGACTTTTTGATAATCGTGTGTCCTCATTTGGTTTCTCACAGCAAACTTTGATACTTTCAAATGACCATACTACCCTCATTGTTTTAATTAATTTGATTGGACGAGCAAGGGCAAGATGGTAATTTGCCTCTTCCCTCAATCACCATTGACCTGGACCAGCGAGTGTGGACCAGCCGATGCGGCCAAAGTTGATTGGTCCACGTCAGCGTGGGTCCAGCCTCCGTGGCCCACACCCATTCGCCCAATTATTGGCCTATGTGGCTTTTTCTTGAAATCTGATTGGTCCAGTTTAGTTAATTCATAGTCCGTGTCCCAAATTGGTCCTTGGCCAAGAAAATGCAAATAAATAGTCAATGGAAAGGATTTTTCACGTAGAATCTGATTTTGTGATTTTTGAGTCTTGATTCCTTTTCCTTTTTTGAAGTTTTCCTTGAATACCATTTTAATCACATTAAATGATCTAAAATGAGAACTAATTCAGTTTAACTCCAAATTGAGAAATAAAAGGTGTTTTCTTAATCAGGAGAATATGAACAATCCTTTGGTCTAGGTTTTGAGTCACAAATCAAGGTTTGGTTTTAAAGGAGTAAATTAGGGTTTCAACCCTTATATATTACATCAAACCTAATCCATGTATATACACTTGAATCTAGGACAAAAGTTATTGGGATACAATCTAATCAACAAAAGTGATGTGAATGAAGCTACAATAAGGTATGTGCAAACCTATTTGTTTACTTTGTGCAATGTGCACCCTATCCTTCAGTTGGGCCTTTTTATCCAACCCATGTTTCTCAATGAGGCTTTATCCCATTTTTATTCATGAAATTCTTCTATTGCCTTTCATTGGCTCTTTACTTGAGTCAAATGTCTTATCATCAATTATTCTTGTTATTTCTTAAATTATTCTTGGGTCATGGACCCCCTTGCTAGTATTGGAAATTATCCTAAATGCCATTAAATTACTTAGCATGATGATAAAATTGACTAGTTAACTAATTTAGAAGTACAAATCACCTATAGAGCACTGAGGTTTTTAGTCCTCCCACTAGGCATTAAGGTTTGACTCCCCTACCATTTTATATATATTTAGGGTTTGGGAATGTTTTAAGCTCCCTCACCCAGAGGTTGAGGTCCGGTAGGTGCCTCAGCCCTATATTAGTTTAATCTAGCCACATTTAATGGTGCATGCTTGTTTATATTCTTATTGTTGAAATTATGGCAGAAATTCCTATTCCTTATTTATTATACTTGCCTCATTCCTTTGACACTCTTAGCATAGAGAAATATTTCATAATGTAATGTTTTAGTTTATACTTGTCCTTTACTCTTGTTGACACATACATTTTATCTCTCTCTTGATGGGTGCCCCCAACCACCCAGCTATAGGATCAGAGTGCACAGTTGAAGCTTGGTGAACCAACCTAATCCTAAGGATATGGAGTTCAACCACCTAGCTTGGACCTAGCTACATATGATAAGTTTCTTATGTTTTTTTGGAGACAATTTCGTTTGGTTTAGTCTTCCTCTACCTAGATCCTTGTATGTATAAAGTTGTGCTCCTTTTTGGGAATTTTTGTAAAGTACTCTTTATACTATTGAATAAAGTCAAGTTTTTACTTCCGCTGCTACACAATTGGTGTTTTTGTTTATCATGGTTTTTAGTAGACACTATGTCTTTACAGTGATGATCTATGTGACTATGTGTTGACTAAGATGTTCAATTGTTCAATTTTGAAATAGTGTTGATGTTTAAGGAAAACCAAGTTGATTATGATATGGAATATGAAATCCCAATTTTGGTTTAATTTTGTTGACAAAATTCATTTTAAGGTATGGAGGATGTGATAACCTAGATTTTCTCTCTCATTAAATTAATGTACATTTTGACTCATTAGATGCTCAGATATATTTAATAACCTCCCTCGCCATAAATTGGATGACTTTGAGTCACCTTATGCTCAATTAATGTTTTGTATTTGATTAAATGTCACTTTGTGTTAAATTCACTAAGGTTGAGTGCATAATTAACTTTTGAAAATGAATTTCCAAATTCATATTGGACCCAATTTGTTTAATAAGAAGTATAGGAAAAGTTTGAACTAAAGGTGAAAAGTTCACCTCCACCAGAGTTACAATTTAGTAGATATGAATTTTGCATTCTTGTTAAAGAAAATAATTGGGACTGATTGAATTAAGTCAAAAATCTGTGGGAGCACCTCTCGACCAATGAGATGACTTCATTTTGGGACCACGGATCCACCTCCCCACTCCCATGATGATCCTTAATCCAACATCCTTCATGTTGTCTTCTAGCATGTGTCAGGGAAAGTACAACATGATTTTCCTTGGCCAATCAGTCCATTGCGACGCCCATGGGACAAATTGAAACCCATTTGTCTGCATTCTCTTCTTCAACATCTTTTTCATTATCATACTGCTCCTTTTCATGCTCTATAGATGTTTCCTTCTCTCCTTCTTCTTCTCCCCCCTTCCATGGTCGATGTTGTCGTCGTGCCAAGTTTAGGCGGTCGTGTGTTGGCCTTACTCAGTGAGCTCTAAGTCATGTTATGGAACCATATAACAATGAAGTAGATGTATGGACACCTTTATCTCCAACTTTACCCTATATCTTCACACACCTTTATGCCATGATGAGCATGTCTCATGGGAGATGTTGTGCACAAGTTATAGGAAGGACAACAGATATGTTGGCTCATGAGGCACAACTGTCGTTGGATCCACATCCAAAAGTCCAACCAGAAAACCCTCTAGCCATAACCCACCCTAGGTTGGGGTAGGTGATTGGCTACATCTGTGGGGTGCACATGGCTGTTATGGGCTCTAGCCTGATGCATTTGGAGAGGACCCGAGACTCCTCTATTGATAGTCCTAGATCTAGATCAAACAACCTATATTCATCCTTTTCAATGTATTTTCAAAAATTCATAACATTATCATACTATCCGTAAAAACAAACTTCCAATATGTCACTATGAAAAAAATGTGACTTTTCAATAGTAATACTTTTAGAACCTAATTCTACTTGTACTTCACTGTTATCTAAAAATCTTGGTTTTGATGTCTTTTGAATATGGTTTATGTTATGTAACACACAATATTATCTTTTATGCTTAAAAGCCTCATCTTAACCTAATATTAGTAGCTTAAACAACTGTATGCATCAAGACTCTAATTTTATCTATCCTTTCACCATGATATATCTGATCTTGCTTAAATGACCTAAAATGGGCTTTTACACTAAAGATCTTTACTTAAATGCTTAATCTTATTGAATATGTCCCAAATACTTATCCTTACCCAAATTGATGGTTTTTGGTGTATGTTGAACCAAGATTTAAACTTTTTTTTTGGTCGGTCGAAAACTCGTGTTGCTTTTTTTGTATTTTTTCTAAGTTTCTGTACAATGCTATCCACCTTCAAAACTGAAGATGGTAAAACAATAGAAGAGTGTAACTTTACAGGAGATATAAGGGAGTATAAAAACATCTAAAAGTAGACAAAATGATCCACCACAATAAACACCTACAAGCAGCAACGCCAAATCTTCCAAAACCAGACAAACTTCAGCAAGGATTAGACTTGAAGAACATCCAAGAGAGCAACGCCAAAACTTCTCTTTCTATAAAATAGCAAAGAAAAAAGGAACAAAAACTAGCGAAACCAACTAACAGAACTTCAACCATCAGAGTATTCTCCAAAGCAGCTCCCAAAAGCAGAGAGGGACCAGGAAAGAAAAGGAACCATCCTCAACCACCCAGCAACATCCAGCATCAAAACATCATAAGCAAGGCCAACACCCGAAGCTCTATCAAATAGCACAACACCTACAGAGCGTAGGGATACAGCAGCTTCTAATCATAATCTAGATCAAAACCAAAAGGTCCAACCACCATGATGGAGTGGGAGGGGAGCGTCGACATCCACACAGGATGGTGACTCGACCCTCTCAGCAGCCAATAAAGAAAAGGTGAGAGGGGAGCGTCGACATCCAAAGAAGGATGGGGACTCGACCATCACCAGAACAAGAAGAAACAAACATCAAGGATAAATATTTGCAGCACCTCTTTAACAACGCAAAGAACTCGTTCTCAGCAAGCAAAGAAAGCACTCTCAACAATCAGAAAAACCAACCTCCAGAAAACCATATCCAGAGAAAGCAAAAAAGAAGACGCAAAGCCAGGCCACCATAAATCATCCAAGACTAAACCAAACAGAACAAAATCTGCCAAGGATCTAGCTGCCACAGATCTATCTCTGCCAATGACATCAGCTCCATAAGAAACAACGCCAACAGCTCCTTGACCCATAAAGCAACCCAGCAATTAACTGATAATGATATAATAGTCAAAATCAATAACCTTCCAAAGAGTAAGCACATCTTTATGGATATTCTCATGAACTCTCATGTTCCTTTCAGACCAACAGTGATACAAAATAAGAGGGATAATAACCCCAGCCTTCCCCTCTTTCATATTAGCAATTGATTCCCAACTTAAACCAAGATTTAAACTTGTTTATGCTAGTAACCTATTTTGAATTAATGATGTGCTCTGAACCATGAAACATTTTTAATATGGATACCTTAATGGTTGAATCTCAAGCCTTGATCACATGTGGATCTTTTGTAAGGAGTGGGACCTGAGAGGGGAGCCACTCATCTTACTCAAAGAGAATAACATAAAACCATCCAATTCCAAATTAGAGAATAATTTTTCACTAAGGATGATATACTATAATTCAAGTATGTATTGTATCAAATACCAAAAGTGTAGCGGCAAGATAAAAATATAACTATTACAATATTTATCTTAATCATTGTTCTTCACCACATAAGGTGTACACAAAAGAAAACCATAGGAACTAAGTTGCACAGGGTAAATAAACTACTTCACTCTACCTCCCAAGAAAGATCGACTAACTTTTTTATAGTCCTAGTTAACTTTGATCAAGTCCTCCTTGCACTCTACCTAAGGGGTTGGAAGTGTACCCTAAAAGAGAAGACAAAGTGGGTGTTTTCAGCATAACGATGTCAGTATGTGCATATAAATAGTGATTGGGCAATTATATGGGAAAAAGGACATCAAATATAAACAAGGCTTTCCAAAGAAAGAGGGAAAGGGGCCAACCAAATGAATATCAAAATAAATTATTCCATATGAGCATAAATAGATGTACTTGCCATGAATTCAAATAAAGTATGCCTCGAAAGCATAAGCAGATATAGTATGGAGCATGTCCAATCAACATCAATGAATAAACAATTAGCATGTAGTTGAGATAAGCATAGTACTGGTGAAATATAATAAACAATGGTAGCTAGAGCGTAGAACCCTAACCTGATAGAGCATGGCACATAACTAAATTCCCAAATATATAAAAGTAGGCACTAAACCCCGGTATGATAACCTCCATCCTAAAAATAACATAAAGGGGAATATAACCCAAAAACCAAAGAAGATTATAAAACCATAGCACTATTGATTCAACAAGCATGAAATATATATGCAAGTAAAGTTTAGTGATGGTATTAAACAAGATTATCTAACTAAAAGTGGAATTTAGATCATAAAAATCCATCATGAGAAAATTAGGGTTTGAGTGCACAAATAGCACAATATATAGCAATTCCACCAATAAGAGCTTAACTAGAGATAGCATGAATAATATTTCAAATATTAGATACCAAAGTGCAATATCAACTAATCAGTACCAAAAAAAACTGATTTCAATTTTAGAGACTCAAAAAGAATTCAAATAAATCTCAAAGGAGAGATTTCACATATATCCTACAAATTATATCAAAAGAGATAGAAAATGGAATTATTGCTCAATGTAGACCCATAGGAAGGCAACATACCTCAATGATGTGTGTAATGATCGTGGTCCAAAACCTAGATCCAATTAGGTTATTTCTTCACCTACTATCATATTAGATGTAAATAATTAACTAATGGATGGATTACAAACCTAGAAATGTCTAATTTTTCTATGAGTCAATTTAGGTTATAAAACCTACACTGTGAGATCAATCTGGTTTTTTTGGATCAAACAAAATACATATAAATGTATATTTTTGACCTACAAGCGAATTACTGTGATTTTTCTAAGAAAAATCAAATTATTGATTTATTTAAATAAAACATGTAATGCCAACAAGGCAACCCACGCTGAGGTGGAACAAACGTGGCTCGGCAAGTCACAATGACCTGGATGAAAACTAGGGGTAGGGCACCCTCTCAATTTGGGGCAAGAAGATGAGTTTGCCCATGATTGTAACAAATTTGGAATAAAAACAAGGGCAAAAGATCAAACACCCTACAATGGTCTTCCTCAGTGGTTTAGACGTGATGAAAACATGAGAAAGAATCAAGCTTGCTACCACAGCTCAAAACTACAACCCAAATTCACCAAAACTCCATGACATGGTGACAGTGAAAATGGTTGTCATCTTCTTTACCCCTCGTCGCACTTAAAAAGTCATGGTGAGGCTGAAGTGGTGGTCTAAAATGTCCAACACACCTCCTTCTTTGGATGTCGACGCTCCCCTCTCATCTTTTCTTTATTGGCTGCTGAGAGGGTCGAGTCACCATCCTGTGTGGATGTCGACGCTCCCCTCCCACTCCATCATGGTGGTTGGACCTTTTGGTTTTGATCTAGATTATGATTAGAAGTTGTTGTATCCCTACGCTCTGTAGGTGTTGTGCTATTTGATAGAGCTTCGGGTGTTGGCCTTGCTTATGATGTTTTGATGCTGGATGTTGTTGGGTGGTTGAGGATGGTTCCTTTTCTTTCCTGGTCCCTCTCTGCTTTTGGGAGCTGCTTTGGAGAATACCCTGATGGTTGAAGTTCTGTTAGTTGGTTTCGCTGGTTTTTGTTCCTTTTGTCTTTGATATTTTATAGAAAGAGAAGTTTTGGCGTTGCTCTCCTGGATGTTCTTCAAGTCTAATCCTTGCTGAAGTTCGTCTGGTTTTGGAAGATTTGGCGTTGCTGCTTGTAGGTGTTTATTGTGGTGGATCATTTTGTCTACTTTTAGATGTTTTTATACTCCCTTATATCTCCTGTAAAGTTACACTCTTCTATTGTTTTACCATCTTCAGTTTTGAAGGTGGATAGCATTGTACAGAAACTTAGAAAAAATACAAAATGGAATCCATAATTAGAGGGGGAAACACACGCTCAAACAAGAACTAAAATCAATCTCCATCACAATCAAAGATGGATATTCAGCAAAACAAGCTAGGAATCAGTTAGAAATGTGAGAAACATTGTTGATTCGTAGAACAACAAACAATAAGAAAAATTGGGGAAACTCCAGGTAGTACCTTGGATTGAGAATTTGAGGTAGGTGTAGCTTTACAGAGGCACAAGGAGGGATCCTAGACCATCACACTGGGCTTCTAGATGTTGATATTCCTCAGCAGGACCCTAGGTGGCCGCCGATGTTAGGCTAGGTAATGAGGTTGTGCTCTAGGGCAACCAACAACTGAAGCAAGATTGAAACTTACTCTGGTGGGTTGTGTTGAGATCATAGGAGGCATTTTACTCATATAAGAATCTACAGGATGGTGAGTAGTCTATGGCAGGAAACAATGGAAAATATCACCCCTTTGTCGATCAATAAGTTGGGGAACCCAATCCCATCGAGCTAGGGTTCATCCTTTTTAGACCCAAGTGAGGAATGTGGGGAGCAAGGAATTGGGAGAGATCCAAAGAAGATAGAGATCATGAGAGAAGGAGAAGACAGATGTTGCTCAGATTGTAGAGTCCATGCGGGGGAAGACCGCAAAGTAGATGAAAGACCACAGACTGTAGGATGTCCATGCAACAGTCTTGATAGAAGCTAGATAAAAAAAGTGCATGACACATAATATATTAGATGAAAATGAGAAACCAAATATGTTAGTAGAAATTAGGGTATTTGGCTTTACATGTGATTTAAATCAAATAAGTCAGAGTCTGACCTTCATTGGGGTTAGGTTTAGGTATTTTCTTCTCTTAACGAAATTGATATATTTAGGATTATCCCATTACATTGAAATTTTACACGTAAACTATTTAGTCCTAAGGAACCCGATTTTGAGCTTAGATTTAGGTTTTGAGAGTATTTACTATAAGTTTTAGTATAACTAGTACTTAATTCAATTATCTCATTATAAATTTATATGTATCAACATTATCTTCAATATGTAGCCTTTTGAGTCCTATTATCACTGTCTTGTCATGATTCACTCTTCAAATAATGTAGCCATCCCATTTATTAACACAATAGAAAATAATCATGTAATGTCAAATCAAATAAATGCCTTCGCAGATGCAAAAGCTACAAATTGGATCGTCAATTCTTTTTGTATGGCAAAGCCTAATGATCTAAAGGAAAAATCTTAAGAAATAGATGATGACATCATCACATTCCTACTTATGATATGGTGTATGTGTCGAAGGAGGGAAATTGAGACATCAGTTAGAACACCAAAGATATCAAAGGCTAAGGGAAGAAAATGATGATGGTTTGCTTCACATGTAGCCCGATGTTTACAAACTTTATATGTAGTAGATTAAATTCTACCTTGTCGGCCTTAAAGTTATATGAAATATTCCCAGTCAATGGAGAGACACCAGTGAGATCGACAAAAGTGTGCTTTCCATCGGTCCAGACAAATAATGTAAAATTAGTTGTTTCTGGGCATGAAGACCATTATAATGTGTCCCTAGAAAGGCGACTGGAGCTTCCTTCAAAGCTTTTAACCCAACATGAGAAAAATGTCAAAGAAGGTGAAACTTAAAGCCTGGGCATATGCGACAATGCACTGTGTGGTCTCTAAAAGAATCAAGATCTGCATAATGACAAAGCAGACACCGCTCATTGCTGGATATATAGGAATCATCATCGGTAATGTAAAATAGCACGGTACTCAACTGATGTCATAGATAATCCAAGTCCATCAATAAGAGTATTAAGAAGAAAGTCTTGTGCATGGTAAGCCTATAGGGAAGCTAGAATAGCCACTTGCCTTTGAGATAATTTTAAAGCTTTGAAGCACTGGAAGACCATGATGTAGCAGGAGTATGCTAGAAGATATTGTATCTTGGGGGAGGTAAATTAGTACATGACAACTTGGACCAGAAGAAGGACAGTAGAAGCTCACAAAAGGGAAGCATAAGCAATGTCAAAAATGTCATCAACTGGAATAGAACTAATCTCATGAAGAATATGGTTTTGAAGCTTTTTGGTGTGAACCTATGAAGCAACATAGACATAGCTTCCTACATCCTGGGCAGTTTTTATACCCAAACCCCCTAGATGCATAGTAAGTGGGGCAAGATTCCAATTTAAATCACCCCAACCTTGACCTTCACCAACATTAATGCGTAAAAGTCAACAACAAAGTCCACAATCAAAGTATTCCAAGGCCAAAGAAGCAAATCGAAGAGATGTTGTTTGGAGAGAAAACAACAACTTGGGCATCCCAACACATGATCTAAGGAGGAGATGTTCACTTTGTGGAACTTTAAATAATTACTCAATATGTCCATTAATGCCACATCAACTTAAATAAAAACACTTTAATAAGTCGGGTGACTTTGGGTATTTAATAACTCATTGAGAGGGGGGAAAGACCCGCTCACATGGAAATGAAAATGACTATCCAACACAACTGAAGATGGTATTCAGTGAAATAAGTCGGGTGGCAATCAAAAATGTGAGAAACACCACTGATTCACGTAACATCAAAGAATAGATAAATTAGGAAACTCTGGGTAGTACCTCGACGTCAGAATTGGAGGCAGGTTTAGCATCACATAGGCACGGGGAGGGATCTAAGACCTTTGTGCAGGGATTTTGGGTGTCGAAATCCCTCAGTAGGACCCTAGGTGGCCTCTAATGTTAGACTAGGTAGAGAGGGTGTGTTTTAGGGTGACCAACAACTGAAGAAATATTGAAACTGACTCTGGTGGGTTGCACAAAGATCACATGAAGTGTTGTACTTTTTATAAAAATCTACACGATAGTGAGGAGTCCTGGTTATGAAAGGAAACATAGGAAAAGAGTACCCCTTTGTTGACTGAAAGTTGGAGAACCCAATCCCAATCAAGCTAGGGTTCATCTGCTTCAAAACCATGTGAGGAATGTAGGGAGCAAGAGAACTAGGAGAGATCTAACAAAGAGAGAGAAATCGTGAGAGAAGAGAAGTTGAATGCCACTTAGAATTCAGGCGGGGTAAGACCTCAAGGTAGAAGAAAGATCGTAAACTGTAGGATGTCCATCCAGTGGTCCTGATAGAATCTAGATAAACAAAGCATGTGACATGGAGTATATTAGATGAAACTGAGAAACCAAGCACATCAGTAGAAATCAGGGTAATTGGAGTTACATGTGATTTAAATCAAATATGTCAAAGTCTGACCTTCATTGGGATTAGGTTTAGGTATTTTCTTCTCTTAATTAAATTGAGGTATCTAGGATTATCCAATTACAAAGAAATTTTACACCCAGCCTATTTAGGTTCTAAGGAATCCAATGTTGATCTTAGATTTATGTTTTGAGATCATTTAGTATGAGTCTTAGTACAACTAGGTTTTAAGTCAATTATCTCATTACTTATTTATATGTATCAACATTGTCTTTAATATTTAGCAAATAGAGTCCTATTATCATTATCTTACTTCAAACAAAATATTGTGACATTAGCTTGCATGATTTAAGTTATTTTAAACAATTAGTTAATAAGTCCATTAATGCCACATCAACTTAAATAATGGTAGATTAATTATTTATTTTCACATGCAATGTCCAATTATTATTCAATGCACCTATTAGTCACTTTAGGTACCATACTAACAATTTATGCATGTTCATACACATACAATCTCATTAAGCATATTTAGGTCATTTTATGTGTATTAGTGAATAATGTTACATATATCTTATATACCCATTCACATATTGAGTCATGGTTAGATATTGGATAAATATCAATGTATCATGCTATTAGGTGTATTACATAATGTAAAGTCACTTATGTATCATCAATGTCACTAAGAGTGCATATATTAGGGTTAGCCATTAACTATGCATTGGGGTACAAGAAAGTGAATTACTCATTGTTTGTGCATTTATGTTTATTAGGGCACGACCAGGCATGTGAGGACATATTTCTAAACTTGTTTTGTCAAATATAAAGATCAAGCATACTAATCTCTTGTTGTAGGAATTAGGGTTTCTAAAGTCAAGGTAGTCAAAATTTGGTACGTTACATCTTTTATGTCCACAGTGATTATGTGGAACTCAAAACCATTACACTTACATACCTTGTACCCTAATTTCTATGTGGATCATTCTTGTGCCTTAATGTGACTACTTGACCTAATCTAGACGTGAAATTTGACCTAAGTTGCATGTTGGTATTTTAAGCTCTAATCTTTTGCAAATCTCCCCCTAATGATCATCTATGATACATTTGCTTTGAAATTAGTAACTTATTGTTGTTTATGACTCCTCATCTAAGTAGAACTCATCCATACTCTAATGATGATAATGTTGCATGATAATGAATCAAATGACTAGTTTAGATTACATTATTGCCTATGTTACTTATCTTACTTGAATCTCCCAATTTCTTTATTTTAGAACTTGAAACCTAATATTCGATCAATGATTTTGTCATGGTATTTCACCTTAAAGGTCTAAATGAATTTTTCTTGTATGATGTAACATGAGAATGACCTTTCATGAACTAGTTGAGACAATGAGACATATGATATAAGATATGATACCTAGACTTAGGAGACACATAAAACCACCTTGATAATGATTAATGAGACCAAATAATGTTGATGTTAATCCAAATACATTAAGTTGTAATCTTAGGATCACTTTGGTGGGTTAGTTTCCAGGATCTAGTCATACTTTCTATATATGGTTTTATAAATCAAATGGCTAATCTTGTGCACTAATCAAGGTATACTATATCCTCCTATGGACTAGACTACTAGTACAGAACTTGCTTGTATGCATTCTTAAAATGCTAGTCTTTATATACTTGTTTATGCCACTTGTTTCCCATGATTAATATTTTTTTTAACCATGGTATTGAACAAACCTTGAAACATAATTAAAACAATCCATTATAAAACCTTGTGCACTTGCCTGTATTCTCGAGGTACGAAGACAAGGTTGGGCATCCTACTTGATTTGTCAAGCAAGGATGGAAGGCATTGATAAAAAGGGTTGGGTCATGATGGGGGATTTTGATTCCCTCCTTTCTCCTGACAAGAAGAGTGGGTTGTTTTCCTCGGGATCCGCTCTATCATTTTTCCCTATTAATTCTTGACTTAGTCTTATTGTCCCTCATGTTGAAATAGGTGTCATTAGTATCTTTGACTATAACAACCCTCATGGACTCTTCCTCTAGGAAGCTAGTCAATGGCCATATAATGTTGTTTAGTACAATGAAAATGCACCTACCATACGCTTGCATGTTAATAAGAAAATATTTATGTTGTTGATTTCTTTCTCATTATTATATTAAGCTTTTTGCAAGAAATGTATGTTCTCTGAAACATGCTAATTTATATGTTTTATAGCGCACTCAACACAGTTGTATTGATGTGTACCCATTTTATGATTTTAGATAACAGTTATGTTGTGGTTATTTCTATAATCATGCTTACAATCTAATATGATTATATACTTCTCTTAATCCGATGCCATAGAATGACTTACAAATAGAATTCACATGGTTTGTGATATAGGAACTAAGATATTATGTCTGGTAATAGTTTAACAATTTCTTTTGTTATGCCATGTTGTCTCATACCCTATGTCTTCTATGTTGTTGTTTGTGATTTTATTGATGTATATATTACATCATCGATTCTAGGGATGGACGCTCTGGTCCTCTCTTTGTTATATGTCTATCCATTCGGGATTTGGATTTGGGTAATATACGGTTCTATGATAGATGGGGTATCTATCCACACTTTGTGGGTCCTAGGTATGATCACTCATTCCTACAACATTAACATCATAAGCTACATAAATAAGAGACAACACCAATCATATTCCATTCTTACAAAAGACAGAAAATATCCATCACATTAGATATTTCATTTCAATATATATTAATCAATTTCATTTAGAGTGGATGCAATATATTGTTCAAGATCAACAAATTAAATAAATATTTTTCTTTTACGAGATTAAAAAAAATTCTCAACAAGCCAAACCAAAAATAAAGGTAATCTAGGCAAACAATCCCTAATATGTATTTTCATACAAGCACCAAGGCAACGGAGGGTATGGGGAAATGAACCTCAAGCATGTGGAAGTTTTTTTTTAAGAAGCCACGGGTCATTCTATTCATCCCACGCCCCTCATGTGGGCAAAAACCATCAGATAAAAAATAACAGCTCTCGCTTATATAACGTGGGTACCACCCAGCCTTATACTAAAGAAACCCATCTTTGAACCCATACACACAAACAAAGTAAACTAATCCACGGATCGCTTAATGAGGACATAAGGGGTGTCTCATCTGTCCAAGATGAGAAAGCCTCTAATTCTCATGGGAAGAAGAGTCAGCTCAGTACAGATGAACAGATTATGTAAGTTCTTCCCCTAACACCCTATCTCCCTCGGGACAAAATTCAAAATCTTGGGTATGCAATGACCAATAATAGCGTAGTCATTCAGGATGTTGCGTATTTCTCTTGTGAAATTTGCAGCTCTCCACAGTTCCTTGGATCTTCCCCACATGATGTCATATACGTGCTGGTCATCAATCTCGATGACGGAGATGTTGATATTCTTATCATTTACAATCCTAAAGGCAATAGCACACGCATGAATGTATGCAACGGTGTAATCATCCTCATGCAGTCAAACACGAAAGGCTAACTGCATATGTGAGTAAGAATTGTGAACTACTTCAGCAAGCCAACTTCTTTTATTTCCCATAGGATCGAGATCGCTACCAACAGTCAGATTAAGCTTTAAGTTGGCAACATCTGGGGGAAGCCAACGTACAAGGTGAATGTGCTTGAAAGCAAGTTTGGGTCATGGATTCGATGTTGTTGAAGAGCATTGTAGAAATTTGGATCCTCAACCACTCTGAAGATCTTCTTGTCAGCGAAGCGGTTCAAACCTACAATGGCCGGATTAAAGAGAGGAATACAAGAGAGACCCAATTCCGGGCTGAAGCAAATGCCTTGCGGAGCCGAACAGATGTTGCTCTGGAGGGCGATTCCTAGGGCGCCTCTGCCCTAGGGGCGGCGGCCGGTGAGGGGGGGCCTCCCCCCCCCCCCCCCTTTCCTAATGAAGGTGGCGCGGGGCGGTGCGATCTCAGATGGTGTCTATAGAAGGTCGGGCGGCGACCGTCGTCGACTCGCAGTAGTTGATTTCGGATTTCAGGGCGCGACTACTTAAAGCAAAGGAGGTTTGGGCGGTGGAAGGGGCATCTTCGGCGGCATCTGATCCAGCGGCAGTTGGCGGGGACGGATCTGATGGTGATAGAATTGGGGGCGACGCCGACTCTGTCCGTTCCCCCTCTATCTCCCCCTTCCGAGCCCGATTCTTGGTTCTACGGAACCAGTGGCTTCAGAGAGACATGGAAGCGATAGACCTCGGGTCTGCGATCTCCTCCCCCACGGCAACTGGTGTTGGTGGTGGTATCGCCTTGGGCAAGGGGTCGACGTTGAAGGGTGCGGCGACGGCAGCGGACATCGACCTTAATTGCAACGGTGTTGAAGATGGGCATACGGCTGAGGTGGCTGCAGCTATATATGGAGGTTCTGGTGGGTGGAGCACCTTCTCCCCTTTCTTCTCTTGCAGGTGGGAAATGGGGTGTTTTGGAGATCGGCAGTTTGGACGGAGATCCCTCAGAGGGGCAGGACGTTCCCGAGGGCTCGGAGATGCCGATTGCGGCGGAGGAAGCCCTGCAACTGGATGATGCAGACGAGGTGATCGAGGCTTTGCCGGAGATAGGTTGCTTGAATTCCGCTGTTTGTGTCGCTGGTGATGATGGCATCTTTGGGGGCTGCATTTGGGTTGGGTCTATCTGTGTTCCTCTCTCGGGAGCGTCCTCGATGGTGGCGTCGTCGGGGGAGAGAGTTGCTGATGCAAGGATGGCCATGGTGGAGACGGTGGCTCCAAACCGGGGCCATCTTCGCGCCAAATGCTTCCGCTGCTTGCAACGCGGACACAAGCAGGTTCATTGCAGGGCGGAACCGGTCTGTTTCCGGTGTCGATCTCCTGGTCACCTGGCGCGTGACTGCGGATTCCGCCGGAAGGTCAAGAGGAGAACCCCCTCACCCAGGGCTCGATGCTTCCATTGCCTTCAGAGGGGCCACCGGAGGAATTGCTGCTCCTGCCAGATTAGATGTTTTCGTTGCAAGGCCCCTGGGCACATTGTGAAGGACTGCCCTTTGCGCAGGTCGGCTTCTCGCTTGCAACTGAGTTCGACTGGTGTGCATCCATGGCACGCGAAGACAACTGAGGTCCCTGTCGATGGCGGAACACTTGGTGACCAGAACGACACCATAGCGAGATGGGTAGAGGATGCAGCTGGTGATTGTCGGCGCCTGCGTTCTCCTTGTTTTGGTGACTTTTTGAGGCCATTATGGGGGGTGACCTTACAAGATTGTGGGCACACAGCGACGATAACAGATCGTCTGTGAGGGTGATGTTTAGTGAATCACCTGGGGATGGATTTTCAAGCAAGGCTAAAGACGATGACGACGCAAGGGAACCCCTAGTAGGGCTTCGGGGTAAGAAGAATGGAAGATGATTTTAATCTGTAGATCTATAGGGATGATGAGAGAGGGGCTTTGGGATGCGCGCGGGATGGCTTCACTTCAGAGTACCATGATGGTTGATCGTGAATGTTATTATGTAAGGCGATGATTAATTTTGCTTGCTTGAGGGGCAAGATGAATAAGATGGACCTCGCTTTAATTTTAAAAAAAAAACCTACAATGGCCTGATTCCAGAGCAAGACCCACTGCAGTTTTTCCCCAAATCTCGTAGCACATCTCACTCGCCAAATGATCCACAAAATGTGAGCGGACAGCTCACCTGCCATCCATGCCTTTGTCGAAAGAGAGAAAGGCGATTTATCACATATCTGCATTACATCGTCAAGAGAAGATGGCATCTTGTAACCAGTAATGGATGCGTATACGTTCCATAGCTGCTTCACTAGTTGACTGTTAATGAACATGTGTTGCATGGTCTCATTGTGTGGAGAATCGCAGCATGAGCAAAAGGGAGGCCATGGGTATGCAGCATCTGGAAACATTATCATCTATAGGGATGGTTTGTGGGCAATCTTCCATAAGAGAGCGTTGGCCCTCGGATTACTCATCTTCCATATCTTCACAAGGAGAGATTGAGAGGATTCATCTTGCAACATAATTGCCTTGGCAGATCTAATAGAGAATTCTCCATTAGCTTCAGCTGTCCAAACCATATAGTCCTCGTCATATAAAATAGCCGCTCAGGAGGTAATGATGAGATCGATGCCATCCTCATTAATAAGATGGCTAAGGGCATTCCAATCCCAGCCTGAATCACCAAGCCAAAAGTCATGGACCTTGAAGTCGTGATTACGATCCGCGTCTGATAGAGCATAGTCTGCCATGACTTCGTCGGTCCGTCTAAAGCTCCAGAAGGATATGTTGTCAGTACCAACAATCCATCTAAAATGGGGTGTAATCAGAGGGAAAGTACGCCAAATTTGTTTCCAAAAAAGGGATGTGGATGCTCCAAGCTTGAGGTAGGGGGGATGGCATCCCGATCTGCTGATGAATGAAATTGCATATTTCGATCGGCAGTAGCTATCCCAGATGGAGGATCCAGCTATGATCTCCCATGATGCCTTATAAAGATGAGCTCTAGCAGTGACCCGAAGAGAATCCAAGCCTAGGCCTCCTTACGATGTGGGGGTACAGCCTTATGTCATGCAACCCATGCTCGACGCCAATTATTATCGTGATCTGCCCATAAAAACCTAGAAAAGATTGCTTCTATCCGGTTGCAAATGCCAGCAGGAATGTCGATAGCGGCGACAGTGTATAGAGAGATGGATGATAATACATGCTTGATAAGCAATACATGCCTGAAAAAGGAGAGTAGTCTAGCTTTCCATAAGGCAATCTTAGAGTTGATCCTCTCGATCCGATATTCAAAAGAGGAGATATTAGTATGACCATAAGCAATAGGTACACCAAGATACTGGATGGTGTTATCGGTAGGCTATACTGCAAGCAAACGTGCGATGTCTTACGCACTGGAGGAGTCTCCCACCATACACATGGATTTGTTCCTATTTATAAATTGCCCGGTAGCCTTCTCATAATTAGAAAAGGTCTTTTTGACATAGTCGATCGAGGTAGGCGAGGCATTGAAAAAAACCACAACATCATCGACGTAAAGAAGGACAGGAGGCACTTCTCCTCATCCTCTCGAGAAAAATTTGGAAATACCCCCATCAATGGTCTCATGATGCATTCTCCTAGACAAAATCTCTATGAAGATAATGAAGAGATGAGGGGAGAGAGTATTACCTTGCTTGAGACCTCAGTGCATTGGAAAGAAACCAGCTGTGTGATTCCCTAGAGAGACACTGGCCCAAGATCAATGGAAAAACTTCAAGCACAGATCAATAGTGCTTCCGAAAAAACCAAACCTTAAAAGAATCTATTCGAGCACACTCCATTCAACATGATCATAAGCTTTATTCATAACATACTTGACGACGATGTTTGGGAACGAGTTGCCTCTCTTAAGGTCGTGTATGATCTCCTTGGTGAGCCCGATATGGTTCACGATATCTATGCCATGGACGTATGCTCCTTGTACATTAGATACCATCTTCACAATAATCTTTGTCATCCTACTGCTGATGATGGTAGCAAGGATTCGAAGAACTCAGTTCTCAACAGAGATGGGTCTAAAATCGTTAATCAGATCGTGAGGCTGGGTGACATTAGGAATCAAAGCAATGCGATAGGACATCATGCTTCTATGACAAACATCATTGGAGAAAAATGATTTAGCAACCTCCATAAAATCTATTTTGATGATGTCCCATGCAACATAGAAGAATCTAACGTGAAGCCATCAGGACCGAGGGCAGTAGAGAGGTTCATATTTTGCATGATTGAGAGAATTTCATACTCGGTAGGAACATCGGTGAGGCCAATGTTATCATCTGAGGTGATAACTTGGGGAATGTCATCGAGAAATCCGTTGAGAAGATTTTCATCTCTTTCATATGTGTAAGAAAATAAGTTCTTGAAGAAAGTAGCGGCAGCTTTGTTCCATAACAAGTGGATTTTCAGTAATACTATCATCAGGTAACTTGAGCTGTAAAATATGCCTTCTTCTTCGTCTAGATTTCACCACAGCATGATAGAAAGGTATGTTTCTATCACCGTCTTCTAACCATGTGATGTGAGATCTCTCTTTCCAGATGGCTTCCTCCCGGTCAAGGATGTTCTGTAATTCCTCCTCTTCTCTATAAAGAAGAAGCTCTTTTTTGGTGAAGGGTATTCATCAAATTCAATTTGGGTAACGTGAACAATGTCATTAAGATCTTTTTTGTGTTGTTGCACATGTCCAAAGGTGGACCAATTCTAAGCCTTGAGGGTGCTCTTGACACTCTTTATCTTAGCAGAAAGGATGTATGATGGGTGCCCACTAACTGAAGCATCCCATGTAGCCTTGATGATGTCCAAATACTCTAGGTGATCCAGCCATATAGATAAAAAATAGAAGGGAGGGTGTACCCTGGGTAATTGGCGATCTCCATCTTGAACCAGGAGAGGGTAGTGGTATGAGACTTTGTATTTGGTAAGGTGATGGACTTTCGATCTGAGAAGATCATGTGCCCATCTCACATTTACTAGAGATCGATCGATCCTCTCCCACAAGGTGGGGGTGTGCATCTACTTATTAACCCACGTAAATCTACTACCTTCATAAGGAATTTCCATGAGATCAGCATCGGCTATATAACTATTGAAGTCAACCATCACTTGAAACTTGGGTTGGGAACCCCTCTTCTTTCATCAGGCTTACAGACAATATTGAAGTCTCTAGTGATTAACCACCTTCGATCACCAACTCCAAGAGCCAAAGAGAGTAAAGAGTTCCATAGGTGTAATCTCTCAGATCTGTCACATGATGCGTAGAGAGATGATAAAGACAACTGGATAGAGGGATGATGAAGGAAACTAGAATGACAGAAATGACAAGAGTTATCAACCTCAGCAGTGGTAGAAAGGAGGTTCTCATGAATGGTAACAAGCAACTTCTTTGACACTGGTGGGAGCTAGCTAACGATGGAGGAAACAACTTCCTTGACGATGATAACAACATGGACAAACGATGGTGTTGGTGGGAGCACAAACGACGGGAGCACACAATAGAAAAAAGGATGGGGACAAGTGGATTCAGATGTTTTATGAGAGAGATGAGGGTTTACATGACCAAGATGAGGAGGGGAGATTCTTTTATGAACTAGTAGTCAGATGAAATAGTTTTTAGTTTGAAAATTGACTCCATGTGAAAGCAATACCCAAGTATATAATCAAAGAACATTTAGCATCATCTCTCTCTTAAAAATGATGTTGTAATGTTTAGCAGGTCTGGAATTGGAGAGAAACTTATTTCATAGGATATTGGTAAGAAGCATATAGATGCAAATTGTCATTCAGAACCGAAGGTGTATGAAAATAATACCCCAGTTTTTATCTTAATGACATGTAGTGACATCCAGGGTCGCTTGTCTATACATAGTTGGAATTGTAATGTGTAAGGTCAGGTCTTCAACAATAATTGAAGTTCTTAGAAGTGACACTATGGCTAAAAATGTATTAGGGACAAAAAGTGTAAGTGGTGATGGTCGTCCAGTAGTTTCTCTAAGGGAGTCAAAGGATGATGTGGATGGAGGTATTGTAAGCGCTACTCCTGGGCACTGATATACTTATGATCCAAAGTTGGTATTGTTTAGACAATTGTGATTATGGTCTAAAGAAAAGTAATATGTGATTTCTTATATGAGTTTATGCCCGCCCACAAATAGTCCAAAAGTCCAATGTTTAGATATTTTCCATTTGGAAATATATGTTGTTGTCAATTAAGATTTGAGTGTTATAGTTTGCAATCAACTTTGATCAAACTAGTACTTTAATGTATACTATGATATGTAGTTTTATTTTCAGAATTTGGTATAAATGCAGCATGTCCTTCATTAAGATATTTGTTCCATAACAAAGTTGTTTGTATTTTGTAAAAATTTACATTCAACTGTTAATTTTTTTTCTGTATGGTATATAGTAATTGCTTTTTTCGTGTATTATAAATCCAATTGGTTGTATAGGTTACTTCATAGAACATCAAAATTTAAATTTTGTCTTATTTTTATTTGCACCAATTGTGTACAATAATAAGCTTCTTATATGAGTTGTGTGAGGCCTATGTTGGTTTATGTGAACTTTTCTACAACAACCCAAAAGTAATATCATGGATTTAGGTCTACAAAATGAGGGTCGGGTCAAGTTAAAGTCAAGTTGGTTGAAATCTGACCAAATTCCTATTCCTCCTTGCATGAGGTGAACACCATTCAACTCATGAGAATCATGAGCAGAACAAGGACCACCTAATTAACTACACCGAATCAATTTTGAAGTTATATTTTATATTTATGTGTTTGTTTGTTTTGTTAAATTATACTAACCTATTTTAGGTTGTTACATGTATTGTGACCTTAATCCCTCTCCAAAATTTAGACAGTCCCCCAATAAATCACATATGGACTTGTTTTGCTTCTTCTCACTAATTATGATCCCTCTTTATTTGTATGAGTCATATTCACAATAGGCTACATTATGAGTCATATTCATGATGGCCCATGAGAAACTAGTTCCACTCCATGTCTACATGACTATCCAATACATACATAACAACCAACATATTTGGTGTATTGCACGAGTTTCATAATAAGAATTTCTTTAAAGATTGTAAATGCAATGTCGCAACTAAAGTAAACAAATAGGTTTTAATTTATAGAAAAATATGTCATAAGTACATGGGGTGGAAGGAAAAAATGTGCGTTGGAATTTGTTTCAACTAATGTAAACTACACATAATGTTAAGAAAGAGAAAGAATATAACTAAAAAGAGAAGCAAGGGATAAATTTGATGATTTCTTCCTAGTTCTGGGTATCGACAATGTCAGGTAACGTCGCATTGAAGTAACCACATCCTCTACCCCCAATGACCTTAGTTGTGCCACAATCTACCCTAGAACCTAAAAAAACAAAGGAAGAATAATAATTTCAGTAATTACCATTTCATATCTCTTCGCATACTACTATAACCAAACAAAAATTTCTAATAAAAAATACTCCACAACTTAGTCTGCATCCATGCCTGCCCACTTGGGCCTTACGAGGGCACGTCGTCATTCTATTTAAAATGGCAGTGCCTATAAAAGAATTATCTTCATGCAAACAATATTAGATACTGAGATATCACTTATAAAAAGGAGGGAGGGAAGTGAATAAAAATATGAGGAGAGTAAAAAAGGGGAGTCAAAATATGAGGGAAATAGAAAAAGAGGACAGAAGTACATAAAGAAGAGGGGATTATTATTAGCATTGAGCAAAAAAGAGAGTAAGGACGTATAATTTAGTAGTGAATAAAAAAAAGAGGTGAGAAATTATAATCAACAATATACAAAATAGAGAGAAGAGGAAAGAATTATTAGTATGCTTTAGAAAAAGAAGAGAGAAGTATGATAAGTATTGTGTAAAAAAATAAAGAAGAGATGTATTATTATCACTATGCAAGAAAAAAGAAAGGGTGGAATATCATTAGCATTGCACAAAAAATGAGAAAAGACAGAAGTATTATTACCATTGTGTTTGGAAAGAGAGATGAAAGTATGAACATTACTATGCAAAACATGAGAGAGGAAGGAATTGTTTTTTGAATTGGCAAAAAAAGAGTGAGAAGTATTCTTAATACCATGGAAAAATGAAACCAAAATCTATTAGCAAAATTGTATGAAAAAGAGAGAAGAAGGAAGTATGAGCATTGTATAAAAAAGTGAGTAGCAAGTAATATTAACACTTTGGAAAGAAAAGAGAGATGATGGATTAAATGTGTAAAAAGAAGAGAAGTATTACTAGTAAAAGGAGGACAATATTGTTAACACTGTGTAAAAATGAGAGGAGGAAAATATTATTAGAACTATGGAAAAAAGAGAGGAGGGATGTATCAAAAAATATGTAATGTGTAGTGAAGTATATAAGAAAGGGATGGAAGTACTTTTTATTTTGAGTAATATTGTCTTTCTTGTAAGTATGATAATTTCAATTGGTGTTTTATATAAAACAACAACTTTATTAACCTTGATTAGATTAAGGGTGCATCTTTCTCTCATAGTAGAATAGTGAGCGAGCGCTCCATTTTTCCTCGCAACATGGAGAAAACTCCCCACTTCTCAAGAGTTTTTCCTTCAAACTCCTTTTCTATATCACATTCCCTATTGATTTTTCCAATATCTCAGATTACCACTCATATATCTTAAATCCTAAAAAAAGTCCCCCTTACCCTATATCCATAGAACAACCCCCTCAAATAACTTCCTTTAACAAAATTTGTGTAGTGTGAACTTTGGTATTCTTGGTTATTGAATTCAATAATCGAATTATTGGTTGGGTTTTGGAATAGTCAATTTGAGCCCATAAGTACATAGGGTGATGTTATCATCTTACCTGGTTTTATATATTATAATGTCATAATGATGGTCCTTGAACTGAGTTCTAATCATATGAAGGTACTTTAATTAGCTTGGAAAATTTTTGAATATCATTTGAGGTTGATATTATGTCTAAGGCCTACTATAGTTAGATTGGAAAAAGTTGAAAGTCATTTGAGGTTGATACTTTGTCTAAGGCCCCTAAGTATGTGTCATTTTGGATTAGGTTGTTGACTAGTCAAATAGTATTAACTTGGCATCAAAATTTAGTGCAATTTAATTATGATGATGATAAATTATGGTTAAATTTTCAATAAATATAGAGGTTCCTAGATAGAGATATTTATGTTTTAGATCTGTTAAATAATTGATGCATTATAATGTTTTTGGACCAATATGTAATTTGTTTGCCCTAAGTTTCATAAATGGTTGTCACACACCCATGGTCTTTGCTATGAGTGAGATCCATAGATCGAATCCTAATACCCTATAGTAAACCATCAGATGGCTAAATAGGACGGCTTGTAGTCATCTCCTACCTTGTGCTTAGAGCAAGATAGTCAAACTATTGAAACCATGACCAGCCCACTGCCCCACTTTGAAGAAGAAGGGGTTACTATGCTTTTGGGTGGGAAGTTCATCTGTTTGGGTGATATGTCCTAAGAACCAATCATATGATGATTGTAATGCCACATCTTATAATTGATTTGATAAAGGTAATTCAAATTATTATGTTTGCTTCAATATGGGGTGATGAATAAATATAATAATCTCCTAAGAATGTATGACTCCATGACATGTGATTTCAGGTTGAGGACCTAAATTTAAAATCATGTGTATGTTGAGAGTATTCATTCTTATCTTAGTCCCTAGTTGGATATTATTGTGAATGTTAGGACAACTATTATACACAAAGACTAGTATTTGTGTTGATTGATGACTATGTCTCACTAGTCATGATATTGGATATCAAATAAAACAAATAGGTGCTTGTTATAAACAAGTATATTGGATAGACCCACTTCTACTGTGATACATGGAAGCCAATTATGCCTGTCAGAATCACATCTTAATGTGACAGTGGAGATTGTGGTCCTTAGAACAGAAATCACTACAATGATTTCATCTTGTTCAATGTGCTTTAACATGAATCAACGTGATCTTGAAAAGGGGTGATATACAAGTAGTGTTAAGGCTCATTGTGACACATGTAGATTATTGTGAGTGACGTAGATGGAATGTGTCCCTCCCATTGGAGTGATATCCTGGCTACCTGATGAGTGAGACTGTAAACTACATGGACATGCTCATGTGACTCAATATATGATATGAAAATCATGTGTATCTCAATAATCTACTCTAGATCAAGGAATAAAGATTTAACATGAAGCGGATTATGTTTCCATGCCTCGATTTCAATCTGGAGATCTCAGACAAATGGATTATACAATCACTATAACATCGGTCACAATACTAGGTTAAGTTGTTGTCCAACTTCTGCAATTACTTGGGTAGCAATGAAGTCTTAATAGATACTAATTATTGCTTGTGAAATCATAATTTGATTATGAACATCACCGCCATTGTAATTTGGAGTCTATAGGGTCCCACACATAGGATGCATTGGAATGATAGTATAATTGTGGACATTATTGGAAATATTTCGAGTAACGTTTAGGTAATCAACTAAAATAATACTAAAATATAATCTAAACTAATTACTTTAAAGGTTCAATCCAATTCATTGGATTTAAATTATTGACTTATATGATAAGTCAACCAGCTAACTCCAAGTGATTGGCAAGAGTTGGGTGATAGAAAATTAGTTAATCGATTAATATGATCAATTGATTAATCAATAAATGACATGATGCCAAAATATTCTAATTGCCTATCTGGCAGTCCATGAGTGGCCCTTTCTAAATGCATCCACAGCCTTTCATTTCCTAGGGTTTTTAGGAAACCCTGCTTCCTTTTATCGCCTATTTGTAGGGGCATGACGATTGGATTATTAGACATGCTATCGTACGTGAACCCTAGTCGTCATCATCCCTAAGAGAGAGAGAAGGAGAGAAACCATGATGCTAGCACATCCTCAAGCAAAGGATACTCCTTCCTTTCCAACTCAGATAGCACAATGAGGAGTTCTATTCTATCTGTGTGGACTATGTAGAGATGTAGGAACTGAGTGACAACGTTCGGAGGACGTCGATGAGGACCATTTGTGCATGCAAGGAACACCACCACATAGGGAGTAAGTCATCGACTTGCTCTGTGACAAGCTATACCTCACACACCTTCTTTCTAAATACATCATTGTCAATGATATCTACTTATAGGATACGTGGAAAAAATTATCATTTCCACTAGGCTTGCCACATCTATGATTCCTACAAGCCTTATCAAGAGAACTAATCCTAACCCTCATAGTGTGACCTTTCATGGAGAATAGACAGAGAACTAGCCCCCATCATTTGTTGCTTCTCCTTTTAGGCGACAGGTGGTGGACAAAATTAGGAGAGGTAGTCAGAAGAGAGATTCAAGGAAGATGGGGAGAAAACACTCCAAATTTTTAGATGAATCTATCAAGCTACCGATCCCCCGATTGTTGTTTCCAGGGCTGATGGACCTCAATCACTTGGAGATCTAGGAAGATCTTAGAGAGGATCTTTATAACCTCCCACCATTATGAAAGCCTAGAGATAAGTTTGTGGTAGGCATTAGAAACTCTATAAAGCATCTCCTTTAAGTTTTACGGAAGAGGTGTCATTCCCCCTTCCTTGTCAACCACAGTGGCAGGCTATGGTGAAGCCTCTTCTAGAGATCTAGGTCGAGGAGGCTTCACCATAGCCTGCCACTGTGGCAGATCCTCATAGGTACTAAACAATAAAACTTTCCAAAAATATATTAGTCTTAGATAGTTCATAGAAATCAGTATAGTTGTAAAAAAAATACAGACAAACTATCAAAATTCTCAATAAAATATATGCAAAACATAATGAAAGATGAAAATCAGTACTTTGAGGCATATAGTTAGTGGTATCATGCAATCCTTATAATGCTAATTTCATGCATAATAATATATTAATGATGGTGTAATACTGTAGAACTACATCATAAACTCTATAATCATGTTAGGACTCATATGAAGTCTGAGATAATGGTTTTGATGCATAAAATCATGTGAAATACATAATGTGGTTGAGAAGGGCTAATAACCTAATTAATGTGCAATACTGACAAATATGCTCATGGAAACCTAAAATTCACATAATGTCTTCATGTCAAATATCAAGAAGAAACATAAATATCTAATATTAATGAAATACACATGCATATCATTAATATGATGATGAGTCATAATAAATGCTATGGAACCGTAAGTTTATTAATCAATCTGATATTAAGGTTGATGCATAAATTGAATAAAGGACAAGGAACCTAACATTCATATAATTTATACCAATCTAGAATATGATATACCTATATTCAAGACAAGAATACAAGTGAAGATGAAAATATATATAAATGAAGGTAAATCCTAATATGGAGCTATTAAGATTAACATGATATATAAGGTGATGAAGTATCAAATGATAGTACTTGATGTTGTCTTAATCAGGGTTTGACCAAGAGTGGTAGTTGACTTTAGATTATGTGGATTACATTTGTCTTTCTTAAACACATGCTTCATCTCTTTCTTATCCTATCATATAACATGGTTGTATTATATATGTACAAAATACTTGGCATATGATATTATATGAGATAATTATTCTTATATGTTACCTTGATTGATTCTCTCTCTCTCTCTCTCTCTCTCTCACACACACACTATATATATATATATAGTTTTAAACACATGGAAACATTATACATATGATTTATCATATGATAGCACTAAACTTTTTGGTATTATGGTGCATTGAAGTGATCTAACTCTTTGGTAGGAGATTACACTATACATACTACTAACTCTTTAGTAGGAGACCAACGGCCTAAAAGCATTTGTCCCTTTGGTGGCAGATGCATGAGTGTGATGGAGATGTGCTTAAAATATGTGTTCTCTTTTGTTAAATAAACATCTTTTTTCAAGTATTGTTTTGTTGTTTGTTATTGCCAAGTTCTATATTTAGGTTATTTCCAAGCCATATTATTAACTGGGTATATAATTCTTTCAGCGTACTCATCACAATATTTTGTTATATAGTACTGATGTGTACCACTTGTATCTCTTTTTTAGGTGATGTGAGAATGTGATCTTGATGAACCAGGATAGAGAGATTTGTGTGGTGAGAAGATGTACAGATGGACCTATTCTCTAAAAGATCTCATTGGAGTGGTACTATGTGCATATGCAAAATTTTATTGTTCGTTGTGTGATATCAATTTGTAATAATTCTTTTATAATTATATGTTGAATGGTGAACTTATGGTTATGATTAGTTTTTGTTCATGTGCCTTTTTATTTAATTTGAATTCCTTTGTTGTACTTGACCTGGTATGTGGTTTTTATTTGAGATTATTCCTGAGGTAAGGGTTTCTATTTGGACGTCACACATGGGGTCAGGGCGTTGAAAATATGAGGACATCATAGGTGGTATCAGAGCATGAAGCACAAAAAACACTAGAATTTTCTCATTATGCAACTCAAACTAAATCAAACCTTGAACTTGAAATATTTAGAATCAAATTAATTATCTTTTAGACATTACATCTGACCTAGCCTCTAGGTTAGAACATAGATGTTTGAGAGCTAGGTATAGACTAGTACTCGTTGTATAGCAAGTTCCATTATAATGTGGTAGTATATTTCATTACATTATTTGGAGGAGATGGCCATCACATGAAGAGAACCTTAGACATAGGAGTTGCACATGTATCTAACGAGATACACTAGTCTACACCTCATTCTCACCCTTTTTTCACTAGTGACATGGAACTAGACTCTCTACTATGTGCGAGACATCTGATTTTCTAATTTGATTTTGTTTCCAAATGGCTCAAGGCTTGACAATTCTCTATGAAATATGTTTTATATGAGAAAAACTATATAATATTTTATTATTTTTGTAATTAAATACAAAAATGTGTCCCCATACATGTACAAGTAGGAGCTGAAAATGCAACCTAAGTGAAAGTGAGTGGCATCAGTCTAGAAGAGAGAGTATTTCTAGATTATATGTCTACAACCATATCTAAATATGTGATAGTTACAATGATAGATGATATAAGAAAGAATGATCGATCCAAGTTTGACATAACGAGATAAGATGGCTTATGATGATCACAATTAAATTCGAGAATTTGATGTCACAATTGAATTTCATAATTTGAGTGTAATTTTGAGATTTTGACATAAGATATGACAATGCAAGTGCATAGGCTTTTCTAAGTTAAGATAAATTAATAAAAATATATGAATCAAGGTGAGCTTGAAGCTCTTATACAAAGAAGGACCTCTAGTTTTGGGGACCATATAAATGGTTTACTCTAGATTTGGTAAGACATATAGGGAGGATGTTAGAGAGCCTAACCTCCAAGATATGAGAAATATATGATATGATATGTCCCAAACTAGGCTACTCACTAGTGAATGATTTGAATTGCTTTATGTAGTGATTCCTATAGCCTTGTTGAATAATAGATGTATGTGGGAACACCAAACCCTAGAGTGAGTGAGGATAATTTGTGCATGTGAACGTGAATATGAGCAATTACCATATAGGTGTGGGCGAGAGTCCCAAGACCCTAAAGGAGGTAAATGTGATAGTTTTTGTATGCCTCATTCTTGGGCTGGTGCTTCCTTGTAGGAATCTAGTGGCATGGTATGTGTGAGAGAATTGAGTAAGCATAGAGCATGGGTAAGGACTTATGAGGAGATGACATATCATGTTTGTGTTTGGTTTGTGATTGAGTGGCTAGGTCTTGTGAAGTTGATCACTAGTACCAATGAGGTGAACTTGGAGAACCTGTGACTGAGAAGGGAAGATAAAGTTAGTAATCTTGATACCTAAAAAGATGAGTATGCTTAGAGAGACATGACATGACATGACATTAACCTCAGGATAAGGGTCAGGAGAACCTCAATTAGACTATATAAAGTTTTCATATATGTTTAACAAGCACTTGTATAAGCTGGATTAGCACAACCCTGATATAATGTATGAATGTGGTATAATCTTGAATGTGATACAAGTATATCACATGATGGAGAACCTAGAGATGGTTTAATAGCTCTTTATGTACAAATGGATAACCACATACATGAAAAACAATGACACGAAAAAGTTAATGAATAAAGTGATGAAGTCACTCTTAAAGTGTTTAACCATATATGTAAGCCAAATGGGTTCATATTAATGATATACCTTAAGTGAGGTATTATTGTTAGTATTAAGTGTTAACTAAAGATGTTGAATATAGTATGCAAATAAGCCCAGATAAATGGTGATGACATCTTGATATAATCTAAATAGATAATGTGGGCTAATATATTAATTCATTCAATAAAATGTGCTAAAGTGGATGTTGGAACACTAATGGTTGGGTAAAGATAGAGATTCAATAAAAAAAATATGAAAGGCTCATGAAATAACCTAGGTTTTTTAAGCACTTTCTATGTGAAGGGTTGTTTACCTTATATGCTATTAAAACCTCTAACTAATGGGTTGTATATATGGTTTTAGATGTTGTGTTTGTGAATATGTTGCACCTAGAGTGGTTTCTTACATGTATTCAAAAACCTTTTGGTTTTTCCTTGGAATAATAGGATCTCTTAATTTTGAGGACTCAATTTCTTTTAAGATGAGAAGGATTTGATGGTCTAGATTTTGGCTTATTTTTGAAGGCAAAATTTCTTTTAGTGAGAGTAGGATGTGATAGATTGAACTTTGAAAACTTTGAATGTCCTTAATTATTGAGTTCAATAACTGAATCATGGGTAGGAGATTGGAATAATAAATTTTGAGTTCATATGTAGATTTGATGATGTTGTTATCTTAGTTGGTTTTAGGTATCATAATGTTATAATGATGATCCTCAAAATGAATTATGACCATATGAGGGTACTCTGATTAGCTTGGCAAAAGTTGAAACTCATTTGATATTGATATTATGTCTAAGGCCCCTTGGTATCTGACATTTTGGATTAGGTGGTTTACTAGTCAAATAATGGCACCTTGGCATAAAAAGTTAATGGAATTGGTTTATGATGATGATAAAGTTATTGTTAAATTTTCACGAAATTTTGAGGTTCCTAGAGAGATATATTTAGGTTTGAAATTTGTTAATAATTGATGGATTATATGTTTTGGACCAAGATATAATTTGTTTTCCCTAAGTTTCTAATTAAGAGATATGTCATGTATCCTTGGTCTTTGCTATGAATGAGAGACACATATCAGCCTCGTAATACCCTGTAGTAGACCGTCAGATGGCCAGACCGGATGACTTGCGACCATCTCCTACCTTGCAGTTAGAGCAAGGTAGTCAGACTGTTGGAACCGCGGATAACCCACATTGAAGAAGGATATTTGGGGATGATCCATAGATCTTACTCATGACATCACTCACAACAAATTAAATAAAAGAAGAAGAAATATCTATGGGCACTTTTGAGAAGGAAGTTGGCCTTGCCTTACCGAGAACATTCATCCTGGCCCTCATAATGTGGTGGAGCATATATAGAGAATGAGCCCCACCCTTCAATGCTTCTCCTTTACGGTGAGAAGGTGTGGACAAAAGTATAAGAGGTGGTTAGAATAGAGATCCAAGGAATATGAGGCAGATAAAATACTCACAGTAGTTAGATGAATCTACCAAGTTACCAATATTCCCCTTCAACTACTATTTCCAAGGCTCACATACCTCAATTGCCTAGATATCTAGGCAAAGCTTGATGAGGGTCTTAATAAGTTCCCACCACCATGGAAGGCTAGAATTGAGTTGTGGTAGGCATTAGAAACTTTAGGAAGGTTCCCCTTTAAGTTTTGAGGTAGAGGTGTCGTTCCTCCCCCCTTCTTATTAACCACAACGACAGGCTATGGTAGAGCCTCATCGACCTAGAGATCTGGAGAATATTGTGAGTTGCAAAGAGGTTGTAACCTCACAAAATGAAATTGTGAAGGTTTTGGAGCTGCCAATATTGTCCAAGGACCGATGAAATGGCTAAAAGTGCTCACTGGAGGAGACACCTGCGGCGGAGCCTATTTTACACCCAGAGGTATCAAGCGTAAACTATGTTCACATGAGAAGAAGGAAGAGGGAGTTGATGGTCCATCTGGCCCCGTGAACCACCGGAGAACCATTTGGCTTAGTCTAAGAGTCACACCACTTAGTCAACACGTGTCATATCCTCATGGTTTCTTAAGGTAAAGTTTCCTAGAAAAAGGGGCGGTCAAGCTTTCTATCTATCTATAAGACCAAGAGGCGCTTTCAAGACGGAGCCCTTCTTTTGGGGTTCGCCTCACATGCATGTATAGCATCAAAAGAGAAACCCTCTGTTGGTATAACTTGACCACATCTCCATATATCTTACCACCAAGTCCCAAAGTCTCTTTTCACTCCTACTCGACCTTAGCTTCCTTCTAATGTTCGAACTAGACTTTCCGGCGAAAGGGGATGAAAAGTTAGGTCAAATAGCCAACTATCTACTTCTAATTCATTAGTCACCCTTCTTCGATTCAGTTGTGGTCTGAACTACCCCAACTACTGCCCTTTCTTTCCTCCTATCCCTTTATGCATGAGGATCGTCGTAAGATTCCATTTATATAAAGAATGGTTAAGTAGACTTGTGAAAGGGACTCCCCAGCGACCTGCTCCGTGGGAACCGGTTTCGGCGTGTTTAGATCCGGCTCAGTTGGCACCAAGGCTATGTGGTTCAACCGGGATTCCCGAAGGGGAGGGAGTATGAAAAAAAGGGGGGGGACCGCCCCCGTCTCAAAAGAGGAGCCCGCTAGAGAACCCAAAGATTCGGGGATCTACTTTGGGGCAAGGAAGGGCAAGACAACGTCCTTCAACTCCCAACCACCTGTGAGAGTGGGGCGAGTCAAATGAAAAGACCTAGGTCTTAGATCATTCATAGAAATTAATATATTTATCAAACAATACAAAAAAGCTACCAAAACTCTCAAAAAATTATGTATAATATCATGAAATCATAATATCAGTATTTTGACGTATAAAATTAGATGATGTCATGCAAGATATATAATGTTAATTGCATGCATAATAATACTAATGATGGTTGAATATTATGGAACTACATCAGAAACTCTATAATCATGTTTATGACTCATATGAAGTCTGAGATAATGGTTTTGATTTATAAAATAATGTGGAATATATAATGTAGTTGGCAAGGGCCAATAACGCTAATCAATGTTGAATAATTACAAATATGCTCAAGAAATCCTAAAATTCACAAAATGTCTTCGTATTCGTATCAGCAAGAAACACACACCTCTAACATCAATGAACTACACAGACTTATCATTCATATGATGACGAGTCATAATACATGGTATGAAACCCTAAGTTTACTAATACATGTAATACTAGGATTGATGTATATAATGAATAAAGGACATTGAACCTAATGTTCATAAAATTTGTATCAATCTAGAATATGATATACCTATATCCGACTCTGTGAAGTGACTCTCTTGAGTGGCAGCAACCGCAAGTGACACAGTAAACAACTCTCTCTGCCAACGATAGCGATTTGAAGTGAGGCTTGGTCTATGATCAAGTGGTGGTGTCAAAGCAGGCTCTAAGATGAAAATACAAGTGAAGATAGAAATATATATATAAATGAAGGTAAACCCTAATATGGAGCTATTAGGGTAAAATGAGATATAAGGTAATGAAGAGTCAAATTATAGTACATGATCTTGTCCTAATCAGGGTTTGACCAAGAGTGGTAGTTGACTCCAAGAATATGTCGATTAGGTTTGTCTTTTTTAAGGTACGCTTTATCTCATACTTGGCGTATTATATAGTATGGTTGTAATATTTGTGTACAAAATACTTGACATACTTATAATTAAGTTTGAAAAATAGAAATTCTGGACAGTTAAAATTAACATTACTCAAAACCTTTGTTTTCACAACAATTAAGACACACATTTGAACAAATATAGCTTGGGCTCGTGATTTTTCTTTTTGTGTTCTAGAAATGATAAACTACTAATCTTTTTACAACCTCGCAATATGGGATGTGAGACCTTTGTTTTATAATTAAAATTTTAAGGATAATAATTACATTAATGTTTGGGTATTGTATATGTAATACATATCAATTGCTATATTTTATGCAATTTCATATAGTTAAGCATTGATTTAATATAGATCGTGTATTTTTTAGAATATAAAAAGGTAATGAATGGCAAAAGCAGTTGACATATTTCGTTAACAAAAGTTACTTGTGTGTAAGGGTGGGTGGGGATTTTGAGCAGTTGGAGTACATGAGAGGGTAATGTGAAATATTGACATAGTTCATGGGTTTGATAGGAAAAATATGCAGGGGTTTTGAACAGTTGGAGTACATGAGAGGGTAATGTGAAATATTGGCATAGTTGAGGGATTTGATAGGAAAAATATGCGGTAGTTTCAAGCAGTTGTAGTACATGAGAGGGTAATGTTAAATATTGGCATAGTTGAGGGGTTTGATAGGAAAAATATGCGGTGTTTCAAGAAGTTGGAGTACAAGAGAGGGTAATGTGAAATATTGGGATAGTTGAGGGGTTTGATAGGAAAGTATGTGAGGGTTTCGAGCAGTTGGAGTACATGAGAGGGTAATGTGAAATATCAAGATAGTTGAGGGGTTTGATAGGAATAATATGTGGGGGTTTCAAGTAGTTGGAGTACATGAGAGGGTAATGTAAAATATTGGCATAGTTGAGGGGTTTGATAGGAAAAATATGGGGGTTTTCAAGTAGTTGGAGTACATGAGAGGGTTATGTGAAATATTAGCATAGTTGAGGGGTTCGATAGGAAAAATATGCGGGGGTTTTAAGAAGTTGGATTACATGAGAGGGTAATGTAAAATATTGACATAGTTGAGGGGTGTGATAGGGAAAATATGTGGGGGGTTCGAGCAGTTGGAGTACATGAGAGTGTAATGTGAAATATCAGCATAGTTGAGGGGTTTGATAGGAAAATATGTGGGGGTTTTGAGTTGGAGCACATGAGAGGGTAATGTGAAATATTGGCATAGATGAGGGGTTTGACATGAAAAATATGCAGGGTTTCTGAGCAGTTGGTGTACATGAGAGGGTAATGTGAAATATTGGCATATTTGAGGGGTACGATAGGAAAAATATGTGGGGTTTCTGAGAAGTTGGAGTACATTAGAGGGTAATGTGAAATATTGGCATAGTTGAGGGGTTTGATAGGAAAAATATGTGGGGGTTTCGAGCAGTTGGAGTACATCATATGGTAATGTGAAATATTGGCATAGTTGAGGGGTTTGATAGGAAAAATATGAAGGGATTTTGAACAGTTGGAGTACATGAGGGGGTAATGTGAAAGATTGGCATAGTTGAGGGGATTGATAAGAAAAAATATGGGGGAGTTTCAAGAAGTTGCAGTATATCAGAGGGTAATGTGAAAAATTGGCATAGTTGAGGGGTTTGATAGGAAAAATATGCAGGGGTTTCGAGCAGTTGGAGTACATGAGAGGGTAATGTGATATATTGGCATAGTTGAGGGGTTTGATAGGAAAAATATGCTTCGAGCAGTTGGAGCACGTGAGAGGGTAATGTGAAATATTGACATAGTTGAGGGGTTCAATAGGAAAAATATGTGGGGGTTTTGAGCAGTTCGACTACATGAGAGGGTAATGTTAAATATTGACATATTTGAGGGGTTTGATAGGAAATAAGTAGGGGGTTTCGAGCAATTGGAGTACATAAGAGGGTAATGTGAAATATTGGAATAATTGAGGGGTTTGATAGGAAAAATATGTGGGAGTTTCGAGCTGCTGGAGTGGTAATGTAAAATTGTGAGGGGTTTGATCGGAAAAATATGTAGTACCTCTTTCGCCAACTTATTCAAACATAAAAGGCACGAGTCACCGACAAGAGACACCTGATAGTCCATACCCCTGTCGCCGCCCACACGCCGAGATTAGAATTCCCCTTCCCCCAAAACGAAGGAAGCGATTTTAATGGGCGGCCGTCCATCACGCCACGGTGGTCAGGGCTGCTCCGCCCCAAGCTCCTCTTTACCTTACCCTGTCCCAATCCGTCCCCCTTTAGCTCCTCCCCAACAATACTTTCCCTCTCAGACTCATCACGCCCCTCCTCCTCCATTCGCAACTCACCCTTTCCCAATCTTCCCTCCACCGACGACGATGGCGTCGGATCTAGCCCTACCCTACGCACACTGCGACCGCGCACTCCGCGCGCTAGCCCTGAGCGCCGAGGGATTCGGCCGCAACGCGATCGGCGGCTTCCACGGCCGCATCCACTGCGTGACGAGTCTAGCCGACAAAGGTCCAGGCACACTCCGGGAGGCCTGCGCTATCAAGGAGCCCATCTGGATCGTCTTCGAGGTCTCCGGAACAATCAATCTAGATACCTACTGCCGTGTGTCCTCTTACAAGACAATCGATGGCCGCGGGCAGCGGGTGAAGTTGATGGGCAAAGGGCTACAGCTCAAGGAATGCGAGCATGTGATCGTATGCAACTTGGAATTCGAAGGCGGGCACGGACCCGACGTTGACGGGATCCAGATCAAGCCCAACTCACGCCACATCTGGATCGACAGGTGCAGTTTGGCGGCCTACGATGACGGGCTCATCGACATCACGCGGCAGAGCACGGACATCACAGTCTCTCGGTGCCGGTTCTCGGACCACGACAAGACGATGCTGATTGGCGCCGATGCTACGCATACTGGAGATCGATGTATCCGCGTGACTATCCACCACTGCTTCTTTAATAAGACGAGACAGCGGCACCCGAGGTTGAGGTACGGAAAGGTGCACCTGTACAACAACTACACCGTCGGGTGGGGGATTTATGCTGTTTGTGCTAGTGTTGAGGCGCAGGTGCTGTCGCAGCGGAATATTTATGAGGCTATTGGGGATAAGAAGCGAGTGTTCCGGTATATGCCGGAGAAGGCGCCTGATAGGGATGTTGATGCCTGCGCCGGTTGGATAAGGTCCGAAGGGGATCTGCTTCTCAACGGCGCCCAGGCTGGGTTGGAGGATGGTGCCGAGCTGGTGTTCAAGGCGGAGGAGTTCTACCCGACTTGGACTATGGGTGAGGCTTCTTTGGCACTCAAGGATGCTTTGCAGGTTTGCACTGGCTGGCAGGACATGGCTAGGCCTGCTGATGTTGCCGTGTCGTGATTATGGTGGGAGGATTTTGGTTGGATCGTGGCTTATACTTGTGTTAATCGTGATTACTATTGTGTCTTTTGTGTCATTCTCGTTACCTATCTCGTATTAATCGCTACTGATGTAACAGTTTTGAAAAGTGGAGAAGAGTTTCAAACGTAATTACTAATGTCTTTTGTCATTGGCATTACTTATCAATCAAATACCACTTGTTGTATACCTCATGTAACAGTTCAGAAAATCGGAAAAAAGATGTCGTTTGTGACATTTTATCCAACATCTTCACCAAGCATGTTGCTCTTTCTGACTGTGGATTTGTTGATTGATCATCGTTGGTCACCGATTCTAATCAGCCGAAGCGGAAAACATATAGGACGGCACTGTAACTTGAAAAAACATAAAATAAGATGGAAGAGCCCCATTTCTACCATGATCAACAGGTTATTAGGTGTTTGTTTACCTCAAACGGTTTATGTCTAGGCAGCGCAGAAAGTTTCCTTGAAATTGAAAGGAGCAGGCTAAAGCAGAGCATCTGCTGAAGAGCTTATGTAGCGAGAGAAGATGACGCAAAAGCAACTCTGGATGCAACAAGGCCCAAAATGCAAATATGAGAATCTCATACGCCTACATATGGGATGTTGAGAACTATGTGCCAGGCTGTTACGGACATATGGGGTGGGACTACGTGCTGGGCTATTACGGACATATGAATATGCCTCAACACGATCCAGCGAGATCATTATAGGTGAGAAGAAGCAAAATGATTCCCTAGTTGGTTTCTTAAGGGAGTGCAACTCTTTGAGAGGGATTGAGCCGTTGGGGTCACAATTCATGTAACACCCCCAAAACATGCGGGGTATATAAAAAATATAACTTTGAGAATCAATTGGGGGTAGTCAGGTAACTAAGCCTGGTCAGTATCATGCAATAAGCCGAGTTGGCTCATCAACATGATATTGGTGCCATCAAAAATTGGAGAAAGAGTCAAAAAGGTTAGATTAGTGTTGAACACAACTAGTTTATAATTGTGCAATTATTGAGAATGATAATAAGGGGAGTTTTTTTTTTGAATCGTGATAATAAGGGGAGTTGATTATATAATTCCACCACCAATGGAATAGCAGCCAACCAAGTGAAATATATAGTGCAAAGAGTGAGATAGGAGGGGATATACTCATTACTTCATCGAGAATAAACTCATTCAGTCCAGATACACTAGTGGAGAAGATGTATCATTATCCATTAATGCATGATAGTGATAGTTATTCATCAGCAAGAAATTTAACTACTACAACATTGTTCTCATTGCAATCTTCTTGTAGTTGTTGCACCAGCACTATTGAACACAATGCATGATACTTAAGGCATGATAGTTTTAAAGTGGGTTATCCCCACGGATGACAATATCACCAGGTGTCATATTCCAATCACATCTTCTTGTAGTTGCTACATCAACCCTTCGGGTGAAACGATGGAGCACCTCTTCTTGCATAGTGATCCAACGTTATTCTTCTAGAAGAAGATCGATGACCTCCTTTTTCTTGATCCATCTTGGTGTATGGGCACTCTCCTGCATTTTTTTCTCGACTTGGGAAATCATGCACTCTTCTTCTAGACTGAGATGATGGTTCTTACCCTATCTAATTCATCATTGTTTCAGGGCCATATGGATTTTTAGATGTTCCATTAGATTTGACAACAAACGTGATCTTGTGTCATCTTTGGGACTATATGTTGTTTCTACCAATCATGCCATCTCTAAAAAGGTGTTCAGAAATATTGAATTGATTGAGTTCTATGCCTCCCTCCTCACCCATGGCTTTATTTTTCCCAAAGTCAAAATCCAGATTCTTATAATTCTAAAGTGACTCGATATGACTAACTTAAAGATTAACTTGACGACATAAAGGGTGTCTCATCCCCTTAATGGGAATAGATTTTGGGTGGCAGACTGCATAAGAAATTGTCACGGGTATTTCGAACTTGCATTCAAGTATTGGGTTAATGAAGAGGATATATTTTCTGCATTGTTGCATGGATGCATAGTTGCCCTTAAGTTGTCAGATGATCATAACCTCAAGTTATCCATCATGGAGCTTGATGACTTGCATGTTTTGAGATGTATTTGGGGTAACGGTTCTATAAGCCCCCTAAACTTACTTAAATTGTTGAACAATCTTAATTACCATAATTGAATGCATATAACCTTAATCTAACCTTTTGATATGCTTTATAATCATAAGACAAGCTTAAGTTTCAAATTTGGTCCAAATTGGACATTGTTTGAGCAAATTATGCAATTTTATGTACATTTTGGACTTTTCTACAATTTACCCAATTGAGGGATTTTCTTTGTAGATTATTCCATCAATTATGTTTCTTATATGTTTTCTCGTTATTATTGAGCTTGTTGATCCATGGGATTCTCAATTGTACCTTAAATTTGAGGAGATTTCATTCTAGGGTGAATTAGGGTTTACCCCCCCATGGATGAGCCACCTTCAAGGCTATCAACCGATGGCTCCACTTGCTTGGTAATCAACCGATGGCCCAGCAATCCCCAACATCCATTGGACTTGTTACTTGCTTACCCATGCAAACTTCAAGCCATGGACACATGGAGAGCTGCTTGTACACCTCATGCTTCTTCTCAACCTTATCCTTTATATACTTATCCTTATGCTCTAAACAGAGCTTTTGCTCTCTACTACTTTCCTCCTGCTAAGAATCTCATTATTTCTCAGTTCTTCTACAGATAACATGTCCAAGGTAGAAGAAGAAGGAAATCTTCTTGGAAGAAGCATCTAGGGTTCCGATTTGCTTTCTTTTAGGGTTCTAAAGCTTCTTCTTAGTGAACTTGACATAAACAAGTAAGTAGTTCATTATTTACTTCATTTCATTCTCTGTTCTTCTTCATCCTACCTCTTTCCAGGTCAAATCCTTGTTGTTCCATGGTAGGAGTTGCTTTAGAACTCAAGAATCTATCTTTTTTGCTTCTTCTTCCGGGGTTTTGCTTCCTTGCAAAGAAGGGTGCCTATTAGGCTGAGTATAGATCTAAAAATTGGGTTTCATTGCCTTCTTTGCTCGAGATCCTTGCTGCTAGAAGTCTGTTCTTATAAGTAGAGGCAAGTTTTATTACCTTCTTCACTTATATTTCTTACCCCAAGCTTGTTTGCTTATGTTCTTTCTTAAAAATGAAGATCCTTGCATATAGAAGAAAGATTATGTGCTAATCTTATGAAGTTCTCACCATAGCAATGGCAAAGTTTCTTGTTGTTCCAGATCTTTCCTTTCCTTATATCGACCTTGATCATGTTGGTGATGAACTTAGCCATGTAATGTTGTGCCTGACACCCTAGTTATGTCATTGTTGTAATTCATAACGGCTTATGGCCGATACCCTAATCATAAGGGGTAACATGTGATGGCTTACACCCTAGTCAAATTTGTAATATGTGATGGTTGGTGGATGATACACATGTTGATGTAGAGTTGACATCCTATGTTGGTGTTAGGTCGACATCTTAGCCATGATTGTAGCCCATAATGGCTTATAGCCGATACCCTAGTGATACATTAGTGACAGTCGTAATGGTTAGTAATCAACATACCCTACATGAATGTTAGGTCATTATCCTAAGTTGACGTTTGGCCAAAACTATACGAACATTAGGTTGACACCCTAGGATGGTGTTAGACCTGTTATATCTTATTGGTAACAAGTTGATATCATAGTGGATGTTAAAATCGATATCCTATGATAAGTCAGAATCGACACCCCATATGGTACCATGTTGATGACAGGTCGACGTCCTAGCCATAGCGTCAACCCATGATGGTCTGTGGTCAATGCCCCAACTGTAGTTATAAATCGTGATGGTTAATGGTCAATATACCTTGTTGATGATAGAACCAATACACCCTTGGTGATGATAGGTCGACATACTTTTGTTGGTGTTGAACCGATACATCATGGGGGTGTTAAACTGATATACCTATGTTGACATTGAAACACCATGATGTTGGCAAATCGATACTTCATGCTGGTGTTAGAATAATTATACCTTGAAGATGGTAGGCCAATATCCATGGTGGACGTTAAAACTGATATCCTATGTTAGAACGGAATCGAATGGTTGGACCTATACCCTAATTGATGTTTTTGAATAATGAACCCGATCCAATGAATGAGATTGGATGCTTCAACAATCAATGGGTTGGAATAAATTCCATAGTCTTATAACTGGTTTCTAATAATGAGAATTTGATGGTACAACACTAGTACAGGAATGGTCTGTAGCGTCGGTTTTTTTAAGCCTGCAGCGTCACTTTATAACCGACGCCTAAGTGGTCGTCGCTATAGAGTTTGCTCTATAGCATCAGTTTATTTGACCAAATAAAACTGACCTTACAGAGTAAACACCGACGCAAAACACCGACCCAGGCGAGAATTTTCTCTACAGAATTTGCTCTATAGCGTCTGTTATTCCAAAAAAATCGACCCTGTAACGATCTCGGTCGATAATTTTCTCGACCGATATGGTTTACAGGGTCAATTTTTTTGGAATAACCGACCCTAAAGATTGAATGACCACTTCAGTGTGATCCTCGGTCGAGAACATTTTCGACCGAAATATTTTCGGTCGACAATTTTCTCGACCGAGAGAGTTTTACAGGGTCAGTTTTTTTGGAATAACCGACCCTAAAGATTGAATGATCACTTCTGTGTGATCCTCGGTCGAGAATAATTTTTGACCGAAAATATTTTGGTCGACAATTTTTTCGACTGAGAGAGTTTTACAGGGTCGGTTTTTTTGGAATAACCGACCCTAAAGATTGAATAAAAGACTTCAGAGTAATCCTCGGTCGAGAAATGTCTCGACCGAGGATTACTCTGAAGTCTTTTATTCAATCTTTAGGGTCGGTTATTCCAAAAAAAATGACCCTGTAAAACTCTCTCGGTCGAGAAAATTCTCGACCGAAATATTTTCGGTCGAAAATGTTCTCGACCGAGGATCACACTGAAGTGGTCATTCAATCTTTAGGGTCAGTTATTTAAAAAACCGACGCTAGAAGTTTCGATTTTTTTAAAAAAATTTCTGCAGAAAATGAAATAGAACAGAAGAACAAGAAGATTCATATATTCTGGGAGAGGGGAGCATTGATGCTCAACCGTCACCATTCAAAACCACACATTCATGACAAAAATGATTCATAATCACATAAAAATTTACAAAATGATAGATTGCAAGTCTGAGATGATATTAATCAGATACAAAAGTAAATATGAAAGGGCCACATACATAAATGGAGCTGACATATTTAATCCAATGCTATATTGACTTCATTTAGAAAAGAATCTGACCACTCTTCTCGGAATTCATTCAAGTCCACAAGGGTGTAAGGCTGAGTTGTAAAGATCTGTAACAGAAAATGCACATGCTAATATTTTATAAAATGACTACAATCACTTGTAAATTTATGATGTTATTCTTTATTAACTGACTTATAGTCTGAATGTCATGTGATGCTTGTTTGACAATAGCTTGCATATATTTCATTACATAGTAGCCACAAGCCCAGTCATTATTTTGCATAGGACACTACAAATAACGAATTATACTTAATGTTAGTAAACTACTATAAACAACAGTTGAGATAACACTATAAGAGTTGACATATTAGAATTGAAAATTAATACATATAAGACTAAGCAGTTGTCAAAGTAGCAACCTTGACATTTTTCAAAGTCAATGTCTTTAATTTTGTTGGTATTTGTCCTCCAGCATCACGAAAAGCCTTTATACCCCTATCAATTATATAATAGTTGGTAAAATAGAAATTTTAAATAGAAATATCATGTTGAAGCATTGACTAAATTTATACTTACTCCATAGCTGGCAATTTCAGTTTGTGACTCCTTGCTGTTTTACCCATTGGGTCAAGATAATAAAGAGTCATCAATTTAGGGGCAATCACCACTAATTCCCAATGTCTACCTCTGAGTAAGAATAAAACAAACATTAAAATAAATAATTTTATTCATTATTAAAATTATATTGAATAATAATACTTACTGCACATTAAAAGGAATTAGGATAATTTCCTTCCCTTCACTAGCAAAACATTTGAATGCAGTAGAGAAGTACTCATTCACGTCCTCAAAATTTATCTCCACTTGACTAGTGATTGAAGGAACTAAGAATCCAACATTCTTTATATCAAAGTTTGTGATCTCAGTATATAAATGGTTGTAAAACATTTGTAATTATTTCCATATATAGAACTAAGCTAAAAATGTGTATTGGAATTTGATATATATATTGATAGATCATTACCTTATCCATACTTCTATTACCGAAGTATTTATCCAATCATACTGGAACAACTCTATAATATCATCAAAAAAAATTAAATTCTCAAAATCCCTCCCAACGGCATCTTCTGTTAAATTGACCAACATTTGTAATCCTGAGCTTTGGTTGGCTAAGTATCGACACAAACATTTACATTTGCTTCCCAATTCGTCGAATGTAGCTTCAGGAATGAAAGATGGCTTGGGCATAGGAGAACGACTAGTAGAATTTTTACTTTTTGGTTTACAAACCTATTAATTAAATTACATACTTATATTACACGAGTTCATATATGCAGTCAAATATGAAAAATATGGTAGAAATAAGGTATACCTTGTCATTGATAACCAAGTGTCTAGGCCAACCCACAATAGCACCCTCAGCTTCTTCAACTGTACTATATTCAGGATTAGGTATGGGTAGTGGTTTGTCCCCCATTCCGTCATACACAAGATGGATGGACACACGGCAAATGTCATCAGTAACTTGTTGGCAATGCAATGTACCACCAAGGTTGTACACCTTGCCCGCTGCCACAACATTATATTATGGAACCTCCACTGCAAGTTTACAGTTCAAACCAACCTAGATTGAAATAATATAAGTTATATAAGAAACAGTAGAACAGATACATGTTACAACTATATATATTATCATATATTTATCATACTAACACAACATATAGAACAAAAACTTACTGCAGATTGTTGTGGTGGGTCATCGGAAGTGCTCCCATGACCTTCTACAACTGGAGCATGGGCTTGTACCTCATCACTTGAGAGATGCGTAGTACGAATAGGTTGAGAAGGTTGAGTAGGCTGAAATGAAGACATTATTTCTTTTACTTTCTGCGCTACTAATGCTTCAACATCCTCTTGTATAAGACCTCCTACACTACCTCTTTTAGATTGCGAAGGGCCAAAATAAGACTTGAATCCTATACCAGCTCCTAATCCCCTAACACGGCCAGGATGCTCCTTCGTACCAAGAGCAACTGCTAGTTCATCCATGTAGCCAGTTGGGATGAACTTTACTTCCTTCCTTTGCTCGTGGAGATTAATCTATTCATAGTTAATAAAAATATTAAATCACAATATCAATTAGATATAAATACTTAGTTGGGATAAACCTACCATCTTTTATGCCACCTCCTTAGTTGCAGGGTTGACAATTTCACCTGCTCGATTATTTCTAGCATCAATCTATGTCATGTGTCGGGGTGGTCGCTCAACTTGAGTTGTACTAGATTCTTCTCCATAAGAGGATTGCTTCTCTTGTAGTTGGCGGCGGAAGGCATAACCACCGAGCCCTAAGCGATGGTCATGCACATTTTTAGCCCGTCTATCCTTTTGAGTCTGGTGAATAGCCTGATCATTTAAAATGAGGTATTGCAATTTAGACTTGGCGAACATGTATAAAAAGATCTACCTCCTTAATTGTATAAAATTAAATATTCATACAATACATCACAATCTTTATTACCTGAAACTCTTCCGATCTCCTAGCTGCAACAAATCTTTCCCACACCTCAGGATCTATAAAAATATATACATCTGTAGATTTCTTCTTTTGTTTAGGATTATTTATAAATTCCCTTACAAGATATGTCTTAAAACCCCTCCATCGTACACCACAACGTTGTAGCACTCTTTTCTTGTGATCTTTTTCATTTAGATGAAAAACACCCTATACATACAAAAGAAGCAATTAATAATGTTGTTTTGAAAAGGAATTAATTCCAAGAAAACTAAATTAGAATCAATAGATAAAAAACATATTAAAATAATATCACTTCCACTCACAGATATATCTTTCCATATGAGGTCTTTTTTGGCAGTAGGAACATCATGCCAATTTTCTATATCTATTGCCACCTTACTGGGCGCAGTCGCCCCTACGTAATGCTTGAAAGCACTAGCATGTTCCCCAACAGGTGCTCATGTCATATCAAACTGGACTGGCAATTTATCCCCTTTAGCCCTGAGCTCCTGTAGCCTACGCATCAATGTAGGACCTCTACTTTTCTTAGCATCACCACTACCATCCTCATGGTGCTCATGCTTAGAATGTTCATCTTCACTTGCCATTTTAGAACCTACAAGTATACATGATAAAAAAAATAAGTGATAATAAAAGAACAAGTGATAAGGTATACATGATAATAAAATAAATAATTCAAAGAATACATGCCTTTAGTATTGGTTGAGTTGTTAGTCAAGGAAAATTCCTTCACCATGGTCTTGACGTTTATAATATTCATCGGTGTTATCTTCAACATTTACACTTGGCAAACCAACTGAGAATGGACTGGAATCATCATACTTTTTGTAGTATTCTTCTTTATTTATAGGATCTACAGTAAACTGTCTTTTTCCATTAAGAACGACAGACCAATTTTTATTTGTCGGGTCATCAATATAGAATACTTATTTTGCTTGGTCTGCCATGATGAATGGCTCATCTTTGAAACCAATCTTTTCAAAATTCACCAATTTGAAACCCAATTCATCCACTAAAACTCCTTTGTTGTTGTCAACCCAATTACACCTAAATATAGGAACTCGAAAATTTGTATAGTCCATTTCCCATATGTCCTCAATGACGTCGTACTATGACATCTCAGCTTCGCGTGGTCTTTTATCTTTGGCACTAGCAAAATACAATGAACAAGCTTTAACAGTGACCCCACTATTTTGAACTACACTACTTTCATCTTGACGCTTTGTGTAGTATGAAAATCCGTTAATGTCATAACCTTCATATGACATGACATCCATTTTTGGCTTAAAGGCGAGCCATTTTATGTTCTCAGCAACATTATTTGGTGATTCAGATAGTTGATTAAATACTTTCTCTTCAAACCACCTAATAAATGTTCGATTATGCTCTCTTGCAAGCCACATTGAACTGGATCGCGGATGATTTCTCTTGATAAGATCATTGTGTTATGTGATGTAGCTACTAACTTCATCGATGTTGTGTAAAATATACAAATGTGCTTGTTCCCACAACTCACGACTGATTCCTTTCACTCGTCCTCCCAGAGTTCCTTTGCCACAATAAGATCCAGTGTGATGGGAATTTTTTTGATCGCTACAAGTTTCATTGCAATTCAAAAAATCATTACAAAAGTCTATCACCTCCCTAGCCACGTAACCCTCAACAATACTCCTTCAGGACGATAACGATTCCGAACATCACCTTTAAAAACATTCATGTACCGTTCAAATGGATACATCCAGTGTAAGAAAATTGGACCCAACATCTTCACCTCCCTTATAATATGTACTACAAGATGAACCATGATATCAAAAAATGAAGGAGGAAAGTACATTTCAAGCTGACACATGGTAACAATTACATCTTTCTGTAATTTATCGAGAGTATCAGGATGTATCACTTTGTTGCATATTTCATTGAAGAAGAAACAGAGTCTTGTGATTGCAAACCTTACATGCTTCGACAATATAGATCGAATAGCCACAGGTAAAATTTGTTGCATTAAGGTGTGACAATCGTGAGATTTGAGACCTATCAGTTTCAGATCCTTCATTGATACAAATCTACGAATATTAGAAGAGTATCCTTGTGGAACCTTAATATTATACAAGCACTCACAGAAAGTCTTTTTCTCTTTCTTTGACAAAGTGTAACAAGTCGGTGGCAAATATGTGTGGCGACCCCTGATCTCCACTGATAATTCTTTTCTAATGCCCATTAATTCTAAATCTTTTCTAGATTTGATGCCATCTTTAGTCTTTCCTGGTATGTTCAATAGCGTACCGATGATGCTATCACAAATATTTTTTTCAACATGCATGACGTCAATGCAGTGTCTAATTGCCAAAGATCTCCAATAGGAAGATCCCAGAATATTGACCTCTTCTTATATAGAGATTTGTCACATGCGAGTGTATGACTACTTGAACTCTTTCCAAATTCATTAACAATATGTTTCACCCTGTCATATACAACATTTACTGGTATAGGTTTAGGAGCACTTCGTTCCTCAGTTGACCCATTAAAGGTTTTGCGTTGCCTTCGATAAGGATGCACTGGTGGGAGAAATCTCCGATGACCAAGATATACAATTTTACCACCATGTTTCAGTCTGATTGAATCAGTATTTTCCTCACAAACAGGACATGCTTTCTATCCTTTTATGCTATATCTAGACAAATTTCCATAAGCTGGAAAGTCATTAATCGTGCAAAATAACATAGCATGCAAACTGAAGATCTCTTTACGTGAAGCATCATATGTCATAATACCTTCTTCCCATAGTTTCATTAGGTCATCAATTAGAGGTTGAAGGTAAACATCAATATCATTTCCAGGTTGCTTGGGCCCTGATATCAATATTGACAACATCACATACTTATTTTTCATACACAACCAAGGAGGAAGATTTTATATAACAATCATAACAGGCCACATGCTATGTTGGCTGCTTAATGTACCATAGGGATTCATTCCATCTGTATAGAGACCAAGTCTTAGGTTTCTTGGTTCTTTACCAAATTGAGGGTATAATAAATCAATTTTCTTCTATTGTGGTGAATCAGATGCATGTCGTAGGACGCCATCATCATTGACCTTTAACTCCCCATGCCAAGACAAATTTTGCGCATCTTCTGTATTAGCAAATAAGCGTTGAAATCGTGGTATTATTGGTAGATACCACATCACCTTGGCAGGAGAGCCATTTTTAGCCTTAGCTGAATTTGTAGTCTTATACATTGACGCACCACATTTTGGACAATTTATCAAATTACTATAGTCCTTCTGAAATAACACACAATCATTTGGACATGCATGAATCTTCTTAGCCTCCATTCCCATTGGGCAAATTATTTTCTTTGCTTGATATGTTGAAATTGGAAGCTCATTGCCTTCAGGAAGAATTTCCTTTAACAAAGACAACAGTGAAGTGAAACTCTTATCGCTCCAACGGTTTTGAGCTTTAAGAGTATATCATCGCATCACAACACTCAACCTTGTGAACTTAGTACAACCCTTATATAATGGTTTTTCAGCATCATGGACAATGTTTGCAAATAAAGAAGGTGGATCAATGACATTGTCCCGACAACTACGTAGCATCTCATCAACCATATCATCCTGAATCGGTTCATCATTAACATTATCATCATTATCTATATCTTCTAAGCCACAACTATTAGTATCGACATTTTCTGATCCATAATTCAATTTCTCTCCATGCCAATACCATTCATTATAACCTTGTATGATCCCATTGCATATGACATGATTCTTAATTTCCTCACCAGTATCAACTTTCAAATTGTTACAACAATTTCTACATGGACAATATAGCCTAACTGTAGGTAGTTTCCTATGTTCCTCAGCAAATCTGATAAATTCATCAAGACCTTTGGCAAACTCTGGACTGCAACGGTTCTTGATAGACATCCAACTTCGATCCATTTTCTATATCACATTAAAATTAATTATAAAACTAACATTTTAATATTGATACTATAATAATCTGTAAGTTTTTATTGATAGGAAGTTAATTACTTATATACTAAAGTGTACCACCTATCCCATTTTTGAATATTTAATCTCACTAATAACTATATAATGTATGTTTAGTTTTGAAGAAAATTTCAGCAGCATTTCCCCTAAGTTCTCCAAGTACACTGATGTAAATGGCAAATAACCACTCACATATGTACCCAGAGAACAAATGAAGAAATCCTACTGAAATAATCTACAAAACTAAACATACATTATACATGTACATCCTAAGTGAGATTAAAATATCCAAAAACAGTCCCAAACCGGGGACTCTCCAAAGTTTACTCCTAATGAGTAAATTTTGAACGAGTTTCTAAGTTAATATATAAATGCATTATTTCATGCATCAACCCTAAACTGTCAATTTGGGAGTATCCAAAGTTTACTCCTAATAATCTAAAGATTTCCTTCCAGTCATGATGTCATTTTAAAATCTAGACCAGCCCTGGCAAATTAGATATCATGGACTAAGAAAGAAATGATCGATACACTAGCAAGAGAGAGAAACTAGTTGAAGATTGGAAATGGCAAGCAATTAGGCCAAGCTAGAAAGAACAAGCAACTACACTAATCTAATAATGGCAACCCTGATCTATCAACTAACTAGAGAAATTATCTAAACAAAGAAATCATACACTAACTAGGAAATCAACTAACTAAACAACTAAAAGCAGGTTAAGTAACACTAACTAGAGAAAATTATTTAAGAAATTAACACTAAGGAAAGTAAAAGAGAGCTAGGCTAGCATGCAACTAACAAATATGGGTGTTAAGCAATTGATTAAGGAAGTGGGATGTTATCAAACCATATAAAATGGAAAAATAATATAACTGTATAGTTAAAGGAGTTCAGGTCCAATCTCGGTCGACAATTCGTCGACCAAGAGCCCACCTGCACGCGGCGTCCAGGTCCACCCTCGGTCGACAAATTCTCGACCGAGAGTGGACCTGGACGCCGCGCGCAGGTGGGCTCTCGTTCAACAAATTGTCGACCGAGATTGGACCTGGACTTCCATGGCGGCGGGAACAAACTCGAGAATGAGGGAACAAGGCGGCGGCCTTACTTGGAAATGACGACGACCTTCGTGGAGGATGTGACGACCTTCCCGGAGAGGCGGTGACCTTCGTGGAAGTGTGGAGCGGCGGCGACGACGAGCTCCTTTCGCGGAGAGGAGGCTTGGCGGCGCGGAGAGGCAGCAAGGGTTTCACGGAGAGGAGGCAAGGCTTTAACGACGAGCTCCCTTTGAACACGACGACGGCCTTCTTGGCAAAGCTTTGGTGGCGCGACAACTCTTTTGGTAAAGAGAAGCTTTGGCCGAGCGAGAATGGAGGGAAATGAGCTTTGGCGGTGCGAAAATGGAGGCAAAAGAGAAAAGAAGACTTAGGTCTTGGCAGCGAGAATGGAGGGAAAATGAGACCCCGACTATTAGTTACTCGAAACCTGTAGGGTCGGTTATTTGCAAATAACCGACCCAACAGGTAAGCGATGCCCGAACAAGCTTCTCGGTCGACAATATTGTCGACCGAGGTTGCCTCCTACAAGGTCGGTTATATGGTTAAAACCGACCCTAGAGGTAACAACAAAGACTTCTCGGTCGACGACTTTGTTGACCGAGACACTCTTTAGGGTCGGTTTTAAAGAAAAAACCGACCCTAGAGGTTCTTATACACGCACGAAAGGAAATCTGGCTCTTCTTCCGGTCGACAAATTTGTCGACCGAAAGGAGCTCTAGGGTCGGTTAAAAAATTAAAAAACCGACCCTAGGGGTTCTTATACATGCGTGAAATAAACTGGATCCAAAACTAAACTCAGTCGACAATATTGTCGACTGAAAGACTCTCTAGGGTCGGTTTTTTTTAAAACTAACCCTAGAGGTGCTTATACACGCACAAAGGAAATCTGGCTCTCATTCTCGATCGACATATTTGTCGACCGAGATGTTATCGGTCGACAAATTCGTCGACCGAGGGGAGCTCTAGGGTCAGTTAAAAGTAAAAAAACCGACCCTATATGTTCTTATACATGCGTGAACTAAACTGGATCCAAAACTCATTTCGGTCGACAATATTGTCGACCGAGAGACCTTCTAGGGTCGGTTTTAAAGAAAAAACCGACTCTAGAGATGCTTGTACACGCACGAAAGGAAATCTGGATCTCATTCTCGGTCGACAAATATGTCGACCGAGATGTCTCGGTCGATAAATATGTCGACCGAGATGTCTCGGTCGAGTAGTTTTTCGACCGAGATTAACCCTGTTTCAATGTTTAAATTAAGTACTTATACAAGATTTTACATGATATCCAATATAATCATTTAGTATGACTATTTAGTTCTCCCTCTTAATTTTATGCTATGCTCTCCCTTAAAAAGATATTTAGTTTTAAAACCAAGTGATGCTTTATCAAATTTAGCCATAATTTATTTTTCAATCATTTTAAATAACAATATTCTTATATAACATGTATATGTCCAAATGAAGCCATGGAAAACACTTTTATTCATAACAATTTAATGCCCATACACTTTATAAGATGAAGCATGACATACTTGATTTATAAAAAGATATCCATTACAATCATTACAAAGATATCTCATAATCTCACTGAAAAGACCGAAGGATTACATCAATGTCTGGATCTTTTCCAAGAAAGGGCTCAGCTCCATAATATTTGACCAGTGTCTGCCACTCCAAGGCACCTGTCTTGGTTAAGGCATAAGCCTCCAAAAAGGTGGGAACACGATCAAAGCGAAAGTGGGCAACAATGTCTTGAAGTTGAATTGCAGAAAACTGAGTATGTGTGAGATCAGGAGATGGTGGAGGTGGAATTTGATAGTAGTTGTAGGAAGGATTGTATGGATTTATCATGCCAGGATTAAGGGAATAGGGATATTCATCAGGTTGGTTAGGAGAGAGAGCTTGCATCCTTTAGTTTAAATAAGTCATGCCATGGTGATTATAATCCAATTGCCTACTTAGGTGATATTGGGATCCAGCAATGTATGTCAAGGTGTTTGTAATAGGATCATGGGGTAGGTTGGTAGGAGGAGGTGGTGGAGGTATGTCTTGGGTGGATGTCTCCCCTTCAGTCCTAGCCCTTTTGTGGCCAAAGTCGATTCCCATCTTTTCCACCGTATTTTTACTTATCTTTTAGGGTTTTCTATCCCATGTGTAACCTAAGTCGTCCTCAATATTTTTCTTAAGAAAATGTTGAGTGATTTGGCATACAAAGTCAGCATAAGGTGGATTGCCAGAAAACTCAAACATATTCTTAAGGATGATACGAATAAAGTTTATGGGAATACCTTTGAGAATGGCATAGATAAGGTACATACGAAAGGTGGGTACTTCAGATTTGTTTGCTCTAGGATGGATATTGGTGGCAACAATGAGATTTATGATCGTAGCTTCAGGTTTTAAATTTATGGCATAATAGGTACCCCTATCTTCATGACAAGTCGTATTTGATTGAAAGATGGCTCTTTTGACATCACTAAGGCTAGTTGTAGTGTCATCTTGGGAGAGTTTGTTGAGTGGATTTCCTCTGGTGAGATCAATAAAATCTTTATATTCTTCTATGTCTATGTCAAGCATATCAAGAATACCCTCCTCAGTAAAATGGAATCCATACCCACCAACCATAGAGGAGAAGGAATCATGGTCAGGATGTGGGGTTAAATTGGAATAGAATTCATTAACTACTTTGGAGGAGTAGGAATGGAAGGAGGGGATCAGAAAATCAGTCAAATGTTGCACCTTAAAGAGTTCCTCCAAATCGACAATGTTGTGGAAGTCCATGACGTCGACTGGCCGTCGTGGAAGAGGAGTTTTTTAGGAGAGCCTGAGGTAGCGGTCGCCTGCAGCTGCGTCTTTGAAGGGGACGTCGTTGATGAACGGAAGCGGATCAGAGACCGTCTTTCCTTTCCTACCTACAACTTGCTTCTTTCCACGCGTTGATGAGGAAGCCATCTCGTTGCTTTGAAATGGAGAAGTAGCAAGAAGACTTGGATGTAGAGAAGCTAAAGATTTTCACAAGAATACACTAGAGAGGAGCTAGAAAAGTGAGAATGTGAAGGTGTGAAGAAATGGATCGTTTTGGGTGTTATTTATAGCAAAATAGATCTCATTTCGGTCAAAAATTTGTCGACCGACGCCCGCAACGGTCGTCTCCCGGTCGGCCAACGGTCGATCGAACTAGCCGTTACGACGGTCGATTTTCTAGCCGTTGTGACGGTCAATTTTCTAGCCATTTCGGTCGACAAATTGTTGACCGACGCCCGCAACGGTCGTCTCCCGGTCAGCCAACGGTCGATCGAACTAGCCGTCACGACGGTCGATTTTCTAGCCGTTATGACGGTCGATTTTCTAGCCATTTCGATCGACAATTTGTCGACCGACGCCCGCAACGGTCGTCTATCGTTACGACGGTCGATTTTCTATCCGTTACGATTTATATTTTAATCAAAATATTGCCTTTATAATTCAAGAAAATGGAGGTTCACAGGGTTAGCCTCGGTCGAACTATTTGTCGACCGATGTCATCTCGGTCGAATAATTCTTCGACCGACAGAGAGCTAGATTTCCTTCGTAAAAGTACCTCTAGGGTCAATTTTTTCCTTAAAACCGACCCTAGAGGAACTTATTCATGTATGAAATACTAAACTGGATCCTAAGTTTATCTCGGTCGACAATATTGTCGACCGAAAATCCCTCTAGGGTCGGTTATAAAGGAAAACCGACGCTACAGAAGCTTATACGAACGAATCTGGCTCTCTCTCGGTCGACAAATTCGTCGACCGAGAAACAGCCAGATTTCGTTGTATAAGTACCTTTAGGGTCGGTTTTTTGCTTATAACCGACCCTAAAATCCAACTCGGTCGACAATATTGTCGACCGAATAGACTTCTAAGGTCGTTTATAAGCAAAAAACCGACCCTAAAAGTTGCTTATACACTTGAAATTTGACTCCTTATCGGTTGTTGAATTTGTCGACCGAGAAAAGTTCTAAGGTCGGTTATAAGTACAAATTCGACGCTAGAGGTGCTTATACATGCGTGAAGTAAACTGGATCCGGAATTGTTATCGGTCGATGAATTTTTCGACCGAGGAATCTTTAGGGTCGGTTTTAAAGGAAAAACCTACCTTAGAGGTGCAGAACCGAAGAGGACTTTAGGGTCGGTTATAAGGATAAAACCGACCCTAAAGGTGCTCATATACGTGAAATCCAGCACTTATTCAGTCGACGAATTTGTCGACCGAGGAGCCCTTTAGGGTCGGTTATAAGGAAAAACTGACCCTATAGATCGAGGCGCGAAGCTAAAAATCAAGCAAATTTTTGCCGCGGGAAACTTGTAAATGAATTTCTAAACCAATTGTCTATAAGGTCGCTTATTTTATAAAAACCGACCCTATAGAGATGCACTACAAGGTCGGTTATTTTAAGAAAAGCGACCCAAGATGTTATGACCCACTCTGTGATTAATCAGTAAGTACCTTGATTAGTGCTAAGCACTCTGTTAAACATCATGGATAATCATGATAAGTTAAGATGTGATTCAATGGTTGAGATTTAATCACCTGAGGCAATTAATGATAATAGCAATGTGGATCGTTAAGTTAATTAATTTGAATTAAATACTTACTGATGCGTTTAGTTCTTGATCAAGTGAGACAGTCTAATTGGCATGAGTATTCGCTTTGAGTTTGTAGTGGATTCCGTGCTTGGCATTTTGCAAGAAAAATCAGTTGAATCGGACCTCTGAGGCAATACTTATACCATTTTTAGTTTCCTTGGACTATTTCTGCAATTTTTTCCATTTTTAGGTTATAAACGTTTTTCTTTTCCTTGTATTTCCATTTCTCGCTTATCCCCTCCCCTCTTTCTTCCCGATAGAATAGGGAGCGGCTGCAAAGCGGCGCCCAGGTGCAGGTCGACCGATCTGCTGGGGAGATGAAGGGCGCAGCCGTTTTACCTCCTAGTCTCGAATCAACCACGCCAACCTTCTCTCTTCTTCCTTTCCTCCTTCCTCTTCCATCTCCCTCTCACCTCCGCACCCTAGCGACACCCAGTGGCAGACCGACCTGCTAGGGTGGCCGACCTGTTGCAGGTGCGGCGCCCAGCAGTGATTGCTTGACCACAGTGGAGGAAGGACGATCATCTAGGGTTGGAAAGGGAGCAGCGCTCACCTCTATCTCGCCCACTAGCTAGGGCGACGCCCCTGTAGCTGCGGCCATCAACATCAGTAGCTGTGCGAAGTAGCAGCTAGGGGTCGCCTTCGGTGTGGCCAGGACCTCGAAACGGTGCCATGGAGTTCGGCCTTAAGGCCCAGGTATGGATCCGCAGCCCTAGCTACGAGCATCGATCCAACCAATTTCCCCTTTCCACCCATACGTGAGAAAGCAACAGCTTGATTTCAGCAGGTCCAACCTGGAGTATTTGGGCGCAAAGAACAGTTTGATTCAATGCCTTTTAGCTCGGTCGGGAACCCACAACTTAAATCCGCAGCCACATGAATTTGAGTTAGCATCTAGCTCAGCCCCCTCTTCAACCTGTGCAAGCGTAGAGCTGCTCGCATGAAGCAGGTTCAAATTGGGTTTATTTCAAAGGTAGAAGACAACTCAGATTGGCCCTGAAAACTGGTCCCTGGACGCGTTCCGGACGAACCCGGACAGTTCGAAACGCGGTGAGTAGGAGTTCATTTAGTTATAATCATTTAACTCCTTCGTTGGAATTTTTCGGTAAATTGTGCATTTTTGCACTGATATCAGTGGTTATCAGGCGTTTTATCGGTATTTGATGAAACTTGAATTTTATTTTATAAATTGCTTATGTATGATTATACATGATATAGAATAGCTTCTGATCAGTGTAGAACAGTTCAATGATTTTATTTGGTGCAATGGAAACCAAAAGTGCTTGATACAATTACTTGAATAGAAATATTGTTGTGTATGTTTTGGATAATTTAGATATTTGACTAGCTCTGAGAATGCTTTTGTACCGGTTGAGTAGTTTGTTGAATGTGAGTGGCAGTTCATTCAGAAATCATTATTTAACTCAATTTAAGTGCTTAATTACTTCAGTATTAGTTGGTATAACTCCTAAACAGTGTAGCACATACAATAGTGTATGATAGATTCATTGAAACTTGAAATACGTAATATGATTGATGAAAATGATGGAATTTATATATATTACAGTTGCATTGATATGCTGATTAAAGGCGGTTGTTAGTATTGAACCTGAATAAGTGATACTGAGTCATGTTGAAGATGACAAATGATTTATATGTGTTTTCAAGTGATATCCAGAATGTGAAATAAGTATGAAATGTGATATTCCTGTTGAGTGTTTATATGATAATCAGTTAATAGACTTAGGTGCTCCAACACCGTAGAACCCCATTGCGCGGTCTGTACCTTTGGGGTGAAACGACCGATCTAGCCCTGAGTCTAGATGGTCGGTGACCAGTGTTCAAAAATAATCCGTGCGTGTGTCACGGTGGCACTGGAGTAAAATAGGGGTTATTCAACAATAATCCGTGCGTGTGTCACGGTGGTAACCCAGACCCTCCGACTGTGCACTACAGGTTGCGGGAGGAGTCTAGAGCACTCAGAGTTAGTGCAGTGAGGCCCTTGAGTGCTTGAGACTGCAATGAGGCCCTTGAGAGCCTGAGAGTGCTGTGAGGCCCTTGAGAGCCTGAGAGTCCTGTGCAGACCAGGACGAGAAGTCAGACTTAGCATTTCCCGGGTGTGTCACTAAGTCTTGTACGGTGGGATCGTAGTTCGCTACAGATCTTCATATGCAGAGTGCACTGCATATGTTTGGGGCATAACTAAAATGTAATAATATAGGATCACAGTAAATTTAATATGTTAAGAGATTTGAACTTCTGTGCCAATTCTCTATAACTGTTTATTTGTTTAAAATATCTATTGTTGCATAGAAATGTGATTATTATCTGTAAATCTGCTATGTCATTAGAACTGCCCTGCTTAGTACTGCACTTATGCTTTATTTAAATTTTATATATCTGATGAGTTGTTTAGTGATAGCTAAATGAAATGTTATTCACTGAGCGAGTAGGCTCACTCCTTTACTCAAACATTTTCAGGTCAGCGATAGTTCCAGGAATCTGAAAGATCTTACCACCCTAGTCAGTAGAAGGTATATGTAGTTAGTTAGATAGTGGTCTCTTAGTCCTTTCCCCTCGATCCTTGGGACATGGTGTGGGTGAGAGAAAGTATGAATGGCGAATGTGTAAAAGATGTAAATTAACTGTTATGTTTACTTTCTGTTAAACAATGTTACATGTTGTAAACTCTGTTTATGTTCTCTAGCCAGGTTAATTGAAATGCTTCCGCAATAGTTTATCATGTTTTAGTTTACAACAATAATCTGGATATCATTACGAGGTTTTAAAAAGAAAAAGTTCTCAGTGATTTGTTTATGTGATAATCCCTCTGTCGCACCCTAATCTCGTGATTAGTGGTCAGTGTGAGATCGGGGTGTGACATCTTGGTATCAGAGCATAGGTTGAGTACATGGTTACTCTAAGTCAAGGTCAGGGGACGACAAGAGACCAATAGGATTAGGACTTCAGTGTCTTCCTTCTAACTGTAATTTTCTAACAGGAAGTGTTTTGTTATACTATTGCAGATGGCATGAAGAGGATGTGGTCACGAGCGAGTAGAGTTGCTCGCATGAAGCAGGTTCAAATTGGGTTTATTTCAAAGGTAGAAGACAACTCAGATTGGCCCTGAAAACTGGTCCCTGGACGCGTTCCGGACGAACTCGGACAGTTCGAAACGCGGTGAGTAGGAGTTCATTTAGTTATAATCATTTAACTCCTTCGTTGGAATTTTTCGGTAAATTGTGCATTTTTGCACTGATATCAGTGGTTATCAGGCGTTTTATCGGTATTTGATGAAACTTGAATTTTATTTTATAAATTGCTTATGTATGATTATACATGATATAGAATAGCTTCTGATCAGTGTAGAACAGTTCAATGATTTTATTTGGTGCAATGGAAACCAAAAGTGCTTGATACAATTACTTGAATAGAAATATTGTTGTGTATGTTTTGGATAATTTAGATATTTGACTAGCTCTGAGAATGCTTTTGTACCGGTTGAGTAGTTTGTTGAATGTGAGTGGCAGTTCATTCAGAAATCATTATTTAACTCAATTTAAGTGCTTAATTACTTCAGTATTAGTTGGTATAACTCCTAAACAGTGTAGCACATACAATAGTGTATGATAGATTCATTGAAACTTGAAATACGTAATATGATTGATGAAAATGATGGAATTTATATATATTACAGTTGCATTGATATGCTGATTAAAGGCGGTTGTTAGTATTGAACCTGAATAAGTGATACTGAGTCATGTTGAAGATGACAAATGATTTATATGTGTTTTCAAGTGATATCCAGAATGTGAAATAAGTATGAAATGTGATATTCCTGTTGAGTGTTTATATGATAATCAGTTAATAGACTTAGGTGCTCCAACACCGTAGAACCCCATTGCGCGGTCTGTACCTTTGGGGTGAAACGACCGATCTAGCCCTGAGTCTAGATGGTCGGTGACCAGTGTTCAAAAATAATCCGTGCGTGTGTCACGGTGGCACTGGAGTAAAATAGGGGTTATTCAACAATAATCCGTGCGTGTGTCACGGTGGTAACCCAGACCCTCCGACTGTGCACTACAGGTTGCGGGAGGAGTCTAGAGCACTCAGAGTTAGTGCAGTGAGGCCCTTGAGTGCTTGAGACTGCAATGAGGCCCTTGAGAGCCTGAGAGTGCTGTGAGGCCCTTGAGAGCCTGAGAGTCCTGTGCAGACCAGGACGAGAAGTCAGACTTAGCATTTCCCGGGTGTGTCACTAAGTCTTGTACGGTGGGATCGTAGTTCGCTACAGATCTTCATATGCAGAGTGCACTGCATATGTTTGGGGCATAACTAAAATGTAATAATATAGGATCACAGTAAATTTAATATGTTAAGAGATTTGAACTTCTGTGCCAATTCTCTATAACTGTTTATTTGTTTAAAATATCTATTGTTGCATAGAAATGTGATTATTATCTGTAAATCTGCTATGTCATTAGAACTGCCCTGCTTAGTACTGCACTTATGCTTTATTTAAATTTTATATATCTGATGAGTTGTTTAGTGATAGCTAAATGAAATGTTATTCACTGAGCGAGTAGGCTCACTCCTCTACTCAAACATTTTCAGGTCAGCGATAGTTCCAGGAATCTGAAAGATCTTACCACCCTAGTCAGTAGAAGGTATATGTAGTTAGTTAGATAGTGGTCTCTTAGTCCTTTCCCCTCGATCCTTGGGACATGGTGTGGGTGAGAGAAAGTATGTATGGCGAATGTGTAAAAGATGTAAATTAACTGTTATGTTTACTTTCTGTTAAACAATGTTACATGTTGTAAACTCTGTTTATGTTCTCTAGCCAGGTTAATTGAAATGCTTCCGCAATAGTTTATCATGTTTTAGTTTACAACAATAATCTGGATATCATTACGAGGTTTTAAAAAGAAAAAGTTCTCAGTGATTTGTTTATGTGATAATCCCTCTGTCGCACCCTAATCTCGTGATTAGTGGTCAGTGTGAGATCGGGGTGTGACATCTTGGTATCAGAGCATAGGTTGAGTACATGGTTACTCTAAGTCAAGGTCAGGGGACGACAAGAGACCAATAGGATTAGGACTTAAGTGTCTTCCTTCTAACTGTAATTTTCTAACAGGAAGTGTTTTGTTATACTATTGCAGATGGCAAGAAGAGGATGTGGTCACGAGCGAGTAGAGCTGCTCGCATGAAGCAGGTTCAAATTGGGTTTATTTCAAAGGTAGAAGACAACTCAGATTGGCCCTGAAAACTGGTCCCTGGACGCGTTCCGGACGAACCCGGACAGTTCGAAACGCGGTGAGTAGGAGTTCAATTAGTTATAATCATTTAACTCCTTCGTTGGAATTTTTCGGTAAATTGTGCATTTTTGCACTGATATCAGTGGTTATCAGGCGTTTTATCGGTATTTGATGAAACTTGAATTTTATTTTATAAATTGCTTATGTATGATTATACATGATATAGAATAGCTTCTGATCAGTGTAGAACAGTTCAATGATTTTATTTGGTGCAATGGAAACCAAAAGTGCTTGATACAATTACTTGAATAGAAATATTGTTGTGTATGTTTTGGATAATTTAGATATTTGACTAGCTCTGAGAATGCTTTTGTACCGGTTGAGTAGTTTGTTGAATGTGAGTGGCAGTTCATTCAGAAATCATTATTTAACTCAATTTAAGTGCTTAATTACTTCAGTATTAGTTGGTCTAACTCCTAAACAGTGTAGCACATACAATAGTGTATGATAGATTCATTGAAACTTGAAATACGTAATATGATTGATGAAAATGATGGAATTTATATATATTACAGTTGCATTGATATGCTGATTAAAGGCGGTTGTTAGTATTGAACCTGAATAAGTGATACTGAGTCATGTTGAAGATGACAAATGATTTATATGTGTTTTCAAGTGATATCCAGAATGTGAAATAAGTATGAAATGTGATATTCCTGTTGAGTGTTTATATGATAATCAGTTAATAGACTTAGGTGCTCCAACACCGTAGAACCCCATTGCGCGGTCTGTACCTTTGGGGTGAAACGACCGATCTAGCCCTGAGTCTAGATGGTCGGTGACCAGTGTTCAAAAATAATCTGTGCGTGTGTCACGGTGGCACTGGAGTAAAATAGGGGTTATTCAACAATAATCCGTGCGTGTGTCACGGTGGTAACCCAGACCCTCCGACTGTGCACTACAGGTTGCGGGAGGAGTCTAGAGCACTCAGAGTTAGTGCAGTGAGGCCCTTGAGTGCTTGAGACTGCAATGAGGCCCTTGAGAGCCTGAGAGTGCTGTGAGGCCCTTGAGAGCCTGAGAGTCCTGTGCAGACCAGGACGAGAAGTCAGACTTAGCATTTCCCGGGTGTGTCACTAAGTCTTGTACGGTGGGATCGTAGTTCGCTACAGATCTTCATATGCAGAGTGCACTGCATATGTTTGGGGCATAACTAAAATGTAATAATATAGGATCACAGTAAATTTAATATGTTAAGAGATTTGAACTTCTGTGCCAATTCTCTATAACTGTTTATTTGTTTAAAATATCTATTGTTGCATAGAAATGTGATTATTATCTGTAAATCTGCTATGTCATTAGAACTGCCCTGCTTAGTACTGCACTTATGCTTTATTTAAATTTTATATATCTGATGAGTTGTTTAGTGATAGCTAAATGAAATGTTATTCACTGAGCGAGTAGGCTCACTCCTCTACTCAAACATTTTCAGGTCAGCGATAGTTCCAGGAATCTGAAAGATCTTACCACCCTAGTCAGTAGAAGGTATATGTAGTTAGTTAGATAGTGGTCTCTTAGTCCTTTCCCCTCGATCCTTGGGACATGGTGTGGGTGAGAGAAAGTATGTATGGCGAATGTGTAAAAGATGTAAATTAACTGTTATGTTTACTTTCTGTTAAACAATGTTACATGTTGTAAACTCTGTTTATGTTCTCTAGCCAGGTTAATTGAAATGCTTCCGCAATAGTTTATCATGTTTTAGTTTACAACAATAATCTGGATATCATTACGAGGTTTTAAAAAGAAAAAGTTCTCAGTGATTTGTTTATGTGATAATCCCTCTGTCGCACCCTAATCTCGTGATTAGTGGTCAGTGTGAGATCGGGGTGTGACATCTTGGTATCAGAGCATAGGTTGAGTACATGGTTACTCTAAGTCAAGGTCAGGGGACGACAAGAGACCAATAGGATTAGGACTTAAGTGTCTTCCTTCTAACTGTAATTTTCTAACAGGAAGTGTTTTGTTATACTATTGCAGATGGCAGGAAGAGGATGTGGTCACGAGAACCAAGTAAAGAGCTTAGGTTGAGTCGTTAAGAATCATTAGGATTAAAAGATAAAGTTATAAGTGAGGAAAATAAGAAGTGATGTGTCTTTAGCTCTGGGAGGTCTGAGTGTTTAGATACCCTGGCCAGGTGTCTGAATACTTAGATTGACCAGTATCAAGCTACTCTGTCTATTCTTCTCTGGATGCCCTGGCCAGGTATGCAGAGGAAGGATAGGTTAGAGACAAACCCTAGAAATCTTAGGGTTAAGAAATCGGAAATTAATACAGGAATAAGAGAATAAACATAGGATGCGATGCAACTCTTGCCTTATATTGCTTATTTGTTTGGAAATCACTAGAAATGCTCTTATATGTATGAATTTAGATTTTCAGTCTGTAGAATAAATATGATTCTTTTATGTTGTTGTATGTCATGAAATGATTTATTTATTGTTTAAATTCCTTGTAGTAAGTAGACCAGGAGTTATGTTTAAATCAGTTTGCCCTAAGTGGATATTCTTTCCACATGTTTGAGATCAATAGGAGTTAGTTAATCCTGAGTAGCTCTTGGCTTCAGGACTACAGGTTCGGCCTGGTCCGGCTGGCAGGATGCGTTACTGAGATCTAATGACTCCTATTAACAATATAATAAAAGTAGATCCTGGATAATTTAGACCCGAATCATGGTGAAAAATGTATATAAACTAAGATGTTGAGATATAAAGGAAAGATTAGAACAGCTAAGAATTAGTTGGGACTGATATCGGAGATCCAACATTGGGACCTCATATGAGCAATCCTTAATTAGAAATAAAGGAACACAATAAGGTTCAGATTAAATTTAATGACTAGGTGAGAAATACCCTTAATGGTACTAATCATTAATGCATAACAAATGCATGGATCCAATACATGATTAGTAAACCCTAGTGGAGGGTGTATCATTGTGAACCCTGGTTGAGGGTGTATCCTTGTGAAACCCTAGTTGAGGGTGTATCATTGTGATTGTTTATAGGCAACTTTATAAGTTAAGCTTTAAACTAAGATAAGTCCATATCATGTGAGATAGCTGGACAATTCTAATGTGTGGCCTATGCATTATATGCTAAAGGTGAGTATTCTGTGATGGAATGCATTAAGAGGGGAGATACCTTAATACAAGATAAAGTTGGTTAACTCAAGAGGGTCTGAATTAATGAGAAATGGGGAACCCTAACCCTAATTTGGGGGAAAAGGGAATGATAAACCATGTTTGATAGTGAACCCTAATTCCTGGTTAAGGAATGATGGTGTTACTATTGTATCACATGATGTGATGAATATCTTGTATGACTGTTATCATGCCTAATAACCATGAAGGTATGATGAGATGATGAATATAGCCAAGTTTGGGCTGTGACATTTATATAATAAATGTTGATTGACTTTTTGTGTGTTGATGTTGTTGTTGCTTAATAAAAGTAATAATGTGTACGGATTTTATGAGCCATGTGAATAAGTTGTTGCCTAGTGAGAGGTGACAAGATGTGAATGGCCTTATGAACCATGTGAATAAGTTGTTGCCTAGTGAGAGGTGACAAGATATGAATGGCCCTGTGAGCCATGTGTGATGTTTGGGTAACAAGTATCATGTTTATTTGTAGCATTTGTGTTAATAAGTTATGCTAGAGAACTTGGCTGATGTTACATTTTTGTTATATATCTATAGTTCATTGATGATTATTCATATCTGTTGTATCCATTACAAGTAGAAGGATGAACTTATGAGATCTAAAGTTTGATTTCAAACTAAGGAAGCAAAGTCACACCACAATAATGCTATGTTACTGATAAGGACCAAACCCTAGAATGTTTAGAGTTGAAGTAGTTCGAGGGATGTCGCTAGTGATTTGACCTTGAATACTAGCATCTCTATAAAATAAAATCATGAGATTTGCACTATGAAAAGTAAACTAGTATTAATAGTAATCCAGGGTTAAAAGGTAGTTAACCTGAAGGGTATATAAGCAATATGAAAATGATTCAGAAGAAAAGAGTAAGATATAAATTTGAAATGTAACAATAAGTAGTAGCATAGAATGAGGAGTACTACGTGATACATGATCTGAAGTTAGTTGTTGTAGTTCATGCTCTTATGACACAACGTCACTATCTTTATGATGTGACGATAGATTGTCACCTTGGGAAGGTGAATGTGGTAGTTGATGCCCTAAGTAGGAAGTCTAGTTCAACAGTGAATGTATTTTCCATGGCATGTTTCAAAAGAGACATGCTAGTGGAAATGTGAAAGTTGAACTTAGACTTTGGGGTGACAGAACAAAGTGGTTTGATTGCACAAATGCAAGTCAAGCCTACTTTTTATGACCAAATTAAAGAACTTTAGCAGAGTGACAGTGGGTTGCAGCAGATCGTACATGACATGACAGGGGGAAAAGACCAGAGTTCAGGTTTTCAGATGATGGTTTGTTGTATCTTCACGGTAGGTTGTGTGTACCTGAAAATAGTGAGTTGAAAGAATAGATTCTTGAAGAAGCGCATGCTTCTATGTATGCCATGCATCCAGGTAACACTAGGATGTACAGGAACCTCAAAGAGTTGTATTGGTGGACTGGTATGAAGAAAGATGTGGCTAAGTACGTGGCTAGATGTGGAATGTGTCAACAGGTTAAAGCTGAGCATCAGAAACCTACTGGTACTTTGCAATCACTTCCTATACCTGAGTGGAAATGGGAACATATCACAATATATTTTGTGATAGGGTTACCCCGGACACCTAAAGGTTGTGACTCGATATGGTGATTGTGGATAGACTGACTAAGTCTGCTCACTTTCTTCATATCAAGTCAACCTTTGATGTTCCGAAATTGGCTAAGATATTCATGGATGAGACAGTCAGATTGTATGGTATCCCAGTTTCTATTATATCTGATAGAGATCCTAAGTTCACATCCAGGTTTTTGGAATCAGTTGCATCGTGCTTTGGGCACTAAGTTGAGGTTCAGTACAGCTTCTTACCCGCAAACAGATAGTCAGTCAGGGAGGACCATTCAAACTCTTGAGGACGTGCAGAGAGTAGTTGAAAGCTACACAGGATAGGCAGAAGAGTTATGCGGAGAAGAGGCGTTAACCTCTTGAGTTTGAAGTTGGTAATGAAGTTATCTGAGGGTTTCACCGTGGAAAGGAATGTTGAGGTTTGCCAAGAGAGGCAAACTGACTCCTAGGTGTATGGGCCCGTATTCTATTATTAAGAGGATTGGACCTGTAGCCTATAAGTTAGAATTGCCATCTGAGTTGTCAAATCTACATGATGTGTTTCATGTATCTATGTTGAAGAAAAGCTATCCTGGTACAGAAAAGATAGTAGACCCAGAACCCGCACAGCTCAGATCAGATGTGTCCTATGTTGAGGGACCAGTACAAATAGTTGATCAGAGAATCAAGAAGCTCAAGAATCGTGAGATACCATTAGTGAAGGTTTTGTGGAGGAATCATAACTAGAGGAAGCCATGCGGGAGCTTAAGTCAGATATGCATAACAAGTTTTCTTTTCTCTTTAAGGAATTTCGGGATGAAATTCTTATAAGGGAGGGAGATTGTTATGACCCACTCTGTGATTAATCAGTAAGTACCTTGATTAGTGCTAAGCACTCTGTTAAACATCATGGATAATCATGATAAGTTAAGATGTGATTCAATGGTTGAGATTTAATCACCTGAGGCAATTAATGATAATAGCAATGTGGATCGTTAAGTTAATTAATTTGAATTAAATACTTACTGATGCGTTTAGTTCTTTGATCAAGTGAGACAGTCTAATTGGCATGAGTATTCACTTTGAGTTTGTAGTGGATTCCGTGTTTGGCATTTTGCAAGAAAAATCAGTTGAATCGGACCTCTGAGGCAATACTTATACCATTTTTAGTTTCCTTGGACTATTTCTGCAATTTTTTCCATTTTTAGGTTATAAACGTTTTTCTTTTCCTTGGATTTCCATTTCTCGCTTATCCCCTCCCCTCTTTCTTCCCGATAGAACAGGGAGCGGCCGCAAAGCGGCGCCCAGGTGCAGGTTGACCGATCTGCTGGGGAGATGAAGGGCGCAGCCGTTTTACCTCCTAGTCTCGAATCAACCATGCCAACCTTCTCTCTTCTTCCTTTCCTCCTTCCTCTTCCATCTCCCTCTCACCTCCGCACCCTAGCGACACCCAGTGGCAGACCGACCTGCTAGGGCGGCCGACCTATTGCAGGTGCGGCGCCCAACAGTGATTGCTTGACCACAGTGGAGGAAGGACGATCATCTAGGGTTGGAAAGGGAGCAGCGCTCACCTCTATCTCGCCCACTAGCTAGGGCGACGCCCCTGTAGCTGCGGCCATCAACATCAGTAGCTGTGCGAAGTAGCAGCTAGGGGTCGCCTTCGGTGTGGCCAGGACCTCGAAACGGTGCCATGGAGTTCGGCCTTAAGGCCCAGGTATGGATCCGCAGCCCTAGCTACGAGCATCGATCCAACCAATTTCCCCTTTCCACCCATACGTGAGAAAGCAACAGCTTGATTTCAGCAGGTCCAACCTGGAGTATTTGGGCGCAAAGAACAGTTTGATTCAATGCCTTTCAGCTCGGTCGGAAACCCACAACTTAAATCCGCAGCCACATGAATTTGAGTTAGCATCTAGCTCAGCCCCCTCTTCAACCTGTGCAAGCGTAGAGCTGCTCGCATGAAGCAGGTTCAAATTGGGTTTATTTCAAAGGTAGAAGAGAACTGAGATTGGTCCTGAAAACTGGTCCCTGGACGCGTTCCGGACGAACCTGGACAGTTCGAAACGCGGTGAGTAGGAGTTCATTTAGTTATAATCATTTAACTCCTTCGTTGGAATTTTTCGGTAAATTGTGCATTTTTGCACTGATATCAGTGGTTATCAGGCGTTTTATCGGTATTTGATGAAACTTGAATTTTATTTTATAAATTGCTTATGTATGATTATACATGATATAGAATAGCTTCTGATCAGTGTAGAACAGTTCAATGATTTTATTTTGTGCAATGGAAACCAAAAGTGCTTGATACAATTACTTGAATAGAAATACTGTTGTGTATGTTTTGGATAATTTAGATATTTGACTAGCTCTGAGAATGCTTTTGTACCGGTTGAGTAGTTTGTTGAATGTGAGTGGCAGTTCATTTAGAAATCATTATTTAACTCAATTTAAGTGCTTAATTGCTTCAGTATTAGTTGGTATAACTCCTAAACAGTGTAGCACATACAATAGTGTATGATAGATTCATTGAAACTTGAAATACGTAATATGATTGATGAAAATGATGGAATTTATATATATTACAGTTGCATTGATATGCTGATTAAAGGCGGTTGTTAGTATTGAACCTGAATAAGTGATACTGAGTCATGTTGAAGATGACAAATGATTTATATGTGTTTTCAAGTGATATCCAGAATGTGAAATAAGTATGAAATGTGATATTCCTGTTGAGTGTTTATATGATAATCAGTTAATAGACTTAGGTGCTCCAACACCGTAGAACCCCATTGCGCGGTCTGTACCTTTGGGGTGAAACGACCGATCTAGCCCTGAGTCTAGATGGTCGGTGACCAGTGTTCAACAATAATCCGTGCGTGTGTCACGGTGGCACTGGAGTAAAATAGGGGTTATTCAACAATAATTCGTGCGTGTGTCACGGTGGTAACCCAGACCCTCCGACTGTGCATTATAGGTTGCGGGAGGAGTCTAGAGCACTCAGAGTTAGTGCAGTGAGGCCCTTGAGTGCTTGAGACTGCAATGAGGCCCTTGAGAGCCTGAGAGTGCTGTGAGGCCCTTGAGAGCCTGAGAGTCCTGTGCAGACCAGGACGAGAAGTCAGACTTAGCATTTCCCGGGTGTGTCACTAAGTCTTGTACGGTGGGATCGTAGTTCGCTACAGATCTTCATATGCAGAGTGCACTGCATATGTTTGGGGCATAACTAAAATGTAATAATATAGGATCACAGTAAATTTAATATGTTAAGAGATTTGAACTTCTGTGCCAATTCTCTATAACTGTTTATTTGTTTAAAATATTTGTTGTTGCATAGAAATGTGATTATTATCTGTAAATCTGCTATGTCATTAGAACTGCCCTGCTTAGTACTGCACTTATGCTTTATTTAAATTTTATATATCTGATGAGTTGTTTAGTGATAGCTAAATGAAATTCTATTCACTGAGCGAGTAGGCTCACTCCTCTACTCAAACATTTTTAGGTCAGCGACAGTTCCAGGAATCTGAAAGATCTTACCACCCTAGTCAGTAGAAGGTATATGTAGTTAGTTAGATAGTGGTCTCTTAGTCCTTTCCCCTCGATCCTTGGGACATGGTGTGGGTGAGAGAAAGTATGTATGGAGAATGTGTAAAAGATGTAAATTAACTGTTATGTTTACTTTCTGTGAAACAATGTTACATGTTGTAAACTCTGTTTATGTTCTCTAGCCAGGTTAATTGAAATGCTTCCGCAATAGTTTATCATGTTTTAGTTTACAACAATAATCCGGATATCATTACGAGGTTTTAAAAAGAAAAAGTTCTCAGTGATTTGTTTATGTGATAATCCCTCCGTCGTGCCCTAATCTCGTGATTAGTGGTCAGTGTGAGATCGGGGTGTGACACAAGAGGTCTTAAGTGGTGCCCGCATTTTTTATAGACATATAAGGTCGGTTATTTGGAAAATCGACCCTATAGAGATACACTACAAGGTCGGTTTTTTTAAGAAAACTGACCCAAGAGGTCTTAAGTGGTGCCCGTATTTTTTTATACATATAAGGTTGGTTATTTGGTAAAACCGACCCTACACGTAGGGACGTTATAACCCATTTCTGTACTAGTGCAACATCATTGGACTTGTAGTCTTACCTTTGCCCTCGTATGAATATATAGATAAATCACCATAACAAGTGGATGTGTATCTTTAATGAAACATGGTTTGCTACACCAACTCTAATATGACTAAATGATGATGTTTGTTTATAATTAGACCTCTTGAATGATTAATGTGACAATATATTACATTCTCCTTGTGTTGAAACCTCAATGTAGTGCTAATTGAATACTATAGTGCATTATCATGTTTAACCTATGGTATACATATGTGTTGATGATCTTTGGAGCTTTCTTTAAGGCCTAGAATGATAATGATGATCTTGTAGGGATTAATGTGATGGTCCTAATGACCTTCGGACATTTTTAAGCCTTGATTGAGGTGAAATCAGTTTCCTATTCCAATAAGGGTCAAAACCCTAGGACTTGTGACTAGGAATGGATATCTTGAAATGATATGATGATATATGTGGTTCGTTACAATGTAATGAGTGATAGCATGTGGTAATTGATTAAGATTTATACCTCAAACATTTTATATCTTTTGAAATTGCAATGCTTATACACTTGACATAAATGAACTAGGGTTTGAATGTCCATTGGTTTGATGCAGCCTTAATTCACCCAATTGGCAATAACTAATCAAGTAAAATTCTAATCCAATTGACAATAAATAATCAAGTAAAATTCTAATCACGTAATTCCATGTGTTGTAGAACCATTTCTACGTCAGAACTTGCTGGTGATGAAATGAGTATTCCTAAGGGAAACTCAGAATGCATGCATAACATGTTGAGTATACAGGGATAGTTTGGTACCCTAATATCGAGCAATGGAGGATGGTTGTGGTCATGCCTCAGACATTGTGATATTGTGATGTGTGAAAGGTATCAATATAACTCCACGATGCCTCTCATAGAACAACCATGTGTGACCCTATTCTCTAGTGTCATGTCTTCTACCAAGGGTGGACTAGGTGTTAGTAGCTTGACTATATGTCGATGTATTGGTATCTTGACTGATATGTCATTGCCTTTTTGGGCTCGTACTGACCAGGTAAAGAAGAGATCTTAGGATACTGACACTCCTAGATCTTATATGAAACTGAATAGCACTTCGTAGTGGTCAGTTGGAATTTGAGTGGTATGACTCAAACTCCCCATTGCATAATAAAAGACATGATATTAGTCGTGTAGTATAATTTCTAGGGTTTAATACATATTACATTGGTTAGTTAACCCTTGGATTGCCTTTATACTACATAAGTTCTTACATGATGCAGACTTATGAAAATTGAGTAATTCGACTTGATGCTAAAGCTTATTTGTTTAACTGCTTAGTATTCTTAAATTGTTCAACATGCTCATATTTCTTATTCCATACCCTAACTGCTCAATTTATTACTGTTAATTTATGTGGTAATCAATATTTGTTGGAAAAAGTTATATCTCTCGCTAGTACCGGGTCTCACCCATGGATCATCACATCTTTTTAGGTGGTCGCGGGCAGTGGGGTCGAGATCGTATTGTGGAAGAGAACAAACCTGGTGATCAATAGATTTAGAAGGTTGCTCACCTATAGATATCAGTAGTAGAATCCTAGTGTCGTCCATGTACTCTCAAGTATGGGTATGGGAGGTGTTTTCTAGATGAGATATTTGTATCGACATGAGATTTTGGCAGCATGCCATCATATGTATATATGCCATGAACATGTAAATGCTTCTTTTGTACATAGGATATGTCTGAGGCCATTAAGCATAGATGTAAATTCTTGTTATAATATATGAGAATGGAAAAGATGGACCTTTATGTAAATGTTTCAGAACTTGGTCACGATGTCAATATTTTTTTATTCCACATTTTTGACTATGTGATTAAGTAGTAGTTGATCGTGTTTTGTGTTTTGAGTAATCACATTTAGGATGACGAGGTATCACAGTTAAGTTGGTATCAAAGCTCTTGGTTCGCTGAGTCTATAGGGATATTGGACATGGTTTGAGTTTGTTCTTATGAATCCAACATATCTGATCATAGATTATGCTTATGCAGATATGTCTAGAGGACAAGAAGAACACACTAAGAGTAGCTATGTGGCACCAGGAGGTGGTGCTAGGAGGCAGGCATAGGATGAGAGAGTGCCAAAGATGGGGCCAGAATATCCTGCAATGCCTCAGATGGATCTAGAAATGATGGTCAATCTGGAGTTTCAGTATATGTTTAGAAAGATGATGGACACAATTACACATATAGCAGACAGATTGCCAACACCTCAAGCTAGGACAGTTGTCCGTAATGTGGAGTCTCAGGGAGTCGGGAAGACTTTTAAAAGTCTTAGACATGTTGGGGCGATCAAGTATGCTGGTACTTCTGGCCCAGTAGGCGCCGACATGTGGCTTATGTAAATGGAGAAGGCATTCAAAATCCTAAACATCCTTGAAGAGGAAAAAGTTAAACATGTTTTCTACCTGTTGAAGGGTAGTGCTGGCCAATGGTGGGTGGTGATAGCATGGGAGTAGTTTCGGCGGGAAGTTGTCATCCGATACTTTCCAGACACTTACCTAGATGAGAAAATCTCTTAGTTTGAGAAGATTAGATAGGATGCAATGACTATTAATGAGTATGAGTTAAAGTTTATGTAGCTTCTAAGGTTCTTCCCACATATGGCAGTTACCTAATATAGAAAGTATCCATAGGTTCGAGAGCATCAACACTAGAGAATAGGGAAAGGTTTTTCACTTTTGTGGAATCTATAAGGAGGATTGAGAGGTTTTCCATAGAAAAATGTGAAATTAATGCTAATAAACAACCAGCCCAATCCCAAGGACAATCATCTATAGGCTTTAAGAAGCCAAGGTTTTTCCCACCGCAGTCACAGCTGAGGTCAACTTTTACTGAACCAATATCACATGCACTGTCTCAGTGGACCTCGAGTAGGGGTAGAAGTCATAGTTTTCTACTGACCAAACCTCACAGCTCATCATCAACCTCAGTGGCATGGCCATTTAGGCCATAATATGATACCAAGGGATGTTATAGGTTTGGATAGGTGGGGCATATGATGTGGTCTTTCCCTATGAAGCATAAGGAAGTGACTCAGCAACCAAGGCAGATTCGGTAGGGATCACAACAATGACAGTTTAGTTCTAGTAGTTAGCAGAGGATGAGTGTTGGTATGTATGCCCTGAGAGCCAATCATGGGATGATTGGTGGGATACATTAAGATTGATTTGATAAACATCAAAGGCAAGCTTCCAATTCTTTCTGGTTCAGTCATATGAGATAGTGATAGAACAGATTGAATGTCTACAGAATGACAGTACTCAATGACGTATGCTTTCAGGTTAAGGACCTGAACGATGAGATCATATGGATGTTAAGAGTTTGTACATTCTCATTATGTCCCTAGTCGGATGTCATTGTGGAAGGTAGATAGACGTCAATGACACACAAGACTAGATTGTGGTGTTGGTTGATGACAGAATCTCATTAGTCACGATATAGAGATATCAAACCAAACACATAGGTACTTGTTAGAGAACAAGTGTATCGGACAGACCCACCGTGAGTTTGACACATGGAACCATGACATGGTAGTCACAGTCAGTACTCATAGTGATGGTGGTGAGTGTGATTCTTTGACCTGCAATCACTACACTCAACACATGTCGTTGGGCACACTTTGACATCATCAAACGTAGTCCTGAAACATGGGTTGTTATAAAGGTGATGATTGGGTGGCTTTGACACATGGGGCTTTTGAGGGGTGAGTGATAGATATGGGATTTGTCCCTCCTAAGGGAGTTTGATATCCATGGCCACTTGATGAGTAGGATTGAGAAAGGCGTGCATGCATGTTTGAATCAATATGTGATATCGATGTCATACATATCTCTTCCAATCTACTCTGAGATCAAGAAAGTGAATGAAAGTTGACAGGATGACTGTTCCATGCCTCGAGTTCATTCGGGATATCAGCGACAAAGGAATTATACATTCACTGTAACACCATTCACGGATTGTAGGATTGAAAGTTGTTCTCCAACTTTCTATTTCACTTGGGTAGCACTAATGTGTGACTAGGCACCGCTCTTTGCTTGTGAAGTCATAAGTGTTATGGACTTTCATTGCCAACGTGAAATGGACCTGCAGGGTCACACACATAGGATTTAACCTAGAAGAGGAGTTTTGTCCACAAACAATGTTTATATTGATTACTAAAGGAGTTTAGTAGTTCAATTAAACACTCAATTAATTGATAGCTCAATGTCATAATGTTCAAGGTGTTGGACACATTGATTGGAGTATCGGATTGATTGAAATTGCAATTGACTAATTCTGCACAATCTGTACTCCCAACCGATCAGCTCATGTGATGAACTGATCGGCTCAGATGGTGAGTCGATCAACTGATGGACAGGGTGAAACAATCGCTTCAAGTGTTGAAACGATCGGTTCAACTGGTCCAACTGAGCAAGTTGGGAAAGTAGGATTGGTGAGAAATTTCTTTTCATTTAACTTTCCCAATTTGATTGGAACAAGGATTGGTATTTGCTACCAATTCGAAACAAAAGAGAAAAGGTCAATCGGGAACTGACCAAGACCATGAACCGACCGGTTCAGAAGTGAACCGACCATTTCATGGGTCCCAACCGATCGGTTGAGGTGTCAACCGACCGGCTCAGGTCCCCAATCGACCGTTTCAGAAATGAAATGATCGGTTCAGGTTGCGCAGTTGGTTGTTTTTGTGGAAAATCTCGAACCCTTCTACTCCTGCTTTAGTCCCACATTGCCCGGGATAGAGAACCCTGTCCCATGACCCTCCTATATATAGGGGTATTGGGGGATTCTCAAAGTACAACTCAGTGCAACCAGTTTCTCTATAAAGTTATCGTTCTCTCTAGTTTTGGTAACCAAGAGAGCCCGAGCAAGTGCTACCCGATAAGGGAGGCACAGCAAGGGAAAGACAACTGCAGAAAGCGACTGGTGGCAGGAGAGTGTGTCAGTGACTAGTATGCTGACAGGAGGGTGCGACTCCTTCCAATTCCTTGTGAGACAAGGAGATTGGAGTTCCATGTGGTCCGTGTGGACTATTTCAGAGGTGGGAGATTTCTGTCGCTCAGAGGACAGTTGTGAATCTCGACAGTCCCAGTGAGACCAGGAGTCGTCAGTCCCGGTGTGACCAGGAGCTGCACAGACACCGTCCAAGATCGGAGGTGAAGACCGTGCAAGCTGTGAGGTATTGTCGCCGATCAAGCCTCGGGACAAGGTATGATTCCACAAACCATCCTTTCCTATTGTATAGACGTTGACGCGTTTCCTTGTTCTGGGTTTGGGGAGGAACATTTTTGTTTCCGCTGCCTTCTCTGCCTCCCCTAAAACCTAACAATGAGGACAAGTGTCATAGATAGGCTCTTATAGACAAGGCAGAAGAGGACATGGATGATAGTAGGAAATGGCTAGATTCTATGCCATGAGTCAGCCAGAAGCAGTGGTCAATCCACGAGTCATGACAGGTCAGATGGAGTTATTTCATTCTGATTTGTCTACTTCTTATTTTGTATCAGTGTTAGTAGACACGAGTGTAACACACTCCTTTATCACTAGAGAAGTGATAAGTAGTTGTTATCTGCCTGTTAGTCATAGATCGGATAACCTACGGCTAGAAACTCCTTTGGTTGGTTCTGTCGAGTTGCGGGAAGTGTGCTCTTCTTGTGTTCTTCCTTTTTCTAGATGCAACATTCAAGTTGATCTCTTGCCACTTGACATGCATGGTTTTGATGTGATCTTAGGAATGGATACCCTAGAAAATTACAAGGTAGTATTGGACTATAGTAGTAAGGTGGCAACGTTCCATGATGAAGATGTACAGTAGATTTTCCAAGGTGATAGGAAGATTCTCCCTACATGTTTAATGTCAGCTATGACAGTGGAGCAGTTGATGAGACAAGGACACAAATATTTCTTAGCCCATGTTGTGAATACCAAGGTGAGAGGTCCTAGTATTTAGGAGGTACCAGTGGTATAGGAGTTTGAAGATGTTTTTCCTGATGAGTTTCCCAGAGTTCCCCCTTCTAAAGAGATTGATTTGGATATCAATCTAGTCTCTGGAACACAACCTATAGCACAGTCACCATATAGAATGGCACCAGAAGAGATGCATGAGTTAAAGAAATAGTTGCAAGAACATTATAGAAGGGTTTCATCAGGTCAGACACTTCTCCTTGGGGTGCTCCCATGTTGTTTGTCAAAAACAAGGATGGTTCAATGAGGTTGTGTATAGACTACAGACAATTGAACAAGGTGACAATAAAGAATCAGTATCATTTTCCAAGGATTGATGATCTTTTTGATCAGTTGAGAGGTGACATTGTATTTTCAAAGATAGATCTCAGGTCAGGTTGCCATCAATTGAGGATTAAGGCGGATGAGATACCCAAGTCATCTTTTAGGACTAGGTATGATCATTACAAGTTTGTGGTTATGCCGTTTGGGCTAACCAATGCACTTGTAGCCTTTATGGATTTGATGAACATGGTGTTTAGACCTAATATTGATCAGTGTGTGGTTGTGTTTATAGATGGCATCCTAATATACTCCAAGGATGTCAGTAACATGAGCTACACTTTCTCCAAGTGTTGACTTTGTTAAGGTAGCACAAGCTATATGCTAAGTTTAGCAAGTGCAAGTTTTGGTTGATAAAGGTGTATTTTATGGGACATGTTATATCAGTTAAAGGCATTTGTGTAGACTCTAAGAAGGTTGAATTTGTATTGGAATGGGAACATCCCAAGACACCAATAGAGATTCGCAATTTCCTAGGTTTGTCAGGCTAAAGATGGTTCATCAAAGACTTCATTTTTGTAGTATTACCCCTAACTAGGTTAACAAGGAAGGATGTTGCTTTTGTTTAGAATGACAAGTGTCAGCGTTCTTTCCAACAGTTGAAAGAAAAGTTGACTAGTGCACCGGTGTTAGTGCTGCCAGAGCAAGGGAAAGGCTATATTGTCTTTTGTGATGCTTCAAAGAGTGGGTTGGGATGAGTGATGATGCAGGACAAGAACGTGATTTCTTTTGCTTCACAAAAACTTAAGAAAAATGAGGAAAATTACCCAACACATGATCTGGAGCTTGCAGTGGTGGTTCATGCTTTAAAGATCTAGAGACACTACCTTTATGGAGACAAGTGTTAGATCTTCACCGATCACAAGAATCCACAGTATATCTTTTCAAAGCAAGAGTTGAATATGAGGTAGAGGAGATGGATGGAGTTGATTAAGGATTATGATTTTACGATAGATTACCATTTAGGCAAAGAAAATGTGGTAGTTGATGCTTTAAGTGGGAAGTCATCTTCATCATCAATGGTAGATAATGCACAATTGTATTCCTTGGTGTTCCATAAATGGGATACGGTAGTATCCCTTTATCAAATGAATGTACAGTTAAAAGTTTCTTTTCTGGCAGGTCTATTTGCACAATTACAAGTCAAACCTACCTTGAGACAACATATCTGTGATGCACAATAGAATGATACTATGATATAGAATATCCAATCAGGGATTGGCAGTGAAAAGTATGATGGCTTCTTTGAGGTAGATGTCGATACAGTTTGTTTCCACAACAGGACAGTAGTTCCTGATGTTGAGGGGTTGAGGAAGATGGTACTTGAGGAGGCTTACTCCTAGATGTATGCAATGTATCCTAAAAGTACCAAAATGTATCAGAACTTGAAGGACTTGTATTGGTGGCCAGGTCTAAAGCGTGATGTGGTAGAGTTTGTGACTAGATGTGTAGTTTGTCAACAGGTAAAGGTCGAGTGCCAAAATCCTATAGGTACGTTACAACCTTTGTTGATACCAAAATGGAAATGGGATCATATTACTATAGACTTTGTGGTTGGTCTTCTTAGAAAAACCAAGGTTCATGATTTCATATGGGGGATAATTGACAGATTGATTAAGTAAGCCCACTTCTTGCCAATCAAGATGATGTTTACATCAGAGAAGTTGGCACAAGTAGATTTTCGAGAAAATTTTGGTAGCATTTCCCCATTTGTTCTCTATGTACATATGTACTTAGAGAACAACGAGGAAATGCTGCCGAAATTTTCTTGAAAACCCAATACACATTATACACTTACTAGTGAGATTAGGTGTTCAAGAATGAGATAGGTGGTACACATTTATTATATATAAGAATGAAATCACATGTATTTGTTGGCCTAGAAACCCGTCCAAGATTTACTAATTAGGAGTAAATCTTAGATAGTCCCCGGTTTGGGACTGTTCTAGAACACCTAATCTCACTTAGTATGTAAGTGTATAATGTGTATTGGATTTTCGAGAAAATTTCGGTAGCATTTCCCCATTTGTTCTCTATGTACATATGTACTTAGAGAACATCAGGGAAATACTGTCGAAATTTTCTTGAAAACCCAATACACATTATACACTTACTAGTGAGATTAGGTGTTCAAGGATGGGATAGGTGGTACACATTTATTATATATAAGAATGACATCACATGTATTTGTTAACCCTAGACCCTAATCTTATTGGCGAGAAGGGTGAACCATTCATGGCATTCTAGTGACAAAAGTTTCTGACAGAGGACCACAGTTCACAAGTCACTTTTGGGAACGTCTGCATTCAATAATGGGAACACAACTGAGGTTTAATACAACTTTCCATCCACAAACAGATGTCCACTTGAAAGGACTATTCAAACTTTAGAGGATCTTTTGAGAGCATGTTTCTTACAATTTCTAGGTAGTTTGGATATACACCTAAGTCTAATAGAATTTTCCTATAATAATAGCTATCAGAGAAGCATACATATGGCTCCTTATGAGGCTCTGTATGGGATACAATGTCGGTCTCCACTTTGCAGGAATGAGATTGGTGAATATCAACTTTTGGGTCATGATCTAGTACAACAAACTATAGAAAAGATTAAAATGATACAACAACAATTGAAAGCAGCCCAGGACAGGAAGAAATCTTATGCAGATCATCAATGCAGACCACTTGAGTTTGAAGTGAGAAGCAGAGTATATCTCAAGGTCTCTCCTTGGAAAGGTGTACCAAGGTTTGGAAAGAAGGACAAGTTGGCTCCTAGATTTATGGGATCATATGCTATCTTATCCCATGTTGGAAAGGTAGCATACATGTTGGAGTTATAACTAGAGCTACACATGTTACATAATGTCTTTCATATCTCCATGTTGAGGAAATTCCATCTAGATACAGAGCAAACAATCCAACCAGTAGAGGTTGAGTTAGATGAGGATATCTCTTATGTCAAAGGTCCAGTGTTGATTTTGGATGGGAGAGTTAAGAAGTTGAAGAAGAAAGATATAGTGTTAATAAAAGTTTTGTGGCATCATTGTTTCATAGAGGAAGCCATGTGGGATCTAGAGTATGAGATGCGTTGGAAGTACCCATCTTTCTTTATGTATGATTTTGAGGCAAAAACGTGTTAGGGGTTTATAGTTGTAAGTCCCCTGAACTTACATAAAAATGTTGAACAAGATTAGTTACCATAATTGAATGCTTATACACTTAATCTAACCTTTTTATATGCTTTGGAATCATAATACAAGCTTAAGTTTCAAATTTGGTCCAATTTGGACATTGTTTGAGAAAATTGTGCAATTTTATGTACACTTTGGACTTTTCTATAATTTACCCAATTGAGGGGTTTTCTTTGCAAATTGTTCCATCAATTATGTTTCTTATATGTTTTATCATTATTATTTAGCTTTTTGAGCCATGGTATGCTCAATTGTACCTTGAATTGGAGGAGATTTCAGTCTAGGATGAATTAGGGTTTAACCCCCCCCCCCATGGATGAGCCACCTTAAAGGCTATCAATCGATGGATCCACTTGCTTGGGCATTAGCCGATGGCCTAGAAATCCCCAACAGCTAGTGGACTTTCTACTTGCTCATCCATGCAGACTTCAAGCCATAACACATGGAGATATGCTTGTACACCTCATGCTTCTTCTCAACCTTATCCTTTATATACTTATCCTTATGCCCTAAATGAAGCTTTTTCTCTCTACTAATTTCCTCCTACTAATAATTTTGGTATTTCTCTTTTCTATTGAGGAGAACTTTTCCAAGGTAGAAGAAGAAGGCAATCTTCTTGGAAGAATCATCTAGCATTCTGATTTGCTTTCTTTTAGGGTTCTAAAGCTTCTTCCTGGTGAACTTGACTTAAATAAGTAAGTAGTTCCTTCTTTCCTCCATTTCATTCTCTGTTATTCTTCCTCCTACCTCTATCCATGTAAAAACCTTGCTATTCCATGGTAGAAACTACTCTAGAACTCAAGAATATATCTTTCTTGCTTCTTCTTCTTCTTCTAGGGTTTTGCTTCCTTGTGAAGAAGGGTGCCTATTTGGCAGAGTACAGATCTGAAACTTGGATTTCCTTGCCTTCTTGGCTCAAGGTCCTTGATGCTAGAAGTCTGTTATTATTATTAGAGGTGAGTTTATAGCCTACTTCACTTATATTGCTTACCCCAAGCTTGTTTTCTTATGTTCTTGCTTAAAAATAAAGATCCTTGCATATAGAAGCAAGATTATGTGCCTATCTTGTGAAGTTCTCACCATAGCAATGGTGGAGTTTCTTGTTGTTCCAGATCTTTCCTTTCCCTATCTCAACCTTGATCATGTCGGTGATGAACTTGACCATGTAATTTTCTTCCCGACACCCTAGTTATGTCGTGGTTGTAATTCATTACGGCTTATGGCTAATACCCTAATCATAAGGGGTAACCCGTGATATCTTACACCCTAGTCATATTTGTAACCTATGATGGCTGGTCAATGATACACATGTTGATGTAGAGTTGACATCCTATGTTGGTTTTAGGCTGACATCTTAGCCATGATTCTAACCCATAATGACCTATAGTTGATACCTTAGTGATACATTAGTGACAGCCGTAATGGTTAGTGATCGACACACCCTACATGACTGTTAGGCCGTTATCTTAAGTTGATTTTTTTCCAACACACTACGACGACATTAGATAGACACCCTAGGATGGTTTTAGACCCATTATACCTTTTTGGTAACAAGTTAATATCATAGTGGATGTTAAAACCGATATCCTATGATAAGTCAGAATTGACACCCCATATTGTACCATTTTGATGGCAGGTCGATGTCCTAGCCATAGCGTCAACCCATGATGACCTATGGATGATGCCCCAACCATTTTTATAAACCATGATGGTTAATGGCAGATATACCTTGTTGATGATAGAACCAATACACCCTTGGTGATGATAGGTCAACATACTTTTGTTGGTGTTAAACTGATACATCATGGGGGTGTTAGACTGATATACATATGTTCGCATTAGGTTGAAATGCCCTGATGTTGGGAAATCAATACTTCATGCTAGTGTTAAAACCATTATACCATGAAGACAGTAGGCCAATATCCATGGTGGATGTTAAAACGGATACCCTATGTTAGGGCATAATTGAATGGTTGGACCTATACCCTAATTGGTGTATTTGAATAATGAACCCGATCTAATGAATGAGATTGGATACTTCAATAATCAATGGTTTAGAATAAATTCCATAGTCTTATAAGTGGTTTATAATAATGAGAATTTGATGGTACAACAACATTGAACTTGTAGTCTTACCTTTGCCCTCGTATGAATATATAGATAAATCACCATAACAAGTGGATGTGTATCTTTAATGAAACATGGTTTTCTACACCAACTCTAATATGACTAAATGATGATGTTTGGTTACAATTAGACCTCTTGAATTATTAATGTGACAATATATTACATTCTCCTTGTGTTGAAACCTCAATTTAGTGCTAATTGAATAGTATAGTGCTTTATCATGCTTAACCTATGGAATACATATGTGTTGATGATCTTTTGAGCTTTGTTTAAGGCCTAGAATGATAATGATGATATTGTGGGAATTAATGTGATGTTCCTAGTGACCTTTGGACATGTATAAGCCTTGATTGAGGTGAAATCCTTTTTCTATTCCAATAAGGGTCAAAACCCTGGGACTTGTGATAAGGAATGGATATGTTGAAATGATATGATGATATAGGTGGTTCATTACAATGTAATGAGTGATAGCATGCAATAATGTGATTAAGAGTTATACCTCAAACATTTTATATCTTCTGAAGTTGCAATGATTATACATTTGATATAAATGAATTAGGGGTTGAATGTCCATTTGTTTGATGCGGCCTCAATTCACCCAATTGGCGATAACTAATCAAGTAAATTTCTAATCATGTAGTGCCCTTTGCTGTAGAACCATTTCAGCGTCATAACTTGTTGGTGGTGAAACGATTATTCTTAAGGGCTCATACTGACCATGTAGGGAAGAAATCTTAGGATATTGACACTCCTAGATCTTATACATAACTAAATAGCACTTTGTAGTGGTCAATTGGACTTTAAGTGGTACGACTCAAACTCCCCAGGGCATAATAAAAGATATAATACCAGCCATGTAGTATAATTTCTAGGGTTTAATATGTATCACATTGGTTGACTAACCCTTGTCTTGTCTTTATACTACATAAATTCTTACATTATGCAGACTTATGAAAATTGAGTAATTTGACTTGATGCTAAAACTTATTTGTTTTACTTCTTAGTATGCTTAAACTATTAACCTACTCATATTTCTTAGTCAATACCCTAACTTCTCAATTTATTAATGTTAATTAATATGTTGTAATTAATATGTGTTGGAGAGAGTTATATCTCTCGCTAGGACTAGGTCTCACCCGTGGGTCATCGCATCTTTTTAGGTGGTCGCAGGTAGTGGGGTCGAGCTCATGTTATGGAAGAGAACTAGCCTAGTGATCAATAGATTCAGAAGGTTGGTCAGCTGTAGATATCAGTAGTAGAGTCCTAGTGTTGTCCTTGTACTCTCAGGTGCTGGGTATGGGAGGTATTTTCTAGACGAGATATTTGTATCGACATGAGATTTTGGCAGTATGCCATCATATGATATATGGTATGAACATGTAAATGCTTCTTTTGTACACATGATATGGCTGAGGCCATTGAGAACATATGTAAATTCCTATTCTAATATATGAGAATGGAAAAGATGGACCTTTATGTAATTGTTTCAGAAATTGTTCATGATGTGAATTTTGGTTTTTATTATTCCGCATTTTTTGTTATGTGATTAATTAGTAGTTGATCGTGTTTTGTGTTTTGAGTAATCTCATTTAGCGTGACAAGGTGTCATAGGTTCATACCCATGGAAGATGACCATGTGGATCAGAGAGATCAAAAATGTCATTCATGAATTTGCTATTTTTGGACATCATTGTTATAGAGTCCTAAACTCAGTCCCTAGAGAGATTGGCTATGTTGGTTCTGACATAGAGGACAATTATGTAGATAGTGAACCAACTTACTACCTTAGCGAGTGAGATGTCTCACTATTCTGGAAAATAGAGGTATACCATACATAGTTACTGAATGGGCATATACTTCATTTTCTTTTATAGAGATTGTGGTTTTATATATGCTTTTTGAGGGGGTTGAAACATTTTTTTTTCTTTTTATGATTTTGCATACATGAGGAGGGTAGGATGAATAATATTATCTCCTAGATTAATTTTAAAAAAAGTTCTCATTGTAATCCATACATTATTCCTTACCTGGTATTACAAGTTGTCAATAGAACATCTAAGTATTATAAAAGACCAGTGTGAAGGGCCACATGGTCATCCCAAGCTATCTTTCAAATTCCATGGTCCAAGGTCCTCCTTAATTGTCATGCTCTATAACACCTACACATGAGCGGTTTAGGAGAAACACCTAGAATAGGGAAGTATGCGTCAAAAACTACATTATAGGTAGGTAAGTATAAAAAGGAGTTTTGATGCAAGAAGGGACTATAAATAATGAATTAAAATAAGAGAATGGGGCATTTTATACAAAAGCAATAAGAGAGTTGTTATTTCACAATTTTATAGAAACATTATAATTGCATATAGATAAATTATAGACCAATGGTAACTATGGTAGGGTCAAGATACCATTAAGTCTTTGGCCAAAAGTTGTGTGAAAGATGCACTTTGGGTGGAAAGATGCGCCCATATATATAACGGTGGAAACAAACATTCTGGGCATAAAGATGTGTCCTATGGTCATGAATAAGCATCTAAAATAGTTTACTAAGTCTAATACCAATATGTATAACAAGGTGGCAAGACATATATCCAGTAATCAATCACAATCACATAATCAATTTGCATGGTAGGAGGGTTTACAAACCAAATACAATAGGTATATTCATTGCTTCAAGAAATTTCAATTGATTGCAATTCAAAAGTTATTTGCAATTTAGATAGTAAGAAGAAATAATATCAAGATGATGCCTCACTATAGAGATATTGGTGTGTAATTATATGATTGCTAATTAAATAGATATACTTATCCACAAGGTCAGCTTTTCATCCTAGGAACACAATAGAAATGTTAAAGCAAGCATGTGTGTGCATTTCTAATATAGTTATATATATAGCTCTCATCCTAGTTCAGATTACCTAATTTTATAATGTGGTTTTCATTCTTAATAAGCAAACATATGATGCATTAGATATACTATTTTAGTTCTAATATATGTCGTTAGTCACATTACTGAAATGTGTAGGGATTATGATATATATATATATATATTTGTGTGTAACAAGACATGAGGTAATTTTAATCATCCTACCATCCTCATGTAGGCAAATCCGGTCAAAAAGGTTTTAAATCTCTACACACAAGGGCAGTTGGCCCAAATACCACACAACAACAAGAAGGCCCTTGAACTAACAATATTTATCAACCTATCAGAAAAGAAAACATGTCATGTATTTATACATTTTCTATCTATGTATGGAATACCCCTCTTCTCCAAAATGGCGAGTCCCCTGACTCACATAGGGTACATACTAGGTTCAATAACAAAGTAGGGTTCCTCCATGTCGGCACCCCAGGTACCTGAATCTCTAGAAATGTAATTGAAAGCCTTATGGCAGTATTGCCTGAAAATAGAAAAATAATGTACCAAACATTTAATCTCTCTAACCCATGTCGTGTATTTCCATGGGAACGAACCATCACCCCAAATACAGTGCATAACTTGTTGATCATCAATTTCCATATGTGTGTAATACTTGCATTTTTCCAATATAGGTTATCTAATGCAATTTTCTTTCTTACCATGTGACTCCACATTAGTCCTAACATCATACTCATCATATAAATTGGTGTGTATGTAGATTTCATTATCTAATTCTTGAATATGGCGTGAATACAACTATTTAATATGTAGAAAATTGACAATAGATTTTGATATAGGATTAACCATTATGCCACCAATACTTATGCTTATTAAAAGTACATTCTTATATATGTTCTATATTTTTATATAATCTCTCTCTCTTTATATTTATATATATATAAAGAGAGAGAGATTATCTATATATATAAAGAGAGAGAGAGATTATATAAAAATATAGAACATATATAAGAATGTACTTTTAATAAGCATAGGTATTGGTGGCATAATGGTTAATCCTATATCAAAATCTATTGTTAATTTTCTACATATTAAATAGTTGTATTCACGCCATATTCAAGAATTAGATAATGAAATCTACATACACACCAATTTATATGATGAGTATGATATTAGGACTAATGTGGAGTCACATGGTAAGAAAGAAAATTGCATTAGATAACCTATATTGGAAAAATGCAAGTATTACACACATATGGAAATTTATGATCAACAAGTTATGCACTGTATTTGGGGTGATGGTTCGTTCCCATGGAAAAACACGACATGGGTTAGAGAGATCAAATGTTTGGTAAATTATTTTTCTATTTTCAGGCACTACTGCCATAAGGCTTTCAATTACATTTCTAGAGATTTTGGTACCTAGGGTGCCGACATGGAGGAACCCTACTTTGTTATTGAACCTAGTATGTACCCTATGTGAGTCAGGGGACTCACCATTTTGGAGAAGAGGGGTATTCCATACATAGATAGAAAATGTATAAATACATGACATGTTTTCTTTTCTGATAGGTTGATAAATATTGTTAGTTCAAGGGCCTTCTCCTTGTTGTGTGGTATTTGGGCCAACTGCCCTTGTGTGTAGAGATTTACAACCTTTTTGACCGGATTTTCCTACATGAGGAGGGTAGGATGATTAAAATTACCTCATGTCTTGTTACACACAAATATATATATATATATATATATATATATATATATATATATATATATATATATATATCATAATCCCTACACATTTCAGTAATGTGACTAACGACATATATTAGAACTGAAATAGTATATCTAATGCATGATATGTTTATGTTTGATATAGGATTAACCAATATGCCACCAATACTTATGCTTATTAAAAGTACATTCTTATATATGTTCTATATTTTTATATAATCTCTCTCTTTATATATATATATATATACATATATATACACATATATACATATATGTGTGTGTGTGTTTGTTTGTGTTTGTGTGTGTGTGTGTGTTTGTGTGTGTGTGTTGGAAATATTATATCAAATAAATGTCATTGGGTTAATATAGTTTTAAATATGACATCTCAAGTATCTTAATTTCATCCAGTGCATTATTTAATATTTTTGTATTAAACATGTAGTCCTACAAACTCATAAATTTCCGAGTCACAAATATTATTGCATAATGGGTATAATAGTTTACCTCATCAATAATAGTTTACATATGATACATATAACCATAGGTTTAATCAACAACATAATTGATATGATCATCTAAATAAATCTTATTCTTTTCTATATTTTCCGCTTTATACATAAACTAAGTAACATAAAAGAAATAAGAACAAAGCAACTAACCTACATGTTACATGGTGGACTACTACTCTTTTGATGGTCAGTCTGTTGATCCAACCCCATGGACAATTTCTTTCTAAAATTCATTCTCCCATTTGGAACCCTAAGATTAGACAACATGTATTAGTGTACTGAGGATGTTCTGTAGATCTTCTCAGTCTAAAAAAATGTACTTAACTAGCATGCATTTACCCCTCCATCAAAAATTCCTAGGCTTTGTTATAGATCATCCACTACAAAAATTAGTATTTGACTACAAAAAATGAATGTAGCAAAAATTACATACTTTGTAGCAAAAGTCTTTAGCTACATTTATCTTTACATATACAATTGTAATATATGCTCGTGTAGATAATTAATTTGGTTACATTTTTTGTATATATAGTTAATCAGTGAATTCTCTTCAAATACATATGTAGCCTTGAATGTAGTTAAATATTTTAATTACAAATATAAATGTAGACGTGAATATAGCTAAATTTATTACTACAATTACATATGTAGTTAATGTGTAGCAAAAGTTTAAGGGGGATTGAATCCATGTTCAACATCCAATCCATGTTCCTTGAACTAGAACAGACTGTCTGAGATATATGTAAGTATCCCATTTTGACTCACATGAGCATGGCCATACATTTGTCAGTCTCTCTTATCAAGTGGCCAAGATATCATACTTCTCTAGAAGGGGAAAATCCCATCTACATCACTCACAATCATCCCCATGTGTCATAGTGCAACCGAGCATCACCTTTATGACAACCCTTTTTCATGGTCACGGTGGATGAAGTCAAAGTACACTGAACGGAATGTGATGAGTATAGTGATTTTAGGTCTAAGAACCACAATCACCACCAACACTATAAGAGATGATTCTGACTACCAATTTTATGGTTTCCATGTATCACTCTTAAGGTGGTACTGTCTGATACACTATTCTCTAACAAGTATCTATGTATTTGGTTTGATACCATATACCATGAATTAATGAGGTTCTACCATCAACCAACACACATTCTAGACTTATGTGTGATTGATGTCTATAAGCCTTCCACAATAACAACCGACTAGGGACATAACAAGAATGTATATACTCTTAGCATCCACACGATCTCATTGTTCAGTTCATCAACCTGAAGACATGCGTCATTGAGTAATATCATCCTTTAGACATTTATTATGTTACATCATTATCTCATAATGAATAAACCATAATAAATTGTAAAACTGGCTTTAATTTTAATCAAATCATTTACAAGATATGACATCACAATCATCATATGATTGGCTCTCTGGGCATACATACCAACACAAGTGAGAGTATCCTTCAAAACATGTCATTAACTTAGTTAGGCTTGAACAAGAGTGATTGATGTACATGAATTGTTTCTCCTCATGAGGTAATCACATCTAGGTAGAGTGGAAGCTTAAGCGAAGATGGATGTGGTTTTAGAAAAATAGGATCAACTTATCAATCTCGGGCAATGCATGTTCATGCTTTTTGAAAAGGTCCCAAAGTATTTCAGGAAGAACTTCACAAGTTTAAGCATCATAAACTATTGCACGTGGAGAGGTTACAGAGGTACAAACATAGAAATCACAAGTGAAGTTTGCAACTTTAGAATTGGAGCATGGGGAGTATTATGTATGTGTACGAGTTACCTTGGGCTTGTCAATTGAGATGATTGCATTACATGTTCATGAGGAACATGAAGATGGAGACATGCAGCAAGCACAGAACACGTCTCATGGACTCTCTCCAATTCACAATACAATGGATGCAAGATCTTCTGAAACACCACCAAACCCAGTTCTTGGAAATACCAAAATGTTAACACTTAAGAAAACTATGCTCCTGAGAAGAGATCTTTTGAACTGACAAGTAAGGAGTCACTATCATCTGACACAAGAAATGCATCCAATGCAAAGACAGATCAATGTTGCATGACAAACCAAAAGAACATGGAAAGAAATCTCTCAAGGTGAAGCTGGATGAGTGGGAATTGTAGCTAAACTTGACACTGGTGGCCCCAGAACTGGTGGAATAAACAACAACTCTCTTCCCAATTACATGCAAGCTAAGGAGTCTGCTAGAGAAAAATTCATGCAATATTCAAATTATTTCATCCAAAGAAACTCGATTAAGTATCTAGAGTATAAATTAAAAATCACCATGAGTTGATCTTTTACAAAAGACAAAAAATTTGGAGTTGGAATAATCTATTTATATCTACATATAATACCTCTTAAAGATCCCAAAACATCCAATGAACTCATCTATTACATCAAGCACACAATTATCTCTGGTACAACAACCCTCTTATGTAAGAAAATCCTCAAATTCATGACAATAGCATATGAGTTGTAGCAATATCTAATGGGCCTTTCAAAATATTTAACATTGTTTATGTTGATGTAACCCTTCCAAAATATCATATCAAAGTGCATGGTTGAGCGCAAAGAGATGGTGAGCAAGTGGTTGCTTAGTTACAAGTTGAGTACCATGGCCCTATTCAAACCAACCCTTTATGGCCTTTGCCTCATAATTATACCCATCAGATGCTACTTGATCAAATGAAGTGCCTATTTGGGCAACTAATTACTTTTTTTTTATCCATCTCTTCATCTTCACCATGAGCCCTCTAAGAACCTTTTTCATGGTGTGGGCTTCTAATGTTGCCCTTCTTTCTACAATGATACATCATTGATGTCATTATATCATCCTATTCTAATTTCAAGTATTTAATTTTTAATTAAGAAATAGAGAGGCATGGAACATAAGTCATATAGATGTTATAGTGTTTGATCAAGTATCAAACAATCACCACAATGACTTACTTAGCATAACTTTGAAGATGACAATTGGTTTATGTAAAATATGCATATCCTTTCATATATGATAATTAGTAATTAATGTGGATATATAGTGCACATGCTACCAAAGACAATATTTTGTGGTTCAAAGCACAAACAAACATAGTTGGCATACAAAGTTTGCTCTGATACAAATGAAGGATTTATAGGGAAGGATGGGATAATAAATTTCCCAACAAAACTTTAGCCAATGAGTCTGTAGTAGTCATACAACATCGATATATTATAGACATAGATGGGATAACAAATATACCTTGGTTCACATTAGTTATACAACAACTGGACTTGTCTTATGTTAGTGTAGAACTCGTACTTTTAGGTATGAATCATGTTGTTGTTTCTTCCTTGTCCTTGAAACAACACATATATATTTGAAGAAGTTTCTTGTCCTCAAGACTTTGCACAAGTTCCTTGGCCTCTACATCATCTATGTTGATCCAAGAACATGTGGTAAACCATCTTTTTTCTAGCAGGAAACAAAACTCAGATTCACTGGCATGCTAGAATTTTTCACTCTCCCTCTCCTCAAATTGTGGGTTGTCATTAATGGGATGAGTTTTTCACTCTCTAAAAGGAAGAACTCTAAGATACATTGTGTCTTTATGTGTCTTATAACTGTGCATTTTTCTCAACCACTTGAATATTCATCCCTATAATAAAAGAGTCATGGGATTGGATTTTCCATAATCCAGTCTCGCTCCTAATCACAACTCAAATTGAAATCAACTAGGAAAGCTCAAATTGTGATCTATTCATTCGATTGGGTCTCCCAATCAGTCATTTGGCCAGATCACGTAACTCCTTAGCTGAATTTAGTTGACCAATTCAATTCAAAATCATACATGTCCAAGATTCCTTATTGTTTCCTGACTTGCATCCAATTGACTGACTATGACACCCATTTGGTGGATTGGCCACTTTCCCAAAGTGGTGATTAATTGATCATTTGACAAGAACTCAATCAATTTAGTTGGGATGCACTAGTACATAACCAGCCTTTAGTGACGGTTATTTAAGGCCTTTAGTGTCAGTTTTAATGCGACACCTATGTGGACGCCGCTAAAAGGCCAACCGTTAGGCGTCGGTTCTCAAACCAACGCCACAACCCTTCGCACGCCACTGAAAACGCACCAGAAGGGGGGTATAGGCGTCATTTATTAGCTATGAAACTGACGTCATAAACCTTTGCGCCACAAAAAGGGCGCCATCTTGGGCATTATCAGCGTCGGTTTATTAGTGATAACTTACGCCATCTCACTCGTTGTCACGGTCGTGCTGGCCAGCACGGGCGTGTTGTCTGGCCCGCTGCCACGGCCGTACTGGCCAGCACGACCGTGGTGTCTGGTCCGCTGCCACGACCAAGGTGGCCAACACGGCCGTGGTGTCTGGCCCGCTGCCAAGACCGTGCTGGCCAGCACGGCCGTGGTGCCTGGCCTCGTTAGGGAAATCGACGTCGGTTACTAGTAGGGAAATCGACGTCGGTTACTAGTAGGGAAACCGATGCCAGAACCATAAGTGTCAGTTCATTATTGATAACTGACACCACATCACATGCATTAGGCATCGGTTATAATTGTTTATCCGACGTTGTAATCATTTGTCGTCAGTTTTAAACAAATAACCGACGCCTATTTCATGTTATTTTTTAATCCGTTTGTAGGCCTGTTGTGGTTGGTCACAGGATGAGAAACCTGCAGTTCAGTTATGAACTGCAGGTTTTATGACATCCATTGATATCAGCCAACAATAGGCCACAAACCTGCAAAATTAACAACATAAATGTTCACACATTTAGCAACCTGTTGTTCCATTCGATTTTCACACATGTAGAAACATTCATGTAGCAATCTACAGTTCCATTCATTTTCACCTTCACACATGTAGAAACATTCATATAGCAACCAGCAGTTTCATTCATTTTCACATTCACACATGTAGAAACATTCAGACATGTAGAAACATTCACACATATTATAATTCAGAAATTCATTTACAAAATATCATTCTTTAGTCATTATTCGCTATCAACATCCCAATTATATGTTAAAACCCCCACTACTTGTATGGTTGTTGTCCATTCTTCTCTTACATCATTTAGTTCTTCTGTCGTATAGGGAGCATGTACATCTAGTAAGGCCTTTCCTATAGTTTGGTCAGTTTTAAACGCCTGCAAAGAGAATGATGTATATATATAATTAATAATATATAAATAAGATTGATATATTTCATATTATCTAATGAGACTATACATAATACCTCAGGAATGGTATCGATGTCCACTACGGCATATTTGATAATCATATGCATAAATCGCATCACATAGTATGCACATTCCCATCCGTTGTCTTGTGTAGCACACTATAAATTGAAACATACAAAATATTAAAAAATACAACTAATTAAGCATTGTTCACATAAATAATATATACATTGCATTCGGGAACTTACTTCCACGTTCTTCCAAATTATTGGTTGGTTCTTTTTCCTGGGGACCTTTCCTCCAGCCTTTTTGAACTCATCTAAACCCCTACATGTTAATATAACACAGCACATTGCATAATTAAATAGTAATGTAATAACATATGTTAACGAATATGAAAATGAAATATTTCTCACCGGAATAATGTCATTTTCATTTTGTATCCATATTTTGAATTCAATTTAGTTCCCTTAGGGTCTAGATAATAGACAGTGAACGTATCGGGGACAATAACTAGTAACTCCCAATGCATACCACTAGAGGTAAAAAAGTTAAAAATTAATAACTCAAAATCCACAATAAAAATGTAATTTTCTTAAATCCAAATTATAAGCAAAGTAGTACTTACTCCACATTGAATGGAGCTATTATCAACGTCTTCTTAATTTGAGAAAAATTTGTAAAAGCATCACAGCAGTATTGTTGAACTGACAGAGGGTCTTTAGCTACTAGACTAATCAAAGATGGAATCAAAAATCCTACATGTTCGAATGAAAAATCTATACATATCTTATCTAAGTAGCTGCAAAACATGTATTACGTATGCATTAATAAATAAGAAACCAGATCACCAGATCCTACACAAGGTATATGGATGTATAAAGAAGATCTCACCTTATCCATAGCTCTATCACAGATGTATTCATCCAATCATATCGAAACAACTCCAAAATATCTTGTATAAATAGTTTGCTTTCGTATGATTGACCTACAGCATCTGCATCTATAGAAATAGTTATAGGGAAATTTATATCATGTTCGCCTAACCATATTGCCATACCCCTACAATTAGGACCTAACGGGACAGGTAGGTCATGTGGAACCCAACTTGATAATGTAGCAGGTGGAGGTGAAGGTGGAGGTGGAGGCCTAGATGCTCTGGGTGTCTTCTTTTTAACCTGTATATATATAATTTTAGATCAATTGACATCATATACACACACTAATAATTTAACGTAATGTAAATTTACCATACAGTTTCAGTGTAGAGGGCATCCGCTTTTGGCCACAATATCATTCTGCCTTCTTCCTCACCAAGCGTTTCACAATCTGGGTGTGCATATGGCAATGGAAGATCCATCCAATTGGGGAATATACGTACCGAGCTCACACAAACCCAACCAGCTGGTAATGGATACCCATGAAACATTTCCCCTGGTATGGATGGGTAAGCCGACACCTCTGCAATGACAAATTCTTTACTTTTTAGACGGCATGGCTTCAACCCCTACAAATTTTTGTATAAAGAATGTTATATACATGTATACATATCATCTTGAAAACATATCATCTTGAAAAGACTAGTTACTATGTCATAAAAATACTTATAGCGGATGTGCTAGGTGGTGGGTCTATAGGATTACTCCCAACCTCTGCATTAGGAGTAGAGCAGGACGCCATAGGTACTGTCTGTTGAGTGGAAATCAGAGATGCCTGCCACTTGCTCATTGCTTCTTTGAGTTTCCTATCAACTAACTTATCTACCTATACATGGATAAAAGAAACTTTAGCTTCATATTATTGAATTCTCTTTTACAGTAACATTATAAAGAAAGAATAGGTTACCTATTCTTGTGAAAGTCCCGCTTTTGTGACATGTTTGCGCTGGGATGGCCCAAAGAACGCTTTGATTCCCACACCATCGCCTGCAGACCTAACACGTCCAGGATGCTCTGGGTTACCCAGAGCAACTGTCAATTCATCCCTTGTGCCCTCAGGGATGAACTTGCCTTGTTTCCTCAGCTCGTGTAGCTCCCGCTAATCGCCAAAACAAAAATTTGTAATTAAGTAAATACCACAAATAATCAATATTTGAACGATTGCTCTAAGAGTAGTATTTTACCATTTTTGCAGCCGCCTCAGCAGTTGTTGGCTTACTTATTTCTCCCTTCTTATTTTTCCTCCCAGCTATCTAGACATCATGGTGAGGTAGAGGTGTGCTACCTATAGTAGAGGACTCCTGAGTAGCAATAGACTGAGCAGTAGACTCAGCCTGTAGTCTTTGGCGAATGCCTGCATACCCCTTTGGACCCATTGTGTGGTCATGCACATTCAGTGCACGCCTTGCTCTTTGCGCCTCACTGAGGGCCTAGTTAGTATGCACATTAATGATTTGGTTAGTAACACTAAATGTTAATCTTGAATAGGTGAATACAACATATATTAATTAAATTGGGAGTGACGCCTAATACCTCGAATTCATCAGTTTTTCTTGAAGCAACAAACGCGTCCCATTCTTCTTTGTCCAGGAAGTTCCATTGTTCAGTGGATGTCTTCTTCCTCTTGTCACCTTCTTTTATGTATTCTCGGGTGAGATTTGTCCTATATTTCCTTAGGACTCTCCCACAGCGTTGCATCACACATTTACGATGCAGCTTTTCATCCAATTCAAATATATTCTACAAAATAGAATTTATATTAACTAGTATCCAAAAAAATAGTAATCTACAAAATAGAATTGCAAATTAATAATAACTCATGCATAAATCCTTCCATATTATGTCTTTCTTCCCCTTAGGAACTTTATGCCAAGAATCTATGTTACAACCGCAATGGCTATGAGTAACATACCCAAGATATGAAACAAACGAATTGTGATTCACTCCAATTGCATTTCCTGCATTATCAAAATCCACAACAAGTTTGGGTCCATTGCCCCTTTGCACTATTAAATTCTTCATCATAGTGATGCCCCTTATCTTGTCAACTTTTTGGTGTTGCTCATCAAGTGCTTCAGAGGGTACATGTGCATCATCAACCTAAAATTTGACAAAATAAACACACTTACAGGATATAACTATAAATGGACATGTAGATGTAAATATATGATATATTTTTAAAACTTACTTTGTGAGGCGGCACATTGATGTCCTCGCCCTCATGGTAATCATCAGCACAGTCATCAGAAGAATGCTCATCCATCTAAAAGTCCACATTTACATTGTAAAGTTCACATTGTAAAGTAATTCACATTGTAAAGCTCAAATTGTAAAGTTCACATTCACATTGTAAAGTAATTTGCATTGTAAAGTTCACATTGTAAAGTAATTCACATTGTAAAATTCACATTGTAAAGTTCACATTCACATTATAAAGTAATTCACATTGTAAAGTTCACATTCAGAAAAATAAAACATATAAAAAATATAAACATGCCTCTAATATTGTGAGTTTTTATCAATTAACATCCCTTCATTGTGATCTATGTGCTCATACAAGTCATCATTAGCTTCAATATTTGTTGGTGTTGGAAACCCAACTGAGAATGGACTGGAGTCATCATACTTATCATAGTACTCTTCTTCATCTATATGATCTTCAATGAACTGTCTTTTACCATGAAGAACAACCGACCATTTATCATTTGCAGGATCATCGATATAAAATACTTGTTTTGCCTATGATGCCAATATGAATGGTTCACCCTTCTCGCCAATAAGATTAGGGTCTAGGGTTAACAAATACATGTGATGTCATTCTTATATATAATAAATGTGTACCACCTATCCCATCCTTGAACACCTAGTCTCACTAGTAAGTGTATAATTTGTATTGGGTTTTCAAGAAAATTTCGACAGTATTTCCCTGATGTTCTCTAAGTACATATGTACATAGAGAACAAATGGGGAAATGCTACCGAAATTTTCTCGAAAATCCAATACACATTATACACTTACATCCTAAGTGAGATTAGGTGTTCTAGAACAGTCCCAAACCGGGGACTATCCAAGATTTACTCCTAATTAGTAAATCTTGGACGGGTTTCTAGGCCAACAAATACATGTGATGTCATTCTTATATATAATAAATGTGTACCACCTATCTCATTCTTGAACAGCTAATCTCACTAGTAAGTGTATAATGTGTATTGGGTTTTCAAGAAAATTTCGGCAGCATTTCCTCGTTGTTCTCTAAGTACATATGTACATAGAGAACAAATGGGGAAATGATACCGAAATTTTCTCGAAAATCTAATACACATTATACACTTACATCCTAAGTGAGATTAGGTGTTCAAGAACAGTACCAAACCAGGGACTATCCAAGATTTACTCCTAATTAGTAAATCTTGGACGATTTCTAGGCCAACAAACACAATGATAGATATGTACATGTTAGGGTTTCAACACAATTGATGTTAGGGTTTCATCAATGTTAGGGTTTAATCAAATAAAATTAGGATGATAGAATGGACAAGTTTAAATCTTATTTCACCATGCATCAAAATTTACTGAATTAGGTCAAGCATTAGGATTAGAAGCACAAATATATGCAAGCAAAAGATTTGTTCAGATCCTAGGTTGATTTACAATAGCAACATCTAAATATATAAACTCAAAGCATTTGATAAATAAATATAATCAGTAGATAAACAAATACAAAGAAATATATAAAAAATAAATGAACAAAATACCATCTTTTCTTCCTTCTAAGAATAGGGCTACCTGTTGAGTAGGAGAGCGGCAGAGTAGCAAGCTGGGGAAAGAGAGAAGGCCGTCGGAGCAGGAGAGCAGGTGGCCGGAGCTGGAGCAGGAGAGCGGTGTCGGAGCTGGAGCAGGAGAGTAGGCCGCTAGAAGGCCTCCAGAACAGTGAGCTGGGGGCAGAGGGCAAAGAACAGTGGCGGTTGGGGCCCCAGAGCAACAAATGGCAGTGGAGGCGTCGATCAGAGGAGCAAGGAACGGCGGCAGAGGTGGCAACCGGAGGTGAAATTCGTCAGACCAAACCCTGCACGAGATTGAATGAAATATAGAAAGGGGAAGAGTCGAGCTCACGTGGGTGCTATTAAATTAACAATAGGTGTCGGTTCTTAAATAAAACCGACACATAAAACTAAAGGTGTCAGTTCTACAAACACACTGACACCTATTCTGAATGATAGTCGTCGATTTTTACTACAAAAAAACCGACGTCTATCTACATATGCCGATTAAAAAAACTGTTCTCAATTAATGACCATAGTCGTCGGTTTCTTTCGAAAACCGACGCTCAAAGGGTGTGAAAAATTTCTCGGAAACAATGCGGAAAAACCCATAAGCGTCGGTGATTGTAGTAAAACCGACGACCAAAATGTGCCCAATTTCTGTCTCGGGAATAACCTTTCGTCATCGGTTTAATAGTTAATAACCGACGCCATATGTTAAATTTTGGAGGTAATTTTTTTCACTGGAAATTTTGGATTTGGCGGTTAATTTTAGGCGTCGATTTATTATTAGGGAACCGACACTGAATAAAAGTGATACCCGTGTCTGGTCGCCCTTCACAGATAGATGTTAGTTTTTTTTATTAAACTGACGCTTTAGGTTTTAGGTGTCGATGTATTTATACAACCGACGCCTTTAAAAGTGACGTTATAAGCCATTTTTGTAGTAGTGATGGATATCAATCTTAATACAACGTAGAACCATTGCAATCATGTGCTTGATTGCTAATTCTAATTCCCTTATGCATCCTTATGTGTGTGACCATGTAGGTTCCACATTATGTTGGTAGTCATGTCAGATATGTCATGGCCAAAGAGTGGTATTTAGAATCACATCATTTCTATCTAAGTAATTGGAATATGTTTAGAAACACTTTAACATATATGTTATAAATGTTACCATGACTAATAATCCCTTTTTCGCATATTACTAGATAGAACCTAAGGTAGGGAGTTTTCATCCTCTTAATATACACTCTATGTTTCTTAAATTAGAGTACACTATTGAGACTGTGTGGGCTCAGAATCACATATTGACTCATATGATCATGGCCACACATTCATACTCTCTCTTATATAGTGGCCAGGATATCACTCCAATTGAGGGACAAACTCAACTTACATCACTTACTATAATCCTAAGTGCTATAATGCATCAAATAAGTACATGTAGGAAACCCTTATTTAGATTCATGATCAGTAGTATAAAAGTGTACATAACAACATGTAATCATTGTAGTGAGTTTAGATCTAAGGATCATAGTCACCACTATCACATTGAGATATGACTCTAATACCATGATATGGCATCCATCATCATTCTCAAAGTGGGTTTGTCTAGTTCAACTTGTTTCCTAACAGGTATCCACATATTTGAATTGATATACAATATCATGACATATGTTTAACATGTGCTATTATTAATTTTCTAGTACAAATGTCCATATCTAATAGGTGTCTACTACAACTTATTATCTAAAGGGCAAGTTCATCATTTATCATACACCGGTCCCATGCACCATTTTTGTTCTATAAGATTCAAAATAATAATTGAATAGGGACCATTAAGAATAAATACTCTTTGTATATGTATGATATCACATTCATGTCTTCAACCCAAATCCTATGTCATTGAGCCAAAACACTCTTAGGAGATTACTATATTTAGTATTATCTTAATACTAAAAAATATAATAAGTGGAATTACCTTGTATTCAAAGTTAATGTATCCTTACTACAATTATCACATTATGGCTCTCAAGGCATAAATCCAACAATACCACCCATGTCCGACAAGTAGGGTAGGGAGCATGATTAGCACTAGCTTATGTTATTGAGTATAACAACACTAACTAAAAAATATTTTAGTGATCATACCCCTATTTCATGGTTTAAAACTCCATATCCACTAAATATCCCACAACTCATTCCATTTGAACTCACCCTAATTTGCTTGCTTGTCTTGATCTAGTTATGTATACTTAATTTGACATAGTTTCTTTGTTAATAGGATCACTTACTTGTGTTGTGATAGGTTAATTTAGACCTTGTTTGTGTTTGGATAATTAGTTAGACACTTAAGCTTAGCTTTGGCCTTCCCTGGTTAGTTAGTTTTATAGTTCCATTTGATATTTTCCTACTTTCTAAATGACTTTCTATATAGTAAGTTAACCCTAATTTCTATCCCTGACTTAGTTTCATTTTAGCCTTATATTGTTTGCATGTCCTCTTAGTCTAATTCAACCAAACAAAAGTTAAACCTTAAATACCCTATCTTCATATTTAAGAACCTAGAGAACCATATATAATAGAGTCTAAGTATCATCCCCATGGTTCGACCCTAACTTGCATACTTTACTACATTTCAATCCTTTCACTTTAGGATCTATTTTATAAAGTTTGAGATTTGGGATACTTTTATATAAATGAAGTGTGAGCACGCCAAGTAACCTTTTTTATTTTGAACTTTTCCTTTTTTAGAAAAAATGGTATTACCAACTAGATATAGAAACCAACCCTTGGTTTGAGTGGGGGCCTTTTCTTTATATGGAATCCTTAATTATTTTTCCTCATCTTGCTACCCTGCTGGCCAACTTCTCTATTACCATTCACTTGTGCTTGAGTTTTGAAAATAGTGAATTATTATTTAATATCATTTTGGGGTTGTCTAGGAATAACAAGGACTCTCTCACTCAAGGACTATGTTCCACTACTATCTTAATAATAACCATTCCTTGATCATTGAGGAGACTTAAACCTTACCAAAAACATGATTGACCATAATTATAATAACTTTACTTCTTCTAAACACTCTCTAAAAGTGGAATTTTTTTATCATTCTATCAATTCTTTCTCTCTTGTCGATTTGTTTGCCACCAACACTAATTATACTTGAAAACAAGGGTAGTATCAACCTTGTTTAGAAAAATTCCTTGTATCACACACTTGGGATATGCTACACTTTTTTAGTCATGAAAAAATACTTTACTCACTATATTTGTTCATTTGCCTTAAACATTTGTCTCTTTCTTGATGCCTTAAGGTCGTATCTTGAAATTCAAAAATTTCTGGACACTTCCCTCAATTGATGGAATATTTTTAGGCCACCCACTCTAGTGGTTTTGAGTTGGAATTCACCCTTGACAATAATATTATTCATTTTTGGGCAAAGCTCAAGTCTAGAACAAAACTATTTTTGGAATTACACAATAGAATTGATCTTCTTTAGTAGGAGCTTATTACTTTAATAACAAACCTTAAATGCAATTCAATATTTGTAGACATGAAGAGAGAGATTCTTTCTAATCTTCTATGTTTTCAAGAAATTCTCTAGAAAAAAAAAAGATCTGATGCACATTGTATTAAAAAAGGTGATATATTCACGACCGTTTTTCATAGAACATGCAACATTAGGAAAAGATGTTCTCATATCCACCGTATCACCACAGACAATATGATGCCTTCAAATAAACATCTCATTATCACTCATAGCTAGCAGTGTTAATTATTATTCCATTAACCATTGCGGGAGGTACCACCTCCAATGGATGTAGTGACCGCAGCCATCCAACACCAGGACCTCATCCCTAGAGGCTAGTGCATTGTCACAAATGTTGCATTGATACCATTTAAAGGCCAATAGAAGTGTAGCGCCAGTTGTACGGCAAGGCTGGCTCACAAAGGCAATGAATTTCTCCCCTGACAATGATGGTGATGTAATGCTTTCACCAAACTAAAAGTTCTTCTACATCTAACAAACTCAAGCTGTTAGGAATCATGGAGGTAGTAAGCGTTGTGGAAACAAAAAAAAAACGTATCCATGTATTGTATAAGTAGACATCATTGACAACAACATATTTAGAAAGAGAGTGTATGAGGTATACCTTGTAGCAGAGTAGGTCTAGTGAAGCACCCTTCACGCATTGGTGTGCGTCGCTCCTCGTGTGAACGAACATCCTTGTCGAAGTCCTCCTAATGCAGTCATTCAATGCTTGCATCTCTACGTAGTCTACACATATGGACTGGAACTTCTTGTTGTGTTGCCTTAGCTGGAATGAAGGAGCAACCTCTCACCTGGTGATTAGCATCATGGTCACTCTCCTTTCTCTCTCTTGGTGAAGGTGATGAATAGGATTCACATACAAGAGTGTGTCTAATAACATGGTCGTCATGTCCCTTTGAATAAGAGAGGAAAGGAAGTAGGATTTCCTAAGAACCCTGGGAAATGAAAGGTTGCACCTACGTTTAAGCAGACCACTCATGGAATTCCAAATAGATAATTAGAATATTCTAGAATCATGTCATTAATTAATTATTCAATTATTCATGCTAATCAATTTATTAATTTCCCATCACCCGATTGTAAACTCTAAAAGATCGCTCGAGGTTATCCAGTCAACTTATCATATAAGTCAACAGTTTAAATCTAGTTAATTTGGCTTTAAACTTTTAAACCAATTAACTTGTATTATATTTAAATAGTATTATAATTTATTACCTAAATATTTAATAATAAACTTGATCTAGAACAATGCTAATCATGTTCACAATTATACTCATGTTCTAGTGCATCCTATGTGTGTGACCCTATAGGATCCAAATTACATTGGTAGTGATGTTCATAATCAAACTATGACTTCATAAGAAATGACTAATATCTAGCAAGACTTCATTGTCACCCAAGTAATTAGAGAATTTGAAGAACAATTTTTACCTAGTATTGTGATCAGTGTTGTAGTGATTGTATATCCCCTTTGTCTAAGATATCCAAACTGAATTTGAGGCATGGAAATGTCATATTCTTACTGTTCAATCTTTGTTCCTTGATCTAGAGTAGACGATCGAGATATACATGAGCTCAATACCATATATTGACTCATATGAGCATGGTCGTATATTTTATAGTCTCACTCATCAAGTGGTCGTGATACCACTCCAATGGGAGGGACACATTCCATCTACGTCACTCACAATAATCTACATGTGTGCCTAAGAACTACTTCTATAGCAACCCTTTTCAAGGTCATGTTGAGAAGTGTAAAGCACATAGAATGACACACAATCCTTGTAGCGACTTTAGGTCTAAGGACAACAATCACCACTATCACATTGAGATGTGATTTTGATCACTATTATTGGATTCTATGTATCACACTCAAAGTGGGTCTTTCCAGTACAGTCGTTCATAACAAGTGACTCTATGTTTGATCTGATAGCCAATATCATGACTTTAGATATGTAGTCATCAATCTACACACATACTAATCTTATTGTATTATTGTTGCCCTCATTTTCACAATAATTGTTGACCAGGGACTAAGACAAGAATGAATACCCTTAACATACACATGGTCTCATGTTTATAGGTCCTCAACATGAATTCACATGTTATTGAATGATACATTCTTAGAACATTATTATATTTTTTCATTATCCCATATTGAAACAAAAATAACAATCGAAATTGCCTTTATTAATAATCAAATCAATTGTAAGATGTGTCATTACAATCATAATATGATCGCCTCTCAGGGCATCTCACCAACACAAGAATGTTCTTACTTCTCAGGGTCTCTCTTCTTAATACCTTTATGACTATACAAATTATATTCTAAACATCTTTTGGGTAGCAAGACTTGAATATGGGGCCCCTCTTTCAAACTTTTCAAGACTTTTTCTTTCTTCTTACATCTTGGTATGCAAGATATATCATGTGCAAAACTTTAGGAAACAAAAAGGCATATAAGAGTCATCTCCACACATGGCTTACATCTAATTATATACTGCCTTTTGGTAAGCATTGGTAGTGGAGGGGTTTGTTATGTCTGTCTATAGATTATTTTTTGTCAATTATTCCAAAGACAAAATTCATGTTTTCTTCACTAACCAAATTTCTACAAATATTTGAGATTTTTTTCATTGAAATATTGTTAATAACGAATGACAATACCAAAATACACACTCATGATATTGATGCAGCCCTATTTCAGGGCACCATCTTGTGCCATTTTGTAGTTTATTCACATATAAACATAGTATAATGCAAGATAAATTCCCCAATGTGAGTATTATTATCAAATGTACTTATGAACATTCTTTGCATTATTTTTAGGTACTTGGACCATGCTTTGGATGGATCAGGGAGAAGGAAGGACTTCTAGGGTTCCTCTACTCATGGAGGGGTCCAAAGAAGGCCCCAAAGATCCCTCAACCTACCCCTAATGGCCAAAATTCGACATCAAGCAAAGAATTCCATTGATGATGAAGATTGAAGTTAATTTTTCCACTGAAGACCCCAGCAAGGCAGTGGTGCCAAGGAACAGCCGTGTTGGCTAATGCACAAGTTATACAGAAATTCCCAAGATTTGCAAGATACAACAACTTAGCCACCACGGTCGTTCCGCCCAGCACGGTTCTGCCATGAAGGCCCCAAAATGGTCATGCTACGCAGCACATCCGTGCTAGATAAAGACAGAACGGGCATGCTAGAGGGAATGGCCTCCTCTCCAACTCTACCACCACGGCTGCGCTACCCAGCATGGCCGTTCTACCTAGCCTCCAACACGGCGGTGCTACCAACCTCCATTTTACCACTTCAACCTGTGATTTTTCCACTATCTTGAAATGATTGTTCCCCACCACCACAGTCGTTCCCACCTCTACCCACCACAGCCGTGTTGCCCACCATGGCTGTGCTACCACCTAAACCCTACCATTTTCTGCTCTTTATTTCCAACAATGTCCCTACTTACCCTAGCGCTTCCACCACCACCTATATATACATGGGTTGTGGCCACAGCACTAGGTTAGCTATCATTACTCCTCTCCACCCACATTAGAGCATTCATTGCACTTCCCTTACATTTATGCTCTCCACCCACCATTTCCACCTTGGAAACCTTTAGGTTTTCCTCCATAATCCCCTCCATTCTCATGCCCATCTTCACCATTTGGAGGAGAGAGGTCATCCCCAAGATGTCAGGAGGTGAAGAAGGAAGATCCACTTCAAGATCCATGGAGTCCTATCCCCTTCTTCCCCTTTCTTTTGCCTTTTCTTTGATTATGTCTAGCTAAGCCCCTAGTGGTGGGTTGTTTGGATTCAAAATGTGACTTTGATACCATGTCGGAGGAGAATAATATTTAATGAACATAATTTCATTCTATGATGATTGTCTTTGCTTCTGTCTCATTTCCCATTATCTTGCATGTGATTTTTGCTCTTAAACTTAAATTGATTGCTTTGTGATGTTTAATGACACTTAGCTTCTAGGAGGAATTGGAGTGTATGTATCAATCTTAGGAATGGCTCCTAGGTCCAATTAGTGGATCTCTAGCTAGCCCCCTTTGTTCCTACATACATATCCCTCCTTCAAAAAGTGAGTGTGAGATCTAAGAGACTAGTGTAAGTGTGATTAGTGAAATTGCCTAGATCTTTATAAAGGCTAGATGGCTAGTAGCATGATGTGAAAAACTCTCATATCTACTCCCATTACTACCATTGGCTCTCAATTACCCTAGAGACTGAGACTTGACAAGTCCTACTAGAATTACACCTAACCCTAGTTCTCTAACTAGAAGTATAGGGTACATTCTAATAGCACTTGCCTTGTTCTTTGGTTTGGTAATATAGAGTGAGGTGTGATAATTGTGTGCCATGTTGACACCCCCAACTAATATCAAATCACATTCCCAAATGGCCCACCTACCTAATCCATTACTTGAAACCCATCTTAATCTTCTTGCTTGTTAATGCTAGTGTAGCTTAATTGTCTTTGTTTCTTCTAGTTAATTGCTTAGTCTTGCTAATTAGGGTTAATCTAGATCTTTGCTTGTTTTAGTGGTTAACTTAGCTCTTAGTTGCTAATTGCTCTACTAGTGTAGTGTAGTTAACCTTTGCTCATGTTTAACTAATTGCTTAATCTAGTTCCTTAGACTTGCTTGCTTAGGATAATTTAGGGTTTGTGATAACTTAGATTTCATATTGATTTTACTTGCCTGTTCACTTAGGTTAACAATCAAAACAACCAATAAAACCTTCAACCCTAGTCTCCGCTATAGGAACGTAGCCCACGCTAACTTAGCTCTAGTGCCCCCTCTGTCCCTGAGGATCGACCCCTACTCTTGCCTATCACCTATACTACAATAGTACCCCATGCGCTTGCGGGTGACCTATTTAGTGTTGTGATCGAGTCTTATTAGGATTTTTATAAATATCAAGAGATCTCGCGTGTTAAGTTCCATGGAGTGCATCTAGTCACCTCACGTTGGCTAGTATGCGCACCTCTTGCTTGACGCACCAAGCTTTCTGGTGTCGTTGCCAGGGATAGAGGTGCTCGGCCTAGCTAGTTAGTGTAGCTTAGCCTTTCCTATTGCCCTCATCATTGCTATTCTTTATTCTTTATTTACTTTTGCATATTGACATTCTAACTTGATTTCTTATTGTTTGTTTGTGTATTGTGCAAGTGACAGTTGTGCATGCGCCATACGTGTTCTACTTGTACCAATTTGGTGTTGTACAACCCCGAGATAGGTAGAAGGAGATACCAAAGCCGGCACAACCAACACCAAGAAACCAAGATGGGTGACCACATGGCAAACAACAACCCTCATGGGAATGCTCAACCACCTCCGCCTCAACCCAACCTCCCCCTCTACGAGTATTTCACCCTGAGAAACTACAATTCTCCCATTGCCACCCTTGTTGATTAAATGTCGGGTCAATAGTTCTCCATTCCATCCGTACTCCTTGGACTCCTCCTTACATACTATGGGATGGAGAATGAAAATCCCTACCATTATATTGACGCCTTTCTTGAGACTTGTTCCACCTTCTGCACTCCCACTGCCACCAATGATTCCATCCAGAGGACTCTCTTCCCATTCTCTCTAAAGGAGAAAACCAAAGAATGGTACATTTCTAAGCCAGAGTTGGTGACTTGGAATGCGGTCAAAAATGAGTTTTTCAAGAAGTTCCTTCCAATTGCCAAGCTAACTCACATGCGAATATGTATCACTACCTTTGCCCAAAAGGAAAATGAACCTTTCCACAAGGTGTGGGAAAGGTTCCAAAAGCTCCTTCACGATTACCCCCATCACGAGGTACCATTATGGCAGCTAATCTAAGCCTTCTACACCGGGCTTGAAGAGGTAAGCCAGAACAATGTTGACTCATCATGTGGAGGCACATTCATGGCGAAGCCACACGAAGAGTCATGGCCATTGTTTGAACACCTTGCTAAAAATTTCTGCCATCAAGTTTCTACTAAAGGGGAACATTGTAGCTGGAACTACATCCCTCCACCTCCTCTTGTAGCTCCAGCCCACATCGTTGCCACCCCGGATATGATGAAGATGATGGCAGACATGATGAATATGATGAAGATAGACAAGCTGGTGGTTCTTCTAGTCAATCCACCATGGTGGTTGATTCTGTAGATGAAGAAGTTCATGCTTTACACTCTTTTGGCAACCGAAACAACCAAGGTCCTATATCCAACGCTTACACTCCTGAGTGCTAGGTGCATGGACAAGCATTATGCCATTGAGCATGTACCTACAGCTTGGCCTTAAGAAAATAGAACCGGTGGATTGTGTCCTCGTCTTGGGTGATGGAATTAAGATGAATCCCTTAGGGATATTGCTAAATGCAACAGTAGCAATGGATCAAAGGATAAACATTGCATACTTGACCGATTTTCTAATTGTGGATTTTGGACTTATTGATGGAAAAGAATACCTCACATTGGGGAGATCCTTCTTGTCCACCATGGGTGTGGAGATCAATGTGCGTATGGGTACTCTGATGGTCACTTATAAAAGAAAAAAGTTTAATTTCTTTATATTCACTGAGCAAGAGAGGTACATGCTGGGTGAAGAAGATTTCGGTGATAGTCTAGGATACTATGATCCCCTATAACAGTGGAGATCAAGTCCTTACTTCCGTTCGATGTACACTCCTTGGGATGAAGCCCATGTCATCAGAACTCTAGAAAGAATCACCATGGAAGAAAAGGAAGACATCGTGGGTGTCAACACTTAGTGAAGAAAGCAACAAGTCTGATTGAAGGCTATAAATTTAGTGCTAGTAGGAGGCAACCCATGTGGTTTGAGATTCTCGAACCTTATTGTTTTATCACACTTATTTATTTTCCAAGAAACACGCACACACATGCTATACTTGATAGTTTTCTATTTGAGAATCATGTTAGTACATGTACAAGAAAGAAAAAGTGATGCAAAAAGAGTCTAGCCAAGGAGAAGATCAAAGTTGGAGAATACATTGCAAAATAATAGAAAAGCTACAGGATGAAGTCCAGAACAGCCGAGCCATGGGCCGTGTCACATAGCACGGCTGTGTGACTGGCAAGACAGAATGGCTATGTTGTTTAGCACGGCCGTGGTGGTCCTTCCCTACTCACCTAGTATTACATTGATCACTCCATCTCTTGGTGGTTGTCTACCGTGACTCCATGCCCTTTCCCTACCATTCTAAACTTCTATTTCATGTTGAGGATAGTATGATTTAAAATTTTGGGGTGGTAGGGAGGTAAGCCCTTCTTTTACCACATTCTTATCCATGTACCATGTGCTAAATTTTTGCAAGATTAGAAAATAGTTTGACTGACTTACTTACTTGTCTATCCTGACCTTGTGTGCCTTCCTGCATTCATGCGTACATGTAGTTTACTTTCATGCATCTTTGCATTATTTTTTCAAAAAATTTGCTCTTTTTGTCACTCCATAGTATGTGTTGCACTTTCATGTAGTTTTTGCTAAAAAGTAGTTAGATTTTACTGCTTAATATTTTCCGTTTCCCTAAAGTAGGTTTAGATGTGATTGAGTGTAAATTGGCACCATTTTGGCCAATTTTTCCCAAACTTGAATGTTCTTGCCTAAAAGCATGTTTTCACTTAATATCCACTGTTTGAAATGAAAATTTTAATCTTTTGCAAATGCATGTTGTTTCTTAGAGTTTATTGCTATGTGGTCTTGATTGTTGACTTTTTACATGTGCACCACTTCTCTCGAGTTTGTGAATGTTTCAATTGAATTGTGAATTGAGCAAGATAAAAACACTTAGAGCCTATGGAATCACTTGATATAAATGTGAATCTCATGTTGTTCAATCATTTGGTGTGATATCATTGGATGAAGTGTTGGATTAGTTTTCATGCAGGAAATCTTATGTTGAAGACTACACTAAAGACCCCTCTTTGACCCGACTCTTCTTTCACCATCTTCATACCTCTCCACCTCATTGAAAGATGACATTAGTGCACATAATCAGCCTTGGCTACCTCCAAAAGTTTGGGGTGGCTATACCTACATATCCCCACTTCACTCTATCCATCATGTGCCCTATCTACACTAAGGGCAAAGAAAAGAAAAGAAAAGAAAAGAAAAAGAAAGCAAAAATAAAATAAAAGGATGCTCTTGTTTAAGAGCAATCAAATAAAGAAAAGATGAGTGATCTATGTAATAGCACTCTGAAAATCTTTTCACAACCCTTTCTTTCATTTTCATACCTATTGAGCTAGAAGACATCAAATCTAGCTCGCTTTACCCTTTTCTACAGCCCTGTGGGTCGTTTGGTGTGGTTTGAAGCATAAGATTGAATGCATGAAAGTGAAACAATACTCCTAGTCATCTTGGATTAACGCCAGCATGAAATAGTTTACCCAGAATGATATGAAGGACATATGGAAAGTTTCTGTATTCTATGCTTTATATTTGAAGCTTGTATGCTCAATGCTCATTTCATGATTGGTATGTGAAAGAGGAGAGGAGAGAGGTGGAACACGTGCACTTAGTCACTTCCAAGACCACTTCATCAATAATCATTTGTTGCTATGCATTTTTCATTCTTATTTATTGAAAGAAAACTGAAAATAGAGATTAAGTTGGAGTATACTTGAGGACAAGTATGTTTTAAGCTTGGGGTGGTGATGCAGTCCTATTTTAGGGCTCCATCTTGTGCCATTTTGTAGTTTATTCACATCTAAACATAGTAGAATGCAAGTTAAATTCCCCAATGTGAGTATTATTATCAAATGCACTTATGGACATTCTTTGCATTATTTTCAGGTACTTGGACCATGCTTTAGATGAATGAGAGAGAAGAAAGGAGTTCTAAGGTTCCTCCGCTCACGGAGGGGTCCAAAAAAGGCTCCAGAGCTCCCTCAACCTACCCCTAATGGCCAAAATTCAACATCAAGCAAAGAAGTCCATTGATGATGAAGATTGAAGTTAATTTTGCCACTGAAGACCCCCAGCACAGTCATGGTGCCAAGAACGGACGTGTTAGCTAATGCACAAGTTATAGAGAAATTCCCAAGATTTGCAAGCTACAACAACTTAGCCTCCACGGCCGCGCTACCCAGCACGTCTGTGCCATGAAGCCCCCAAAACGGTCGTGCTACATAGCATGGCCATGCTATCTGAAGACAAAACAGGTGTGCTAGAGGGAACAACCTCCTCTCCAACTCCACCACCACGGTCGTTCTACCCAGCACAACTATTCTACCTAGCCTCCACCATCGCCTTGCTGCCTAGTAAGGTCGTGCTACCAGCCTCCATTTCACCACTTCAACTTGTGATTTTTCCACTTTCTTGGAACGACCGTTCCCCACCACCACGGCCGCTCCCACCTCTACCCACCATGGTCGTGTTGTCCAGCACGGTCGTGTTGTCCAGCACGACCGTGTTGTCCAGCACGGCCGTGCTACCACCTAAACCCTACCATTTTCTGCATATTTTTCCAATAATGCCCCTACTTGCCTTAGTGCTTCCACCACCACCTATATATACATGGGTGGCAACCACATCACTAGATTAGCTGACATTACTCCTCTCCACTCACTCTAAAGTATTCATTGTACTTCCCTTGCATTTATGCTCTCCACCCACCATTTCCACCTCATTTACACCTTGGAAACCTAGATTTCTAGGTTTTCCTCCATAATCCCCTCCATTCTCATGCCCATCTTCACCATTTAGAGGAGAGAGGTTGTCCCCAAGCTACTAGGAGTGAAGACAAAAAATCTACTTCAAGATCCATGGAGTCATATCCCCTTCTTCCCCTTTCTTTTACCTTTTCTTTGATTATATCTAGCTAAGCCCCCAGTGGTGGGCTGTTTCGGTTAAAAATGTGGCTTTGATACCACATTGGGGGAGAATAATTTATAATGAACAAAATTTTATTCTATGATGATTGCATTTGATTCTATCTCATTTCCCATTATCTTGCATGTTATTTTTGCTCTTAAACTTAAATTGCTTGCTTTGTGATGTTTGATGACACTTAGCTTCTAGGAGGAATTGGAGTGTATGTAGGACTCTTAGGAATGGATCCTAGGTCCAATTAGTAGATCCCTAGCTAGCCCTTTGTTTCTACATACATATCCCTCCTTCCACAAGTGAGTGTGAGATCTAAGTGACTAGTGTAAGTGTGATTAATGTAATTTCCTAGAGCTTTCTAAAGGCTAGATGGCTAGTAGCATGAGGTGAAAACCCCTCATCTCTACTTCTATTCCTACCCTTGGCTCTCAATTACCCTAATACCACTTACCCTAGAGACCTAGACTTGACAAGTCCTACTAGAATTACACATAACCCTAGTTCTCTAATTAATAGTATAGGGTACATTCTAATAGCACTTGCCTTGTTGTTTGGTTTGGTAATCTAGAGTGAGTTGTGATAATTGCATGTCATGTTGACACCCCCCAACTAATATCAAATCACATTCCCAAATGGCCCACCTAATCCATTGCTTGAAACCCATCTTAATCTTCTTGCATGTTAATGCTAGTGTAGCTTAATTGTCTTTGTTTCTTCTAGTTAATTGCTTAGTCTTGCTAGTTAGGGTTAATCTAGATCTTTACTTGTTTTAGTGGTTAACTTAGATCTTAGTTGATAATTGCTATACTAGTGTAGTGTAGTTAACCTTTGCTCATGTTTAGCTAATTTCTTGATCTAGTTCCTTAGACTTGCTTGCTTAGGATAATTTAGGGTTTGAGATAACTTAGATTTCATATTGCTTTTACTTACATGTTCACTAAGGTTAACAGTCAAAACAACCAATCAACCCTTCAACCCTAGACTCCACTCTAGGAATGTAGCCCACTCTAACTTAGATCTAGTACCCCCTCTGTCCCTGAGGATCGACCCCTACTCTTGCCTATCACCTATACTACAATAGTACCTCTTGCGCTTGTAGGTGACCTATTTCGTGTTGTAATCGAGTCTTGTTAGGGTTTTTATAAATATCGAGAGATCCCGTGTATTCGAGTTTTGTGGAGTGCATCCAGTCACCTTCTGTTTGCTAGTGTGCGCACCTCTGTCTTGACGCACCAAATATGTTTTTCCTTCTTGTGCCAGATACTTGAGTCACTATGAATTCATATTGACATTAGACATTGTTTTTATTTGGGTATCATGGTGTCTAATAAACAACTCTGACTCCATCACTTTCCTCTTCTTTATTTGGCCCTCTTACAAATAACACAATTTCTTCTCATGAAGACAAATATAAAGGTTCCACTTGCCTTTGACTTATAGATTTAATGGCTTGTTGTCATAAAGGGAGTCATCTTCTTTGAGTCCTTGTTGGAGGCCTTGGACTAGGAGGTCTTGAAGGATGACAAGGGGGTAATCCTCATGTTGGTGAATCTCTCAAATGATTGTGGTTCTCTCAATTGATGGTAGTTTTCTATGTTATTGTTGTTTATATACTCTTTTTTTTGTTATTTATATGTTGTTCTGTTATTGTTGTTTATTTGCTCTTTTTTTATTTTTGTACATTGTTCTAGTTTGTGGGATTGGTTTAAAGGGGTACTCACCCCCATGATACTTGCTCGTCTTGTTTTCTTTTTTCTCTCAAGTACTTTGGTACATAGTTTTACTCATTATGTTCCATTTTTTGATGAAAAAATCAATATTTTGGGATTAAAATCAACATAAAACTACATGAATTACATAAAAGAAAGAAGGTGGTCCATGTCATAGGGGAGTCCTCTGGGGGGACCGGTGCGACCTATGACAGTCTATCCCCTCTCGTCTTTCTTTGTCTATACTTAGGAACAACCATTTCCACTCCAAACGCGACCCTTTTCCACACTAGGAGTTGACATAAAGAACTAAGAAAATGGTCCCAATGATGATGAAAAAGTACTATAAATGGGGGGCACCTCGACAATAGGTATTTGTGGTGGAAAATAACAAAATACAACAACATATCAAAAAATATTTGTTCCAATGATCTCCTCCAAGATTAAGGTTCTCTGATTGCCTGTCTTACATCCAGATGGTATTGGTGGGTGTTCATTCTTGTTACACTCCTCCATGGTTACATGTGTATTTCAAAGAAGAAATTGGTCATATGAATCTTTGAGCTACTGGATGAGTGATTGGTTGTTGTTTCTATAATGGCTAAATCTTCTATAATATCTCTTGGTCCAAATCGTCTATATTGTAGCAGTTAGAAATGTAGTTTTGCATTTGGTGTCGTGGTGTTTGGGTTGTGAATGTTGAAACATGTGATGGACATTAGAAAATGTGACGATGTGCATGTTGTCTGACATGAAGAAATATTTTGTGAGTTAGGTAGCAATAGAGAAATGGAGAAAGAGATGTGTGGTGGTTTCCTCATTTGTATAGAATAGTGTATAGATGGATTCCTTAGAAGCCTCTTTTTTCACATTATTATCAGTGAGGATTTTGTTATTTAGATCAGCCAAATGATGAGTTTTATTTTGTGTGATCTTCTAATATTCCAAATATATTTGGTGAGGAAAATATACACATGCTAAGTAAAGCAGTGATAGGATAATTTTGCTATGTATGTGTAGGGAAATCGGGAGCAGATATAGGTAGCAGAAAAAAAAATGTCAGTTTCTCATAACAGCAAGATTTCATTAACAATGATATATCTAGGAAGAAAGGTTTGCAAGGTTATACCTAGCCCTAGAGCAAGTCCAATGACATTACATTTGCAACAGATGCTTCTTCTTCAGGAAGCAGGCTCCTTCAGTAGAAGCAACACTCGAACAGTCATCTCCACCGGCCTCCTGGTGCAGCACCACAGACAACAGCTGACGATATCCTCCTAGAGGCAGACGACGACCTCCCACCTCTAGAGTAGTCCATGTGGACCATCGAGAAATTCACATTGCACTACTAGAGTCAATAGGAAGGAGTTGTCCCCTTCTGTCGATGTACTAGTCACCAACATGCTCTCCCACAACTGATCTCAGTTGTTCTCTCCATCGCTATCCCTCCCTTTATTCGGTAGGACTTGCTCGGGCTCTCTATTGGTTACCCAACAAGAGAGCAAAAAAAATGTTAGAGCAATTGATTCTCAATTGTGTATTGGGAAGCCCGCAATTTATAGTAGAGGTCAGGGTTAGGGTTCCAAGTCTGTGTGGGAGTAGAAGGGTATGAAATCATGAATTTTCTAGAACATGAGAATGGCAAACTGGTCATCTTGCATAGCAAAACGGTCATCTCGTGAGTGAATTGGTCGTCTCTCTTAGCGAAACTATCATTTCACATAGTTTCTTATTCATAGTTTAATTCACAATTTGTTTCCAATTAATGTCCAACATTAATCCTTGCACCAATCGAATTCAATAAGTGAAATGATTCAACTATTCTCATGGTTTTAGAAAATCACCCAAAGCTTCAGTTGGCTTGACTGAGCCGATTGGTTCACTAGGTGAATCGGTCGTCTCACCAACCTGAGTCGATCGGTTCACCTAGTGAGCTAATCGGTTGGTGTCTTGAGTCATGCAAAAAGTAGCCAATTCAATTTTCAATCAAATTGGCACTCAAATTAATCAGTTCAACACTTGAACTTCATAGTTCTAAGTCCAGTCAGTTGATTTGTTGTTTAATTGAATATCTAAACACCTTTAGTAATCAAATTTAACATCATTCATGAATATACTCCTTTAATCCAAGAGTATCTTATGTGTGTGACCCTATTGGTCTACAATTATGTTGGCAATGAATGTCCATAACCAATTATGACATCACAAGAAAAGAGCAGTGCCTAGTCACACATCATTGCTACCCAAGCAATTGGGAAGGTTGGAGAACAACTTATACCTACACTCCATGATCAATGTTACTGTGATTGTATAGTTTTTTTGTCTTTGATATCCATATTAAACTTGAGGCATGGAATCGTCATCCTCTAAATATTCAATCCAAGTTCCTTGAACTAGAGTAGACTATCTGAAATGCATGTGAGTTCACATATCATATATTGAATCACATGAGTACAATTGTATATTTCTCAATCTCTCTTATCAAGAGGCCTTGGATATCAAATTCCTATATGAGGAACAAGTCACATCTACGTCACTCACACTCAAATCCCCATATGTCACAACTACCTAATCATCACCTTTATGGCAATCCTTATTCAGGGTTACGTTTGATGATGTCAAAGTATATTGAATGGCATGTGATGAATATAGTGACTTCAGGTCTAAGAATCGCAATCAACACTATCACTATGAGAGATGATTCTAACTACCATACCATGGTCTCCATGTGTCACTCTCATGGTGGGTTTGTCTGATAAACTGTTCTCTAACATGTACCTGTGTGAGTGACTTGATATCATATATCATGACTAATGAAATTTTGTCATCAGTCAACACACACTCTAGTCTTATTTATTATTTCATCTATTTTGCTTCCACAGTAATATCTGACTAGGAACAAACAATAATGTATGTACTCTTAGCATATGTATTATCTCATTGTTCAAGTCACGTACTTGAAGACATACATCATCGAGTAATATCATTCTTTAGACATCTAGTATGTATGTGTCGTCATCTGATGTCTACGACAAACATCATAGACAAAATTGCATTTATTATTATTATTATTATTATTATTATTATTATTATTATTATTATTATTATTATAAAATTAGGTATATAATGCCACATTCTAATCATCATATGATTGGATCTCTAGGCATACATACCAACAAACTCCCACTAGCACTTAGAGCCAATCACTCATGAATCATATTCCAAGTGATCTTAACATGTGCATCATGTTTATGTTGTGCAAGCGCTTTTATAGCGGGTTTAATAATGTTTGCTTCAAGTCGGTATATTGCAATTTTCACATCTCTTCATTGTAAGACTAATTCGCAGTATGCTATTTGAGATTCCATGCCTATGCTATAGCTCTATTATTGACATAGTATTTCTATTGTGTCATCAATGGTTGGAATCTCACACAAGTTCACCCATATGAACTTCTTGATCCAAACACTATCCTTTGTTGTTCTTATAACAAAGAGATACTCAACTTCTATTGTAGATTCAAACAACTATCATTAGCTTGGAACCCTTTCTATCTTATAGTTCTCATTTAAGGTCAAACATTAAATTAGATTGTGATCATTTATTTATCATTTAGGAAGCTTGCATCGGTGTAACCCATTACACCTAACTCTTCCTTATTACCATAACCAAGTAACTGATCCCTTTAGAGCTTCACAAGAACCTAAGGGTGTTCTTTATGGTAGTCCAATGACTCTCATTGGCATCTGACGTATATCCTCTCGTCATGTCTAATACATACGAGATTGCTAGGTAGGTATGTATATGTCCTCTCATCATGTCCAATACATATGAGATGATTGGATATCCTCTCGTCATATCCAATACATATGAGATAACATGATATGCTCTCATTATGTTCAATACATACAAGATTACAGGATAAGTACATAAAATTGCATTCAAAATAGATCCAATTATGAATGCTTATGGCATCTACTCCATGTGTTCATGTTCTTCATAAGAACTGGGACACTAAGCTCCTGAGAGAGTAACTCCATGGAACATGGACATGTTTTTCTCTCATTGAGTCTTGCACACTAAACCCCTTCATCCTCTTATCAACATATGTGCTCTTTATTAGGTCAAGAAGCTTTCCAGATTTACCTCTATAGATCTCAATCTCTATCACATAGGATGTATTGCCTAAACCCTTCATGTAGAAGGTACTTGCCTTTCCAAATTTTAACATTTGTAGGATAAGGATGTTATCCCCATCTTATGTGGAATATAAATATGCACCCACTAAATATTTTGTAATCACTTATTTCATCTTCATTTTGAATCAAGTCGAACTCTTTGATTGTCTTGTCAAATAGAAGTTTCTAGCTCTGAGATGCCTGCTTCAATTCATAGATTGACCTTTGTAGCTTATAGATTTTATTTGCATTATTAGATTTATAAAACCTTTAGGTTGTGTCACATACACATCCTCATAATTATTCCAATTAAGGAATGTAGTTTTAATAAACATACGCTAAGTCTCACAGTCATACAAATCTTCAACAGCAGGCATGATCTAGATGAATTTAACTATGGTAACCGGTGAAAGACTTCATCGTGTTCAACACCTTGTACTATTTTCAAACTCTTCGCAACCAATCTACCCTTCCATTTTGGTCTTCTTACAAAGACCCAAATGCACCCTATAGGTTTTACCCCTTCAGGTGGATCCAGCAAGGTCATACCTTGTTGATTGACATGGAGCCCGTCTTGGATCTTATGGCCTCAAGCCATTTCTCCGAATCTGGTCCCTCATTAGCTTCTAGGTAGGTTGTTGACTCATTATATATGCTTAACTCATCACCATTCTGAGTTATAAGATATCATAATCTTTCAAACTCAAGGCATTTTCTACTAGAACTCTAAGGTTTGTGTGTTACATTAGAAACTTGAGATTCCACAACATCATGTGATTATCTATGTTCCTATTGTACCTCTTTAGGTTCAATGTTTTCTTATTTGCATCGAACATTTTGAGTTCTATTTTTACTCCCACGGATTCCCTTGAAACTAAGTTCCTCTTTAGGAATACAGTTATCATGTGGCGTCCAACTTACAAAAATAAGATTAACTATTGCGGAAGCATATCGTTAGCAGCGGATTACTAAAAATCACTAAAAATAAAAATCATTCTTAAAGAGATCCATACTCAAGAAAACTCTTTAAACAAAAACCATAGTATTATATTTACATAATGGTCCACATTGTACATTTCATGTACCATCTCCCCTCGAGGAATATACATACATCACCACTTTGCTTAAACAACACAAGTAACAAAAATCTTGAGCATTAAAATCTCAGATCGATTATAAAAACATTATCTACTGACCCCTAGAACCTGAGAGTACAGAGATGACACATAGGACTCTATTGACATATGTACAAGGCCTGACAGCTAGTATTTCCACCTGCAGGATTACTGTTGTCCTTGTTGTTGTTGCTGCTCTTCCCCTGCTACAGAGTTCCTGCCTCTCTGTCTGCGTCTACCTAAAAACGTTGGATCCCATGGGGGTGAGACAATTATACAATTGCCCCAGTGAGAGATAAAACTCTCTGCCGAAAACATTATTATTGTAGTTTAATAGAAATAAATTGAGTAGTGGGATAATATACTTTAATGGCAGATAAATCAATATCTATGTAGATTAGAGCAACATTCCTATTCAAGTATTTCAGCTATAACTTGACGAGGCAGCATGTCTCTTATTCAACAATGAAGTAAAGAACATAAGTAACATTTATGGATCAATGACATGCTAAGCAAGATATCATCAACCAGTGGTTCTCATATTTCAATCTTAAGCAAATACGCTACACGACTGATTACATTTTACAAACATACTTAAGCTCTAAGGAGATGAGGTATACCGCTCATACTCCAACCGATCATTGTGAAGTCAAAATCAGTACCATACAAGGTCAATGGAAGAGCCAGCTTCCAAGACCTCCCACATCTCAGTCAGTGCGACATAACATGCACGACATATCATGTCTCTGCTACATAGCTTGCTAGGGTATAGTGGCATCTTCGCTATAGAGCTACAGCGGTGGCTACACTCTCTTCACAATTGAGAGACTTCATGTTTACCTCCATCGATTCGGTATTAACAACATTTGGAGATTTGTGATACATCCATCCCGGAACATATCATGAAGTATTGAGAGGTTTAATGTTTACCTTCCATCAATTCCCCCATTTGTACGTAAGGATATTTTCGCCCATTGACCCCTGCATATTCAAAATATGCGAACTCCAGGAGATCTCGTAAGAAAACCTATTTCACCATCACCAACTACTGACAATGATGGATCTATGGCCAGAGCATTGCATGAATAGCTTTCACTTGATTAATTACGTACATTATCATATTTTTTTAGCATTAGTCAAGTTTATAAACATAACTTATTAGGACAAATGCTATAAAGAAACATGTACTATTTTCATCAGTTACTTCTCAGTCTTTAAAAGACATTGGGATCTTAGTCCCTCATTTCAAACTCAATGCCATAAACATATGGTTCTGGGTATTCAAACCCTTAGCTCATCACTGAGCATTGTTACCACTTTTTCAGGTAATCATCACCTTCAGGTCATCTGACCAAGGTACACAAGACACTTGCTACACAAGCATCTCATCTGGCACTTGAGGCCCATTAACTCTCTTGTTACCTCTTACTAAGCAACAAGGCATATTATGGCACACAAGGCCCAATAAATAATTTCAATAATTATAGCATCATAGCTCATACCTTTCTATGTTCATCATCTCAGGATACCTGCATGGTTAGCATACATGATAACAGATATATCAATCATATTTCAGTTCCATGCTATCCCAGAGTAACACAACTATTTCCTTATCAGGGTTAGGGTTTCTCATTTTATCTAGATTAGGGTTACTCATCCCCTTTGTATAATTAGGACTAATGATTCATCACTTCATTGTCCAAGATTAGGGTTTCACACTATATAGTATAATCCAGAATTAGGGTTTACTATTCACATCACATCACCCTAGATTAGGGTTTGTATTCAATAACCCACAATTAGGGTTTTACATTAAAGTACCCTGAATTAGGGTTACTCATGTCTTTACTCTTGAATTCATATCACATTATCCTCCTAGATTAGGGTTTCACTCAAAATTGCCCTAAATTAGGATTTGAGTTCATCAATTAACTCAATTAGGGTTTTATGATCTCTTCCTCAAGGATCATACCCTAATTGTATACCTTACTCAATTTTGAAAGTGCTAAGCTTGATTTGTACAAGATTATTTTTCATGTATGAAACTCTCTCTCTCATCCACTTCTAGGATGTCCAGAAGATTTGATCAATTGAACCTTCAATTACATGAGGTATCCCATTGAATTGACCAATTAAATCTTCAATTACATTAGATGTCCAAATGGATTAACCATGTTGAACCTCAAATGGTTTTGGTTACTTAGACCCTAAACGGTCTTGGTCTTTCAAGATTCAAACGGTTTGAAACCGTTTAAGCAAGAAAGTATTGAAACTGAATGAGCTTGGGTCTCCAAACAGTTTGAGACCGTTTGGACCCAAACGGTCTTGAGACCGTTTGGGATCAAACGGTCTTAATACCATTTGGCCCAAACCCTCTCAAAACCGAATGGACCAAAAAGGTCTATCAACACTTAACCAATTCAAAGTTTCCAACAATGAACTGCCTTTCCATTGATTCCTTGATTCATTTATCATTTGAACCACTGAATCATCCTTCACTTGAACCATCAATTAGAGTTTTGAACCCAATTAAACTAGGGTTTATAATCAAGAAACCTTCAATTAGGGTTTTGAATTCGAGGAACCATCAATGGTTAACATTGTGGAACTAACCCAATTGAAATCAATGAATTACCATCAACTTATGAAATGACCTCACCTCAAACGGTCTTGAGGTCATTTGGATGACCTCCAAACGGTCTTGAGGTCGTTTGGATAACCTCCAAAGGGTCTTGGGACCATTTGCCTCATCATTCATTAAGATTTGTGAAATCCAATTAGGGTTTAGATCATTGGATTGATCATCAAATTAACTATTGATTACACTTCAATTTGATATCTCTAACTCTTCAATTACTCAACCATACTTCACCCTAGACCTCCAAACGGTCTTGGTTGACCTCCAAATGGTCTTGAGACCATTTGGGGTGACCTCCAAATGGTCTTGAGACCGTTTGGGTTAATCAACCCAAAACATTAAGTCAACTAATTGCAAATCAGCATTTAACCCGATTAGGGTTTCTAATTCGAGGATTGTCCATATATTGATTTAATCAATTAGATCCATTATATCATCATCCAACATGTACTAGGGTCCTGACCTCAAACGGTCAACCCATCCAAACGGTCAACTCCTCTAAACAGTTTGGGGTCCAAACCTCCAAACGGTTTGCAAACCGTTTGGACCAAAATCCATGAAACTGTTTGCCATACAAACTTGTTGGAGAGTGTTCCTAAGATGATATTATCATCATCAAGCCTTGGTCCATCGAAAAATACTTCCATTATCATGGTAATTGCATCAACTAATAAAAGGAATTGAAACAAGAGCAATTTGAACATAATTGAATTCAATAACAATGAATAGAGGTTCAAGTTATATAACCCGCCTCCAATTGAGCTTCAAGGCTTGGAGCTTCACATCAACAATGGTGGAAGGAACTTTTTCTCACCACAAGGTTCGTTCCTCAAGCTTTTGAGTGAAAAGGAATGGTTAGATTTGAAGATGGGATCGAGATAAGAAGAAACCATGCATTGATTTGTGATTTCCACCATGAAATCAAGATGAACGAAGGTCAAGAAGCTTACCAACAGGTTGGGGGTCGTCCTCCTACTGTCCCTAGCTTCCGTGGTCATTTTTGCAAGCAAAGAGAAGAAGTGGATTCAAAAAAAAAGTCATTGGTTTGAGTTGTAAAGGGTGTTTTTATAAGAAAATCAATGAGAGAAAAAATGCCTCATGCAACTCCTTAAAATCTGAAATTGTTGCCACCTCTTCCCCCTTGGTTCCTTGCATGCAAAGGCATCTATATCTCCACTGAACTCCCTTCCATTATCCATGAATTAAGGGAAAAGAAATTAAGCACCTTAACCTTTATAATAGTAATTATCCATAAGTGAGTGGATAATTCTTTTTAGTTTCTTATTGTGAGTGGGTTCTCCACTCATGTTGATCTTTCCTTTGCCTTTTCAAGGCACAAGGACGTCCATTTATATGAATTTCAACCAACACTATTTTGGTTAAAGAGCAATCTATTTAATATAATTATTTTTGCATTATTTCAATTATGCTTAAATCTTGATTATTTTAATATCAAGATTCTCTCTCCTTCAAAGTAGCTCAAATGAGATGCCCCTCTCATTTTCTTTCCTATACAAGATTTCAATAATATTAAGGACCTTATTTAAGTGGTAAATTGCATATTGAACCCTGGGATTTGGGTAAATTGCACATTACACCAAAACTAGGTTTTAATGCACAAATATTGTTTTATCAGCTCTTTCTTGGTACTTAGGCTTTCACTAGCCATTCCTCTACATCATCTTCATTCCCATGATTCTTCATCACATGAGGAACATATTATTATGTAACATTTGCATTTTAACCCCTTATCTTGGGTAATTTGCACTTTAGTCCAAACAAGTAAAACATTACTTTCAACATTATTCAAAATAGACTAAATTTGAAATATAAGTTCCTCTTGAGCCTTAATTACTTTTCAAAAGATAAAATTAAGCATATAATTATCTTTCTTAAACAAAACACCTAGGGTTAAAGCATCACCCAGGTCAGGGATGTTACAAATTATCCACCCCTTACAAGGATTTCATCCCCGAAATCATCAACAAAACATTTAAGAGAAAAGAGTAGGGTATTTCCTCCTCATCTCTTCCTCTAACTCCCATGTAGCTTCTTCAATGCCACGGTGATGCCAGAGAACTTTCACAAGACTTATGTATTTCTTTTTCAGCTTTTTAATTCTTCTATCAAGAACCATCACAGGTCCTTCAACATAAGATATGTCATCATTTAGTTCTACCTCCATAGGTTGCAGAACTAACTCAGTGTCAGGATGACACTTCCTCAGCATAGAGATATGGAATACTGGGTGCAATATATGCAACTCATGTGGTAACTCCAGCTATAGGCTACCTTTCCCATCCTTTCAATGATTGGATAAGGCCCCATAAATCTAGGAGCTAACTTCCCCTTCTTTCCAAATATCAGAATACCTTTCCAAGGTGAAACCTTGAGGTATACTATGTCTCCAACTTGGAATTCTAAGGGTCTACGACGCTTATCAGCATAAGATTTCTATTTGTCCTGGATAGCTTTTAATTTTTGTTGTATTACTTTAATCTTCTCAATTGTTTGTTGTACTAGCTCAGGACCCACAAGTTGATATTCTCTTGTTTCATACCAACATAAAGGATATATACAACGTCTACCATATAATGCCTCATATGGTGCCATATCAATACTGTGTTGATAGCTATTTTTGTAAGCAAATTCTATCAAGCTCAGGTGTAGATCCCAAGTTCCTACAAACTGAAGGACACATGCCCTAAGTAAGTCCTCCAAGGTTTGTATAGTCCTCTCAGATTGTCCATCGGTCTGTGGATGAAAGGTTGTACTAAACCTTAACTGCGTACCCAAAGCTCTATGAAGTCATTCCCAAAAATGACTCATAAACTGGGGACCTCTATCAGAAACAATAGTAGCTGGAACCCCATACAACTGCACTATCTCATCTACATATAATTGTGCCAGCTTCTCATCAGAGTAGGTTGTTTTGACAGGTAAGAAATGTGATGTCTTTGTCAACCTATCAACTATCACCCAAATGGAATCATGGCTTTTGGCCGTTCTAGGCAAACCAACCACAAAGTCCATGGTCACATGATGTCATTTCCACTATGGTATGGGCAAAGGTTGCATTGTTCCTGTGGGCTTCTGATGTTCAGCTTTAACCTACTGACACATCGGACACCGCATAACAAACTCAGCTACATCTTTCTTCAATCCAAGCCACCAATACATATCTTTTAAGTTATGATACATCTTGGTGCTCCCTGGATGCATGGCATACATCGAAGAATGAGCTTCTTCCAGAACTAACTTTCTTAAGTCATCAACATCAGGTACTACCATCCTACCATGGTAACAGACCACTTGATCATCTGAATCATGGAAGCCATCTCATTTCTCACTACCATACTCTGACTTAATCTATTGAATCATAGTATCGACTTGTTGTGCTTCCTTGATATGCTCCCTCGGAGTAGGTTTCACTTGCATCTCAGCTAATAACCATGTTAACAATGATAATTTAAACTGTATATTGTCTTGCCTTAAGGAGATAAGCATATCTCTTTTAGAGCACACTAAGGAGTTTAATTGTGCTTTACCTAAGGCTGGTGTTGCTGATTTTCTACTTAGTGCATCAGCTACCACATTAGCCTTCCCTAGATGATAATCAATTGTACAGTCGTAGTCCTTGATTAATTCCATCCAGCGGTGTTGCCTCATGTTCAACTCATGCTGTGAGAAGATATACTTTAGATTCTTATGGTCTGTGAAAATCTGGAATGTTTCTCCATAGAGATAATGTCTCCAGATCTTCAAATCATGGACCACAGCAGCTAGCTCTAGATCGTGTGTCGGATAATTCTCCTCGTGTTTCTTAAGCTGTCGAGAAGCAAAAGAAATCACTTGCTTATCCTGCATCAACACACATCCTAGACTGTTCTTGGATGCATCATAGAAAACTATATACCCCTTTCCCTGCTCAGGTAACACCAACACAGGTGTACTAGTTAACCTTTCCTTCATCAAATGGAAAGAATGTTGACACTTGTCATTCCAGACAAAAGGAACTTCCTTCCTGGTCAACTTGGTCAGGGGTAAAGCTAAAGAGCTAAAATTCTTAATGAACCTCCTATAATATCCTGCCAACCCTAGGAAACTATGTATCTCTATCGGTGTTTTTGGTTGTTCCCATTGCAAGACAGATTCTACCTTCTTAGGATCAACACGAATACCTGAAGTAGATATAACGTGTCCTAGAAAAGAAACTTCTGGTAACCAGAACTCACATTTGCTAAACTTAGCATATAGCCTATGCTCTCTTAGCAAAGTCAAAGCCTGACGGAGGTGCTTCTCATGCTGTTGATCATCTCTACTGTATATCAGAATGTCATCTATAAAGACGATTATACATTGATCAAGAAAAGGTTGAAAGATTTTATTCATGAGTTCCATGAATGCAGCTGGTGCATTAGTTAGTCCAAACAACATAACTGTGAACTCATAGTGACCATACCTTGTCCTAAAGGCAGACTTCGGTATGTCACCCTCCTTGATATGCAACTGATGGTATCCCGACCTCAGATCTATCTTAGAAAAGATAGTTGCACCACGCAACTGATCAAACAAGTTATCAATCCTTGGCAGAGGATATTTGTTCTTTATGGTTACTTTATTTAACTGTCTGTAGTCAATGCATAACCGCATTGACCCATCTTTCTTCTTAACAAAGAGAACTGGAGCACCCCATGGTGAAGTACTCGGTCGGATAAAACCTTTCTCAAGCAACTCTTGCAGTTGTTTTTTTAGCTCTGCCATCTCAGTAGGTGCCATCCTATATGGCGTTTGTGCTATGGGTTGTGTTCCCAGGATTAGATTAATCTTGAAATCAATCTCTCAGGATGGCGGAACACCTGGAAGTTCTTTAGGGAAAACATCTTCAAACTCCCTAATAACTAGAACTTTAGAAAGATGAGGGCTCTCCATTGTGGTATCTGTCACAAGTGCCAAGAATGCATAGCATCCCTGCCTCATCAACTTCTCAGCTACCATAGCTGACACTAAACAGGTTGGAAGAATCTTTCTATCTCCCTGAAAGATCCATGTGCCACCCTTGTCTGTGAACACAGCCTGCTTGGAACCACAATCCAAGACAACCTTATACTTCTCTAAGGTGTCCATCCCTAGGATTATATCAAAACCCTACATATCAAGTGGTATAAGATCCACTTGAATGCGATGTTTAGAAAAAGAAAGAGTGCAGGGAGAACACACCTCTCGTAACACTGCAGATCCCAACAAAGGGGTTTCTAGCATCAAACTATCTGCCCTATGACTGACAGTCATGTTGCAGTCATGAATCACTTCTCGAGTGATAAAGGAATGCATAGCACCCAGATCAATTAACACAGATACGAAGCATGATGAAGACATATCAGAATAAAATAGTTCCATCTGACATGTCACAACCCAAGGGTTGACTACTGCTTCAGGCTGGTTCATTGCATAGAATCTAGCCGTTGTTTGTTGTTGACCCTATGCTTGGCTGTTGGGTGCCGAAGATCTAGCTTGGGACGTGTGTCCACGTCCTCTAGCATTATTACTTAATTGTCGCCTCTGTGAGCTTTGCTGACTCTGCCGCTGGGGTTGAGTTACAGTTCTGGCCTTCTCAGGACAATCCCTCTTCAAGTGTCTTGACCTCCCACATTGGTAGCAGTTGTAACTTCCCAAACTCTGCATGGGTGGTCCTGTCACTGATGTTGATGTTGTATTAGGGGATCTACTTGGAGTAAAACTACGGCCCCTACCCCTACTTGACGTCCACTGTGTCAGGGTATTGAACCTTGATGGTGGTGGTGGCGTAGAGAATCTCGGCTTCTTGAAACTCTCAGACCTTTGTTCTTGAAATGAAGGATACACTTTCTTGTTACTGGTCTGTCGCTTCTCAATCACAGACCTCTCAATCCTCCTCACAGACTCCACAAAAGTGGCAAACCTCTCCATGTTCTCTAGAGCAGACACGGGAGTGGCCAATTCAGCGTTCAACCCCTTCTCAAAATGTTGAATCCTCTCATCATCAATAGTTGCCATGTGTGGACAAAACCACAAAAGCTCCATGAACCTAGCTTCATATTTGCTAATGTTCATCAGTCCTTGCCTCAACCTCTCAAATTGAGAGATCTTCTCATCTAGATACATCTTAGGAAAGTATCTAGCGACAAACTCACATCGGAATTCATCCCATCCGACTTCAACTCCTGGCCTTTTACCTTCCTCTATGGTCCACCAATGACCAGCACTCCCCTTCAGAAGGTATACAGCATGCCTCACCTTCTCTACTTTAGGGATGTCGAGGATTCTAAAAGCTTTCTCCAGCTCTGTCAACCATAAATCTGCATCAGCTGGGTTAGCGGTACCGGCATAGTCTATGGCTCCCACCCAGAAAAGCCTTTCAAAGGTTTTTCCAGCTCCTTATCCTTCATGGTGAGCCGGTGCCCTTGGCGCAGGTGGTGGCATCCTATCTTCCATATGCGTCATAGTTGCCATAAACTGACCGAACAGGGTATGGAAAGTTGGGTTCTCTAATGCATCTTGATCAAGTTGAGGAATCTCAGGCACAGGTTCCTCCCTAGCTTGATCCCTTGCACCTCCTCTTGGTGCAGCAACGTTGCTCTCAGCAGCATGTTCGTCATGTGATCCAGACATCTTCAAATTCTTCTTCTCCTATATGAGCAGAAGACACTATCAGATAAACTGGAAAACACTTAGAACAGACTCAACAACCTTAATCATATGTCTCTATAGACTTAGCAAACCTAGAGAGCTGATCCACTAAACTTGTGGTGTCCAACTTACAAAAACAAGATTAACTAATGCGGAAGCATATCGTTAGCAGTGGATTACTGAAAATCACTGAAAATTAAAATCATTCTTAAAGAGATCCATCCTCAGGAAAACTCTCTAAACAAAAACCACAGTATTATATTTACATACTGGTCCACATTGTACATTTCATGTACCATCTCCCCACGAGGAATATACATACATCACCACTTTGCTTAAACAACACAAGTAATAAAAATCTCGAGCATCAAAATCTCAGATCGATTATAAAAACATTATCTACTGACCCCTAGGACCTGAGAGTACAGAGATGACACATAGGACTCTATTGACATATGTACAAGGCCTGAGTGCCAGTATTTCCACCTGTAGGATTACTATTGTCCTTGTTGTTGCTACTGCTCTTCCCCTGCTACAGAGTTCCTTCCTCTCTGTCTGCGTCTACCTAAAAATGTTGGATCCCATGAGGGTGAGACAATTATACAATTGCCCCAGCGAGAGAAATAACTCTCCGCCAAAAAGCATTATTATTGCAGTTTAATAGAAATAAATTGAGCAGTTGGATAATATACCTTAATGACAGATAAATCAATATCTATGCAGATTAGGGCAACATTCCTATTCAAGTATTTTAGCTATAACTTGACAAGGCAGCATGTCTCTTATTCAACAATGAAGTAAAGAACATAAGTAACATTTATGGATCAATGACATGCTAAGCAAGATATCATCAACCAGTGGTTCTCATATTTCAATCTTAAGCAAATACGCTACACGGTTGATTACATTTTACAAACATACTTAAGCTCTGAAGAGATGAGGTACACCGCTCATACTCCAACCAACCATTGTGAAGTCAAAATCGGTACCCTTCAAGGTCAATGGAAGAGTCGGCTTCCAAGACCTCCCACATCTTGGTCAGTGTGAGATAACATGCAGTACATCTCGTGTCTCTGCTACATTGCTTACCAGGGTATAGTGGCATCTTTGCTATAGAGCTACAGCGGCAGCTGCACTCTCTTCGCAATCGAGAGATTTTCTATTTACCTCCATCGATCTGGTATTAACAACATCGGGAGATTTATGATACATCCATCCCGGAACATATCATGAAGGATTGAGAGGTTTAATATTTACCTTCCATCAATTCCCCCATTTGGACGTAAGGAAATTTTCACCCATTGACCCCCACATATTCAAAATATGCGAACTCCAGGAGATCTCGTAAGAAAAGCTGTTTCACCATCACCAACTACTGATGATGATGGATCTATGGTCAGAGCACTACATGAATAGCTTTCACTTGATTAATTAAGTACATTATCATATTCTTTTAGCATCAATCAAGTTTTCAAACATAACTTATTAGTAAAAATGCTATAAAGAAACATGTACTATTTTCATCAGTTACTTCTCAGTCTTTAAAAGACATTGGGATCTTAGTCCCTCATTTCAAACTCAATGACATAAACATATGATTCTGGGTATTCAAACCCTTAGCTCATCACTGAGCACTGTTACCACTTTTTCAGGTAATCATCACCTTTAGGTCATCTGACCAAGGTACACAAGACACTTGCTACACAAGCATCTCATCTGGCACTTGAGGCCCATTAACTCTCTTGTTACCTCTTACTAAGCAACAAGGCATATTATGGCACACAAGGCCCAATAAATAATTTCAATAATTATAGCATCATAGCTCATACCTAGCTATGTTCATCATCTCAGGATACCTGCATGGTTAGCATACATGATAACAGATATATCAATCATATTTCAGTTCCATGCTATCCCAGAGTAACACCACTATTCCCTTATCAGGGTTACGGTTTATCATTTTATCTAGATTAGGGTTACTCATCCCCTTTGTATAATTAGGACTAATGATTCATCACTTCATTGTCCAAGATTAGGGTTTTACACTATATATTATAATCCAGAATTAGGGTTTACTATTCACATCACATCACCCTAGATTAGGGTTTGTATTCAATAACCCACAATTAGGGTTTTACATTAAAGTACCTTGAATTAGGGTTACTCATGTCTTTACTCTTGAATTCATATCACATTATCCTCCTAGATTAGGGTTTCACTCATAATTGCCCTAAATTAGGATTTGAGTTCATCAGTTAACTCAATTAGGGTTTTATGATCTCTTCCTCAAGAATCATACCCTAATTGTATACCTTACTCAATTTTGAAAGTGCTAAGCTTGATTGCTACAAGATTATTTTTCACGTCTGAAACTCTCTCTCTCTCATCCTCTTCTAGGATGTCCAGAAGATTTGATCAATTGAACCTTCAATTACATGAGGTATCCAATTGAATTGACCAATTAAATCTTCAATTACATTAGATGTCCAAATGGATTAACCATGTTGAACCTCAAACGGTTTTGGTTACTTAGACCCTAAACGGTCTTGGTCTTTCAAGATTCAAACGGTTTGAAACTGTTTAAGCAAGAAAGTATTGAAACTGAATGAGCTTGGGTCTCCAAATGGTTTGAGACCGTTTGGACCCAAACCCTCTCAAAACCGAATGGACCAAAAAGGTCTATCAACACTTAACCAATTCAAAGTTTCCAACAATGAACTGCCTTTCCATTGATTCCTTGATTCATTTATCATTTGAACCACTGAATCATCCTTCACTTGAAACATCAATTAGGGTTTTGAACCCAATTAAACTAGGGTTTATAATCAAGAAACCTTTAATTAGGGTTTTGAATTCGAGGAACCATCAATGGTTAACATTGTGGAACTAACCCAATTGAAATCAATGAATTACCATCAACTTATGATATGACCTGACCTCAAACAGTCTTGAGGTCGTTTGGATGACCTCCAAATGGTCTTGAGGTCATTTGGATAACCTCCAAATGGTCTTGAGACCGTTTTCCTCATTATTCATTAAGATTTGTGAAATCCAATTAGGGTTTAGATCATTGGATTGATCATCAAATTAACTATTGATTACACTTCAATTTGATATCTCTAACTCTTCAATTACTCAACCATACTTCACCCTAGACCTCCAAACGATCTTGGTTGACCTCCAAACGGTCTTGAGACCATTTGGGGTGACCTCCAAACAGTCTTGAGACCGTTTGGGTTAATCAACCCAAAACATTAAGTCAACTAATTGCAAATCAGCACTTAACCCGATTAGGGTTTCTAATTGGAGGATTGTCCATATATTGATTTAATCAGTTGGATCCATTAGATCATCATCCAACATGTACTAGGGTCCTGACCTCAAATGGTCAACTTCTCTAAACGGTTTGGGGTCCAAACCTCCAAACGGTTTGCAAACTGTTTGGTCTCCAAACGGTTGGGTGTAACCGTTTGGACCAAAATCCATGAAACTGTTTGTAATACAAACTTGTTGGAGAGTGTGCCTAAGATGATATTATCATCATCAAGCCTTAGTCCATCGAAAACTACTGCCATTATCATGGTAATTGCATCAACTAATCAAAGGAATTGAAAGAAGAGCAATTTGAACATAATTGATTAGGAAATTGAATTCAATAACAATGAATAGGGGTTCAAGTTATATAACCCGCCTCCAATTGAGCTTCAAGGGTTGGAGCTTCACGTCAACAATGGTGGAAGGAGATTTTTCTCACCACAAGGTTCGCTCTTCAAGCTTTTGAGTGAAAAGGAATGGTTAGATTTGAAGATGTGATCGAGATAAGAAGAAATCATGCATTGATTTGTGATTTCCACCATGAAATCAAGATGAACGAAGGTCAAGAACCTTACCAACATGTTGGGGGTCGTCCTCCTGTTGTTCCTAGCTTACTTGGTCATTTTTTCAAGCAAAGAGAAGAATTGGATTCGAAAAAAGTCCTTGGTTTGAGTTGTAAAGGGTGTTTTTATAAGAAAATCAATGAGAGAGAAAATGCCTCATACAACTCCTTAAAATCCAAAATTGTTGCCACCTCTTCCCCCTTGGTTCCTTGCATGCAAAAGCATCTCTATCTCCACTGAAATCCCTTCCATTATCCATGAATTAAGGGAAAAGAAATTAAGCACCTTAACCTTTATAATAGTAATTATCCATAAGTGAGTGGATAATTCTTTTTAGTTTCTTATTGTGAGTGGGTTCTCCACTCACGTTGATCTTTTCTTTGCCTTTTCAAGGCACAAGGATGTCCATTTATGTGAATTTTAACCAACACTATTTTGGTTAAAGAGCAATCTATTTAATATATTTATTTTTGCATTAGTTCAATTATGCTTAAATCTTGATTATTTTAATATCAAGATTCGCTCTCCTTCAAAGTAGCTCAAATGAGATGCCCCTCTCATTTTCTTGCCTCAACAAGATTTCAAGAATATTAAGGACCTTATTGAAGTGGTAAATTGCATATTGAACCCTGGGTTTTTGGTAAATTGCACATTACACCAAAACTAGATTTTAATGCACAAACATTGCTTTATCAGCTCTTTCTTGGTACTCAGGCTTTCACTAGCCATTCATATGCATCATTTGCATTCTCATGATGTTTCATCACATGAGGAACATATTATTATGTAACATTTGCAATTTAACCCCTTATCTTGGGTAATTTGCACTTTAGTCCAAACAAGTAAAACATTACTTTCAACATTATTCAAAATGGACTAAAATTGAAATATAAGTTCCTCTTGAGCTTTAATTACTTTTCAAAAGATAAAATTAAGCATATAATTATCTTTCTTAAACAAAACACCTAGGGTTAAAGCATAACCCAGGTCAAGGATGTTGCATATCCATATTAACAAACACTTTGTTATCGGATTGGGTTAAGAGTAGTTTTCAACAAAATATCATTTTTGTGATTTGTGGACAAAGCCTTTTAAGAAAGAATTTTCTTATATAGGCATTCATCCCTAATCACTACAACATACACGTCGGGACACCTCCCATGCCATATCTCATATGGTGTCTTTTGAACCATTTTGACGGTACATTTTTTAGTATAAAGTGTGTGCCCAAAAGAAATTGTAAGATCAGCTATATTTTAATTAATAATTGCACCATGACTTAACAAGGTGTGATACCTTCTTTTTGACATGTCATTATGTTTTAGGTGGAGTTCGTTGTGATACACTATCATAGTCTCTCCAGAAGGTCCTCAAACTCTTGGTTTAAAATATTTCAACATTGATCACATCGAAGTATCTTAATACTTCTACCAAGTTAGTTGCGTTCTTCATTTACAATCTCTTTGAGAACTTCAAGAGATTCATACTTGTATTTCATTAAATATGACTTTCCATATCTATTGATAATATTAGTAAATATATAATGAGGTACTTGCAACTACCTTTAGCATTTATTCTAAAATCTCTATATACATCAATCTGTATGAGCCCTACTAGAATAGTCGTTCTTCTAGTACATCCAGTGAAGATGCTTATGTCATGTTTGCACAACAAATAAGATTTACATGTCTCTATTAGTTCAATAACCAAAAGAGTCTAGATAACCATCATATGCATTCTAGAAATGCATTTCTTATTTATGCGCTCTAGATGACAATGCTATAGGTATTCAATGTTTGAGTCATCAAGTCATTCAATATATGTGTCATACACATTTGCCTTTACAACTATCAAGTATTGTTTGTGAGACATAGGACATTGCCATAAAAGATCATATCTTTTAAAATGAAACATAATGTTCTTATCACACAAGACATATGATGTTTTTATCAATGGTAGGTACATAATAGAAATTCACTAATTCTATTATGTGTCCATGAATGATAGCTTCCATATATAGAGGCAATAACCCTTGCTCCATACAATTAGCTTACTTCTTCTCAGGTTCTAAAGTAGAGATATCTATCTCCATCTTCTACCTAAGATATATACTCTGTAAAGAGGATAGTTCTTTCCAATGTCCAGATAGGTGATAATGGTGGCACTTTCTTTCCTTCATCCATTAAGTGCAAAGGACATATTCCTTTTACACTTACCCTTCTCCAGATATTGATTGCAAAAGATTTGGACTTTAGCTTAGCCTCATAACACTTATTAGCCTTGCCTTTGCCTTTGGACTCACTTCCGTTGATCACCATCACAGATTCGTCCTTGTTCATTCTAACTTTGGCATCAACATGCCAAGCATTTGATAAACTGACTATATGATTCATGCAACAATTTGTAGAATCATATTCATGGTCAAATCTTGACCTAAGAGAAATCCCATTAACTCCACATGCCTAATCAGATTGAGCACATGAGGCTCTATTGGACCTCTCTTTGTTAGTTTGCACTCAAATAGCGGTTTGGAGACATTATACCTTATTTACTTTACATGATTCTTAAGATGTGTTACCATGTTGTTCGTGCAACTCATAGTTCACAAAGAATTAGGTATTCAAATGGCTATGGCATCATCCATTAAGCGTCCATTTCTTCCTTAGGCACATTTGGATCGAGTTCTTCTGGCACTGGTCTTTCAAGGACATAGGGCTTTCAGTCATTGATGAGAACATTTCTCAAAGTCCTTAACCAGTTGTGGAACGTTATCATGTTTTTTCCTTCTAAATGACTTATTTCAATATGATCGTGTTTGTGTTTCACATAAATTTCTACAAAGAAATATTGCAACTTTTTCAAAACATTTTTTATTTGGTTTGATTTGATTGATGATACTAATTAGGTTTTTAATTAACTATCACTCTCACTATTTTGTTAAAATTGATAACCCTCATGTATTAATTCTAAAGATTGCATTGTACAATCTTCTAGTGAGCTAAGATTCAAAATAATTCAACTATCACCCAACCAATACGCCAACATCCATAGTTAATTATTAAGGTAGGCAACTTTTACCAATTGTATCATATGCAATTCTTGGAAAGATGATATGTACAACTCTTTGTCATAGTCATCTGCATGCCTCTAATGCCTAATCCCATTAGGACCACCCAGATAAGCCTGACCCAAAAACTAACACGATAATAATGCACCCCGCTTGGCAGGCCCACATTATTACCATCACTTTTCCATGAGATAGACGGTGCACCACCCTTGGGGTGACCACGCTTAGTCAATCAAGCTTTTCATGTGTGCTGCTTATGGAAAGCATATAAGACTTAATATTATATTGAGGGATTTATATATAAATACATATACATATCCAATCAACACATACTTATAGTATGTATCATATACATGCAATAACCACAAACAAGAACATGCAATAATGAAAACACACTAGCGAAGGTTATGGTCATACTCGTGTAACTCCTTAGAACCACAAGGAATTCTACCACCTAAGGTCCAGATCATATGCAACCTTTTGTTGATGAAGATTTATGTTTACACCAATCTGGGTTGATCAGTTCAACTCTTAAACTGATCAGCTTGCCTCCTGGTTGCTCGGATGGTATCTTGAAATGGTTATTTGGTTCTCAGGTCCAAGCGGCGTCTGGACACCTCCAGCCGATCGGTTGGACCACTATTCGATCGGTTCATCCTCCTTTTTTCTGGCCTCCTCGGTCCTCCAGTCGATCGGGTCATCTCACGAGTCGATCTTTCTTCTTTGTGTAGATTATCATCTCACGTTGAAACATAAATTAAAACTATCCCATTTCTTATTCCATTAAAAAAGGGAAATCTCGAGTTACATTCAAGGGGAAATAGGAGAAGAGAATTAATTTATATTTGGAAGAAAGAAAGAGGCTCAGTACGCATATCGAGTAATAATAGGAATAAACAATCACAACCATGCACACTCAAATCTAGGGTTATTGGCCATAACTATGCTTCACATCCACCGACATGTGTGAATTGTATAAATATCATATCATATATATAGTTTGTGGAGTTGTATGTGGAATTTAATCGGATATGCACATTAATCAATTTAATATTCACATTGTATGCAATAAAAGAATGAAAAATAAATCCAATCATTCGATCTTAAATCCCAGATTCACTGTAAATTGATGTGGCTCTGATACCACTGTAGGAAAATCAGGCGCAGATATAGGCAGTGGAAACAAAAAATTTGAATGACTATTTCCTAGAATAGAAAGGTTGTGTCAAAAAAAATGTATATAGAAAGGAAGGTTTGTAAGGTTATACATGGTCCTAGAGCAAGTCCAATGATATTACCCTTGCAGTAGATGCTTCTTTTTCAGGCAACAACACGCTCTTTCAGCAGCAGCAACACCCGAACAGTCGTCTCCATCGGCCTCCTAGTGAAACACCACAGACAGCGGCTGAAGATGTAGGCAGACAACAGCCTCCTGCCTCTAGAGTAGTCCAGGAAGACCACCACAAACTCCACTTTGTGATACCAGAGCTAATGGAAAGGAGTTGTCCCCTTCTATTGACATACTATTCGTCGACATGCTCTCCCACAACTGATCTCAATTGCTCTCTCCCTCACTATCCCTCCCTTTATCAAGTAGGACTTGCTCGGGCTCTCTATTGGTTACTACAACTAGAAAGGAAAACAATCAGAGCAATTTATTCTCAATTGTGTGTGTTGGGAAGCCCCCAGTACCCTTCTATTTATAGTAGAGGTCAGAGTCAGGGTTCCCAATCTGTGTGGGAGTAGAAGGGTCTGGAATCATGAATTTTCTAGAACCTGCGAACGACGAACTGGTCATCTCGCATAGTGAAACGATCATCTTGTGAGCGAACCGGTCGTCTCGCTTAGCAAAATGGTCATTTTGTGTAGTTTCCTACTCGTAATTGAATTCATAATTCATTTCCAATTAATGTCCAACATTAATCCTTGTACCAATTGAATTGAATAAGTGAAACTATTCACCTATTCTCGTGATTCAAGAAAATCACCAGAAGCTTTAGTTTGCTTGACAGAGCCGATCGGTTCACTAGGTGAACCGATTGTCCCACCAACCTAAGCCGACCAGTTCACCCAGTGAGTCGATCGTTTGGTGTCTCGATTCATGCAGAAATCAACCGATTCAATTTTCAATCAACCTAACACTCCAATTAATCATTTCAACACTTGAACTTGATAGTTTTGAGTCCAGTCAGTTGATTTATTATTTAATTGAATACCTAAACACCTTTAGTAATTAAATTAAACATCATTCATGAATATAATCCTTTAATCCAAGTGTATCATATGTGTGTGACCCTATAGGTCCAGAATTATGTTGCCAGTGAATGTCCATAACCAATTATGACATCACAAGCAAAGAGTGGTGCCTAGTCACACGTCATTGCTATCCAAGTAATTAGGAAAGTTGGAGAACAACTTCAACCTACAATATGTGATCTATGTTACCGTGATTGTATAGTTCCTTTATCTCTGATATCCAAATTGAACTCGAGGCATGGAATCATCATCCTCTCAACATTCAATCCATGTTCCTTGAACTAGAGCAGACTGTTTGAAATGTGTGTGAGTTCACATATCATATATTGAATCACATGAGTACTGATGTACATTTTTCAGTCTCGTTTATCAAGAGGCCCTAGTTATCAAACTTCTATAGGAGAGACAAACCATCTACATCACTCACTCAAATCCCCACGTATCATAGCTACCAAATCATCACATTTATGGCAATCCTTATTCAGGGTTATGTTTGATGTTGTCAAAGTATGTCAAACGACATGTGATGAATGTAATAACTTCAGGTATAAAAACTACAATCACCACTATCACTATGAGAAATGATTCTTACTACCATTTCATGGTCACCATGTATCACTCTAATGGTGCGTATGTCTAATAAATAGTTCTTTAACATGTACATGTGTGGTGACTTGATATCATATATCATGACTAATGAGACTATATCATCAGTCAACACACACTCTAGTTTCATGTATTATTGTCGTCTATTTTACTTTCACAATAATATTCGAGTAGGGTCATAACACGAATGTACGTACTCTTGTTCAAGTCACGTACTTGAAGACATACAACATCGAGTAACATCATTCTTTAGACATGTGGTATGTATGTGCATCATCTAATGATTGAGACAAATATAATAGACGTAATTACTTTTATTATTATCAAATCATGTATCTAATGACACATTTCAATCATCATATGATTGGCTCTCGGGAGATACATGCCAACAGTATGTGGGTCTCCAAATCCATAAAATTATATTCCTAGTATTTGTTTCAAAGTGGTTGTAAATGTCAATATATGTACTTTCTAAAAATGTGGCAGTGAGAGTTCTTTTGAGGATGTTATCTCGTTGGCTTCCCAGAAGAGTCAATGCTCTTGTGCTGGTGATGTTGGATATAGAGTGTGGAATCTGAAGGTGCATGGTTTGACGAGTAATGGTTTGTCCATGAAGTCAGGGGCCAGCCCAAAATTTGACATTATGGACAACATGAAGTGAACTGTTAATACAATTTTGGATGTGGTGTATATGTCGATTGATATGTTTCATAGTCGCTAGGTTCTTATGTGGACTATGTTCCACCAATGATTTTTATCTCGGTAAGTACTTGTCTCGAATGTATTCTTTCCTGGTGTATTTTCTATTGGAGCATAGCATAGCGACAATTTTGAATATCAGGTAGAGGGCACATGTTTTGATGTTAAGAATGTCCCATCCTCCTTATTGTTTCGGTGCGCAGTGTCCCAGTTGACCAAATAGATTTTGTTGCCCGTATGTTTCCAGAGAAAATTTATATGAATTTTTTCGATGTATGGCATATATAGTTGGGAGTGTCATACAACTCACGTAATAGATAGTGAATGAAGTTAATAAGTTGTTAAGTAGATGAGTCTACCAGCAAGCTTGAGAAAGTTTGTTGTTGATGATGTCACATGGTTGTTAAGTTCCATGAGTCTACTCATACTCTTTCGTGTTCCACAGTTTTGGTGCTTCTGTTTTATCTATATATGATAGGACGGTCATAAAAAAGTTCATTTATCTTATTCATACTCAAAACAAGAACCGCCGCCCAAAAGTGAAGCCTTTAGTTAGATGAGATAATGGACTTCCACCGTAACGATAAGCTTCCATAAGAAACAGGTTCGATTACTGAAATCTATTCTGAGTTGATATGGATTGAGACTGAGAAATCCGAATTTACAGTGATTGTCTCGGAAATTCAGCAGAACTGTGTTTGGATGGAAGAAGTTGTACACAGTAATGTATCTGGAAGCTGGCATTCAGATAGCATAGTTAGACAATGGGTAGCATTGAAATGCTATTACAAACACAGATCAGCGGACGTGCCTTGTCACAAACTTTGCAGTGATACTGGTGACCTGAGACGCCATTATTAAAGGCCGGATGAAGTGTTGCAGTGGTAGCAGCACGCCGAGGCCTGCTCACAAAAGCGACGAATTTCTTCCCTGACGGTGATGACGATGATAACGCTTTCACCGTTGCATAGACAAATTTTGGTACCTGGTTGAGACGCCGGAAGCGTGTTCCACACAGCCACAAGAGCGCCACAGCCGATAATAGTTCGTAAATCAAAGAGAAGGTCGAAAATTGCGAAACAAACCATACAAGCAAGCGAGAAGAAGAAAGTTGTGCGGCAGCACCCATGCCAAGCAATCACAAACCCATCTTGTGCTGCCAGGAAACTAGAGTTTAATTTTGTTCCGGATGGGATTACTCGTTGTGCTATTCCTATTAAAAAAAAACGAGTAAGAAACCAGTTTGATGTTGTACTCTCATTGATTCACTCTCTTTTCTCTTTTTTTAAAGGAATTTTACTCCTATAAATATTTATTCTCACACTCTCCTATTAACTTTTATTATCTTTAATTCTATATTTCTCTCTCCATCCCACGGAAATGGTTCCTTGATTCTCTCCTTTCAAACAACCAACACAAATATCTTTTATCGTAGAGACCCTTTCACGGACGAGTCATCTCCTCGTACATTTCTAACAAATTTTATATGTCACGTGCATGTGAATGTGTGTGTTCACTAGTACTTTATAAATATACTCTCTGGTTAAGTTTGTTAACGATGTTAATTTGTTGTTAACTTATGCCGCGTTGGCACGGTAAATAAATTAGACCCGACATATTACTTGTTGTTTGTTACGCTATTAGAGGGATTAATAAGATGCTGCATAAATTAATTAACAAGATAATCTACAGTTAATTTGCCATTTGAAATTCTCACAGCTAAAAATAAATTTATTCACCGCAATATTTATTTTTAAGGGAATTCCTCTAACAGATTTTCTAATACATACAATGATATTTATATATAGAACATAATAGGTTTTGTATCTATAGTACTATAAAAAAGAGCGAGTTTGTTGAATAAATTACAAAAAAACTACCACCAACCAATCAAATCACTCTATTTTAAAATGGTGCATTCTCCTTAACTCTCTCTCTTCTCTCCTTTTTTTTGAGAATTTCACTTCTTTTTAAATCATTTTTGCTCCTCAACACACGATTTAGCTCCCTACCACCCTCCCACGTACACACTTTTTTCCTCTCCTAATCTCCTAAAATGTCGCTCACCTTCTTCCCAACTCCTCCGGTCATAACCTCCTCCACCTTTTTCCTCTTCTCGTCACGATCTATGTGTTCCTTTACTTCTTTCAATGTCCGTTTTACAAAATGCGTAAAACAATGAGTTTGTTTGTGTTTTCATTTTTTTTCTCAACCGCCACAAACCACTCAAAATTTTATATTCTACTGTTTCTCATATTATTCCATTACCTATGTTGATTATCTTTTTCTAATTCATCCTTGTCACCTTCCGCAACCATTTCCCACCTTCACTTTCCCACTCTTCTACTTCATCTCACTTTCTCCCTTTATTCTCCTAACCGCTCTCTCCATCCACTCACTCTGAATCCAACTAACTCCCACTTTTCTCTCGGCACACTACACTATGGAGGGCCATCTAATAGATAAACAATGAAAAAAATATGTGGAAAAAGAATATCAAACCACAATGTCACGAAAGATTTGAGTGGCAGAACACGATTTATACTGAAACAAAGGGACATGTGTCAATGTAGTTGTTATCAAGTTGATTTTTATGGGAAAGAAAAAGTTACGTTTGTATATAGTTGTGACATGAAAGGCCGCCAAGAATTGACAATAAACATGATCAATGGGGCACGTGCATATGCATGTGTGTGTTGCTAATAAATATAAAAAGGTTACTTATTTGTGTATAATTATCATTAGGTTTATTTGTTGTTAATTCATACAATGGACATCTTATTTTTTACTATCAACATCTACGACTTATAATTTATTTTGTAAACCTATAAGCCTCGCTATCTAGCAACAACTGAGAGTTCAATTAATTATCTTTGCTTCTGTGAAAGTATTTTTATAATACACATTTGTGAAGAACTGAAAGATGCCATAATATTATAGATCGTTAAAACAGCAATTGTCTCTCACAAAGTTAACATGTCAATATTTAATTTATCCGTACCAAATGCAGCGGTACTTCTTACTTTTCTATCTGCTGTTACAGTTCTCATAATTTGTTTGGCAGATTTGATTTCTAAGTCTTATTTTAATATAGTATGCATTGAGCCCTGTTATGATTGAGTTGCTAACTCATAATAAATATACATGCAATGGACCACTGCAGAGTGTTAAGTATTTTTTTGCGGGTATCTCCATGTTTGTGCATCCTGCTTCACACAAATGTAGCCAAAGAGAAAGCGAGGGGAAGGAACGACAGGAAAAAAAACAATTAACTTCCTACATCTATATATCTATATTATTATAAAAAGAGTGAATAAGTATTATTATTTACTAAAATGTCTTTATCCAATCACAGTGTACTATTTTCAAAATACTGTACTCTTCTTAACTTTTTTCTTCTCTTCTTTTTCTATGGATTTTTTTCACCTTTTATACTTTTTTTCTTCTTTTGAAAACCACCAATCGGTACCACTCCTCTCACCCACTCTTTGCTCATCCCATTACAGAGGTTCTCCAACTATTTCCTAACTCCCCACACTAAAACACGTTTCTTTCATTCAAATCCGCAAACCACTTCCCTAGAAAAATTCTAATCTCACTCTACGTCTCCCCTTATTAAGGCTGTCAAATTTGTCCAAATCTATGAACTCGATCTCGTCCAACCCAGAAGGGTGATATATCTATAAAATGCATATACCCCCCATCACAAACGATCAGGAAGTCGCAGAGCAAAAACTCATCCACCTAATATATATCGGCAACCCAGACCTGCAACATCAAACCCTCGCCAACACTACCTCACCTCCTCCTCTCCATTCTCTTATGGTGCCCTAGCATCCTCCTCGCCACCGCATGGTGTGGTTGAACTGGAACCGCTAGCACTAGACCTAAAACATCTCCGACCAACTGCATGATCAACCCGACACCACCTACAACGCCCCGCTAGGTAACTCCCATAGACTTGCAACAAACTCAATACTAGTCGCGGCACAAACTCAATACTATGACAGGGCAGTCGACGCAGACTTGCAACTCACCTCCTCCACCAACATATCGTGACCCCGACAAAGTGCATCATTGAGCTTGTTAGATATATAGTTGTTAGCCATTTGTTTAACATGGGTTAAGCCCAATGTAGTGCAGTTAGTACATAGAGGAAAATGTAGTGTGTTGTCTTTTGTGCAAATGGAAAGAGTTTTAATCTCACTATGTGACAACTTTACCGTGCGTAAAATTCAAGTATACGCGTCAATGTAATATAGGACTTGTGAGGCCCGAGTCAAACACAGGGACACGTAATTTTTGGTAGACTACTAATAACTATTCGCGATCAGCTAGACCAATTATAAAAGTTGATAGTTGTTTTAAAAAAGAAAATAAAGCAATCGATTAAATGGTTAGCTTAATCAATTAAAATAGAATCTCTAGGATTGTTGTTTCACCGCGGGTTCTCGTTGTACTAATTCTTACACATTTAACCCAATTTGTCTCGTATTCCGGGTAGTGGCATGTAGTCAAAATTGTTCGCTTCCACGATGCAATTTACTACCTTAATCTAGGTCGGTTCCACGCCAGTAGTAACCTATACCCTAGACCAGGTGCATGAAAAATATGTCTCTGGGTTCCCACCATTAACCGTACATCGCCTTCCAAAGGATTTATTAGTTAATGTGATTACCGCCTCTTTTCAACCGTTAATTCTTTATCAAAAGCAATTAAGGGTATTAAATTACCATTATGGTGATCAAGCACAATGATAGCAATGGAGAAAACGATATCATACCATGGATTTGAGGGACAAATTATGATAAACTGTGTAAAAAGAGTCACACAACGATTGCCCGGGCTACTCCCGGTCCTAAAGACAAAGGGGATTAGCCCCGCATGTTCATCTCAATGAAAAACACTGTGAAAGAAGGAAACATAAGGGAAACGTGGATGGAGATGATGTAACCCCTGAATGAAGGAGATCTGTATGCTCCTCGATCTCCTCGGTGTGAGACGCACGTTCTTCAACCCTCCGGTAGAAGAATCATCTGTCTACAGCTCTGGAAACGTCTGGGGCATAGCTCTGGGCTCTGTTCTTTGCTCTCTTCTCTTCCGAGACTCATACGGTGGCTATGGGTGTGAATGTACGGTTTGGGCCATCTTTCTTAGGTATAGATATCACTTACGGCTCACAAAATATCACAGTCGTTAGATTAAAAGCGATTTGCAGATTTTCCTGATCCGACAGCGTCGATACCATCGACGGGGTGTTGATGGCATCGACCCGCGTAAGGTACCGACGCCTCTTCGCTTCTTGGTGCTCTCTCTGATGGTAGCTTGATACCATCAACCAGACTCATCGATGGTATTGACTTGTTGATCTTTGGCATGTTGATGTAACCTCGATAGCATCGACCATTACGTCGATGGTATCGACCAGTTCTGCTTCTTCTCCGGCTGTGTGTTGTGGCCTTGTCGATGGCATCGACCGCCTGTCGATGGTATCGACAGTTTCATATATGCAAATTGCCTGGAATAACGAGAAAAACACTAATCAAATCCAAGAAATATGATCATTTATACAAAGTACGATGAAACAAGGTAAATTTGATGCATAATAAGATTATAGGCTAAAGGAAATGAATCATGCGATATTAACCACAAATATGACCAATAAACGCACAAAACAAATGCAAAACTAGCCTATAAAAGTGATTCAAAACCCTTGCATCAAACTCCCCTAAGCTTGAACTTTGCTCGTCCTCGAGCAACAATACTATAGAATATAATTGTGATGGTCAACTAAAGAACATACTAGCATAAAAGATATCACAGTATGATTCCCACCTGGCATGCACCTATCGGCCCTCACTAACCACGGAACGATAACTACCCTAAAGGTGACAATGATCGTCCATAAGAGATACCCACCCCGAGATCAACGAACACTATCAAATAAGGCAGTTAATATAATAAAATCCTCCAGTTCAGGCTTGGTGCATCTTGTGATCTCCTATCTACGTTGCTCATGTCCTAACTACCATCTACATGGAAGCAGATCTCCTGATATACAAGAATGAGGAGATAATCATGGGTGGCCTACCATTTTGAGCAATGGGTGGATGGAATGGGCGGCTGTGGAAGAAAAAAGAACATAATACAATTTAACATGCAAAAATAACAAAAATGACCTAAATGATGCATATGCATATGAATATGACCTAATGCCTACATTTTAGGTGAAATGATGCATCTACTATTCCATCTCAATGTGAGATTAAATGTCTACAAAACTACATCATGTGCTTGTTCTTCCTATTATACAGGTGAAACAAGTTCCTTTCTCCCTCTGATTTTTACTTTTTTTTTGTTCCTTATTTTTCTCAATTGACAAAGGAGAAATTTACAATATTTTTTTCTTGGGATTATTCACATAACTACTAAAATTGATGCATTGTAATTTACTTTTCAGAGAGTATAAAACAAGTTCCCTGCTTTTTCTTATTTTTTAGAAGGAGTAAGGCACATAATGTCCTACATGCTCAAGAGTATGCAAAATGCAACTATATGAAAGTAATTATGCAACTAAAATGGCATGCACTCTAAAATGTGTGCATGCATGACTAAAATACAATTTTTGTATACAAAAGATGCCAAATCTAATTATAATGCAATCTTATCTAAATGACATGCAATCAAGAGATGAAAAATTGTAAAGTGCTCCCAATTCATATGGTGGAGTGTGAATAAAATGAGGTGGATAGATCACAAGACTAATTGACAAAACCATTGGAAAAGATTATATGTCCCTCCTTACTCACACGTGTACCAAACAATCAAATGGTTTCTCTCTCTCACTTCAGATTAAAGTCTTGTTACTGTTTGGCCAATTTAAGCTCAATATCTATATATGTCCTCATTTCTTGAACCATAAGGATGTACAGTTATGATCATATGTTTTAAAGTTGACCTATCTGATTACTTTCATAAGCTACATGCTCAAGTTCAAACAAGCCAAATTACAATTTCTTGAAAAAAAAATTCAATTAATGCTCAGATTTCACACCTTAGCCCCATATGAAAAATATTGAGAAGACAATGCAATTTACATTTTGACATCCACTGATTACACTAGATAGAACGTGGATCCTAGAAAACCATAAATAAAAAAAATTACGCAACTAAAATAAAAGAAGTTGATAAATAAAAGAAGATGAAAATAAAACTAAGATAGAAATTGTTCCATCTCCCCGCCTAAGCTTGAATTTGACTATGGCTTCATAGTCAAGAACAACTTAGAAGGTGGAATAGTGATACCCTGCTACTGCTCTGGTGGTGGATATGCCAGGTACTGCTGGGTATGGGGGTTCCACTCTGGATACTGCCCCTGAAAGTTTTGATCATAGGGTGTGATGGCATCTCACGAGTTGCTGACGTGGCCCGTCGATACCATCGACATGACGGTCGATGGCATCGACTTCTGTATGCATCACTAGTACATAACCGGCTCTTTAGTGTCGGTTATTTAAGGCTTTTAGTGTCGGTTTTAATGTGACACCTATGTGGGTACCGCTAAAAGGCCAACCTTTAGGTGTCGGTTCTCAAACTGACGCCACAACCCTTCGCGCGCCACCGAAAACGCGCCAGTAGAGGGGTATAGGCGTCGATTATTAGCTTTGAAACTGATGCCATAAACCTTCACGCCACAGAAAGGGCACCGTCTGGGGCACTATCAGTGTCAATTTATTAGTGATAACCGATGCCATCTCACCCGCTGCCACAGTCGTGCTGGCCAGCACGGCCGTGTTGTCTGGCCCGCTGCCACGGCCGAGCTGGCCAGCACGGCCGTGGTGTCTGGTCTGCTGCCACGACCGTGTTGGCCAGCACGGCCATGGTGTCTGGCCTCATTAGGGAAATCGACATCGGTTATTGATAACCGACGCCACATCACATGCATTAGGCGTCAGTTATAATTATTTATCCGACATTGTAATCATTTGTCGTCGGTTTTAAACAAATAACTGACACCTATTACAAGTTTTTTTTCTATCAGTTTGCAGACCTGTTGTGGCTGGTCGCAGGATGAAAAACCTGCAGTTCAGTTATGAACTGCAGGTTTTATGACATCCATTGATATCAGCCAACAACAGGCCACAAACCTGCAAAATTAACAACATTAATTTTTACACATTTAGCAACCTGCAGTTCCATTTGATTTTCACACATGTAGAAACATTCATGTAGCAATATGCAGTTCCATTCATTTTTACATTCACACATGTAGAAACATTCATATAGCAACAACAGTTTCATTCATTTTCACATTCACACATGTAGAAACATTCAGACACATGTAAAAACATTCAAACATGTAGAAACATTCACACATATTATAATTCAGAAATTCATTTACAAAATATCATTCTTTAGTCATTATTCGCTATCAACATCCCAATTATATGTTAAAACCCCCACTACTTGTATGGTTGTTGCCCATTCTTCTCTTACATCATTTAATTCTCCGGTTGTATAGGGAGCATGTACATCTGGTAAGGCCTTTCCTGTAGTGTGGTCAGTTTTAAATACCTGCAAAGAGAATGATGTATATATATAATTAATAATATATAAATAAGATTGATATATTTCATATTATCTAATGAGACTATATATAATACCTCAAGAATGGTATCGATGTCCACTGCGGCATATTTGATAATCATGTGCATAAATCACATCACATAGTATGCATATGCCCATCTGTTATCTTGTGTAGCACACTATAAATTAAAACATACAAAATATTAAAAAATATAACTAATTAAGCATTGTTCACATAAATAATATATACATTGCAGTCGGGAACTTACTTCCACGTTCTTCCAAATTATTGGCTAGTTCTTTTTCCTGGGGGCCTTTCATCCAGCCTTTTTGAACTCATCTAAACCCCTACATGTTAATGTAACACAATACATTGCATAATTAAATAGTAATGTAATAACATATGTTAACGGATATGAAAATGAAATATTTCTCACCGGAATAATGCCATTTTCATTTTGTGTCCATATTTTGAATTTAATTTAGTCCCCTTAGGATATAGATAATAGACAGTGAACGTCTCGGGGACAATAACTAGTAACTCCCAATGCATACCACTAGAGGTAAAAAAGTTAAAAATTAATAACTCAAAATCCACAATAAAAATGTAATTTTCTTAAGTCTAAATTTTAAGCAAAGTAGTACTTACTCCACATTGAATGGAGCTATTATCAACGTCTTCTTATTTTGAGCAAAACTTGTAAAATCATCACAGCAGTATTGTTGAACTGACGTAGGGTCTTTAGCTACTAGACTAATCAAAGATGGAATCAAAAATCCTACATGTTCGAATGGAAAATCTGCACATGTCTTGTCTAAGTAGCAGAAAAACATGTATTACATATGCATTAATAAATAAGAAACCAGATCACCAGATCCTACACAAGGTATATGGATGTATAAAGAAGATCTCACCTTATCCATAGCTCTATCACAGATGTATTCAGCCAATCATATCGAAACAACTCTAAAATATCTTGTATAAATAGTTTGCTTTTGTATGATTGACCTGCAGCATCTCCATCTATAGAAACAGTTATAGGGCAATTTATATCATGTTCACCTAACCATATTGCCATACCCCTATAATTAGGACCTAACGGGACAGGTAGGTCCTGTGGAACCCAACTTGGTAATATAAGAGGTGGAGGTGGAGGCCTAGATGCTCTGGCTGTCTTCTTTTTAACTTGTATATATATATAATTTCAGATCAATTGACATCATATACACACACTAACAATTTAACATAATGTAAATTTACCATACAGTTTCAGTATAGAGGACATCCGCTTTTGGCCACAATATCACTCCGCCTTCTGCCTCACCAAGTGTTTCACAATCTGGGTGGGCATATGGCAATGGAAGATCCATCCAATTGGGGAATATATGTACTGGGATCACACGAATCCAACCAGCTGGTAATGGAGACCCATTAAACATTTCCCCTGGTAGGGATGGGTAAGTCGACGCCTCTGCAATGACAAATTCTTTACTTTTTAGACGGCATGGCTTCAACCCCTACAAATTTTTGTGTAAAGAATGTTATATACATATATACATATCATCTTGAAAACATATCATCTTGAAAAGACTAGTTACTATGTCATAAAAATACTTACAGCGTATGTGCTAGGTGGTGGGTCTATAGGATTACTCCCAACCTCTGCAGTAGGAGTAGAGCGGGACGCCATAGGTACTGTCTATTGAGTGTCAGTCAGAGATGTCTGCCACTTGCTCATTGCTTCTTTGAGTTTCCTATCAATTAACTTATCTACCTATACATGGATAAAAGAAATGTTAGCTTCTGATTATTGAATTCTCTTTTACAGTAACATTATAAAGAAAGAATAAGTTACCTCTTCTTGTAAAAGTCCCACTTTTGGGACATGTTTGCACTGGGATGGCCTAAAGAACGCTTTGATGCCTACACCAGCGCCTGCAGCCCTAACACGTCCAGGATGCTCTGGGTTACCCAGAGCAACTGTCAATTCATCCCTTGTGCCCTCAGGGATGAACTTTCCTTGTTTCCTCAACTCGTGTAGCTCCCGCTAATCGCCAAAACAAAAATTTGTAATTAATTCAACACCACAAATAATTAATATTCGAATGATTGCTCTAAGAGTTGTATTTTACCATTTTTGCAACCACCTCAGCAGTTGCGGGCTTCCTTATTTCTCCCTTCTTATTTTGCCTCCCAGATATCTAGACATCATGGTGAGGCAGAGGTATACTATAGGGATATCTAGACATCATGGTGAGGCAGAGGTATGCTACCTATAGTAGAGGACTCTTGAGTAGTAGCAGACTGAGTAGTAGCCTCAGCCTGTAGTTTTTGGCGAATGCCTGCATACCCCTTTGGACCGATTGTGTGGTCATGCACATTCAGTGCACGCCTTGCTCTTTGCGCCTCATTGAGGGCCTAGTTAGTATGCACATTAATGATTAGGTTAGTAACACTAAATGTTAATCTTGAATAGGTGAATACAACGTATATTAATTAAATTGGGAGTGATGCCTAATACCTTGAATTCATCAGTTTTTCTTGAAGCAACAAACGCGACCCATTTTTCTTTGTCCAGGAAGTTCCACTGTTCAGTGGTTGTCTTCTTCCTCTTGTCACCTTCTTTTATGTATTCTCGGGTAAGATTTGTCCTATAGTTCCTTAGGACTCTCCCACAGCATTGCATCATGCATTTACGATGCAGCTTTTCATCCAATTCAAATATACTCTGCAAAATAGAATTGTTATTAACTAGTATCCAAAAATTTAGTAATCTATAAAATAGAATTGCAAATTAATAATAACTCACACATAAATCCTTCCATATTACGTCTTTCTTCCCCTTAGGAACTTTATGCCAAGAATCTATCTTACAACCGCAATGGCTATGAGTAACATACCCAAGATATGAAACAAACGAATTGCGATTCACTCCAATTGCATTTCCTACATTATCAAAATCCACAACAAGTTTGGTTCCATTGCCCCTTTGCGCTATTAACTTCTTCATCACAGTGATGCCCCTTCTCTTGTCAACTTTTTTGTGCTGCTCATCAAGTGCCTCAAGTGCTTCAGAGGGTACATGTGCATCATCAACCTAAAATTTGACAAAATAAACACACTTACAGGATATAACTATAAATGGACATGTAGATATAAATATATGATATATTTTTAAAACTTACATTGTGAGGTGGCGCATTGATGTCCTCACCCTCACGGTAATCATCAGCACAGTCATCAGGAGAATGCTCATCCATCTGAAAGTCCACATTCATATTGTAAAGTTCACATTGTAAAGTAATTCACATTGTAAAGCTCACATTATAAAGTTCACATTCACATTGTAAAGTAATTCATATTGTAAAGTTCACATTGTAAAGTAATTCACATTGTAAAAGTCACATTGTAAAGTAATTCACATTGTAAAGTTCACATTCAGAAAAATAAAGCATATAAAAAATATAAATATGCCTCTAATATTGCGAGTTTTTATCAATTAACAATCCTTCATTGTGATCTCTGTGCACATACAAGTCATCATTAGCTTCAATATTTGTTGGTGTTGGAAACCCAACTGAGAATGGACTAGAGCCATCATACTTATCATAGTACTCTTCTTCATCTATAGGATCTTCAATGAAATGTCTTTTATCATGAAGAACAACCAACCATTTATCATTTGCAGGATCATCGATATAAAATACTTGTTTCGCCTATGATGCCAATATGAATGGTTCACCCTTCTTGCCAATCTTTTCAAAGTTCACTAAAGTGAAACCCAATTCATCCACTATAACTCCTTTGGTGTTATCAACCCAATTACATTTGAAGAGCGGAATTCTAAAATCTATGTAGTCAAACTCCCATATATCTTCAATGACACCATAATATGACATTTTAGCTTCACGTGGACTCTTATCCTTTGCACTTGAAAAAAATATAGTCGACGCTTGAAGGGTGACCCCACTATTTTGGACGACACTCTTATCATCTTGTCACTTTGTGTAATATGTGAACCATTAATGTCATACCCTTCATATGGCATAACATCCAATTTTGGTTTAAAGGTGAGGCATTTGATAGTTTCAGTAATATCATCTGGTGTTTGAGATAGTTGATGTAAGACTTTATCTTCAAACCACTTAATAAATGTCTTGTTATGCTCTCTAGCAAGCCACATTGTATTGGCTCGAGGATATTGTCTCTTGATGAAATTGGTATGTTCCTCGATATAAACACTCACTTCGTCCATGTTGTGTAAAATATACAAGTGACCTTGTTCCAACTGCTCACGGCTGATTACTTTCACCCGTGGTCCCAAAATTCCTTTGCCAAATTGCTCCTCAATATTCTTGTCATTACCAGGAGTGTCATTACCACTGAGAAAGTCATTGCAAAAATCCATAACCTCTCTCGCCACATAACCCTCAATAATACTCCCTTCAGGCCGATAACGGTTTCAAACATCACTTTTAAAAATGCTCATGTATTGTTCAAATGGATACATCCAATGCAAGAAAACTGATCCAAACATTTTCACTTCCCTAGTCAAGTGGACAACAAGATGTACCATGATATCAAATAACGACGGAGGAAAATACATCTCAAGCTGACATAGGGTAACAACCACTTCTCTTTGCAAATTATTGAGAGTATCAGGGTCAATAACTTTGCTGCACAGACTATTGAAAAAGAAACAAAGTCTGGTGATTGCAAACCTTACATACTTCGGCAATATAGATTGAATTGCCACAGGCAATATTTGTTGCATTAGAGTGTGACAATCATGAGATTTAAGACCTATCAACTTTAGATCTTTCATTGATACCAATCTACGGATGTTGGATGAGTAACCCTGTGGCACCTTAACATTTACCAAACATTCACAAAAAGCTTTCTTCTCCTTTCTAGACAATGTGTAACAAGCGGGAGGTAAGTATGTTCTCTGATTTCCCATTTCACGTAATTCTGTTAATTCTGACCTTATTCCCATTTCACATAGGTCCAGCCTGGATTTTATCCCATCTTTAGTCTTACCTAGTATATTCAACAGAGTACCAATGACACTATCACAGACATTTTTCTCAACGTGCATGACATTGATACAATGCCTGACTGTCAAAGAACAACAATAAGGAAGATCCCAAAATACTGACTTCTTCTTGAATAAAGATTTGTCACTCTGTGTGGCCATAGTACATTGTGATCTCTTACCAAATTCATTGACAAAGTCTTTTACTCTTTCATAAACAACCTCCCCTGGTATAGGTTTAGGTGCACTCCGTTCCTCATTCAATCCATTGAATGCTTTGCACTTCCTACGATATGGATGGAATTTTGTAAGAAACCTTCAATGACCGAGATATACAGTCTTACCGCCATGTTTTAGTCTTGTTGAATCAGTGTTCTCTTCACATATAGGATACGCTTTAGCTCCTTTAACACTATATCCAGACAAATTCCCATATGCTGGAAAGTCATTAATAGTGCAAAACAACATAGCATGCAAACGAAATGTATCTCTTTGTGAAGCATCATAGGTCATCACACTTTCACCCCAGAGTTTCTTTAAGTCATCAATTAGAGGTTCAAGATAAACATCGATATCATTTCCAGGTTGTTTAGGGCCCGATATCAACAACGACAGCTTTATGTACGTATTGTTCATACACAGCCAGGGAGGAAGATTGTATATAACAAGCATGACTGGCCAAGTGATGTGTTGGCTGCTCAATGTCCCATACATATTCATCCCATCTGTACAAAGCCCAAGTCTTAGATTCCTGACTTCTTCACCAAATTTAGGGTACAATAGATCAATCTTCTTCCACTGCGGGGAATCAGACGCATGTCGTAGGATCCCATCATTATTTTTCTTAACATCTGCATGCCACCTCAAATTCTTCACATTTATCATATTGGCAAACAAGCGTTGAAACCATGATATTATAGGTAGATACCACATCACCTTGGCAGGAGAACCAGTTTTGGACTCCCCCGAAGTCGTCAATTTATACCGTGACGCACCACATTTTGCACAATCTTTCAAATCCACATAGTCCTTTAGAAATAATACACAATCATCCGGGCATGCGTGTATCTTCTTGGTATCCATTCCCATTGGGCACAATAATTTCTTTACCTGGTATGTTGAGATTGGCAGCTCGTTTCCTTCAGGAAGCATTTCTTTCAACAAAGACAACAATGACGTGAAGCTTTTGTCGCTCCATCTATTGTTAGCTTTCAGCTTATACAATCTCAACACAGTGCTAAGCTTCGTAAACTTAGTACAACCTGTATATAACAATATCTCAGCATCATGCACAATGTTTCTAAAAATGGGATGTGGATCGGTGTGCTCTACCCCACAACTATCCAGCATCACATCAACGATGTCTACTGGAACTGGTTCATTCACATCTACATCATCGGAGGCAATTCTTCTTCCACACAAGCACTGCTATCGACATCCACTGGTTTCGGGTTTGAAATCTCTCCATGCCAGTGCCATTCTGTATAGCCTTGTATAATCCCGTTGCACATGACATGACTTTTTATTTCATCACCAGTGTTGACTTTCAAGTTGTTACCGCAATGCCTACATGGACAGTAGAACCTATCTCCAGGTTGTTTCCTATGTTCCTCGGAAAATCTAATAAACTGGTCAAGACCAGATATAAACTTTGGGGTGCAGTGATTGCGAATGGACATCCATGATCTATCCATTCTATGATCAAAGAGAAAACAAGTATATATTACAATAAGATTAGGGTCTAGGGTTAACAGATTAGAGTTTTTGCATGGTTAAAACTTTAGGCCAACAAATACATGTGATGTCATTCTTATATATAATAAATGTGTACCACCTATCCCATTCTTGAACACCTAATCTCACTAGTAAGTGTATAATGTGTATTGGGTTTTCAAGAAAATTTCGGCAGCATTTCCCCGTTGTTCTCCAAATACATATGTACTTAGAGAACAAATGGGGAAATGCTGCCAAAATTTTCTTGAAAACCCAATACACATTATACACTTACATCCTAAGTGAGATTAGGTGTTCAAGAACAGTCCCAAACCGGGGACTATCAGAGATTTACTCCTAATGAGTAAATCTTGGACGGGTTTCTAGGCCAACAAATACATGTTTTGTCATTCTTATATATAATAAATGTGTACCACCTATCCCATTCTTAAACACCTAATCTCACTAGTAAGTGTATAGTTTGTATTGGGTTTTCAAGAAAATTTCGGCAGCATTTCCCCGTTGTTCTCCAAGTACAGATGTACTTAGAGAACAAACGGGGAAATACTATCGGAATTTTCTTGAAAACCAAATACACATTATACACTTACATCCTAAGTGAGATTAGGTGTTCAAGAATAGTCCCAAACCGGGGACTATCCAAGATTTACTCCTAATGAGTAAATCTTAGACGGGTTTCTAGGCCAACAAATACATGTGTTGTCATTCTATAACATTGATTTCAACATTTCGAGTGTCCATGCATGTTCATCATCAAGATAAAGATTACACATAAATTAGTATGACCTAGGGATGGAGAGATTCATAATTGATTTTAAAATTTCAAACTAGATCATGCATTATCATCAATCTACATCATACAATAGGGATTTATGTAGATGTTAGGGTGACACATCACTACAAAATCAGATATTTAACATTAGGGTTTTAATATCTTACATAGATTGATCACAAGATTTCAGCAATATAGTTAATTCAAGATTATGGTGAAATGTGTATTAGGGTTTTAATATCTTAATTCAACATGCAACAAAATTTACAGAATTAGGTCAAGCATTAGTATTCAATTAGCACGGCCATGCTAGGCCAACACAGCCACGGCCGTGGCCAGTCCACACGGTCGTGGCCTTTCTTTAATCCAACAGCCATCTGAGAGGGAGTAGGAGGAAGAAGAAGAGGTGAAATCCCACGTTGAGCAGGGTACCTACTTGAGGGTGGAGGAAGAAGAGCGAGAGCAGGTACCTTCAGGCAACCGGCAAGGAGAGCAGGGCAACCAGCGGTAGGAGGAGCAGTAGGACCAGGAGGAGCAGGAGACCGTCGGTGAGGAGAGCAGTAGCAGTGGCGGCATCGGTGAGGAGAGCAGCAACAGTAGAGGCGCTGGCAGCGAGCAGAGAATGAGAGGCAGGCGGTGGCGGTGGCGAGCAGTTGCAGCAGTAGCAGCAGGCGGCGGCGCGGAGGCAGTCGGCAGGTGACGCAGCAGCAGGCAGCGGCGACGCAGCAGGGGTCAGAACCGGAGCAAAATCGATCGATGTAACAGAAGAAAGGAGAAGAGTCTGCTATGCGTGGGGGCTATTAAGTTACTAAAAGGCGTCGGTTATCCATAACAACTGACACCTTTACTATTAAGCGTCGGTTATCCAAAGACAACCGGCATCAATTGGACATTCCTTTATCCTAATTTTTTTGGCGGGGACGGCGCGCGCACCCTTATCACGTCGATTATTCTAAGTAAACGGGCGCCCATATTGGAACTTTTGGCAGAAATTTTATCTTCATTCAGCGTCAGTTATTAGGTAAAACATTGATGTTGTATCTAATACTTTGGCGCAATTTTTTTTGCTCAAAAAAATTGGATTTTGCGGGCTACTTTAGGCGTCAGTTTCATTTCTTCAACTGACACTGAATGACAAGCGATACTCGTGTCTGGCTAGTCTTCAAATATAGACGTCGGATGTCCTTATTAACTGACGTTTAATGTTAACAGCTTCGGTTTTACTAAAAAATGGATGCCTCTAAAAGCGACGTTGAACGTTGTTTCTGTAGTAGTGCATCCTTTGCCCTCGCGAGGCCTTGGTGGTGAATTCCCCTGAAGCTTGGTCGATACCATTGACATGACGGTCGATGGTATCGATTTCTCTGGCAAGAAATCGTCTAAATATCTCTAGAGATCTCGCGAGCATCGACCATGGGATCGATGCTATCGACTTGCTCTAGAATTTGAGTTGATTATCCTATGGGTTGATCGATATTATCGATGAGGCCGTCGATAGTATCGACGGAGAAAATTTTCTATAGTTGTTGCTCGTTACCCTCGTTGCTACCATCGACACCGCGGTCGATGGTATCGATGTCCACACAGACTTGCACACTTAGCACACATATCAGAGTATCATTTTTATACTAAAAAATGAAATTAACAAAAACTACTTAAAGCACAAAAAATGAAGTAAATAACATGTATTCTACCAATGGTTGGGTTGCCTCCCAACAAGCGCCCTACTTTAACATCTTAGTCTAGACATAAGGAGACCGTTAACTTGGGTTGTCAAGGACTGTCGCTAATGATTCATTTGGCAATTTGAATTCAACCCTATCATCACCAATCCCAAGTGTCAAGCAACCTCGCCCAATTGCAATGATTACATTAGTCGTAGCTTGGAATGACCTTCCCAATAACATTTCACATTTGTCTATCTCAGGCATGTCCATGACCACAAAGTCAACAGGGAAGATGAATTTGTCAAATTTGACCAGCACATCCTCACATATACCTTGTGGCTTCACAATGGATCCATCCGCCAATTCGATTGTCATAGAAGTATACTTTGGTGTCTTCAATCCCAGCTTTTGAAAAGTGGTGAGTGGCATAAGATTAATGCCTGCTCCTAAATCACACTGAGCTTTAGGAAAATATCGACTACCTATAGAACATGGAATGTAGAAACATCATGGATCTTTCCTCTTCCTTGGAAGCCTTCCTTGAATTATAGAACTCACTATTTCATCAACACATATGACATATGTATCTTTGATCCCCCATTTCTTGTTGATGGCGTCTTTCATAAATTTTCCATATAAGGGAATTTGCTCTATAGCCTCAACCAAAGAAATGTTGATGTGGAGTTGCCGGAAAATCTCAAGAAATTTCTTAAAGTGCCTTTTCTCTTTCCTTGGCTTCAGACTATCCAGGAATGGCACTGGTGGCTCCTTAATGTGCTTGTGCGGTGGTGCATAAGTCACTTTACGGGTCTTCGCCCCTAAGCTTGCTTCAACGCCACCTTCTAAGATCGAATCTACTACATCATCTCTGGATGGCATGATTTGTGGCTGCTTCTCCGCATTGCTAGTGGCGGCTCCACTCTGAAGTACAACTTTCACCTGCTCTTCCAGAGTAGGAACTTTTCAGAACTCAAAGAGGTGGCCACGAATTTGTTAGAATTTTGAAGTGAGATGAATGGCGTCTTGTAACCCCCTGGCAATCCATACAAACTGTGAGGGTATGGAACTTTTGGTTTGTCCTCCGAGTCTATGTGCATGGTACTCTGCTCATGTATCTCCTCAACAGGAAGCCCTAGTCCTTTGTTAACTGAAATATATTTAACCTGTTGATGTGGCTGAGCAGGCTCTGCATTCCCAACTGGCTTTTATTGAATAATTTGCTTCATCACAGCCACCTCAGTCACAATTTGGTTCATTGTTGTCTCTAAAGTCCTCAGTTGTGCACCATGGCTCTGTAGTGTCTGACCAAATTGATTTAGAAATCCTCCTTGTGACTGAATTTGCTTACTGAATGTACTCATCAGCTCTTGGTTTTGCTTTATCACTTGATTAAGCAACTCATTGTTCTTGTCCTCTGCACTTGGTCGTGGTTTGGCATCCGGATCTTGCAGAAAGTTATTGGGATCCTTCCACAAAAATTTATTATCCGTCCTCCAAGCGTAGTCATTGCTCCTATATCCCTGTTGATGCATGTATTTTACATATTCTTCCTCATCAGACCCATTGCTCTCCTTCTCTAAGAGCTTCTTAGCTAGTAGGTCCATCTTCTCATTTAACTCTTTAATTGCCTTTGATTTCGATGCAACCCTGACTTGTTCCGGTGCATCTCTATCACCCCACGACTGCTTTCTAGCCATGTTCTTCAAGATCTCCCAACACCTTGTGTCTGTGTTGTTCAAGAAGAAACCAGAGCCTGCTGAATCTAAGTTGCTTCTGTCATGCTCATTGAGAGCAAAGTAGAAATTTTTCACTTGTTTTTCCCTATCTAGCCCATGATGTGGGCACCTCCTCAGCATGATCGGGAAGCACTCCCATGTCTCTGAATAGGTCTCACCGGCCTTTTGATTGAAATTATGAATCTTTCTTACGAGGTCATTCGTCTTCTCAGGTGGGAAAAATCTCTCGAAGAAAACTTCTATCATTTGGTCCCAAGTCTCGACGTACTCATCGTCAAGGTTGTGCAGCCACTCTCGTGCATTTCCCGCTAAAGAACTGGGAAAAGGCTTCAAGTACAGTGCCTCTTGTGGAAACCTATCAATCTTTATCATATCACAGCTTTCCACAAATTGGGTGATGTGGGTCACTGGATCTTCATTCTTCAGCCCATGAAATGCATTAGACTTGACTAGGTTAATCAGTGTCGGATCGATCTTGAATGTAGGAATGTTGATAGCCTCCCTTTTGATCGGCCCCTTTGACGCAGATGAAGAAGAAGCCTTGATCTTCTCCCATATTGTCTGTTCCTCAGCCATTGCTTTAGATTCAGAATCTATGCTTATGTCCTCGGGTTGATTGTAGATATGCTCCTCTTCACCACCCGATCTCGAAGGCAGAACCTCAGGTGTCGACTGTGTGTAGTCTGTACTATGCGTCTTCACCATGCACTGGTACCTGAAATGTGAGAAATTGAGTAAGTACCACGCTAAATGAATAAATAATCTGAAAGATAGACAATTAATCTCAAAAATAAAATTTCTAATAAAAAGGAAAAGGTGGCCTAGAGTGGCCGCTTGCAGCCCTCATAGTGCTGAAAATTGTCGTTTCCCCGGCAACAGTGCCAAAAACTTGACACGAGTTTACCGTGCGTAAAACGCAAGTATACACGTCAATGTAATATAGGCCTTGTGAGGCCCGAGTCAAACACAGGGACACGTAAATTTCGGTAGACTACTAATAATTCTTCACGATCAGCTAGACCAATTATAAAAGTTGATAGTTGTTTTGAAAAAGAAAATAAAAATAAAGAAATCGATTAAATGGTTAGTTTAATCAATTAAAATGGAATCTCTAGGATTGCGGTTTCACCACGAGTTCTCGTTGTTCTAATTCTTACAAAATTATCCCAATTTGTCTCGTATTCCTAGTAGTGTCCTGTAGTCAAAATTGCTCGCTTCCGCGATGCAATTTACTACCTTAATCTAGGTCGGTTCCATGCCAGTAATAACCTATACCCTAGACCAGGTGCATGAAAAACATGTCTCTGGGTTCCCACCATTAAGCGTACATCGCCTTTTCCAAAGGATTTATTAGTTAATGTGATTACCACCTCTTTTCAACTGTTAATTCTTCGTCAAAAGCAATTAAGGGTATTAAATTACCATTATGGTGATCAAGCACAATGATAGCAATGGAGAAAATGATATCATACCATGGATTTGAGGGACAAATTATGACAAACTATGTAAAAAGAGTCATACAACGATTGCCCGGGCTACTCTCGGTCCTAAAGACAAAGGGGATTAGCGCTGCATGTTCATCTCAATGAAAAACATCGTGAAAGAAGAAGGAAACATAAGGGAAACGTGGATGGAGATGATGTAACCCCTGATCGAAGGAGATCTGGATGCTCCTCGGTGTGAGATGCATGTTCTTCAACCTTCCGGTAGGAGAATCGTTTGTCTACGACTCTGGAAACATCTGGGGCATAGCTCTGGACTCCGTTCTTTGCTCTCTTCTCTTTCGAGACTCGTGCGGTGGCTATGGGCGTGAATGTACGGCTTGGGCCATCTTTCTTATGTATAGGTATCACTTACGGCTCACAAAATATCACGGTCGTTTGATTAAAATCAATTTGCAAATTTTCCTGATCTGACGGCATCGATACCATCGACGGGGTGTCGATGGCATCGACCCGCGCAAGGTCCTGGTACCTCTTTGCTTCTTGGTGCTCTCTCTGATGGTAGATCGATACCATCGACCAGACTTGTCGATGGTATCGACTTGTTGATCTTTGGCATACTGATGTAACCTCGATAGCATCGACCATTACATCGATGGTATTGACCAGTTCTGCTTCTTCTCTGGTTGTGTGTTGTGGCCTTGTCGATGGCATCGACCACCTGTCGATGGTATCGACAGCTTCAGACATGCAAATTGCCTGGAATAATGAGAAAAACACTAATCAAATCCAAGAAATATGATCATTTATACAAAGTACGATGAAACAAGGTAAATTTGATGCATAATAAGATTATAGGCCAAAGGAAATGAATCATGCGATATAAACCACAAATATGACCAATAAATGCACAAAATGAATGCAAAACTAGCCTATAAAAGTGAATCAAAACCCTTGCATCACTATGCTCACTTCTAAAACTTTTGTGGTCCTTTTATGTAGGATCACATGTGATACTAGTATCCAAGGGGTCCTAGGGGAGAGTATGTTCACCTCCTTGGTGGGTATGATAACCACAAAAGATATGCACGCACGTGCATGCTTGCATGTGCCACGCCTCGCCTGTCTTTACTGGACATGGGCTCGGGCTTGTGGCTTGTGGATTTTAGATTGTGGGAATTGTATTTAGTCTTCCGTCTTCTTTTTTTATGAATGCATATTCATCATGATTTTCAGTCGCCTCTCTGGGACTAATTCGATTCAATACTTTTGATTTCATCTCTTTAATCTCACAAAATTCAAGATTTCTTAACTAATTCAATTATCAATATTATTAACCAGATTTATATTGATTTTGTGCAAGTCTTGACTAGGTTCAACCATCGAATGGAATTCGCTCAAGATCCTCTCAACTTTGATCTTGACCAAACGGTTTTCCCTAATAGTCTACCCATCTGGTTTTGACCTCTCGGTCTCATACATTCACCTACACGGTCCTCCACTCACTACTCTACCTAAACAGACCTTACGACACTTAACAGGTTCAAAACCTTTTGGACTGAGGATTGATTGGATATTGAAGACCGTTTGGAGGCCATCGGTCCTCAAGACTATTTGGACGACGAAGACCATTTGACGCAATACAATTTCAAGACCATTTGGCACCATACGGTCTCAAGACCAATAGGCCAGTCACCCACAAGACCGTTCGGGTGCCAAGACCGTTTGATCAACGAGACCGTGCAAGCCCCATCATCCTCAAGACCATTTGGATCCCATCGGTCTTCAAGACCGTTTGCATCTCCAGATCGTTTGGAAGCAAGACCGTTTGGGGTGCAAAACCGATCAGATACAAGACTGATAGAGCAAAGAGCTCAAGACCGTATGGTCAGTTCAAACGGTCATTTGGTCAGTCCAATCGGTCTCCAAAACCGTTCAGTGCAGACCGATTGCCCGAGACCGTTTGGATCTGTTTGGTCTTCAAGACCGTTTGGACAGAGACTCGAGACGGATTAGAGGCAGAGACTGATAGAAGCCAAGACTGTTTGGATGTCAAATAGTCTCCAAAACCATTTTCTCCAAACCGTTCAAGCAAACTATTTGCTCCAAATCGTTTGGAGCAAACTCACAGCAAAAATGTGTACCCCATCCAAGCCTATAAATAGGACCATAAAGGTCCTCATTTGGGGATCCATTCCAGGACACCGGGAGGTTGCTGGAGCAAAGGATCAGTCTCCCTTCCACACCGTTGCCACTCCACCATCTTCATGCCATTGCCACACCACCCACACCTCCTCTTACTGCGAGCAAGGAGGCCGAGAAGAGAAAGAAGGTGGAGAAGAAGGTCTGCCCATCCCACCTTGGTGGTTCTTCCTCCTCGTCCAGATCTGCCCCGAGGTGATGTAGAAAACCGCATCATCTTCACCGAGCTGCGACTACCTTATGCATCATGCTCATAGAAGAATCTTCCTTCTCTCTTATTCTTCTTGTTTCTCACATCATGAGCGAGTAGTCCCTTCTCGCTGGGGTGCGGGGACTAGCCCCGCTACTCATGCTTTCATGTCTTTATATTTAACATTCTAAGGCAATATATATAACTTTTCATTTCGTTGTTAACTGATAATGTTTGTAGTTTGATTACCTGCTTGTTTTCATCTTGTTCTTCCCTATGTTGTGAGAACTTCTATATGTAGGGTAGAATATTGATTAATGAGGTAGACCCTCAAACTAGAAATAGAATGGGATTCCTTGGAGTCATAAGTGTGTGACCCGTAAGGGGATGAGCCATCTAGCCCACAGTGATGCTTCTGTGTGCCTACCTGTAAGGGCGGCCCACAACTTCAGTTGGATATTGTATCTTCTTTGTTTATCATCAATGTTTGCTTGCAGATTAATCACCTACCTACTTGTTGGTTAGCACGGTTGACTCCTTGACAAGACTTCTGATAGGGTTCCTTAGGGTCGTAAGTGTGTGATCCGTGAGGGGACGAGCCATCTATCCCACGGTGATGCTTCTGTGTGCCTACCCGCAAGGGGGGGCTCAGCCTCAGTTGGATGTTGTATCTTCAGAGCTGTAAGTGAGTGATTCAGAGGGTGACGAGAAATCTGATGCCTAAGGTGACGCTTACGTAAGCCTATCCTCACGGGGGGTTCACAGCAGCTCCATTTGGATAGTTAGATTCTTGCCTGGGTGTTATGTGTTTAGATGAGTTTGCATGTGCAGTGGTGGTGAAACCTGGTACCATCCCAGCGATTCTATATCATTAATCTAGAACAAACTTTATTTATGCTCTTTTACTTTCTTGCATTTAGTTTAATCAACCACAAACCAATCAATCGTTCTAAATATTAGTCTTACTTGACCTAGATTCGACTAACAAAGATTCTTTAAAATGTTGTCCTTTTGGATTTGATCCTTAACTATACTACGATAAGACCCATCCGTTTGCAGGTGGTATTATTGCACAAGGTTTTGGTAAAAGCTTGGGGATCTCAACCCCGAGTGAATTTGTTAATGCGATAATATTCCACGTCAAATTCTGGCGCCGTTGCTGGGGACAATGGAATCAGTTAGTCAAATCTAGTTCTTTTGATGCTAATTTAGGTTTTTGCTTTTTCTTTTGATAAAATTGATCATCTACTTGAATTTCACTCTAACTCCATCAATCTTACTTCAGATCTTTTCATCTCAGGTACCATCAAGGACTAGTGCATGCACCGATTGAACAGTCTCGGACTCACTGCCAGCTTTGATCCGGAGATTGACAGAACCTTTCATCGTCAAAACAGAGAGAACTAATCAAGAATGGCTCAAGAAGAGGAAGTAGCTCGAAGGGTAGCTCAAGCCCTCGCTATACAAAGAGAGAGGCTCATGCAAGAAGCCAGAATTGCAGTTCAAGAAGAAATCCTAGCAGCACAAGCAGCAGCGCAAGTGATAGAACTATACAAAAGGATCTTAGGGAATTATCAATCCCTAAAGTTGTCGATGTTCATCACCCAGTCCAAACTTCTCCCATCCATGCCCCCAACTTTGAGATACGAGCACATTGGATCACCTTGCTCTATGACAATCCATTTTATGGTAAACAAGGAGAAGATAGCCAAGAACATCTTCTGAGATTCATCGATCTATGTGTTATGACGAAGCAAAATGGAGTGTTTGATGATGTTATTCGACTCCGACTCTTCAAGTATTCTCTTGCTGATAGAGCCATAAGTTGGTACAACTCCCTACAATGTGAACTCATCACTACTTGGGAGCAGCTTCAAAAAAAATTTAGAAAAGTTCTATCCTCCTTCTCTCACTTATGAAATTAGGGGTCGTATAACAATGTTCACTCAGGCCCCTGGAGAAACCCTTGTTGAAGCATGGGAAAGATATAAAGAGCTTCTACGCAAGTGTCCACACCATGGCATTCCCAAGAATCAACTCATCGAGATCTTCTATAGAGGTGTAGATGACGATATCAAAAGATTCTTAGATTCCTCATCTAAAGGGAACTTCATGCTTCAAAGTTATGACAACACATGGAGAGTTGTTACCCTTAGAGCTAAAAATCAAGCTAATTGGGGAAGATCTGTAGGTAAAGGAGTGTTGAAAGTAGTTATGGATGAAGTTATTCCAAAATACAAATCTATCACTGAAACCCTCAAACTCTTAGTTGCCAAGAAAGATCATATCGAATCATCCCTTGCTGCATTTGGAAGAGGAAGTTCACCCCCTCAATAACAAGAACAGATCAAGTCTGCTTCACTGTTCTGTGAAGCATGTAAAAGTACTGATCATTGCACTTTAGCATTCAATATTCTCTATGACGTTGTTCTAAGCAACGCATGCGGACAGGGAGATAATGGTCAAATGGAAAATCTTAACACTGTCAACTCCATCCCTGGTCAAGGATATTACAATCTAAATCAGAATATGAACCATCCTGGTTTTCAATATGGAAATCCTTCAGGAGCAGAAAACTCATGACAAATTGGTTCAAACAATCAACAACGAGGCCCACCAGGATTCCAGTATAACCAACAATAAAATTTTGGGAATCAAGGGAACTTCAGAGGCAACTTTCCAAATAGGAACTTCAACAATTATTAGAACAACTCGCAATTCTAGAATCCCAACCAGGTACCTTACCAAAATAAACAACAAGGGCAACAAACTAGACCCATTTCTCCTAATGACAAACTGATGACCATTGAGAAGATGTTGCAGTCGCAGTAAACCATGATAGCTAACCATAAAACCTTGATAGCTAACCAGCAAGCACATCATAAAGCCATTGAATCTCAACTAGCTCAACTTGCGGCTAGCGTGAAGCCACCTGTTGGAGCCTTTACTGGTCAACCGGAGAACAACCCTAAACATCCTGAGCAATTGAAGGTTGTTATGACTCATTCTGGTAATGTATATCCTGACCCTTCTGCCAAGACACCAGTGGTTGTCATAGATAAACAGGACCAGGTGAATGTTCAAGTTGACAAAGAACCTGAACCTATTCTGAAGGAGCATCCAAGCAATGATAAGTCAGAGAAAGGAAATTCTATGAAACCTGCTACAAAAGAGGAAGAAGCAATAGCAGAGCCTGATATTCCTGTGTACAAGCCTCGTATACCTTTTCCAACTTATTTAAGGCAAACAAAGCTTGATACTCGTTTCAATAAGTTCAAAGAAGCTATGAAAAAGCTTCATGTTGATATTCCCATTTTAGATGTTATGGCTGAGATACCAGCTTGGACAAAGTATTTGAAGTCACTTCTCACCAGGAAATATATAACTGAAGAATATAAAACAGTCAAGTTAGCAACAACGACTTCAAACATCATCCAGAGTAAGATGCCCAAGAAGCAGAAAGATCCAGGATCTTTTGGGATCTCTTGCCATATTGGTGATTCATCGTGTAAGAAAGAATTGTCTGATCTTGGCGCCAATATCTCCATCATGCCACTTAGCCTTTGCAAAAGGCTAGGGTTTGCTGAACTTCTCCCGACTGGCATGACCATAAAACTTGTAGATAACACTGTGACTCTACCTTTAGGAATCATTGAGGATGTCCATGTCAAGGTAGGAAAAGATTCATATGTTTCGTGTGACTTTGTCATCATGGATATAAAATAAGATACTAGATACCCACTCATCTTTGGACGTCCGTTCCTCACCACTGCAAGAGCCCTAATCGATGTTGAAGCAGGAACTTTGCTGCTCAGATTAGGTAAAGAAACTCTTGAATTCATGGTTTTTGAAAGCATGTGAAGGCCAAGCATGCAAGAGGAAGTCTACTTGATTGAGTGTGTAGAGCATATGTCACTCCTAATGTGGGAGGATTATGAACAAGAAGATCCTTTAGGGATGACCCTCACTAATCAGAATGCAGAAAGTTCAGATGACCAATAAGTGAAAAGTTGTATTTTCCACCTCGATACTGCTGAAGAAGATCCTGAAGCCAAGATTGAGGAACTAAAAGCAGTGGATGTTACTGAAGAAGAATGTGAAAAGCCACAAGCTCCTGAAATGAAGCCCCTACCGGAAGGATTGAAATATGTGTCTCTAGATGAACTCAAGATCTGCCCAGACATCATAAATTCAGATCTAACGGTGGAACAAGAAGACAAACTTTTGAAGGAATTGAAGGAAAGAAGAAGAGCAATCGGCTATAAGATGAGCGACCTCACTGGGGTTAGTCAACCGTTGTGCATGCATAAAATCCCCATGATGGAAGATCACAAGCCAACTATTGAACATCAACGCAAATTGAATCCAAATATGAAGGAAGTAGTCCATCTTGAAGTCATTAAACTGCTCACTGATGGGATAATCTATCCGATATCAGATTCACCATGGGTGAGTCTCGTGCATGTGGTCCTGAAGAAAGGTGGAACTACTGTGATACGAAATAAAAACAATGAACTCATCCCCACTCGAACGATTATAGGATGGAGGATGTGTATTGATTATAGAAAGTTAAACAAGGCAACTCGAAAGGATCATTTCCCAATGCCTTTTCTTGATCAAGTATTAGAACGGTTGGCTCATCAAGAATATTTCTATTATCTCGATGGTTACTCTGGATTCTATCAAATAGCCATACATCCAGATGACTAAGAGAAAACAACTTTCACTTGCCCATTCGGAACATATGCATTTAGAAGAATGTCGTTCGGCCTCTGTAATGCACCTACAACCTTCCAGTGTTGCATGGCTGCCATATTCTCTGGTCTCACTAAAACAATTATGGAAGTTTTTATGGATGATTTTTCTGTATGCGGAGATTCATTTGACTCATGCCTAAAACACCTCTCCCTTGTCCTCAAATGGTGTGAAGAAGCACATCTTGTGTTAAACTGGGAGAAGTGTCACTTTATGGTAAAGGAAGGCATTGTCCTCAGCCATATGGTCAGTAATCGAGGAATTGAAGTAGACAAGGACAAGATCAAAGTAATTTCCAAGCTCTCTATCCCTATCAATGTAAGGGAAATTCGCGCGTTCCTAGGTCATGAGGGCTTTTACCGACGGTTTATAAAGGATTTCTCAAAGATAACCAAGTCAATGATAAACTTTCTACTAAAGGATGTTGAATTCAATTTTTACGAAGAATGTGTTAAAAGTTTCAACCATCTAAAGCATGTTCTTACAACAACACCCATCATCAGAGCCCCTGATTGGGATCACCCATTTGAAATTATGTGTGATGCCAGTGATTATGATGTGGGAGCTATTTTAGGACAATATATAGAAAAGAAACATTATGTGATCTACTATGCATCGAAGACCCTTGACGAGGCTCAGAGGAATTATGCAACTACTGAGAAGGAACTTCTTGCAGTCATGTATACCTTTGAAAAGTTCAGATCCTACCTCATAGGTTCAAAAATCATTGTCTACAAAGATCATGCTTCCATCCATTACCTCCTAGCTAAGAAAAATGCTAAACCCAGGTTAATAAGATGGATTCTCCTCCTACAAGAATTTGATCTGGAAATAAGAGACAAGAAAGGTACAGAGAATGTTGTAACAGACCACCTCAGTCGCATCCACACTCTGAATACTAAAAAGATCCTGATTAACGATTCTCTTCTGGATGACCAACTAATGAGAGTTTCAGGGGCTATCCCTTGGTACGCGGACTATGTAAACTACCTGGCTGTAGGTGTTATCCACCCTGAATGCACCGGAAGTGCATTGAAGAAATTCATGCATGATGTAAACCAATATCACTGGGATGAGCTGTACCTCTTCAAACTCTGCGATGATAGTCTATATAGACATTGTATCACTGAGGAAGAAGATCAACTTATCTTAGAACAATGTCACTCGGGCCCAGTTGGAGGCCACATGAGTTCCAAGAAAACTGCCTTAAAGGTTTTGCAATGTGGATTATTTTGGCCAACCATATCCAAAGATTCCTATGACTTTGTTCTATCATGTGACAAATGTCAAAGAACATGTAACATAACAAAGAGAGATGAGATGCCACTGAATTTGTGGCAAGAAGTCGAGATATTTGATGTTTGGGGTGTGGACTACATGGGTCCATTCCCATCTTCTCATGGATTTTCATACATCCTAGTGGCAGTAGATTACGTCTTAAAATGGGTTGAAGCCATATCAAACGTTACTAGTGATTCCAAACCCGTCATGAAGATGTTCAAAGATATTATCTTCCCCCGATTCAGAGTCCCACGCACTGTGATTTCCGACGGAGGTTCTCATTTCTTGGAAAGAAGCTTTGAAGCATTGCTGAGGAAATATGGTGTAACTCACAAGGTAGCCTCACCCTACCATCCACAAACTAGTAGACATGTAGAGGTTTCTAACCATCAACTCAAGGCTATTCTGGAAAAGACTGTAGGTTGCAATCGGAAAGATTGGTCAGTAAAAATCAATGACGCATTGTGGGCCTACCGAACTGCTTTTAAAACTCCCCTTGGGGCTACACCTTTTCGACTAATCTTTGGAAATTCATGCCACCTACCAGTAGAATTGGAACACAAAGCATGGTGGTCAATAAAACAACTAAATTTTGATATGAAAGAAGCATGCCAAGCTAGGATTCTGCAACTCCAGGTGCTGGAAGAACTCCGAATGACAGCTTATGAGAATGCTAGAATCTATAAAGAGCGCACAAAGTTGTGGCACGATGATCATCTCAAGAGGAAGGACATTCAAGTGGGAGACCAGGTCCTGCTGATCAACTCAAAACTGAGGTTATTCTCAGGGAAACTCTGTTCTCGTTGGACTAGACCATACATTGTTAAGAGCATCTATCTGCATGGTGCTTTCATTTTATGGAGTGAAAAGTTAGGAGATATCGTGGCTAATGGCCAATGATTAAAAAGATATTTCACCTCAGTCGACACAGGCATCAACGCATCACTGGATCTCTCCAAACTAGATTGCATCCACTATAAAATCTAAAGGAATAAATTCAAGCCATCGACGTAAAACAAAAGCGCTTGTTGGGAGGCAACCCGATAAATATATTCATATTTAGTTTCAATTTTGAAATAGAAATTTTGCTTAATTTTGTTTTTACTTTTTAGATAAATTTTCACCAAATAAAAATCGCATCGTGAGATGCTATCTTGAGTTTTGATTGGTCTTTATTTTTGAGATTTTCAGATGGAGGACGCACGCTGATTGAAATGCAACCACATTTGGTAGTCCAAACGGCATGAACTTTCCCCTCCATCGCAGATTTAGAGTTTGCTTGGGATGAGAAAATTTCTAAGTTCGGGGTGGAGGGTGGGTGGTATGTATCTTACTTTCCACCTTCACCCATCTAATTCAGACTTAAGATTTCATCATTGCATTTTTATCAAAATTTTCAAATTCTTCAAAAATTTTAAAAAATTCAAAAGAAATTGAACGTATACTTGATGAAGTTTTGACACTTTTCGTTCGATCTCTATGCATTTTGAATCATTTCACCCTCCTTATTCGAAGCAAATCCTCAAAAGGACCTTCTTCTAAAAACTAGCCTTTTAATTGAAATCATCTTAGGAAGCTTATGAACCCTAACATCATGATCTTTATGTAAAAATAGCAAGCGTCTGTCGAACTGATAGGGATCAAACACGTCGTGCTTCCTAACTGACTAGTGGAACAACAACATGGAATCCCCACCGGATCCTCATCAAGTCATTATCTGAGAAGAGTGCGATAAAGAGAACAATCCGGTGCACAGAATTGTAAATCAAGTTACATTCTGATTTGAACTCTCTTCTACACTTCTTCTACCATCTTCGTACCCCTCCATCCCTCAAAAAGAAACAAAAATTAGCCAAAATAGTGTCAAACCCTAAGTTCGGGGTGGCACGCCACTCTCCTCTATATATGATTCTTCCATACCCCTCGCAAATTAATAGGGGCATACCACCAAGAAAAGATGTCAAAGTGCACACAAAAAAATGCAATCTCGAGTCGAATAGAGGAGAGATTCGCACAAAAAATGCAATAAATGAAATTGCAAATAATGAAATAAAAATCTTGAATTGAATATAGGATAAAATTATTTCTTCCTTCCATACCACCCTTCACTCCCTTTTCTACCTAATGGCACAATAAATGCCTCCACTACCATGAAATACACCAGTGTCAGATCATATGCATACTTGTTGTTCTATGGGTATCTCTGGACTCTTACGAAACTACTTGACATGCTTGTTGTTGGAAAAAGTGAGGAGGAAGTGAAATTGGAAAGCAAACTCAGGAACGAAGATATGGTAAGATGTGTTCAGTGGTCTCAGGAAGTTGAGATGCTTAGTCATACTGAGCAGAAAAGAAACAATCATGATGTGAAGAGGATGCAATCACATGATCAGAAAGTATTCATTTGGCGGCTATTTCAGATTTTGTGTTACTCAAGGACGAGCAACATTTAAGTTCGGGGTATTCTGATGAATGCATATTCATCATGATTTTCAGTCGCCTCTCTGGAACCAATTCCATTCAATACTTTCGATTTCATCTCCTTAATCTCACAAAATGCAAGATTTCTTAAGTAATTCAATTATCAAGATTATTAACTAGATTTATATTGATTTTGTGCAGGTCTTGACTAGGTTCAACCATCGAATGGAATTCGCTCGAGATCCACTCAACTTTGGTCTTGACCAAATGGTTTGCCCTAACAGTCTACCCATGCGGTTTTGACCTCTCGGTCTCAGACATTCACCTAGATGGTCCTCCACTCACTACTCTACCTAAATGGTCTCAAGACCGTATGACACTTAACGGGTTCAAAATTGTTTGGACCAAGGACCGATTGGATGTTGAAGACCGTTTGGAGGCCATCGGTCCTCAAGACCGTTTGGACGATGAAGACTGTTTTACGCCATACGGTTTCAAGACCGTTTGGCGCCATACGATCTCAAGATCGATAGGCCAGTCACCCATAAGACCATTCAGGTGCCAAGACCGTTTGATCAGTGAGACCGTGCAAGCTCCATTGGTCCTCAAGACCATTTGGATCCCATCGGTCTTTAAGATAATTTGCATCTCCATACCGTTTGGAAGCAAGACCGGTTGGGGCACAAAACCGATCAGATACAAGACTGATAGAGCAAAGAACTCAAGACCATATGGTCAGTCCAAATGGTCTTCAAGATCGTTTGGTCAGTCCAATCGGTCTCCAAAATCGTTTAGTGCAGACCGATTGCCCGAGACTGTTTGGATCTATTTGGTCTTCAACATTGTTTGGACAGAGACTCGAGACCGATCAGAGGCAGAGACTGATAGAAGCCAAGACCGTTTGGATGTCAAATGGTCTCCAAAACTGTTTGCTCCAGACCGTTCAAGCAAACTATTTGCTCCAAACCGTTTGGAGCAAACTCGCAGCAAAAATGTGAGGACCCCATCCAAGCCTATAAATAGGACCATAAGGGTCCTCATTTGGGGATCTATTCCAGGATGCCAGGAGGCTGCTGGAGCAAAGGATCGGTCTCCCTTCCACACTGTTGCCACTCCACCATCTTCACGCCATTGCCACGCCACCCTCACCTCCTCTTGCTGCGAGCAAGGAGGTTGAGAAGAGAAAGAAGGTGGAGAAAAGGTTTGCCCATCCCGCTTCGGTGGTTTTTCCTCCTCGTCCATATCTGCCCCGACGTGACGTAGAAGACTACAGCATCTTCACCGAGCTATGACTACCTTCTGCATCATGCTCATGGCAGAATCTTTCTTCTCTCTTATTCTTCTTGTTTCTCGCACCATGAGCGAGTAGTCCCTTCTCGTTGGGGTGCGGGGACTAGCCCCGCTTCCCATGCTTTCATGTATTTACATTTAACATTCCAAGGCAATGTATATAACTTTTCATTTCATTGTTAACTGATAATATTTGTAGTTTGATTACCTGCTTGCTTTCATCTTGTTCTTCCCTATGTTGTGAGAACTTCTATATATAGGGTAGAATGTCGATTAATGAGGTAGACTCCCAAACTAGAAATAAAATGGGATTCCTTGGAGGCGTAAGTGTGTGACCCATGAGGGGATGAGCCATCTAACCCACGGTGATGCTTCTATGTGCCTACCCGCAAGGGGGGGCCACAACTTCAGTTGGATATTGTATCTTCTTTGTTTATCGTCAATGTTTGCTTGCAGATTAATCACCTACCTACTTGTTGGTTTGCACGGTTGACTCATTGACGAGACTTCTGATAGGGTTCCTTGGGGTCATAAGTGTGTGATCCATGAGGGGATGAGCCATCTAGCCCACGGTGACGCTTCTGTGTGCCTACCCGCAAGGGGGGCCCTCAGCCTCAGTTGGATGTTGTATCTTCAGAGTCGTAAGTGAGTGATCCGGAGGGTGACGAGAAATCTGATGCCTAAGGTGAACCTTACGTGAGCCTATCCTCATGGGGGGTTCACATCAGCTCCATTTGGATAGTTAGATTCTTGCCTAGATGTTATGTGTTTAGATGAGTTTGCATGTGCAGTGATGGTGAAACCCGGTACCATCCCAGCGATTTTATATCATTAATCTAGAACAAACTTTAATTCTGCTCTTTTACTTTCTTGCATTTAGTTTAATCAATCACAAACCAATCAATCATTCTAAATATTAGTCTTACTTGACCTAGATTCGACTGACAAAGATTCTTAAAAATGTTGTCCTTAGGGATTCGATCCTTAACTATATTGTGGTAAGACCCGTCCGCCTGCGGGTGGTATTATTGCACGAGGTTTTGGTAAAAGCTTGGGGATCTCAACCCCGAGTGAATTTGTTAGTGCGATAATATTCCACATCATTTTTGCATAAGGAATAACTATATGATTAATTTTTAATTTAATTAATAGTTTTTTTAAAACAAATTTATTAATCCTAATTAGAAAGTATTTTTCTTACTGTTCTTTTTGACAATATATACAAGAGCGATCGAGTGATTGCATCTTAATTGGAATAGGATTTTGGTGTATGTAAGGCTATAAACAAGCCTTCGGTCATTAGTGTTAAACACATCTCACAAACTCAGGCATCAACGTTCATTCCATTGTTTTGCAAATCCTAACCCAGATCTTTTGATTGTCACTTCTAAACTGCTCCAAAGAGACTTTCTCCTATGAGAAGTGAGTTTTTCTTTCCTCCCTTCCTATACGCGATCTGTCAGGTAGTGGTTCCTATGGCGACTAGACTGCACTAAATTTTGAGATCGATGATTGGACCATGCACTAGTCTGTATCGTTCATCGTCAACACAAGTGAGACATTTTATATAGGTTTGCGACCTAGTCGACTAGAAGAACGACATCTATCCATAAGGATTGCATGCCGCTGATTTGTTTTAGTATCACAATTATTTTTTAATAAACGATCTGGTCTGAGTGTAGGTACATAAGGCTACAGAATAGGAAGTGGAAATAAAAATTTTATTGCCATGTTCTCCATAAACCAGTGGATCGCATCAATAACTATATAATATAAAGGATGGTTTTGAGGATATACCTAGCCCTAGAGTAAGTCCAGCAATATATCCTAGTCATTGTAGTCATGCAATTATCTTCTAGTTTCACTAGGAATCGTCTATGGATCCTCCATGAACAACAAACTCGAACGACATCTGAAACAACTTCTAATCTCTCTATGGACTATTGGTTGACATCATCCTCCTAGAGATGGGAAAAGGTCACCTCGCCTCTAGAGAAATCCACACGGACCACCTAGAACTCTTGTCATCTTGCTAGAATGGGCAGAAAGGAGTTCTCCCTCCCGTTTGTAGACTAGTCACCAACTTGCTCTCCTACAATTGTTCTCCCTTGTTGTCCCTCCCTTTATCGGGTAGGACTTGCTGGGGTTCTCTCGCTTACCAAAACTAGAGAAGACAAACAACTGTAAGAGGCAATTGATGTGTCTGAGAATTCCCCAGTACCCCTCTATTTCTAGGAGGGGTTAGGGTCAGGGTTCCCAGTCTATATGGGCGTGGAAGGGACCAGAAGATCATGAATTTTCACAACTTGCAAATGTCGAACCGGTTGGTTGGAAGCTGAACCGGTTGGTTGGCAACCGAACCAATTGATTCACACATGAGTTGTTCAGTTCTCTCAGTGAATCTGTCGTTTCTCTATGTTTCCTAGTTGTATATGAATTAGCAAATTTGAATACAATTAATGCACAACATGATGTCAACACTAATCCTTGATAAAATCAAATTTCTCCATGAATTAGAGGACTCGTCCTGCGAGCCAGTCATCTCAAGACCTCAACCAGTCAATTGGTGAGCCCAACCGATCAATTCACTGAGTGAACCAGTTGGTTCTCTCCTTTGTTTAGGAAGAACTCAGCTAATTCAATATTCAATCAACGTGACACTCCAATCGGTCGTTTTATCACATGAGCCAATCGGTTAGGAGTCCAGTCAGTTAATTTGCTGCTTGAACTAAATACCTAAATACCTTAATAATCAATCCAATCATCATTCAAGATCAAACTCCTCTTTTAGGTCATGACCTATGTGTGTGACCCTATAGGTCCCATGTTACATTGGCAGTGAATGTCCATAAACAATTACGAAATCACAAGCAAAGAGTGGTGCCTAGTCACACATCATTGTTATCCAAGTAAATGGAAAGTTGGAGAACAACTTCAACCTTCAATCTGTGTTTGGTGTTGTATCATTTATATAATTCCTTTATCTCTGATATCCAGATTGAACGTGAGCCATGGATCTACCATCCTCTTTAATATTCAATCTATGTTCCTTGCTATAGAAGACTGTCTGAGATATATGTAATCTCAATATCACAAATTGACTCACATGTGCATGGTCATGCATTTCTCAGTCTTGCTAATTCAAGAGGCATAGGATATCATACTCACATAGGAGGGACAAATCCCATCTACATCACTCACAGTCATCCCCATGTGTCACGGTGTTCCTAATCATTACCTTTATGGAAATCATTATTTAGGACTATGGTGGATGATGTTAAAGCACACCGAACAATATGTGATGAGTGTAGCAACTTCAGATCTAAGAACCACAATCACCACTAACACTGTGAGAGCTAATTATGACCACCATAGCATTGGTTTTCATGTGTTACTCTCATGGTGGGTCTATCTGGTACACTATTCTCTAACAAGTATATGTGTGCTTGGTTTGATATCACCAGATCATGACCAATGAGATTCTATCATCAACCAACACATAGTTTAGTCTTATGTGTTATTGTTGTCTATCAGCCTTCCACAATAACATCCAACTGGGGATGTAATGAGAATGTATACTCTTAACATCTGTATAATCTCATTGTTGAAGTCATGCACTTGAAGACACACATCATTGAGTAATATCATTCTACAGACATTTATAATGTTACTTCATTATCTCATAACTGAATAAAACAGAATAAATTGGAAGCTTTCCTTTTATTAATAACATCATTTACAAGTTATGCCATTACAATCACCATATGATTGGCTCTCTGGGCATACATACCAATAGACTCTCACATGCACTTAGAGACAATCACCCATGGATTTCAATCCAAGTGATCTAACATGACCATCATGCTTCTGCTATGAAAGTGCCTTTGTGAAGGGGTCAACAATAATATTGCTCTCGGTTGGTACTTTGCAAATCTTTGCATCTCCTCAGTGTATAATCTCTCATATGAGATGGAACCACATTTGTATATGTTTGGGACACTGATGTGATATGGGTTCCTTAGCATGTGTAATAGCTCCATTGTTGTCACAATATGATTGCATTGTTGATGCTTTGAACAACCACAAGTTCAAAGATGAACTTCTTGATTCATATAGCCTCCTTTGCTACATTTGATGCAGCAATATACTCGGACTCTGTTTTAGAATCAGAAACTGTCTCTTGATTGGAACTCTTCCAGCTTACAACTCCATTGTTTAGGCAATACATGAATCCTGATTGCGATCTGTAACAATCTTTGTCAGTTTGGAAGCTTGCATCAGTGTAACCCTTTACCCCAACTCTTCCTCTCTATCGTAGATGAGGAACTGATCCTTAGTTCTTCTCAAGTACTTAAGGATGTTGTTCACAACTTTACAATGAGCATCACCTTGATATGACTGATATATGTTCATCATGCTCAAGGCATACGACATGTCAGGATGGATATACAACATTGCATACATGATTGATCCAATTCTTGAGGCATATGGAATCAAACTCATGTGTTCCCTTTCTTTACAAGAATTGGGACATTGAGCTTTAGAGATGGTAACTCCATGAAGCATGTGTAGATTTCCTCTCTTCAAGCTCTCCATGTTGAACTGCTTCAACACTTTGTTAATGTATGTGCTCTGAGTTTGTCCAAGAAGCCTTCTAGATCTATCTTTGTGTATCTTAATCCCCAAGATGTAGGATTCTCCTCCCAAGTCTTTCATGAAAAACATATTTCCCAGCCATGTCTTTACCTTTTGTAAAGTAGGTATGCCATTTCTCATCAATAATATGTAATCTACATACAATATGAGGAATGTCACTATGCTTCCGCTAACCCTCTTGTACGAACAAGGTTAATCGTCATTTTGAATAAAGTCAAACTCTTTGATTGTTTCATCAAAATGAAGATCCCATCTCCGAGATGTTTGCTTCAATCCATAGATTGATCTTTATATCTTACAAATTTTATTTACATCCTTTAGATTTATAAAACCCTTAGGTTGTGTCATGTGCACATCCTCAAAAATATTTCTATTAAGAAATGTGGTTTTAACATCCATCTACCAAATATCATAGTCATGATAAGCTGCAAGCATGATCCTAATGGACTTAACTATGGCCACCGAAGAAAAGGTTTTGTCATAGTTAATACCTTGAACATGTTTGAAACCCTTTGCAACCAATCTGTCCTTATAGGTTTGAACTTTTCTATCCATGTCAGTTTTCTTCTTGAAGACCCATTTGCACCCTATAGGTTTTATCCCTTCAGGTAGATCTGCCAAGGTCCATACCTTGTTGACATACATGGATTTCATCTCAGATCTCATGCGTCAAGCCATTTCTCAGACTCTATTCCCTTAGTATCATCTAGATAGTTATTGTCTCATCATCTATTACCAATTCACTGCCATGTTGAGTCATAAGAAATCCAAATATCTTAGGTTCTAGGCGAGTCCTACTAGATCTATGAGGTACCTATGTTACTTGAGGAATTTGAGATTCCAACAACATTTTGTGATTCTCTTTGTTCCTCTTGTATATCTATCGATTCAATGTTTTTGTGTTGGTCTCGACCTCTTTGAGTTCCACTTTCCTCCCACTGATTCCTTTGGAAATAAATTCCTTTTCAAGGAACAGAACATCTCTAGCAACAAATACTTTGATGTCAAATAGGGAATAAAGGTAATATACTCTTGTATCCTTAGGATATCTAACAAAATAACATTTATCAGATTTAGGGCCAAGCTTTTTAGGAAACATTTTCCTTACATAAGCTTCACATCCCCAAATCCTCAAAAAACACATACTGGGACGCTTCCCAGTCCATATCTCATATGGTGTCTTTTGAACAGATTTAGATGGTACTCAGTTTAGTGTAAGACAATTTCTAGAGCATAACCCTAGAAGGTAATTGGAAACTTAGCTAAACTCATCAGTGATTGCACCATATCCAACAATGTGTGATTCTTTCTTTCTGATACACCATTGTGTTGAGGTGTTCCAAGTGAAGTTCATTGGGATATGATCTCATGGGCTCATACTAGGTCCTCAAAGTCTTGGCTTAAGTCTTCTCCACCTCGATACGAATGAAGTGTCATAATACTTTTTCCAAGTTGGTTTTATACTTCATTCATAAACTCCTTGAACCTGTCAAGAGTTTCTGACTTATGTTTTATTAAGTAAACATAACCATACCTATTGAAGTCATCAATAAAGGTAATGAAGTACTGATAGCCACCTCTATCGGTTGTTCTAAAAGGCCCACATACATCAATATGTATGAGCCCTAATAGATCACTAGCCCTCTCATTGTTGCCAGTGAAAGGGGTCTTAGCCATTTTTCCCAAAAAACAAGACTCACATGTTCCTATTGACTCAAAGTCAAAAGAATCCAAATAACCATCTTTGTGGATTCTAGATATGTTATTCTCATTTATGTGCCCTAGATGACAATGTCAAAGGTATGTTTTGTTTGAGTCATTGAGTTTTAGTCTTTTGGTATTTCCATTATAAAAATATGTATTTAGATCTAGCAAATAAAGACCATAAGACATTGGGGCACTGCCATAAAAGATCTTATATTTAGAAATAACTATAAGCAGTGGATTAACCATAACTAATAACTAATTGTGGATTAACCATAAGCAGTGGATTAACAAAATCACTAAAAATTAAAACCATTTTGCAAAGAGATCCAATACCAAGAAACTCTCACTAAGAGATCCAAAACTTATATATATCATGATTCATATTGTACATACACTATTTCATCTCATCTCGAGGACAACATATAATAGTTACTTTGTCAAAACATATACTAAAGCAACATAATACCTTGAGGCATACAAGCCAAAATCTCAGATCGTTCACAAAACCATTACGTACTGACTCCAAGGACCGGAGAGTATAGAGATGACACATAGGACTTCTATCTACAAGACACGACAGACAGTACACTCAACCTGAGCTATTATTGCTATCCCAGCTATAGTACTACCTCTGCAGAAAGGTATCTACCTCCTCGTGCACGTCCACCTAAAAATTGTGGATCCCACGGAGTGAGACAATTGTCCCAGTGACAGATATAACTCTCCATCGACAATATTATTATCATAGTTAAGCAGTATAAAACTGAGCAAAGGTTCTTTTATATTAACAAGCAAGATTAATCATTGTTATAAGCATAACAGAGAAATCTCTTCCCTTAAAGTAATGCAACTATATATGATAGAACAAAAAATCATTTATTCACTTTATAGGGAATATAAATAAACATGTATAACATCTATCCAATTAAGATGTATAAAAGAAGTGTACATCAACTAATGTTTTCCGTATTCGATCCTTAAGCAAATACGCTACACGACTGGTTACATATTACAATCACACTAATGCCCTGAGGAGATGAAGTATATCGTTCATGCTCCAACCAACCACAAACTTTTCACAAGTCGGTACCATACAAGGTCAATGACAGAGCTGGCTGCAAAGACCTCTCCCACCTCAGTCAGTATGAGCGAACTGGCAGTGACATCTCGTGTCAAACTATAAAAAGAGCATGACAGGGTATAGTGGCATCTTTGCTCAGAGTTACAGTCACAACACGCACTCTCTTAGGGGAACACAGACCAACAACCTTCCCTAGTTATAAAAAATTATCGAGTCATGGCATATAGCCATACTTTGAGCCAAGGGCCAGTTTACCGTGCTCATTACTGAGTCTACAACCACTGTCGCACTCGTGCCAGGATATGACATATAGTCGATCCCTAAGATCGTAGGCATAAGGGTATCGGCTCACATATGGTCATCCAAACTCATGCCCCCGCATATTAAAAAATATGCACTCCAGGTAATCCCATGGGAAAAACTCGTTTCACCATTTCAGCAAATTCTGACGCTGATGGATCTATGGTCAAGGCAACTATATTTTATGGTTGCTAAGGATTTATTAAGTGCATTACAATGTTCTTTTAGCGTCAAACAAGTTATAAGTATGAATCATAAACAAATGCTACAGAGAAAGGTGGAATACATCTATCCAATACTTTTCTAATCTTTGGAACACATTTAGATACATACACTCGTGATCTTAGTCCCTTTTCACATTACTGGGAATTCTCATCCCTTAACATCATCATCATCATGATTAATGGATCTGGGTATTCAAACCCTTAGATCATCACTGACCATTGTTACCTCTATAACATGTAACTATTACCTCTAGTTCCTCAGACCAAGGTATTCATCACACATGTTGTACAAGTATTTCACATAGCTCACATGGTTCATTAAATATCTTGTCACCTCTCACTAGGCAACAACTATCTTTTAAGATATCCGATTGTATAAGTATTATACTTGTTGTACAGATTTTAACATGGCTCACAAGGCTCATTTACATCTTTACCATATAAAACATCATAGCTCATACCTGGATATGCTCATTGATAACCTCCCATTTTGTGATGTTATCTTACTAGTTTTTCTTAGTTTTCCATACTCTTTCCTAGATAAATTAGATTAAATACTTAACTTTCTAGCTTTATTGTAAATATACCAATAGACTGATATTTCTCTTTTCTTCTTACAGATAAACCCAAAAAAATCACAAAAGTCTCAACCAAAACGGTCCCAAGACTGAATGAAGAACCAAACGGTCCCAAGACCGAATGAAGATCCATCAGTCCCAAGACCGAGTGAAGGTCCAACTGGTCCCAAGACTGAGAGGACGATACCAATCTCCAGACCGCAAAGAGACTATTGGTCCCAAGACCGCGAAGACCCAACCGGTCTCCAAGACCGAGAGGACGATACCGGTCTCCAGACCGCAAAGAGACTACCAGTCCCAAGACCGCGAAGACCCTACTGGTCTCCAAGATCGTGAGGATGCTTAACGGTCTCAAGACCGCGAAGACTCAACCGGTCTCCAAGACTGTGAGGGTGCTTTTGGTCTTAAGACCATGAAGACCCAACCGGTCCCCCAAGACCGTGAGGATGCTTAACAGTCTCAAGACCGTGAAGACCCAAAAGTTCTCAAGACCGTTCAAGATCCTTGGAGCCTATAAATAGGACTCAAGGGGTCCTCATTCAGGAAGGTGTCACAGACACCCAAAGGCTACTTCCATTGTTCTAGAACTACTTCATCCTCCATCCTTCGCCCCAAGGCTACCAGTCTAAGATCCACACTCTATCCATAAACCTACCTTCTCTCTCATCGACATAGAAAGTGGGAAGTGAAGGATTCATCACCAAGGCAACCACACAATGTGAAGATAGTTGTTCTCTACTCCAAGGGGTTGACCTTCCTCCCTCCTACGTGGAGATGATGTTTTCCTTCTCTTCTCCTATCTCCTTCTTTGTTCTTGCCATGAGCGAGTATTACCAAAACCAAACATATAGTAGGACCTTTCTTTCATCCTGGGACATTACTTATTACACATATCTTTATCTTGGAACCAAAGTCCAAGACAAACTGATACTTTTCTAAGTACCCATCAAAAGAACACTTCTAACTCATACACATCAAGTGTCATAAGACTTTCTTAATTTTCATATCTCTACAAGGAAAGAACATAAGGAAATATACTCCATCATATTGCCCCATATTCACCCAGGGTTGTTTATCAAAGAGAAGATATTATCATCTCCTCTAATTATTACATGAACTTTCAACTGTTCATGAGTCATTTTCTAACTTTATTTATTTCCTCATCATAGGAAAAATCTTCATTTCACGCATTCTTTATTGAACAAGGATCATATCCCTTGTTCCCTTTCTCTTATCATGAGGATTGTACTTTTTACTTCCTCATACACACAGACTGGTTTGAGATAAACTCAGTTTCTTTTTCATTGCAGTTAGGATGGGATAGAAATATCTATGCCATATTTTAAGTTTCACTATTCTCTTTAGATTGTCTCAAAATGAATACTTGATCAGAGTAATTAGAAAGATAACAATCTAAGAGTCCCATACTTACCTTACCTTCAATAATTGAATACCTGGCCATGGTATACAAGTATTGAGATTAGGTAGTATGCACCTTGTTTAATATCATATACCTTACTTTTCATATCATCCAAAACATAGGACTTAGTATCTATGGGTTTTCTCCAGGCATCACTTTTACACCTCATCCTCTTTCACATAGATAAAAGAAATTTTAAAATACATTAAAGATTATTGAGCATAATGTAAGTTCTCATCTTCCTTCTATCCTCATAGGACTAATTAAAGGAAGCTCAATAACAACTACTTTTCTTATGATTAACAGATGAAATCACAGAAACATATCAGAATGAAACAATTTCTCCTAACATATCTTGACTTGTGGATCGATTACTGCCTCAGGCTAATTCTTTGCATAGAATATTGTCGTGGCCTATTTCCAACATTGTGCTCTATTATCTAATGTAGATGTAATTACTTGGGATGCATGTCCACATCCTCGTGTGCCACTACTAAACTGTTGTCTTTGAGAGTCTTGTTGGCTCTACTTCAATGGTTGGGTCATTCCCTTTTTCTTTTTTGGATAGGAGGATCTAATATGCCCAACCTGTCTACATCTATGACATATCTTATATGCACTCCCTAGTCTTGTCTGTGACACCTCATCATGCTAAACGAGATTACTCAAAACACAAAACACGATCAACTACTAATTAATCACATAGTCAAAAATGTGAAACAATTAAAACCGATTCCAACAATGTAAATAAACTCTAGAACATTTATAAAAGGTCCATTATTCCATTCTCATATAATTTAACAAGCATTTGCATATGGGTCCAAATACCTCAGTCACATCCTGCATACAAAAGATATTTCACATGTCTGTGCCATATATTTACAAACATTGGCATAATGCCAAAATCTCATGTCGATACAAATATATCATCCAGAAAACACATCCCATACCAGGACCTGAGAGTACAGGGACGACACTAGGACTCTACTACTAACATCCATAACTAACATCTACAACTAACCAACCTTCTGAATCTATTGATCACCAGGTTGGTTCTCTTCCACAGCACGACCTCGACCTCGTTGCCCGCGACCGCCTAAAAAAAATGTGGTGACCCACGGGTGAGACCCAGTCCCAGCGAGAGATATAACTCTCTCCAACATATATTGATTATAACATTAATTAACAGTAAATACATTGAGCAGTTAGGATGTTGAATAAATAATATGAACAGATTGAACAGTTTAAGCATACTAAGCAATTAAGCAAATAAGTTGTAACATCAAGTAGAATTGTACAATTGTCATAAGTCTGCATCATGTAAGAACTATGTAGTGTAAAGACAAGACAAGGGTTAATCAACCAATGTGATACGTATTAAACCCTAGCAATTATACTACACGGCTGGTATTATATCTTTTATTATTATGCTCTGGGGAGTTTGAGTCGTACCACTCAAAGTCCAACTGACCACTGCGAAGTGCTATTCAGTTCTGTATAAGATCTAGGAGTGTCGGTATCCTAAGATCTCTTCCCCTCAGTCAGTACGAGTAAACTGCAGTGACATACCAGTCAAACTGCTAACAATGACATATAGTCAACTGATAACAACTAGTCCGTACTTGGTACAAGTTACGACACTAGAAAATAGGGTATACAAAACCCTCTAATCCGAGGTACAACCGCAGCTGTCCTCAATTACATCAAATATCTGAGGCATGACCATAGCCATCCTCCATAACCTGCAATTGTGGATGACAAGTATAGATCATCAACTTGCCACCCCCGCATACTCAACAGTATGTGCTCCGAGTTTCCTTTGGGAATACTCGTTTCACCATCCAGTAAGTTCTGACACTGAAGATGGCTCTACATGATTAAGGTTACTTGATTAATTACTGCCAATTGAATGCATTAAGGCTTTATCATACAAGTGGACATTCAAACCTTAATTCTATTCTAACAAGAGTATATGTATAACAACTTCAAAAGATATAAAACATTTTAGATATAAATCTTAATCACATTACCACATCTATCATTCATTGCAAATTAACAGACCACACTTATCATCATACTATTACAAGATACCAATATCTTATCACAAGTTCCAGGGTTTTAACCCTTATTGGAACATGAAGCGGATTTCACCTCAATCATGGCTTCAAACATGCCCAAATGTCTTTAAGACCATCACATTTTTCATAGTAAGGTTATCATCATCATTCCATGCCTTAAACAAGGCTGAAAAGATCATTAGCACATGTATGTCTATGAATTTTAACATGGCAAGGCACTATGATATTCAAATAATACTACATTGTGGTTTCAACATAAGAAGAGTGTAATTCATTATCACATTAATCATTCAAGATGTCTGATTATAACCAATCAACATCATATAATTACATTAAGGTTAAGTATAACAAGCTAGATCACATTGGAGTTATGCATCCACTTATTATAGTGATTTATCAAATATAACTATATAATGGCAAAGGTAAGAATACCAATTAATGGTATTGAACCATTGAATTATCTTCACTATGACCCACATATAATAACATGTGATTTATTCTAATCCATTGGATGTTAAAGCATCCAATAATATTCATTGGATCAGGTTCATTGTTCAAGGTTATCAATTGAAGTATAGGTCTAACCATTAGAGATCAATTGAACCAATGAACCATTGGTTTAAGGTATCATCAAATCTATAATTACATTCCTAATTCATCATATATGGTGATGAGTTGATCCACTATTAATTGTGATCATTAGGTCACCATTGGTTGCTAGATCAGTAATACATTCAGTTAACATCATCAAATAATAAGCCAATATCATCATCGATTGATAACATCATTAGAATACTTAGTGGATGATAATTAAATGTCTAATTAAGTCAAAACCTAACCTAAGGTGGTGACCATAGGTTGTAACCATAAATTGGATATTATTGATCACGAACATCAGTTGCCAAGATAGAAACACTATTGGTTGTTGAATGGTATGACAATCAGTTATGTGATAGGGAAGGAAATAGCTTGAAAACCCTAATTTGAACCATCATTTGTTTTGTACATAGCACCATAGGTTTATTGTAACATACCGAATTCTGAAATTTTGTATTTCGACCCTCTTTCCCATCTTTTCCTTTCATTTCTATCCTTATTGGCCTCTCTATTTAATTAACGGAATTTATAGTGGTTTAGTGAACATTTATTCACTAATTATACCAATGGAAGGGTTTATGCAAAAATACCTCATTGAAAGCTTAATTACCATAATTAAGTGCTCTAAACCTTAATCTAACTTTTTGATGTGATTTGAAAACATAAAATATGCCACATAACTCATTTTAGTGGTAATATGAATATAAGAAACTTAATCGGATGAACAATTTAGATAATGGGTCGTTAATGGGCCATATGACATATCTCATAAAAATAAGTCTCAAAAGAGGAAAACAACTTCAAATTCAAAATCTACATATCAAAATTAGCCTACATGTCACATTTCATCTAATTTGGACAACCTTGAAATATTAGGATAAGTTTAGGAGAGAGAAAATGAGTAAAAGGCATAAGTAATAAATAATATGATTATATAACTTCAAAATATATAAATAATGACAAATTAATATTCTACACATCAAATATAACTTGTGGATAAATTTTGGTCCAATTTGGATGTTGTTTGTGCAAGTTATGCAATTATATGCACATTCTGGACTTTTATGCAATTTACCCAATTGGGAGGTTTTCTTTGCAAATTATCTCCTGAATTTTAATCCTTAGATATTCCCTTACCATTAATGAGATTTGAAACCATTGGAGAACCTAGTTTCACCTTGGTTTGATGGTATTTCTTTCCAAGGGCATTCTAGGGATTACCCTCTTTATAAAGATGCTTATCCTTAAAAGCTATCAACCAATGAGGTTATTTCTTTCTTGCAAAACGGTGGGGATGGCCTAGAATAATCTATGGGCCCTTAGAACCGACTTTGGATATACATGAAGCCTCCATGAGCTATCCTCTTGCATGACCATCAATCCCTAGGCTAAAGACACATGGAAAGTCCCTTAAGACTCCTCATTCTTCACCTCTTTCTATATATAGCCATGTCTACCCCTTCCCAACTCACAATTCGAAAACTCTTGCTCTCCTTTTCTTTCCTCTAGCTTAGATAATAGTTCCTTCTGTATTTGTCCACGAAGTTGCTGCCCCAAGGAAATAGAGGGAGCCTACCTTGGTGAAGAAGGCTCCTAGGGCTTCCAAATTGCTCTATTAGGGTTTCTAAAGCTCCTCCTTGGTAATTTCGACCAAAACTAGTAAGTTTCCTCCCTTAATTTCATATTTTCATACTGATAGTATTCCTTACACCTTCTTCTAGGTCGTAACCATGACCATACATGGTAAAACTCCACCTAAAACCCTAAAACATGTCATCTCCTTGCTCTTTTGCTAGGGTTTATCACCTCTAAGTTGAGAAGGTGATCTTTGTTCAAGAAAGGAGCTAGGCATGGAAGAACCAGACCTTATAAGCTCAGGATTATTTCTGTTTGGACCTTATTATCTTCCCTAGGTATGAGTTTCATAACCCCCTTATCATATATTGCATAGTACATGCTTAAAACTCATGCATCTATGTTGAAAACCGATGGTTTCCATCTCTTTTTACCATGTTCTTCTAGAATTTTGATTTCTTGCTGTTTTACCTTCTCTAGAAGCTCTAGTTTGGTTACCTATGCAACTTCAAACCTGATCTTGAGTCAAATAGTGTTTTATCCTACTTTTTCACCCCCTCTCTCTATGCTTTTTCGAATCAATTTGCCTACATGGCGATTTCCTATTGGTTGGTTTTAAATAAATCATAACTAATTAATCTTTTGTCCAAAATTAAAAGCAAAATATGTTTTGAACTTGGAAAAATCTTATCTTTCTAATAAAAATAATTTCGAAGACTAATTTCGAGTTTTGTAGAAAAGGATTTTTAGAAAATGAATTAATTAATCAAAAATCATCAACAATATCCCTAAATGTCCATAACTCCAAAACATACAATATTATATGTTTTTTTTTTATTAGAAAAACTTAACTAAGTCATTGGTGATATTTTTAAGGTCTGAGTCGAAGGTTTTTGTAAAAAATTCGTAAGTTTGGGTTTCAACTCTTTAAGGTATATATGTTGTTCTAATACATGAATATGAAATTGGAAATAGGATAAGTGGGCCCTGATTTCAAATAAAGGTTTAGAAAAGAGGTTAATAGGACTCTAAGTAAGATGTATGTGCTATTCCTATCTATGTATGTGCTATCCCTATCTATGTATGTGCTATAAATCCCTATTTATGTATGTTGTATCCCCTATTCCTATATGTTGAGCAATTCACCTATGCTTATTCATTCTCTTTGTCCTATGCACATTAGCCTATACACAATGTCTTTTCTTTTGAAAATCATTGTTCATGTGAAATACCTTATTTGATGTTGAACATGTGATCATGGATATTCTTTTTGAACTCTTATCTTATGCTTTGTTCATGATGGAACTCTAAAAGATGACATGTGATGTCTTTTGCCCACTTATGAGGTGGATGTATATGTTGGTCACTTATGTGGTGACTAGTTTATATATTCTGACTATACTTTCTACTTGCCTTTATATTTAACATGCTATGTGATTCAGTAGCACTAGAGTAGTATAATTGCTTTGGTTTTTATGGCAGATGTGTTATTTCCTTCCGAGCAGATGTGATATTTCCTGCTCTTTTGGGATGGAAAGGAACCTCATACCCAGGGCAAGATGTGTGATTCTTGGCCCATGTTTTATACATTTGGGAGATTGGAAGTATTCCTTTCTCTATCAGGTTTCAAGTTTTTGAGACTTGGCCGCATTTGTATTTATAATATTCTAGTGTTATGCTTATCTCACATGCATGCAGGATGATGGTTATGATATGTGCTTATGTGGCACCACTCTTTTATTTAATAATGGCAAGTATTCTTTTGTTATCATATTGAAATTTATTTCAATTCCTTTTCTCTTGATACCTATTTGGGTGGTCGTTATCTTTTCTATGGGAAGCCTTTTATATTTGATGTCCTTTATTCCATATATTGCTCAATTTCCTTTTTAGTATGCACATACCAGCCTTTGCTGATGTCATCTATTTTCTCTTCTTGCTGGGGTATACTTCCAACCCCAGGTTAGATCAAGGAGTATATAGCTTTTGGCTTGGACCTAGTCCTTGGAGATTTTGCTTTGGAGACAAGATTTGAAGTAGTTTGGACTTCGCTCTATCTAGATCCTGTTTTGTATGTTGATGTAACCCTAAATGGGAGAATTTGATGTATTTTTTGTAAACCTTTATGTTATTGAATATAGTCAGTTATATCTTTTATTCCGCTGCTTTCCAATGAGTTTTGATTATCATATTTTAGTAAAGGGGTGATCACACCTCCTTACATTTATCAACCTGTCCCAGATCATGTTACACCTTATAAAGGATGTACACATGTTTACAGGATCATATAAAACTGGAATAAAATAGGAAACACCACAAAATTCGTAATTCTAAACAAGCATGATTTCTCTATGCTTAGATCATCACATTCAAGCATAATCATGAACCAACAAGCTTCTAGTAAGCAATATAAGTGAAGAATGTTATATAAATCGCCTCTATAGAGTAGGTCAGATATCCAACAGAAAAACTCTTGAGCAAATAGGGCAAGGAAACCTTGGATTCAGATCTGAACTTGGCCAACTATGCAATTCTCTCCACAAACAAGCAAAACCCTATAAAAGAAACAAGAAGGAAGGAGTTTTGAGTTCTAGGGGAACTTTCACCATGGAAAACCATGGTTCCGACCTGGATAGATATAGGAGGAAGAGGAACAAAGAATTAGATGGAGGAAATAAGGAAAAATTTACACTTTTAGGTCAATATCACTAGGGGGAAGCTTCATACACCCAAAAAGAGAATCAATTTCAACCCTAGAATTTTTTTCCAAGAGAATCCCCACTTTCTTCTTCCTTGGGCAGCAAAAATTGCAGCTGAATAGAGGGAGTATGAAGCTGGGAGAAGGAGAGAGATAATGCAGAGGAAATGGCTCGTTTGGGGGCTTTTGGATAAGTATATGACACTTTAATATTAAGAAAAAGAAAAGGTTGCAATTCTAGTATATATCCAAGTGTCCATGGCTTTAAATTATTAAAAATACATAAGCACACACACAAGCAGCTCTCCCACTATCCCTCTAGACCTTCTTAGATTTCCTTTGGAGAAATTCCCAGCCAATCACATAATTCCTTAGTTGATAGCTACTAAAGGTAGCTCATCCATGAAGGGAAAAACCCTAAAATACCCTTGATAAAAACACCTTCAAACCATGGCTCAACTAGGAGACCCATGGCTCAAAAATATCAAGAATGATAATATAATAACTAAGGAACATAATCTATGTAACAAATTGCAAAGAAAACCCCTCAATTGGGTTAATTGTAGAAAAGTCCAAAATGTATAGAAAATTGCATGACTTGCTCAAACAATGTCCAAATTGGACCAAATTTGAAACGTAAGCTTGTATTATGATTTCAAAACATATCAAAAGGTTATATTAGGTTTCTAAGCATTAAATTATGGTAATTGAGCTCATTCAACTCATTAAGTAAGTTCAAGGGCCTTACAACTATAAACCCCTAACAAGGATTTCGCCCTGAAATCCTACGCAAAAAGAGATGGGTATTTTATACGCATCTCATTCTATAGTTCCCATGTGGCTTCCTCTATGCCATGATGATTCCACAAAACTTTCACTAGTATAATATCTTTTCTCTTCATCTTTTTCACCCTTCTATCCAGGATCAACACGGGACCCTCAACATAGGAGATATCCTCATCTAACTCAACCTCTACTGGTTGGATTGTCTAGTCAGTATCTGGATGGCATTTCCTCAACATAGAGATGTGAAAGACATTATGCAATCTATGTAGCTCTGGTGGTAGCTCCAACTTATATGCTACCTTTCCAACACGACCTAGGATAGGGTATGGTCCCATAAATCTAGGAGCCAACTTACCCTTTTTTCCAAACCTCAACACACCTTTCCAAGGAGAAACCTTAAGATATACTCTATCTCCCACTTGGAACTCAAGTGGTTTGCATCAGTTGTCTGCATAAGATTTCTACCTGTCCTGGGCTGCTTTCAACTGTTGTTGTATCACTTTAATCTTTTCTGTAGTCTGTTGTACTAGCTCAGGACCCAAAAGTTGATATTCACATGTCTCATACCAGCAAAGAGGAGACCGACATCGTCTCCCATACAGAGCCTCATAAGGAGCCATATCTATGCTTCTTTGATAGCTATTGTTGTACGCAAACTCTATCAGAGTTAGATGTACATCCCAACTACCAAGAAATTGCAGCACACATGCCCTCAAGAGGTCCTCTAAAGTATGAATAGTCCTTTCAGACTGGCCATCGGTCTGTGGATGAAAAGTTGTGATGAATCTCAGCTGTGTTCCCATTGCTGAATGCAGACGCTCGCAAAAATGACTTCTAAACTGTGGACCTCTGTCAGAAACTATAGTCACTGGAATGCCATGCAAACAGACTATCTCATCAACATATATTTGTGCCAATTTCTCTATTGTAAATGTCGTCTTAACTGGCAGAAAATGAGTTGACCTAGTCAATCTGTCTACTATCACCCATATGGAATCATGACCCTTGGCTATCCTAGGAAGACCAACCACAAAGTCCATAGTAATATGATCCCATTTCCATTGTGGTATTGGCAAGGGTTGTAATGTCCCTATAGGCTTCTGGTGCTCAGCCTTTACCTGCTGACAAACTGGACATTTGTCAATGAACTCTGCCACATCACACTTTAGACCTGGCCACCAATACATGTCCTTAAAATTTTGGTACTTCCAGGATGCATTGCATACATGGAGGAGTGAGCCTCCTCAAGTACTATCTTCCTCAACCCATCAACATCAGGAATTACTATCCTATTATGGTAACAAACTGTACCATCATCTGCCTCATGAAAGCCATCATACTTTTCACTACCAATCCCTGATTGGATATTCTGTATCATAGTATCATTTTGTTGTGCATCATGAATTTGTTGTCTCAAGGTAGGTTTCACTTGTAACTATGCCAACAATCCTGCCAGTAAGGAAACTTCTAGATGTATATTCATCTGGCGAAGAGACACTAGCATATCTCTCTTATGGCACATCAAGGAATTTAATTGTGCATTATCTACCATTGATGATGAAGACGACTTTCTACTCAATGCATCAGCTACCACATTAGCTTTCCCTGAATGGTAGTCTATTGTGTAATCATAATCCTTAATCAGCTCCATCCATCTCCTCTGTCTCATATTCAACTCCTATTTTGAGAAAATATACTGTAGATTCTTATAGTCGGTGAAGATCTGACACTTTTCTCCATAAAGATAGTGTCTCCAGATCTTTAAGGCATGGACCACTGCTACAAGCTCCAGATCATGTGTTGGGTAATTCTCCTCATGTTTCTTAAGCTATCGTGAAGCAAAAGAAATCACATTTTTATCCTGCATCAACACACATCCCAACCCATTCTTTGAAGCATCACAAAAGACAATATATCCTTTTCCTTGCTCTGGAAGTACTAACACCGGTGCACTAGTCAACTTTTCTTTCAAAAGCTGGAAGGAATGTTGACACTTGTCATTCCAAGTAAAAGGAACATCCTTCCTAGTTAACTTAGTTAGGGGTAACGCTATAGAACTGAAGTCTTTGATGAACCTCCTGTAGTAACCTGCCAGACCTAGGAAACTACGGATCTCTGTCGGTGTCTTTGGTTAGTCCCATTCTAGTACAGATTCCACTTTCTTGGGATCAACACAAATGCCTTTTGCAGATATAACATGGCCCAGAAAAGACACTTAAGATAACCAAAATTCACACTTGCTAAACTTCTCATATAGTTGATGCCGCCTCAACAATGTCAGTGCCTGGCGAAGGTGTTGCTCATGTTGTTGACTATCCTTGGAGTATATCAGGATATCATCTATGAACACAACCACACACTAATCAAGATAAGGTCTAAACACCCTATTCATCATATCCATAAAAGTTGCAGGTGCATTGGTTAGCCCAAACGGCATAACCACAAACTCATAATGACCATACCTAGTCCTAAAAGTGAACTTGGGTATGTCATCAACCTTAATTCTCAATTGATGGTAACCTGACCTCAAGTCTATCTTTCAAAACACAGTGGCACCTCTCAACTGATCAAAAAGATCATCAATCCTCGGTAAAGGATACTTATTCTTTATTGTCACCTTGTTCAACTGTCTATAGTCTATACACAACCTCATTGAACCATCCTTATTTTTAACAAACAACATGGGAGCACCCCAAGGGGAAGTGCTCGGCCTGATAAAACCCTTCTCTAACAGTTCTTGTAACTATTTCTTTAACTCCTGCATCTCTGCTGGTGCCATTCTGTATTCTGACTGTGTTATGGGTTGTGTTCCAGGAACAAGATTGATCTCAAACTCAATCTCTCTAGGAGGGGGAATGCTAGGAAATTCCTCAGGAAAGACATCCTCAAATTCTCACACCACTGGTACCTCCTGGATACTAGGACCTACCGCCTTGGTATCTACAACATGAGCTAAGAAAGCCTCACATCCTTGCCTCATCAGCCGCTCAGCTGTCATAGCTGACATCAAACATGTAGGAAGAATCTTCCTATCACCCTGAAAAATCCACTGTACATCTCCATCATGGAACGTCGCCACCTTAGTACTACAGTCCAAGACTACCTTGTATTTTTCCAAGGTATCCATTCCAAGGATTACATAAAAACCATGCATGTCAAGTGGCAGAAGATCCACTTGAATGTTGTGTCCAGAAAAAGAAAGAACACAAGAAGGGCACACTTCTCGCAACTCGGCGGAATCAACCAAAGGAGTCTCTAGCCGTAGGCTATCAGATCTAAGACTAACAGGTAGATAACAACTATCTATCACCTCTCTAGTGATAAAAGAGTGTGTCACACCCAGTTCTACTAATACAGATACGAAACAAGATGCAGACATATCACAATGAAATAACTCCATCTGACCTGTCACAACTCAAGGATTGACCATTGCTTCTGGCTGGGTCATGGCATAGAACCTTGCTGTAGCATGTTGTCGTCCACGTCCTCTTCTTGTTTGTCTAGAGGATCCTTCCTGGGATGCCTGACCACGTCCTCTGCCACTACCACCACTAAACTGTCGTTGTTGTGGACCTTGTTGACTTTGCCTTGGCTGTTGAGTCACCTCCTCATCTTTCATATGGCAATAAGGTCGTGTATGCCCCACTTTCCCATACTTGTAACATGTTTTGGTGCCATGATATGGCCTAAACAGCCCTGTCACTGAAACTAATGAGGTACTGTGGGCTCCCGTCGGTGGAAAATTGTGACCTCTACCCTGACTCGGGGTCCACTGTGATGGTGCATGTTATCTTGGTTCAGTGAAGGTTGACCTTGGTTGTGACAGCGGTGGGAAAAACCTTGGCTTCTTAAAGCCTCCAGATGATTGCTCTTGAAACTGCATAGGTTGCTTCTTAGCATTAGCTTCACACTTCTCTATGGTAGACCTCTCAATCCTCCTGACATATTCCACAAAGGTGGAAAACCTTTCCCTATTCTCCAAGGCTGATGTTGTAGTAGTCAACTCTGTACTCAGACCCTTCTCAAATCTCCAGATCCTTTCCTTGTCTGTTATTGCCATGTGTGGGCAGAACCTCAGAAGTTCCATAAACTTTGATTCATACTCATTGATAGTCATAGCTCCTTGACAAATCTTCTCGAACTGAGAGATTTTCTCATCTAGGTAGGTCTCTGGAAAATATCAACTAACAAATTCCCTTTGAAAAACTCCTCCCATCCTATCAAAACTCATGGCCTTTTCTCCTCTTCTATGGCCCACCAGTGGCCAGCACTAACCTTTAACAAGTATACTGCATGCTTAACTTTGTCTTCTTCAGTGATGTTTAGGATTTTGAATGCCTTTTCCAGCTCAGTCAACCACATGTCAGCGTCTGCTGGATCAGAAGTACCTGCATATTCAATTGCCCCAACACGTCTAAGATGTTCAAATGTCTTCCCGACACCTTGGGACTCCACATTAGAGGCGACTGCCCTAGCTTGAGGTGTTGGCGCTCTGTCAGTAATATGTGTAATTGTCGCCATCATCTGTCTAAACATAGACTGGAACTCAGGATTGGCCATCATTGTCGGGTCTAGATGAGGCATTGCGGGATGCTCTGGCCCTTCTTCTGGCACTCTCTCATCACGTGCCTGCCTCCCTGCACCTCCTCCTGGTACAACATAGCTACTCTCAACATGTTCTTCATGTCCTCCAGACATTCTGCATAAGCATAAACTATGATCAAATATGTTGGATACATAAGAACAAACTCAAACCTAAGTCCTATGTCCATATAGACTCAGTAAACCTAGAGCTCTGATACCAACTTAACTGTGACACCTCGTCACGCTAAACGAGATTACTCAAAATACAAAACATGATCAACTACTAATTAATCACACAGTCAAAACTATGAAACAATTAAAACCGATTCCAACAATGTAAATAAACTCTAGAACATTTATAAAAGGTCCATCATTCCATTCTCATATAATTTAACAAGCATTTGCATATGGGTCCAAAGACCTCAATCACATCCTTCATGCAAAAGATATTTCACATGTCTGTGCCATATATTTACAAACATTGGCATAATACCAAAATCTCGTGTCGATACAAATATATCATCTAGAAAACACATCCCATACCAGGACCTAAGAGTACAGGGACGACACTAGGACTCTACTACTAACATCTATAACTAACATCTACAACTAACCAACCTTGAATCTATTGATCACCAGGTTGGTTCTCTTCCACAACACGACCTCGACCTCGTTGCCCCCGACCACCTAAAAAAATGTGGTGACCCACAGGTGAGACCCAGTCCCAGCGAGAGATATAACTCTCTCCAACATATATTGATTATAACATTAATTAACAGTAAATACATTGAGTAGTTAGGATATTGAATAAATAATATGAACAGATTGAACAATTTAAGCATACTAAGCAATTAAGAAAATAAGTTGTAACATCAAGTAGAATTGTACAATTGTCATAAGTCTGCATCATGTAAGAACTATGTAGTGTAAAGACAAGACAAGGGTTAATCAACCAATGTGATACATATTAAACCCTAGCAATTATACTACACGGCTGGTATTATATCTTTTATTATTATGCCCTTGGGAGTTTGAGTCGTACCACTCAAAGTCCAACTGACCACTGCGAAGTGCTATTCAGTTCCGTATAAGATCTAGGAGTGCCGGTATCCTAAGATCTCTTCCCCTCGGTCAGTACGAGTAAACTGCAGTGACATACCAGTCAAACTGCTAACAATGACATATAGTCAACTGATAACAACTAGTCCATACTTGGTACAAGTTACGACACTAGAAAATAGGGTATACAAAACCCTCTAATCTGAGGTACAACCACAGCTGTCCTCAATCACATCAAATATCTAAGGCATGACCATAGCCATCCTCCATAACCTGCAATTATGGATGATAAGTATATATCTTCAACTTGCCACCCCCGCATACTCAACAGTATGCGCTCCGAGTTTCCCTTGGGAATACTCGTTTCACCATCTAGTAAGTTCTGACACTGAAGATGGCTCTACGGCACATGGCTCTACATGATTAAGCTTACACTTGATTAATTACTGCCAATTGAATGCATTAAGGCTTTATCATACGAGTGGGCATTCAAACCTTAATTCTATTCTAACAAGAGTATATGTATAACAACTTCAAAAGATATAAAACATATGAGATATAAATCTTAATCACATTACCACATCTATAATTCATTGCAAATTAACAGACCACACTTATCATCATACTATTGCAAGATACCAATATCTTATCACAAGTTCCAGGGTTTTAACCCTTATTGGAACATGAAGAGGATTTCACCTCAATCATGGCTTCAAACATGCCCAAAGGTCTTTAAGACCATCACATTATTCATAGTAAGGTTATCATCATCATTCCATGCCTTAAACAAGGCTGAAAAGATCATTAGCACATGTATGTCCATAGATTTTAACATGGCAAGGTACTATGATATTCAAATAATACTACATTGTGGTTTCAACATAAGAAGAGTGTAATTCATTATCACATTAATCATTCAAGAGGTCTGATTATAACCAATCAAAATCCTATAATTACATTAAGGTTAAGTATAACAAGCTAGATCACATTGGAGTTATGCATCCACTTATTATAGTGATTTATCAAATATAACTATATAATGGCAAAGGTAAGACTACCAATTAATGGTATTGAACCATTGAATTATCTTCACTATGACCCACATATAATAGCATGTGATTTATTCTAATCCATTGGATGTTAAAGCATCCAATAATATTCATTGGATCAGGTTCATTGTTCAAGGTTATCAATTGAAGTATAGGTCTAACCATTTTTTTTGATGACCGAGAGAACCCACCCCGGGCGAAGCCGACATGGTAAACTCTCGAGGCATGAGAGGGTGTGGTCCGGTCACCCCCCCCCTCCCGTGCCTAATCAGCGTGAATTGCCGTTCGCAAAGTGCCTTCGGTGAGGTTCAAACCCAGGTCCTTCATTGGGACTTACTGAGCTCTTACCACCCGGGCTACTATGGCCGGACAGTATAGGTCTAACCATTATATCAATTGAACCAATGAACCATTGGTTTAAGGTATAGTCAAATCTCCAATTACATTCCTAATTCATCATATATGGTGATGACCTGATCCACTATTAATTGTGATCATTAGGTCACCATTGGTTGCTAGATCAGTAATACATTTAGTTAACATCATCAAATAATAAGCCAATATCATCATCGATTGATAACATCATTAGAATACTTAGTGGATGATAATTAAATGTCTAATTAAGTCAAAACCTGACCTAAGGTGGTGACCATAGGTTGTAACTATAAATTGGACATTATTGATCATGAACATCAGTTGCCAAGATAGCAACACTATTGGTTGTTGAATGGTATGACAATCAGTTATGTGATAGGGAAGGAAATAGCTTGAAAACCCTAATTTGAACCATCATTTGTTTTGTACATAGCACCATAGGTTGTTGCTATCAACCTGTCCCAGATCATGTTACACCTTATAAAGGGTGTACACATGTTTACAGGTTCATATAGAACTGGAATAAAATAGGAAACACCACAAATTTTGTAATTCTAAACAAGCATGATTTCTCTATGCTTAGATCATAACATTCAAGCATAATCATGAACCAACAAGCTTCTAGTAAGCAATATAAGTGAAGAATGTTATATAACTCGCCTCTATAGAGTAGGTCAGATATCCAACAGAAAAAATCTTGAGAAAATAGGGCAAGGAAACCTTGGATTCAGATCTGAACTTGGCCAACTATGCAATTCTCTCCACAAACAAGCAAAACCCTAGAAAAGAAACAAGAAGGAAGGAGTTTTGAGTTCTAAGGGAACTTTCACCATGGAAAACCATGGTTCTGACCTGGATAGATGTAGGAGGAAGAGGAACAAAGAATTAGACGGAGGAAATAAGGAAAAACTTACACTTTTAGGTCAATATCACTAGGGGGAAGCTTCATACACCCAAAAAGAGAATCAGTTTCAACCTTAGAATTTTTTTCCAAGAGAATCCCTACTTTCTTCTTCCTTGGGCAGAAAAAATCGCAGCTGAACAGAGGGAGTACGAAGTTGGGAGAAGGATAGAGATAATGGATAGGAAATGGCTCGTTTGGGGGCTTTTGGATAAGTATATGACACTTTAATATTAAGAAAAAGAAAAAGTTGCAATTCTAGTATATATCCAAGTGTCCATGGCTTTAAATTATTAAAAATACATAAACACACACAAGCAGCTCTCCCACCGTCCCTCTAGACCTGCTTATCTTTTCTTTGGAAAAATTCCCAGCCAATCACATAATTCCTTAGTTGATAGCTACTAAAGGTAGCTCATCCATGAAGGGGAAAACCCTAAAATACCCTTGATAAAAACACCTTCAAACCATGGCTCAAATAGGAGCCCCATAGCTCAAAAATCTTAAGAATGATAATATAAAAACTAAGGAACATAATTTATGTGACAAATTGCAAAGAAAACCCCTCAATTGGGTAATTTCTAGAAAAGTCCAAAATGTACAGAAAATTGCATAACTTGCTCAAACAGTGTCCAAATTGGAACAAATTTGAAACTTAAGATTGTATTATGATTTAAAAACATATCAAAAGGTTATATTAGGGTTATAAGCATTCAATTATGGTAATTAAGCTCATTCAACGCATTAAGTAAGTTCAAGGGCCTTACATTGTCGGGCTTATAACTGATGTAGAAGCTAAATAAAGAGTTTTAACTAGTGGAACATTAGCTTCTTTGCCCTCTCCTAGTAGCCACTACCTTGGTGTATTAAACATTGATTACATTGGTGGCACCAAAAACTTCCCCTTTTAGAGCTACTAGGCATTTGTTCCTGAGTTTGGATAGATGTTTTCTTAATTTTCTACCTCATTATTCCTTACTGGACAGTCCTTTATACAATGTCCTATTTGCCTACACCTGTAGCAAACTCCGACCGTATCGTAACCTAGTTCTTTCAACATTTTCCTCTACTCCAACACAACTATGTTGATCAGAAATCCTATTAGAGCCCAGAATTTCTTCATTATGAATTGGTAATCTAAGTTGTATTGCTAGTATCTGATCCACTATATACATCACTGTTGTCCTAACCTGCCCAACAAGAGCATAAAAAGCAGGATTTTTAATCATGGCTGGATCAACCTGGGGATTCTCAGGCAGTCGTTCTTCGCTCGCCTGATCCCTTGCACCTTCTCTTGGTGCAACAGCATTGCTTTCAGCAATGTGTTCCTCATGTTCTCCAGACATCTTTAAGCTTTACTCTATCTTCTGCATAAGTAGAAGTCACTATAAGATATACTGGAGGACACTAAAACATACTCAACACCTTAGTCCTATATCTCTATAGACTCAGTGAACCTTAAGCTCTGGTACCAAAACTATGGCACTCCGTTCGGACAAAACGTTATTAATGATGCGGAAGCGAAACATTAGCAGCAGAATTACTGAAAATCACTAAAAATTAAAACCTTTTGCACAGAGATCCACAAACAGTAAAACTCTTTCATAAATAAACAAGGTGAGTTATTTACAAGCTGATTCATCAGTACATCTCTGTATTATCTCATCTCGAGAGTCACAAGCATCAACTGCCATGTTAAACTATACATAAGCAGTATACAAAAATCTCGAGGCATTAAGCCAAAAATCTCAGATCTATATTAAACCATCTACTGACTCCTAGGACTTGAGAGTACAGAGACAACACATAGGACTCTCTATATACAAAACCTAACAAACAGTGTCTCCACCTGAAGGTCACTGTTGTCCTTGTTGTTGTTGTTGCTGCTGTTGTTGCTCACCCACTGAAGGGTTTCTCCTTCCTCAGCGTCTACCTAAAAAGTTGAATCCCACGGGGGTGAGACAATTGAAAATTGTCCCAGCGAGAGTTATAACTCTTTGCCAGAAATATTGATATTGTAAATAATAGAATGACACTGAGCAGTAGGGTTAGAAATATTCAACAACAAGTAATTTATTGAATAACTAAATAAAGCAGTATTCTTTATGCTATCATTTCAATTATAACTTGATTGAATAGCAAGTCATTTAATCAATAAGGAATATGAAGAACATGCATATTAATTGTCCAACTAGGACTTAATAAACAATGTATCAGTAATCATTGTTTCTCGTAGTTCAACCTAAGCAATTGTGCTGCATGACTGATTACATTTTTTTCAAACATACTTATGCCCTGAGGAGATGAGGTATACCGCTCATACTCCAACCGACCATTATGAAATCGAAATCGGTACCATACATAGGTCATCAGAAGATCCGGGTTTCTATGACCTCATCCTCCTCAGTCAGTGTGAGGAACAACATGCAGGACATCTCGTGTCTCTGCTAAAATAGCTTTCCAGGGTATTCTGGCAACTTCGCTATTAGAGTTACAGTGGCATGATGTGCTCTCTTCACGATCGAGGGATTTCTTGTTTATCTCACATCGATGCGGCATTAACAACATCATCGGGAGATTAGTGATACATCATCCCGACATATACATATAATGAAGGATTGAGAGATTAAATGTTCATCTCACATCAATTCCCCCATTAGGACGTAAGGATATTCGCGTCCATAACCCCCACATACTCAAAAGTATGCTCTCCAGGAATTCCCTTAGGAAAACCTATTTCACCATCATCTAGCTTATGACGATGATGGATCTATGGTCAAGGCTCTACATGATATCATTATACTTGATTATTTAAGTACATTATGGCATTCTTTTAGCATCAGGCATGTTTTCAAACATAAACCGTTAAAACAATTGCTATAAAGAAAGAGTACTATTTGTATTAAGTTCATTTCACATCTTGTTAACATTGGGATCTCAATCCCTAACCATCTCATCATTGTGATTCAAGAATATGGGTGTTCAAACCCTTAAATCATCAAAACACTTATTACCAAGTAACATATTGCCATCAAGTCATTTGACAGTATAAACAGGATAGTAGCAATGCAGATATTTTACATGGCTCATACAGCCTATCAATCTCTTTTGTTACATCTCACTAGGCAACATAGCATATCATTGCTTACAAACTCGTTAAGTACTTTTAATAAGCAAAGCTTCATAGCTCATACCTGGCTATGTTCAATATCTCATAAAACCTGCATAATTAGTACAGATGAATACATATACATCTATTTCAGATCAGCATAATGCAAAACATTAATAACTTCGCTATTTAAGGGTTGCACCACTATGCCCTTACTAGGGTTAGGGTTTCCCTTTTCAATTCAATTAGGGTTAACCAACCCCCTTAGCTCAATTAGGAATAGTAATTCTTCATTTCATTATTTAATCATAGAGCTTCATGCTATAAAGCATAACCCAGAATTAGGGTTTACTATTCAACATACCCTGAATTAGGGTTTACTATTCACCCCAAGTAGGAGTGATCAACAAATGACTTTGAATTAAGGTTTATCATGTCATCATTATGAATTAGGATCATACCTTCATCATGTATTAGGGATATTTCCATTATCACTCCTGATTCGGGTTAAGATTCATTAACCATCATAATTAGGGTTTTCATGATCTCACTATGAAGGATCATACCCTAATTAGATATTCATCCATATTGGGATTCCATTACTTGATTAACATTCATATAAGAAGTCTTTTCTTTCCCATCCCCTATAGGATGATATTAGCTCCAGCCTTGATTAGGTTAAGTCAACTCAATCATGAAAGAGAATTGACTTCATGGTTTATATCATTATCATTGTAATCATTAGAGCTTAATTACTTCATGGGTTTCAAACACACTATCCCATTAAGGTGCAAGTACCCTGATCACTTTGATTACATCATGTATTAATTTACTAATCACTTTGTCCTTTAATCACTTTAAGTACCCAAGGGTTTAGGTTAATCAACCACCAAACGATCTTGACTAATTCTGACCTCAAACGGTCTTGCATACCAAACCTCCAAATGATCTAAGACCGTTTGGACCTCCATGCGGTCTTAGTCTACCCTTGAGACCATTTGGTAAAGTTGCACACTCAAGACCGTTTGCTAAAGTAGGAGGTGAGACCGTTTGCCAAGTTTGACTTTTGAAACCGTTTGCTAAAGTGGACCTCCAAGACCGTTTGCTAAAGTAGGTTTTTGAAAATGCATGGACTCAAACGGTTTAGGATCGTTTGGTCCCAAACGGTCTTGAGACTGTTTGGTCCAAACCACCTCAAAACCGCAAGGACCAAGTATGGTCTTAATCCATCAAATTGAAATAGGGTTTCCAATGTTGATCCCCTCAACGATTCAATACATGTAACCAATTATCAATTGGACCTATCACCGTCATTCAATTGAGTTAATTAAGTCAACCTTCAACCTATTTGACCCTCAATTGGTCATCAATTAGGGCTTGAATCAATTGGGTTAGGGTTTGGAATCGATGACCCTTCAACATCAATCAATGTGAGTCTAATTGATTCGAACCCATTGAACCATCTTCCAATTTGGTCATGACCTGACCCCAAATGGTCTTGGGATAGTTTGGATGTCCTCCAAACGGTCTTGAGACCGTTTTCCCATCACTTCATCAATAACCATGTCATTTACTTAGGGTTTGGATCCTAGGATTGGTCACCAAATCAACAATTGAATGCACTTCAACTTAGTACCTTTGGGTCTTCAATTGATCAACTATACTTAACCCTAGACCTCCAAACGGTCTTGGGTGATCACCAAACGGTCTTGAGACCATTTGGGTGATCCCCAAATGGTTTTGAAACCGTTTGGGTCACTCAACCCAAGTTTCAACCTTATTCAATTATCAAAACAACAATTAACCCGATTAGGGTTTAGATGGTTGATGGACCTTTAATTAGTGAACCACTTGGAGTTAATTGATAATTATTGATAAGTGTTTAGTCTACATTATTGTCAACAGGCCTCCAAACAGTCAACACTTGGTCAAAGCCACCAAACGGTCTTGGACCGTTTGCTTCTATGCGGTTTGGATGAAACCGCTTGCAATCAAATGGTTTGAAACCGTTTGCTTCTAAACGGTTTGGGAAACCGTTTAAGCAACAAAACCAAACCGTTTGGTAAAGTAATTTTCTTTGGATAATCATAAAAGTTAACGTCATCATCTTCTTCCTATGAGCAACCAAGAACTATTGATGTTCTTCACGGAAGTTATAGCAATTAACCAAAAGAATACCAAAGAAGAAAAATAGCCAACGATTATTAAAGATATGGATGCATTATCAATGCTTAAGGGTTTAGAGTTATAAAACCCGCCTCTAGAACTGATCTAGAGCTCCAAGATCCACGGCTTTAATGGTGGATTGAGCTCCAGAAGTTGTCCAAGGTTTGTTCTTCAATCTTTGGATGAACAAGATGGCTAGAAAAGGCAACCAAGTGAAGAAAACCATGAATCTAACCTTATTTTATGGTTTCCACCATGAATTCGAGGTAGATGATGATCAAAACTTACCAAGCTAGTTTGGTCGTCCTTCCTATGGTCCGGAGCTCTCCCTTGGTTGGCCAAAGCATGTTTGATAATAAAAGAAACTAAGGAAACAATCCTTTGGTGTTTTTGGAAAAAGGATACATATATATATATTTATGGGTTTTTAAGGAAAATAGAAAAAGATAGCTATCTTCTTTTAACTTCAACTAATTTCCTCCAAAGCTTCCTCCATTCTTTGGCCACGTTTCCACCTTCTTTTTCATGATAAACATCTCCATTATCCAAGGATTAATGGAAAAGAACTAAGCACCTTAAAGAGTTATGTGTTAATATCCATCTTTTAGTGGATATTGCTTTATATTATATTAATGTGAATGGCTTCCACTTAACCAAAAATCCTTTTTGGTGCCCAAGCATGGCATAAGCTCGTCCAAACTATTGCAAACACATCCTTCAACTTTTGGGTGAAGGGCTCCATAATTAATATATTTCATTTTGCATTAAGTATATTAAAGAGCCATTTGTACTTAAATCTTGATTATTTTAATATCAAGATTCTCTCTCTTCCATGATAATTCAAATGAGGCACCCTTCTCATTTTATTTGATCTACTTGATGCCAAGAAACATGAGAGACCCTCTAAAGGTGGTATTTTGCATGTTGAACCCTATGTTTTGGATAAATTGCACATTACACCAAAACTAGGTTTTAATGCACAAGGATTGCTCTACAAGCTATATCTTGATGTCCAAGCTTGTGGAATCCATACCACCACATTATATACATTCTTATGATGTATTAACATTAGAGGAACATCTTGACATGTGCATTTCATAAGTTAACCCCTCTACTTGGGTAATTTTCACTTTAGTCCATTACTAACAAAACAATGTTTCAACATTATTCCAAAAAGGACTAAAATTGAAATATAAGTTCCTCAAAAGCCTTAATTACTTTTCAAGAAATACAAGCAAGCATATAATCAAATTTATTAGGCAAAACACCTAGGTTAAGTATATAACCCAGTTCAGGGATGTTACAAAAACTTTGTCACGACTCTACATCAAATCAAGCCATCACCAATAACTAATTGTGGATTAACCATAAGCAGCAGATTAACAAAATCACTAAAAATTAAAACCATTTTGCAAAGAGATCTAATACCATGAGACTCTCACTGAGAGATCCAAAACTTATATATATCATGATTCACATTGTACATACACTATTTCATCTCATCTCAAGGACAACATATAACAGTTGCTTTATCAACACATATACTGAAGCAACATAAAACCTCAAGGCATACAAGCCAAAATCTCAGATTGTTCATGAAACCATTACATATTGACTCCAAGGACCTAAGAGTACAGAGACGACACATAGGACTTTTATCTATAAGACACGACAAATAGTACACTCAACCTAAGCTGTTACTATTGTCCTAGCTATAGTACTCCCTCTACAGAAAGGTCTCTACCTCCTCGTGCACGTCCCCCTAAAAATTGTAGATCCCACAGGGTGAGACAATTGTCCCAGCGAGAGATATAACTCTCCACCGACAATATTATTATCACAGTTAAGCAGTATAAAACTGAGCAGAGGTTCTTTTATATTAACAAACAAGATTAATCACTATTATAAGAAGAACAGAGAAATTTCTTCCCTTAAAGTAATGCAACTATCTATGATAGAACAAAAAAGCATTTATTCACTTTATAGGGAATATAAAGAAACATGTATAACATCTATCCAATTAAGATGTATAAAATAAGTGTACATCAACCAATGTTTTCCGTATTTGATCCTTAAGCAAATACGCTACACGGCTGATTACATATTACAATCACATTTATTCCCTGAGGAGATGAAGTATACCATTCTTGCTCCAACCGACCACAAACTTCTCACAAGTCTGTACCATACAAGGTCAATGACAGAGCCGGCTGCAAAGACCTCTCCCACCTTGGTCAGTATGAGAAAACTGGTAGTGACATCTCATGTCAAATTGCAAAAAGAGCATGCCAGAGTATAGTGGCATCTTCGCTCAGAGTTACAGCCGCAACATGCACTCTCTTAGGGGAACACAGACCAACAACCTTCCCCAGTTATAAAATTACTGAGTCATGGCATATAGCCATACTCTGAGCCACATGCCAGTTCACCGTGCTCATTACTAAGTCTACGACCACTGTCGCACTCGTGCCAGGATATGGCATATAGCTAATCCCCAAGACCGTGGATGTAAGGGGATCATCTCACATATGGCTGTCCAAGCTCACGCCCTCACATATTCAAAAATATGTGCTCCAGGTAATCCTATGGGAAAAACCTATTTCACCATTTCAGCAAATTCTCACGCTGATGGATCTATGGTCAGGGCAACTACATTTTATGGTTTCTAATGATTTATTAAGTGCATTATAGTATTCTTTTAGCATCAAACAAGTTATAAGCATCAATAATAAACAAATTCTACAAAGAAAGGTGTAATACATCTATCCAGTACTTTTCTAATCTTTGGAACACATTTAGATGCATACACTCGGGATCTTAGTCCCTTTTCACATTACTGGGAATTCTCATCCCTTAACATCATCATCATGATTATTGGATCTGGGTATTCAAACCCTTAGATCATCACTGACCATTGTTACCTCTGTAACATGTAACTATTACCTCTAGGTCTTCAGACCAAGGTATTCATCACACATGTTGTACAACTATTTCACATAGCTCACATGGTTAATTAAATATCTTGTCACCTCTCACTAGGAAACAACTATCTTTTAAGATATCAGACTATATAATTATTATACTTGTTGTATATATATTTAACATGACTCATTTAAATATGTACCATATAAAACATCATAGCTCATACCTGGCTATGCTCATTCTCATGATTCTTGAATAGTTTGTACTTCATAAAAATTCTAGCAGTATATGACATCACTATGCAATTCAAAGTGAAATACATCCTTCCCATTATTAGGGTTAGGATTGCCTATTTTAACTGAATAGGGTTTCAAATTCACAACATCACTATGTGATATAATAGAAATACATCCTTCCCATTATTAGGGTTAGGATTGCCTATTTTAACCGAATAGGGTTTCAAATTCACATCATCACTATGTGATATAAGAGAAATACATCCTTCCCATTATTAGGGCTGGGGTTTCTTAATTTAACCGATTAGGGTTGTAAGTGCATACCATCACCCTTCATTGGGGTTAGGTTTTCCTCTTATTAACAAATTACGAATTCAAGATCTTATTATCAAGAATCAAACTCTAATTCAGACTCCACTCATTTTAGGACTATCTAAGCATTCTTATTAACATGTTTATCACACATGTAAAAGTTTCTCTCATATTCGTATTAGGATGTTGATGCTTCACATTTAGGCTCAATCCTTCTCTCAAGGTACATTGGCCTACACTTACCGCATTAGACTCTTTGTCTTAATGTATTACCTTACACAACACAATTCATGTGTTACTCCATCAATTACATTGAATTGAGATACTTCCAATGTATAGGGTATACAGGTGTGTATACTACCATAGTATGCTTGAAATACCACCTTAACCTCATATCAGGTATCCATATCAGATTGGCTATCACTTAGATCTTATCATCTCAAGTTAGCTTCATATCATGCATGAGCTATATGCTTGACCTCATATCAGTTTCAAGAGTATATTTGATACTATATTATGCACAAGGTTTGCACCATATCGTGCATGGGGTATATGCCTCATTATGGTATCATTTAATGATCTACACACAATACCATATCAGGTTTCATGATTTATCATATCGGGTCACCATGTGGGTTGATCATATCGGGTTAGCATATTGGATAGACCATTATGCTCACAACTTTTCATGCCTCTTAAGGAATCAGTCATATCAAGCTAGATATCAAGTTCAACTCGTTCACAATAATCCTTTACACAAAATGATAAGGTGCATTGGGTTTCATTCCATCACCTAGGGTTTCAATGCTATGTCGACTAGAAAGTTCAATTGACACTATATCGTGCATGGGCTATGGACTTGTTCTCATATCGTGCACAAGGTACGTGTAGGTATCACTCATATTGTTCTTGAGATGTTTACTCATATTTATATCATGTTACCCATCATCTTGGGTTTACCATATCAGTTTTCATATCACCATCTAGGGTTTCAACCCATATCGGGTAGAGTGTACCATATCATGCATGAAGTATGAACTTGACCTCATATCGTTCACAAGGTACAAGTAGGTATCACCCATATCATTTATGAGGCATCATTTTATCATTTCATGAGGTAATACTCAACTCTATATCGGATTACATAACATCTTGGGTTTCATATCGGGTTCCCTCTCATATCGGGTCAGGATTATAAATCTAACACCATATCATGTAGGAGGTGACTATTTGACCCTATATCATGCTAATAGTGTATATATGTTTTACTCATATTGCCCATGAGGTATACACTCCTCACCATATCTTTTTTATGGTGTATACATATCCATATGTCAGGTTACTTATCACCTAGGGTTTTGATATATCAGGTGGAGTATATACTTGACTTTATGTCGTGCATAGGGTGTATACTTGACCTTATATCATGCACATGGTGTTTTATTAACAACATATCATGTATGAGGTATGCACTTCATCATCATATCGTGCAAGAGGTACCTACTCATTACCATATCGTGTTGTCGGTGTATTCACTCCATCATGTCGGGTTAGAGGTGCTTCAACCCATATCGGGTTGGACCTTGATGATGTCATCATCATCAACCTCTAGATTCTTGTTCTTACTATTCTAGATCATGGAAAACAGTTCTAAGATACTTTTGGAACTCAAAATAACATCTATTAATCAAAGGAATTCGAAATTGAAAGTAGATCAACAAGTTCAACAATATTGAAGGTGAATAATAACATGGTTGGATTCAAGTTATAGAACCCGCCTTATGAACAACTTCAAAGCTCCAAGATCCAAAGCTTCACGTTCCTAAGGTTGAATATGAGCTTATCCAAGTCCAAGGCTCGTTCACAACTCCTCCACATACAAGGAATCACCATCGTTAAGAACTTGATGAAGAAGAAAAGAGAGGAATATCTATAACCTGAAATCATGCTTCAACCAAGGTTGAAGATGACCAAAGCCTTACCTTAAGCTTGGTGTTCGAGATCCCCTTGCTTGTTGAGCTACTATGCATTATATCTAAGAGGGTTTGCATGATATCTACAAGAAAGAGAGTTGTGGGGTTTGTAAACTTCCATTAGTAGGTGGAAGGGGAAGTATATATACTTGGGTTCATGAGAGAGAGTGTATAAGAGGTGTCTTCACCATATGCTACTAGGTGACACATGGCCATGCATGGTTGACACATGTACATGCATGCTCTTACATTTATCTTGACATTCAAAAGTATAAAGGATAATCTAGAGATGATATTTCGTCCATCCTATATCTTGTTGGATAAGATATCTCATCTTTATCTCACAAATAATGCAAACTGATACACTTTTTGCAAGGAGCATCTAACTCGTCATGGATCACCTCCTTGAGGTGCGTTGCCCATCATGGCTTTTTCCAAGAGTTCACAAACCAATATGGGATCTCCTGTATGGCTCCTTGGCTAATAGGCACTCCCATATCAAGTCTATAACTCTATACAACTCAAGTAAGGGCTTCAACTATACCTCATCTCTTGGTCTTTTCATCACCAAGAGTTCCATCACTCATAGATGATTCAAAGATGGTGTCTCATTCTTTCTCTCTCCTCTAAATGATACATAGAGGGAGTAGGGACACTCTAGAGGTGGCAATTTGCATATTAACCCTATATTTTTGGTAAATTACAATCTGTACCAAAATTGGTACACAAGGCACTAGCACTTATTCAAACAACTTCTTTCTTTAGAATTTAGGCTTTCCACAAGCCACCACTTAGCATCATACTCTCTCTTATGATAATAAAATACTTAAGGCACATTCAACATGTCACATATTGCAATGTAACCCCTCATCTTGGGTAAATTGCACTTTACACTCAGACTGTCATATAATGCACAAATAGTTTGCGATAAAGCTCACACTTGAAAATAAACTTCACAAAGAGTCTTAATTATTTTTTAAAAGATTAGAACAAGTTGTAAATACCTTGCTTAAGCAAAACTTCTAGGGTTAAGCCTTAACCCAGGTTAGGGGTGTTACATCTAGTATGCCACATGGATAACATACTTGATTGTTGAAGGGCGAAGATGGGGACTGTGAAGCAAAACCCTAGTGAGATGACATAAAATAGGGCAGCATGGAAGGCAACAGTGTTGCACTGCTATCACGGGACCTTTCTTACAGGTCTTGCAACCATATTGTTATTTTATGTGGGGTATGTCTAAGGCTGCGGTAGATACTGCGATTTATTGACTCCTTTATGGCATTCAAAAGAGTTGTAAATACAGGTGCATGGGCTTCATGGAAAGTGTCATTGAAATGTTGCAAAATCATTGAAAACTCTTCTTTTTCAATGGGTCTAGTGGCTGCACTTGTGCCTAACTCGTGTACCTTTGCATACACATGTGTGAATTTAGATACCACTTCATTGGAAAGCACACATCGCTCTGGTGTCATTAATGCTGACTTCTTGTGTCTATGGCTAGGAGGAGTCCTTGCCCCAACACCTTGGATATTTATTATGCCATTGTCACCCTCACTCTGCTTGCTAGGATAGCGTATGTCTGGTGTAACTCCGGTGCATTCTGTGTTGATGGGTGTATCAGACACATCTAATTCGACGACAACATCATCTTCAGAGGCGACGCCGGATGGAGTTGTCTATCTGGTAAAGACATTGCATGGTGGCCTCTAGCAATGTTCCTCCCTGCCATTAACTCGATGTCGTAGTAGTGGTAGAAGGATCAGCTAATTAATCTAGCTAGATCCTTGTTTCCCTAATTGTCAAACACTTTTAATTAGGAGATTGATATGTAAATACATGACATTAATTTTAGGTTAGTGTATTATTATTGTACATACCGCAACCGTCTCCCTCCACTTTGAGATGTTAGGTAATAGGGGCTTGTTCCTATTATCATCAAATCCAACACCATTCCTGTTGGTCACAAGCCTCAATTTTGTAAAGTCCTTCTTTAGGTTCTTCCACCAAGTTTTCACGTGTTCAAATGTACAGTTCAGCCTCCCCATCCTACTTTTTCAATCACGGAGCATCTCCCTCCAAACGTCCCTAGTAAACTACCCATTAATACACCTACCTATATCATACTGCCTCCTCAATGTTGAAACTAGAGCCTCATCAAACTTCCTCGACCATACGATACAGAGCTTGGGGTCTACCGAAGACATGCTAGCAATGGTGCTACAATATTAGGCATGGGAACTGATAAAAATTTTGCTAATATGAACCAAGTTTAATCTGATCCGTAGATGTATCACCCACCCGTATTCAATCCAAACCTAAAAATATGTAAATAAAAAAATTACATCCGCAAAAATTCAACCCAATATGTAAAAATCTGACCTAGCCCGCAAACAGTTGAAACAAAATATATACTCTAACACTAACCCAACTCATGTACGTCTGCCACACTGTCATGCTTGACATGGCCATGGAGGCCTCACTATCCTATTTTGTCGGGCTATGTCGTGGATGACATGACTCACATGGTGTGTGTCTCAATGAGCTCTGCCTCCCTGACGAGGACCTCCACCTATTGACATGCTTGGGGCTCTGCAGCGACGTCGAGCACATCATGCTCTACTTCCTCGTCTACTATGGCAGCGTCACGGGTGGCAAAATGATGCTACTAGAGATGGTGTCCGGAAAACACAACAACAACTTTCCGGTGGGTGATGTTGACATTTACTGGCGCATGGGCGACAACCAGAGTAAGCCAAGGATAGATGTCGCGCCCCAATCTCACATTAACCACAAACCCCGAAATTAGGGCACGACAGGTGGGATTAACACATAACCAACCATTCGTCACATTTTTAAACAATTCAAGGCATTTAAATGATAACCAAGTTTAAACTGTAAACAGAAAACTGAGCAAACTGCAGGAACTTTTCCATTTAACTGATTAAAGATACAAGCAAGGTCTACAACATAATACATTAATTAGCATAAAGAAAGTATAACATTAATTTACATCTTTGTACACATTCTCTCTCTCACTCACACCTTGTCCCGAAGATCGAGGGGAATGGACTAAGAGACCTCTAACTAGACTAACTACAAACCTTTTATCAACTAAACGTTAGGATGAAACGATCCTTCTGATTCCTGATGCTGATGCTGACCTGAAAATGTTTGAGTAGAGGGATGAGCCTACTCGCTCAGTGAATAACATTTCACTTAGCTATCACTAAACAACTCGTCAGGTTTATTAACTGAAGATAAACAGATATACAATTCAAACAGGGCAGTTCTACTGACATAGCAGATATACAGATAATAATCACATTTCTAAGCATCAATCGGTAATTCAGATAGATGAACAGATTATACAAATTTACTGTGAACCTACTTGATTATTTATTCATTTTATTATTATGCCCTAAATATATGCAGTGTACTCTGCATATAAAGATCCGCAACAAGTCCATGCTACGGTCCCACCGTACAAGACTTAGCGACACACCTGGGAAATGCTAAGTCTGACTGCTGTCCTGGTCTGCTACAGGACTCTCAGGCTCCACGGCCTCAACGCACAACCACGTGTGCTGCACAACCACGTGTGCTCCAGACTTCTCCTTTAACCTGAGCACACAGGCGGAGAGTCTCACAGGGTTACCTTCGTGACACAAGCACGAATGGTGTTAGATAACCAAGTTTTCTTTCTTTTTCCCAGTGCCACCGTGACACACGCACGGATTATTGTTGAACACTGCTTTTCTGCCCTCGTGCCACCGTGACACAGGCACGGATTATTGTTGAACACGAGTCACCGACCATCTAGACACACGCTAGTAGGTCGTTTCACCCCAAGGTGCAGACCTCTCGAGGGGTTCTACGGTTTTAGGGCACCTAAGTCTATTAACTGATTAACAAGTAAACAATTAAACAGAAATAATACATAGCAACTGTAAGATATAGAATTTCCTCTTTTTCATCTTTCATATCACGCATTTCAAGTTCCAATGAACTTATCATACTACAATGTATTTGCTACACTGTTTAAGAGTCTTATCAACTGATACTGAAGCGAATAAGCATTTAAAATGAGTTATATAATGATTTCTAATTGAACTGCCACTCACCACTTGAAACTTGGCCGATCACTATGGAACTCGGCCGAACACTTCCCAGAATCTGAAACTCGGCCGACCAACCTCGGCCGACCAGCAGGAAACTCGACCGATCCTCTGGGGAACTCGGCCGATCGAGACACCGCTTATACACCTACAAGGAAACTCGGCCGATCAGGACCAAACTCGGCCGACAAAAACGTTGTTCGCTTATCTAATTAAGAAACTCGGCCGATTCAAAACCCAAACTCGGCCGACCAAAAACACTGTACGATTGCCCTAATATGAAACTCGGCCGACCGAATAGGAACTCGGCCGAACCGCACACAGGCAGAAAACAAAAACGGCCTGCAAGAGTCGATTTCTCTCAAATCGACGGGCAAATCACAAACAAACACCACAAAACTTTCGCAAATGATACACTCCACTAATCTGAACCTGAAGGAGGGGAAGAAACGAGCTAGGGCTGCTCCTTGTGCCCCAATCTCTTGGCCGTTTTCCCAGCAAATGCAGCTCCAGCTGCAAACCCGGATCAAATCGACGGAGAAGAAGACCAACGGAGGGAAGAGGACAAGCTGCAGGAGCTGATCGGAGCAAAATGAAGCTCCGACGTCTTCCCTTCTCAGCTCCCTCTTTCTCTCTCTCTCTCTCTCTCTTTCTCTCACGCGGAAGAAGGGGAAGAAGAACGCTTCGTGCGTTCTCTCGTTTCTGAGAAATGAAACGAGATAAGGAAGAGAGAAAGGATAAGGAGGAAAACTTAGGGGCCTAAACGCAAAGTTCAAAAACTACAAACGGGTCCCTATAAGCCCAAAAACATGCAACTTTTGACTCGAAGGTCGGATTCGAATGTTTTCTCTGGAAACGCTTCAAGCGTAAGATCCTACACGCTTTAGAAGCTAGAAAACACACTAAGCTCACATCATATCCATTTTAAACATTATTAACAAACACAGGCTTATAACTTAACACATCAGCTAATCACATGCTTAACAGCATACTTACGGGATAATCTCGACGCGGGTCGTAACAATCTCCCTCCCTTATAAGAATTTCATCCCGAAATTCCTAGAAGAGAAAAGGAAACTTGCCACGCATCTCAGACTCTAGTTCCCACGTAGCTTCCTCAAGATTATGGTTTTTCCATAAAACCTTCACTAAAGGTATCTCCTGGTTCTTAAGCTTTTTGATCCGGTGATCAACTATCTGCACTGGTCCTTCTACATAGGACACATCTGTTCTAAGCTGCGCCGGTTTTGGATCTACAATCTTTTCTGTACCGGGATGACACTTTTTCAGCATAGATACATGGAAGACATCATGAAGATTTGCCAACTCAGACGGCAAATCCAACCCGTAAGCTACAGGTCCAATCCTCTCAACAATAGGATATGGACCCATATACCTAGGGGTCAACTTACCCCTCTTGCCAAACCTCAGCACTCCCTTCCACGGTGAAACCTTCAAGTAAACCTCGTCGCCAACCTCAAACTCAAGAGGTCTACGTCGTCTCTCCGCATAACTTTTCTGTCTGTCCTGAGCAGCTTTCAACTGATCCTTGATCACCGATATCTTCTCTGTAGTTACATCAACTAATTCAGGTCCAAGAATTTCCTTCTCACCCACCTCGTACCAACAAACTGGCGATCTACACTTCCTGCCATAAAGAGCTTCATATGGAGCCATTCCAAGACTAGAATGGTAACTGTTATTATATGCAAACTCCATTAGGCTTAAGTGTTCTTCCCAGTTGCCTCTAAACTGTAGCACACATGCTCTCAGCATGTCTTCTAGGGTCTGAATGGTCCTCTCAGATTGACCATCTGTCTGCGGATGAAACGCTGTACTGAACTTCAGCCTTGTGCCCAACACATGATGTAACTGATTCCAGAATCTAGATGTGAACTTTGGATCTCTGTCAGAAATAATGGAAACTGGAATCCCATGCAACCTGATTACTTCATCCACATAAACTTTGGCCAACTTTGAAACGTCAAAGGTTGACTTGACAGGAAGAAAGTGAGCAGACTTAGTTAGTCTATCCACAATCACCCATATCGAGTCCGAACCCTTAGGCGTCCTGGGTAATCCTACCACAAAGTCCATCGTGATGTGTTCCCATTTCCATTCTGGTATAGGAAGCGACTGTAAAGTACCAGCAGGTTTCTGATGCTCAGCCTTAACCTGCTGACACACCCCACACCTAGCCACGTATTTAGCCACATCCTTTTTCATCCCAGACCACCAGTACAGCTCTTTGAGGTTCCTGTACATCTTTGTGTTACCTGGATGCATAGCATACATAGAAGTATGCGCTTCCTCAAGAATCTGCTCTTTCAGCTCACTGTTTCCAGGTACACATAACCTATCATGAAGATACAACATGCCTTCATCAGAAAACCTGAACTTTGTTCTCTTACCTTCTGACATATCCTGCATGATTTGCCACAACTCATCATCACTCTGCTGTAATTCCTTAATCTGATTATAAAAAGTAGGTCTGACTTGCATCTGAGCAATCAACCCACTCTGTCCTATCACCTCCAAGTCCAAGTTCAACCTTCGCATATCTACAAGCAAGTCTCTCTTGAAACATGCCATAGAAAATGCATTGGCTGTTGAACTTGACTTTCTACTCAAGGCATCAGCTACAACATTCGCCTTACCAGGATGGTAATCGATTGTCACATCATAGTCTTTGATCAGCTCAAGCCATCTGCGCTGTCTTAAATTCAAATCTTTCTGGGTGAAGATATATTTCAGGCTCTTATGGTCTGTAAACACCTAACATGTCTCACCATACAAGTAGTGACGCCATGTCTTAAGAGCATGAACTATAGCAGCTAATTCCAGATCATGGACCGGGTAATTCTCTTCATTCTTCTTAAGCTGTCTAGATGCATAAGCCACAACTTTTCCTTCTTGCATCAGTACACAGCCCAAACCTCTCCTAGAAGCATCACAGAACACTGTATAACCTCTTTCTGCTTCTGGCAAAACCAACACTGGTGCTGAAGTCAACCTTTTCTTCAAAATCTGAAAACTTCTCTCACAGTTATCAGACCAAACAAACGGTGCATCCTTCCTCGTCAAGCGTGTCAAAGGTGATGCTAACACACTGAAGTTCTGTATGAACCTTCTGTAATAACCTGCTAATCCCAAGAAACTTCTGATCTCAGTAGGAGTCTTAGGTTGTTCCCACTGAAGTATAGAATCAACTTTCTTAGGGTCAACACTAACTCCACCTCTCGAGATAACATGTCCAAGAAATGCTACCTCGGCCAACCAGAACTCGCACTTGTTAAATTTAGCAAACAACTGGTGTTGTCTCAACAACTGCAACACTACTCTCAAGTGTTGCTCATGCTGTTCATCGTCTCTGGAATAGATCAGAATATCATCTATAAAGACTATAATAAACTGATCTAGGAACGGTTTGAAGGTTCATCATATCCATAAAGGCTGCTGGGGCATTGGTCAGCCCAAACGACATGACCAAAAACTCATAATGTCCATACCTGGTTCTGAAAGCTGTTTTGGGAATATCAGAAGCCTTTATTCTGAGCTGATGATATCCAGATCTCAAATCAATTTTAGAAAAGATCGTCACTCCACGCAACTGATCAAACAAATCATCTATTCTCGGCAATGGATACTTGTTCTTTATAGTGATCTTGTTCAGTTGCCTGTAGTCTATACAGAGACGCATGGTACCATCCTTTTTCTTAACAAACAGGACTGGAGCACCCCACGGTGAAGAACTGGGTCTAATGAAACCCTTATCTAGTAACTCCTGCAACTGCACCTTGAGTTCCTTCAACTCTGCAGGTGCCATTCTATAGGCTGGCAGTGCTACTGGATGACTACCTGGATATATCTGAATTTCAAAATCAATGTCTCTGACAGGAGGTAAGCCTGGTAACTCCTCTGGAAAAACATTAGAAAACTCACGAACCACAGGCACATCATAAACACTGGCGGTGCTCTTCTCTGCTCTGGTGTCAACCACATGAGCAAGGAACGCTTCACATCCTTTCTGTAACATCTTATCAGCTACTGCAGCTGATATTATGCACGTAGGCAGAACTTTCCTGTCTCCAGTAAAGATACAAGAAAATTCCCCTAGTTGAAAGGTAGCTTCCTTCTTCCAACAATCGAGTTGCACTCGATATGTCTCAAGACAATCCATACCCAAGATGATTTGAAAGGTATTTACATCCAAGGGTATGAGATTAGCAGCAAAGGTAAAACCTCCAAAAGATAACAAGCATCCGGGACAAGACTCGGATAAAACTGTTGGTCCACCTAGTGGAACTCTCAACACTAACTCATCTGCCAACTCTTGAGTTAAAAGATTAAGTTCATCAACTAAAGAACGTCGTATAAAAGAGTGAGTAGCTCCCGGATCTATCAAAACTGAAACTGGTATACTATTAAACAAAAGCATCTCTCCTGTAACAACTTGTGAAGAAATTATACCTTCCTGAGGTGTCAAAGAAAAGAAACGTGCTGAAGCTCTCCCTCTGCCACGCTGTCCTCTCTGACCACTCCTGCCACTAGACACTCCACCACCTCTAGATCCAGAAGCCACAGAAGAACTCGGAACATCATGGTATTGAGGCTGGAAAGCTTGTGATGCCGCTTGCCGAAGTTGAGGACATTCCCTTTTAATATGTCCTGTCTGTCCACAGTGGAAACATCCTGCATAATCTAAACCCCAACATTGCCCAGAATGAGATTTTCCACAAGTATTACATACTCTCATTTCCTGCCTCTGTGGACCAGTCACTGAGGTAGATGATCCAGAAGACTGTCCACTAACGGCACTGCTCCATCTTCCTGGGTTGTATTGTCCTCTGCCTCTAGAAGTAGTGACATCCTCGGATCTCTGCCTGCCAAAACAACCAAAGTCACGCCCAAGTTTAGAAAAGAAACCTCTACCTCCACCTCTGTATCCACTACTGGATTGTCCTCTACTGAAATCTGCAGATCTCTTCTTAGACTCGGGTACCCTGTCAGCATTCACAGATTCTTCCACCTGTCTCGCTGCCTCAACAAACTCACCAAAGTTCTCTCTGTTCCTTCTGCTAGTAGCAGAAACTGTATGCCGAATCTCTGGCCTTAGTACTTCCTGAAACCTTCTACATCTCTCTATGTTATCGGGAACAAGCTGTGGACAGAAGTTTGCTAACCGTGTGAAAAGTGCTTCATACTCTGTAACTATCATGTTCCCCTGCTTGATATTCTGCAACTGCCTGATTTTCTCATTAAGAAAAGTGGGTGGATAGAATTTGAGATGAAACTCCTCAGAGAAATCCTGCCAGGAAAGCTCTGCACCTCTCCTCTTTTCTTCCACACCACGCCACCACAACTCTGCATCGCCTGTCAAAAGGTAGACCGCATGATTAATCTTCTTATCTTCTGGAAGCTCCATCAGACGAAAGACCTTTTCTATCTGTCTAAACCATTCATCAGCTTCGGCGGGATCTGTGGTGCCACTGAACTCTGTGCCACCAAGCTTCTTCACAAGCTCATAAGATCGCATCAGATCTTTACTGCTGGTAGAAGAAGATTCTCGCCTATCAGCCTTGTACTTTTCTTTGGTTTCCAGGAACATCCTGTACATCCGGGATGCATCATCCACGTGGTCACCACCACCTGGACCCAAATACTGTGGATCAGGGCCAACATGGCTTTCAGCCTGATCATCACGATCAAAGCCTCTTCCTACCATCTGCAATGATATAATAGAATATTTCCTATTAGAAAACTACAGATAGAAGAAAGACACTTAAACCTTAATCCTATTGGTCTCTTATCGTCCCCTGATCTTGAGTAACTAAGTACTCAAACCTAAGCTCTGATACCAAAAATTTTCGCGCCCCAATCTCACATTAACCACAAACCCCGAAATTAGGGCACGACAGGTGGGATTAACACATAACCAACCATTCGTCACCTTTTTAAACAATTCAAGGCATTTAAATGATAACCAAGTTTAAACTGTAAACAGAAAAATGAGCAAACTGCAGGAACTTTTCCATTTAACTGATTAAAGATACAAGCAAGGTCTACAGCATAATACATTAATTAACATAAAGAAAGTATAACATTAATTTACATCTTTGTACACATTCTCTCTCTCACTCACACCTTGTCCCGAAGATCGAGGGGAATGGACTAAGATACCTCTAACTAGACTAACTACAAACCTTTTATCAACTAAACGTTAGGATGAAACGATCCTTCCGATTCCTGATGCTGATGCTGACCTGAAAATGTTTGAGTAGAGGGATGAGCCTACTCGCTCAGTGAATAACATTTCACTTAGCTATCACTAAACAACTCGTCAGGTTTATTAACTGAAGATAAACAGATATACAGTTCAAACAGGGCAGTTCTACTGACATAGCAGATATACAGATAATAATCACATTTCGAAGCATCAATCGGTAATTCAGATAGATGAACAGATTATACAAATTTACTGTGAACCTACTTGATTATTTATTCATTTTATTATTATGCCCTAAATATATGCAGTGTACTCTGCATATAAAGATCCGCAACAAGTCCATGCTACGGTCCCACCGTACAAGACTTAGCGACACACCCGGGAAATGCTAAGTCTGACTGCTGTCCTGGTCTGCTACATGACTCTCAGGCTCTACGGCCTCAACGCACAACCACGTGTGCTGCACAACCACGTGTGCTCCAGACTTCTCCTTTAACCTGAGCATACAGGCGGAGAGTCTCACAGGGTTACCTTCGTGACACAAGCACGAATGGTGTTAGATAACCAAGTTTTCTTTCTTTTTCCCAGTGCCACTGTGACACACGCACGGATTATTGTTGAACACTGCTTTTCTGCCCTCGTGCCACCGTGACACACGCACGGATTATTGTTGAACACGAGTCACCGACCATCTAGACACACGCTAGTAGGTCGTTTCACCCCAAGGTGCAGATCTCTCGAGGGGTTCTACGGTGTTAGGGCACCTAAGTCTATTAACTGATTAACAAGTAAACAATTAAACAGAAATAATACATAGCAACTGTAAGATATAGAATTTCCTCTTTTTCATCTTTCATATCACGCATTTCAAGTTCCAATGAACTTATCATACTACAATGTATTTGCTACACTGTTTAAGAGTCTTATCAACTGATATTGAAGCGAATAAGCATTTAAAATGAGTTATATAATGATTTCTAATTGAACTGCCACTCACCACTTGAAACTCGGCCGATCATTATGGAACTCGGCCGAACACTTCCCAGAATCTGAAACTCGGCCGACCAACCTCGGCCGACCAGCAGGAAACTCGACCGATACTCTGGGGAACTCGGCCGATCGAGACACCGCTTATACACCTACAAGGAAACTCGGCCGATCAGGACCAAACTCGGCCGACAAAAACGCTGTTCGCTTATCTAATTAAGAAACTCGGCCGATTCAAAACCCAAACTCGGCCGACCAAAAACACTGTACGATTGCCCTAATATGAAACTCGGCCGACCGAATAGGAACTCGGCCGAACCGCACACAGGCAGAAAACAAAAACGGCCTGCAAGAGTCGATTTCTCTCAAATCGACGGGCAAATCACAAACAAACACCACAAAACTTTCGCAAATGATACACTCCACTAATCCGAACCTGAAGGAGGGGAAGAAACGAGCTAGGGCTGCTCCTTGCGCCCCAATCTCTTGGCCATTTTCCCAGCAAACGCAGCTCCAGCTGCAAACCCGGATCAAATCGACGGAGAAGAAGACCAACGGAGGGAAGAGGACGAGCTGCAGCAGCTGATCGGAGCAAAACGAAGCTCCGACGTCTTCCCTTCTCAGCTCCCTCTCTCTCTCTCTCTCTCACGCGGAAGAAGGGGAAGAAGAACGCTTCGTGCGTTCTCTCATTTCTAAGAAATGAAACGAGATAAGGAAGAGAGAAAGGATAAGGAGGAAAACTTAGGGGCCTAAACGCAAAGTTCAGAAACTACAAACGGGTCCCTTTAAGCCCAAAAACATGCAACTTTTGACTCGAAGGTCGGATTCGAACGTTTTCTCTGGCAACGCTTCAAGCGTAAGATCCTACACGCTTTAGAAGCTAGAAAACACACTAAGCTCACATCATATCCATTTTAAACATTATTAACAAACACATGCTTATAACTTAACACATCAGCTAATCACATGCTTAACAACATACTTACGGGATAAGCTCGACGCGGGTCGTAACAATAGATGTTCGAGCGGGTTGATGCCAACTCTAGGGGGTCCTCTACACGGTGGAGTTGGAAAGGGCATTCCATATAGCATGTTGGTGCATTGAAGACTAAGAGGGTAATAGGTTATCCATGGCTATGATTGTCTAGATGCTCGAGAAAATAGTTGATGTAGGAGTATCTCCAGTCCCAAAATCTTTGATGCATCTCACGACACAAGGAAATCATGTATTTCACAAAAAGCTCACTCTTGTTCTATTCTCACGGTGCAGAATCTGAGTGGCAAAATACATCATTGAGAGCAACTAGGGGAGCAGGGTCTTGGTCTCATGACAGATACTACAATCCTCGGTTCCGTGACTTCAGTCCTCCAAGCACCGCACACCCATACGATCTTGTCGGGTCGTGCTGTTAGGAGACGGAGCCACTGTAGTGGTCATCAGTGCTGATTTGATCAGTGGAAAAGATACAATGCTCTTGGAGCTTGACGCAGAAACACAACAGTCCTGCTCGTAACGAACGGGACCATAGTCGGTAGGGGAAGCTGAAGCTAAAAAAGCTAAGGCAGCAGAAGCTAAAAAATGCCAAAGGACCAGGGGGTGAAGCAGGGAGGAAGAAGGATGTCGTGGACTGGACCGTCGGCTAAAAAAGTGACACCTAGATCTTAGCTTTGATGAGGAGGAAGGAGCAATGAGTGGATCGGGGAGGATCCACCGCTCGTTGTCTACTGACTTGTGGGTTGCGGCGCAGCCACATGCATAATCACAAGTGAAGTCGGGATTGGGAGGCAGGTCTTGCGAATCAAATAGATCATCTGGGATCCACAATTTTGTTGGGATTGCTCCACATTCAATATGCTAGAGGGATCCACAACAACAAAAAATCCATATGATCCAAAACTATGGTTCAGATCAGATTTTTCGGCCATGTCTATGCAATATATCATGAAAATGTGGGTGTTTAAATGAAATCTTTGTCAAAATCTAGGTGTTAATGCAAATTAAGTTCAAATTCACAGTCATGAGTCCCCATCTTTATCAACATAGGAGTAATCAGACCATGTTCCAGTAATATTATGACACGAGAATTTGCATAAACAGGAGCAATCAGACCATGTTCTAGTAATATACAAAAAATAACATGTCAACAAAACAAGGACCAAAAAATCTCTAGCTAAACAACCAAGAATTGCAGCAAAAAATTAGACCATGTCTGAAACTTTTTATATAAAGAACATTTTTCACATCGAAACCACAAAAATAAGATTAGCAACAACCACAACCTAAAACTTCCACACCATAATATAGACATGACCTCATATTACCATTGTCTAGAATGGTCTGTTAACAAATACTTCACAACCAAACTAATATGCAAGACAACCTACAATCAAGCTCAACAACAGTATGTAGAGCAGGTAAACAATAGATCTGCAACAGTTACAACTCAAATAAGCAATTGAACTGATCACAATGACAACCAGAAACCTGAATCTGATCACACTTGTTCTTCTAAACAATCTTAGAATACCAAACGATGTAGAGACACTCCAAAAAACTAAGAATCACAAATTAAAATATACTCTATCTTGGTGTTGGGTCTTATGGTTTCAGTATGTTGACACAAATAAAAAACTAAAACCAAAAGACACAATAATAATATGAAAAAGATGTAATGGATAAAAACGACGATTAAATAAATAATGTTATTAAATAATTAGTATTACTAAATAAGTTAGAGTTACATAACAAGATAGGACAATTGGATGTACTAAGTTAGGATTACTAAATAAACAAAGTTACCAAATAGTTAGGGTACATAAGTTAGGGCTAATAAATAAATTCCGATTACTAAATGATGTAGAGACACACCAGAAAAACTTTGAATCACAAATTAAAACATAGTCTCTAATGTGTCTTATGGTAGAGTTACTAAACATATTAGGGAACATAAGTTAGAGATACTAACTTATTAGTGTTACTATATAATTACGGTTACTACATAATTAGGATTACAATTAGGTTACTAAACATGCATGATTACTGTAATAGAGGTTGAAAAATAATTTGGTTTGGAGTACTAAATTAGGGTTACTAAATAAATAGAGTTACTAAATAATTATGGGTTACTGGATAATTAGGGTTACTAAACAAATTAGGGTTAATAAATAATTAGGATTTATAATTAGTTATGGTTACTAAAAAGATTTGGGATACTAAATAAATATGAGGTACCAAGTAATTAACTATATAATCATGGTTACTGCATAATCAAGGTTACAAATAGGATTACTAAATATGGCTGGTTATTATATAATTAGGGTTATTGAATAATTTAATTTTCTAAATAATTAGGGTTACAAAATAATTTAGTTTGGAGTACTAAGTTAGGGTTACTAAATAAATAGATTTACTAAATAAATTAGGGTTACATAACAACATGGGACGATTGGATTTAGTTCACGAACTTCACATAGGCATCCACTTTTCTTTCAAAAAAAGCTTAGGCCCAGGATCATTGACATAATGTAGTGGGAGATCGAGATTGCAAACATAGAAAGTTGGTTATGAACACATGAGTCCACTCCCCTTGCATCTTCACCATGCTAAATGTGGAAGCCCAAAGGGGAGAAACTACCACAAGGACTCAAATCCTGTGGAGGCTTGAAAAAAGGGGTTTAAGTAAGTCAAGGGTAAGTGTAGTTTGCCACTGGCACAAAGTACAACAATAAATAGAAATGCTACGAGAATGTCAACTCCAATAGGAACTGAACCTCGGACCTCCCAACTTACACCATGGTGCAATCACCATCTCAAATTGCTTGAGCTTGACTAAGGCAATCAGGTGAAGAATGACATCTATTCTTTAGTAGGAGGCATAGTGCAAATCAACTCAACTTCAGACTAGATTACTTCTTGTGTTGTTTTATATTGTTTGCATACTCTATTCAAAGGCTATGCTCCTTTTTAGTTTGTTATGAAGGATAATTTGTACCTGTAACTCTCTATGGAGGGAACATTTCACAATAGGATAATTTTGTACTGAGTAAGGCGTGGTGTACTTACTATGCTAGTTGATTCTTGACAATGAATTCATTTTGTTTAACATATAATTCAAATATAGCAATTATATATGACATTTTAGAAACATACAATGTGCTCAATATTTTAGCACTCTCTACCAAATATGAAGGAGGTAATATACTGTGGAAAAACTGCCAGTAGTAAAATAGGATGAATTTTTTTAGCACACGTTCCTGGTGTTCCTGATGTAAAGGCTTCAAGACCACTTACAAAATGATTGCAACAATGGGGTATGTATTTCAGAACGCAAACCGGATGAAATAAGCTTGTCTCTTTCCAGTTTAGAACCAACACAGAAAATAAATTGCTTTCATTGCCATACAATTGTTGGGGCCTAACATCAACAACGATCTGAACTCGTCCCTCAAATATAGTTGTGTCGTTTTACAAAAGGACAAAGACTAATTTAGAGAAAATGGTGGAAAGAAATACATGGGAGTTGTAGAAACACAATCCACTTTTTCTATGAATCGTCCAGGTCCAGGAGAGAAAGAATAGAAAACAAAACAAAAATCAAACAAGTTAATACGATTCAACATTCAAATGCAACAATAATTATTACACTCAGAAAACATGGTACCTAACCATGATCCAGAGCTCGCCCAAAGAAAAATCACAACCACCCGTGTCTACAAAGAGTTGAAGAATGATGTACAACTGTAAAGGTAGCAGTTCTACTAGCATTGCTTGTAATTTATAGCAGCACGACGAGCCAAAGTGGACACTAGGTTTTCTCCATCACCGCTTCTTTGAAAACATGCGCAAACAATGGTCAAATTGACGGGGGAGGAGAACGTGATTAGACGGTTGCTAGCGCCTTACCTTTCAATTCGACGCTTGGTAGTAGTTGTTCTGCTTGTGAGACGGCTGTTGCTCATAGGGTTGGTTAGTAAAGCCAGTGCTCATATCTATATGTAGCCGAAAGAGACCGCACGACTGCTACTATTGCCTGCGCAGCTACCACCGCAGCTGCTTCCGGACTAGCCCTAGCAACTAGCACCTGCTATCTCCTTCCTCGAGTACGGGCGATCGAGCTGGTCAAGGTGGTTGGAGCATGATAAAGAGAGGAGAAGAGGAGTAAAGACGGGGTGACAGACGTCGTCGTGAGAGACAATCGTGGGGGAGAGGGAAAGTTGAGACTGAATCAGGACTGAGATTTGCAATCTCACTCGTAGCAGGACCGAGTTGGTCCGGATTTGGGATAACAAAAACCCAAAATGGGTCCGTTCCAGACTCGCCAACCAAACACCATCTTTCGCCAACCCGGACCAGGTTGCGCCTACGTGGAAGGAAACGGCAGCGGCCAATCCAGACCGACTCTCAAACAAGGGCATAAAGTTGCGGGCATTGTTCCAATCATGACCATACATATATCCAACTATCATGTATGACTTCTTCATTTCCGATGAGTAAATGACCAAGATGTGTACAGCAAGCGCCCGGCACATCAAATGTGATCCCCATAAAGGTTATATAGTGTTATAGACACGGATGAGACTAAAATCAAGCTAGAAACCAAATTAAACGGGAATAGTAAATTCTGGACATGTATCTTTTCATTTTCTGTTTTTTCTCGACATATATCTGCCTTGCTGTTTCTGTTTTGAATATTGATAATTTCCGACGGAAGATGGAAGGCAAGCCGGGCTCCAGCTCGAGCTCGAGGGCGATTGATTCCTCCAACGTCGGCTTTCAGGTATTCGCCTTCCACCACTTTCTTGTCTATGCCGTCTCATCCCCGTGAACTCCCTTATAGGCTGGTCCTCCAAACTACATCATTGACATATATTCACTCAGGGTTAGGGTTTGCTCTTACATATTATCCACTGACGACTCCTGTTCTTGTTGTTTGCAGTTGTTGAAGAAGTGCGGCTGGAAAGAAGGAACTGGTCTCGGCGTCGCAGAGCAGGTAGGTTCAGATTCATCGAATTCATAAAAATATCAGTTTCCAATGAAAGCGGGCTGTTCCCCCCCTGCAGTTCCCAGAAAGAAGTAATTCAGTGTCGAGTCTGCCCTTATTTTCCTTAAAATTAGATTGAAACTCGCCTACTTCCAGTTTTTATAGCTTTTGATCCTTCTTTCTTCGTCTAGAGTTTTCTTATTCTTATGGAAAGCCCGAGGTTGCTAAGGGATCCTCCAACTTGTCTGTATAATTTTTCCCTATGTTTTTGGTAGACCGAGCTAGCCACGGATCTTCCTTGCAACTCTTGGTTTGACGTTAGGATTTCATCATCATTCACGTTCGTGCAACGGGCTCAGTTTTTGTCCTCATTATGTAACGCCTGATCATGTTGATATTTTGATAATGATTCTTTCTCTGTCTCCCCAATTTAACATGGAATTGCTGGTTGCTTCAATAGTAAATCATGACGCATTTCCGCTTTGCACCTATTGCTAGAGCCACATTAGTCTTTGTTATTGTAATCTATCAATGTCTTGATTGCGGGTTTCTTTATTTGGAGCAGGGCTTGTTGGAGCCTGTACAAGTTCACTTGAAGAATAATAAATCCGGTATAGGCATTGAGAAAACTGAAAAGAGGGCAAAACACTTAGATCGAGAATTGGCAGATCTGGCAAGAAATGAAAAGGTACGTAGTTTTGCCTATGAAAACAATTGTATTGCTTTTCATTTGAAATCTTGAGGTGCTCCATCCACCAAGTTATTGAAACATGAGACCTTGCTATAAATGATAGCATCCAGCGGGCCTCTTGATTGAGCTTTCCTTCTTTATCTGCACAATACGAGTTAAAATTTTGCTATCTGATTAGGCAAAGCCGAACCGTACATAATTTTGTATGCAATAAATGTATCTGTGTAAAAGAAGGTGAAGGGACTAAAAATGGGTGAAAACTTTTTTATTGTTTGGTATTCTCCCCCCGTAGTGTCCCCATCAAATTGGCTCAATAGGTCTCCTCAGTCTAAACCAGTGGATATATTTTTCTTGGTTCAGATTCTCAAATATATGCCTTGCCGGAGCCAGTGCACCCAAGAATGTGAAGAAGTTTGCAGGAAGCTGATTTAAAGTTTTAAGCTTAAATGAACCTATGGGACATAAATGATCTTCTTGTTGAGCCCTCTCTGGCCTTGCACATCTATATTTCTTCCTGTCATTCAGGCTTGATCAACTCGGCTTCCTTTGATCATAGACATGTAGTTTTAGTTGATAATCCATGTGCCTTTTGATTAAGTGAAGACTGTAGATTGAACTTCTTTTACAAGGAAAAATACGTGGTTTTGGTAAACTTTTGTCTATAGGTTAAGTTCTAGTGGTAGGTCTATATTATGAATACCAAGGAATGAGGTATCCAATTTCGATGCTGTTTCGACAGCATGGAAATCGATTTTTTTGAAATTTCGACGAAAATTTAGATAGATGCAACTGTGCCCGTTTCGACGCCAAAATGAACGAATTAATTTATGAAATTTTACATGCGTGATCTCTACACCTAAATGCATCGTTTTATGCAATAAAATTTTATGTAGGGGTAGGTTGGGGGGGTCCTTCATGTGGGAGGTAAGGGAACTGTCCTGTTTCTTGAGGATTTCGATAAAGAGTTTCGATGAGAAAATGTTGGAATTAAGTTATGTAATTTTGCAAGTATGAGCTATATACATGCATGTACTTATTTGTATATTAATATCAAGTGTTGGATATGTGGTGCATCCCCACATATTTTACTTGGGTTCATAGTTTGTTGTTGATATTGACTCAATAGTCAATCATTTCATTGGTCCCAAGAACACTAGTGCAATGTTTCCAAGCTAAATCATTATTTGTTGGTGTGATTGGCTTCTTAGCACCCTCATTGTCTAATAAACCACCACTAGGATACATGTTCACATTGCAGAAACTAAAAAAGCATGCATTGCATAAGTATTTAATAATTTGAATAGAAAATATGAGGGAAATACAATGCAATTATGGTATACTGTAAGTATATACTATGTATGAATACTAAATGGTGAAATAACCCCAATCCTCGTTTGCTCATCTTCAAAAAACAATAATAACAACAAGGATTGCAATATCAAAATTTTCATCGAAATTTAACGAAATTCATCAAAATTTGGTGAAATTCATCGAAATCGTCAAAATTTGCCGAAATTCATCGAAATCATCGAAATCGACACATTCACACATTTAGCTACCAGATCCTATCAAAATCGATTTTTTTGGCAAAATTTCGCCAATTTCGTTGAAACCTTATTCCTTGATGAATACTTGAGCCTAAATTTTTGAATGTTGAAATCGAGCTCATGGGTTTCACACTCCAGACAAAACTATCTTGTGGAAATTGTCTAATATGGGCAAGGTTTTAAAGTGTGTGAGGCGAGGTGTTTTTGGTTAAATGGGGTGAGATATAAGCCTCAAGGCGTAAGCCTCAGAATATGTATGAGCGGTTCATAAATAAATAATAATTCCGTGTATATATACATTTTTATACGTATGTATATGTGTGTATACGCATCATATATGTGTATGTATATGTGTTTGTCTATGATGTGTGTATGCATAACATAAATACATATCTTTAAGAAAAAGAAAAAACTAAATAGAAAGGTTTACCTAAGTTAAGTAGGAGAAATAGGGGCTAAAAAGCAATATGACTAACAAAGACCACCAAAATAAGAACATAAAACTGTAGCAAATAATGAGATATCAATGCTTTGTATTGGAGTCCAACTTTGCAACTTGATTAGTAAAATAGGGCATACATCATTTGGATAAGTGGAAATCAAGATAGATAAAAATGAGATTTGAAAATCACAAACATATTAAATAGAAATATGGGACAACTAAATATGTTGCAATGAAGTTTGATAAACCTCGATCATATGCAACTTTGAGTTTTGAATTTAGAACAAATAAAGTTCTGTAAATTTACCAACAAGAGAATGATGACAAATTACAACAACTCTAAATAAAAAATTACAAACAAAAGTGTATGTAATTGTCTCAAAAGAAAAAAAAATTTTGGTGGTTAAAATAAGACATTATCATGCAATATAGAGGCGCCTTAGCTTATCCCCGAGGTGAGCCTCGGACATTTCGAGACGTAAGCCTCGTTCCAGGATATGGGATAGCCTTTCCTTGAGGCGTAAGCCTCAATAGTCAAATACCATGAATGCAAGGTTTACTAAATTAGGGTTTAACACTCTTCACCCTCGTATGCAACAAGCAGATCAACTTTTGAAAAAAATGCTGGTACAGTATACAAAGACAATCAAAGTATTGCTGAGCTAGAATAGAAGAAGGGGGTGCCCTATGCTAGCCCTAACCCTTTTTTAGGTTTGCTTAGGTTACATTTCAGATGGCACTAATTGATGCCTAGAAGTTTTGAAGTACTAGAAGATCTTTCCTTTTTGCCATAGAAGTTTGAGAATTAACTGCTGTTTTTTTTTCATTTTGCTATGATCATTACCGATCAGTTTGAAATCTGTGTTAGCAAATGCTGAAGAAATTTAATTCATTCTGCATTACTCTCTGCAGCACAAGAAGAAAGAAAAACCAGTCTCGAAGAAAATAAGAAAGATTCTTGAGGAAGAAGAAAATAGGAAAGAGAGAGACTTTGAACGAGCTTTCTTCATGGATTTCTGGCCGGACAATGTTTAAATTTGCCTCTCATTCTAGCTTGTAATTTCGCATCCAGATTTTACATTTTGAATTCCAGGTACATTCAGTTAGCACTGGAATCATTATTATCTTCATATCAAAAAAATTATCTGTTGATATGTATGTAACGGTAATGTAGATTTTCTTTTAGTTATCTGGTTGTGTAAACTTTGTAAATTCATAATGAGTATAAGATTTCAGTCACATGAGTACTGTGTAGATTATAGACCTTCTGAGTTCATAGATTGTAAATCTTCCGAGTTTGTAGATTAGGTCTTCAACAATTTTAAGTGGTTATTGTTGACCTACTGATGTTGAATTTGTGGATTGCTGAATTGGGGGAAATTGGAGGTGTCTAAAAAATATAATGTTCTGGAATTCGGAAAATGACCAAATCTACTACTTTTTTGCTACATATTGCTGTGGTTGTAGCCCTTGATTTGGATTTTGGGAAACAGTACTTTGTTTTCCTCATCCATATGAAATGAAGTTCAATCAACATTGTCTCAGCCGCCCAATAGTTTCTTTATCTTTGCCAATTACATAATGTCTGTTATCTCCCAAGTAAAATTTCTTATGTCCTAGTTGATATAGCCTTTTGGTGCCACAGTTGGCAGCCAGCTGCCATGTCCTCTGTCATTCTGCTCTCTTCTTGCCTCAATGGAAGTGCTGCCTCATGCATTCATTTTCCAATGACCCCATTTTCATCATTTCACAAAGCGTATTGGTGCCCTCATCGACTTACTATACCTAGGCAATACCTTTAGGCCCCGTTTGGTTCGCTGGATTAACACAACAGGATATGGCTTCAATCCCACTAACATTCCTATCCTATGTTTGTTAGCACAAAAATAGAAGCCGAGGTTTACTCCCACAGGGCATGAAGTCCCAACCAAAGGAGACTTTCAAGTTCCGCACTCCCCCCCCCCAGTATTTGTCGGGTACCCTCAACGCCTGACCCCAAAGTCCCAGACTCTCGATTCTTCGCTCTGCTACGACCTTGTGTGCTCGCAATGTCCGCCCCGGTTATAACACATTTTCTCTGAGCTGCTACGACCTTCCGTTCTCACAATGTCCAGATTAACCATACTTATCAAGGCGTCTAGGCAGTGTTTAAGCCAAGGGGCACCTAGCCCTCCTAGGCTTTTCTGGGTTTTTTCTTTTTCTTTTTTGGTTACATATTTAAGAGTTTGTACACATGATACTATATGTGATAATGTAATTGTTTATTCATTAAAGTTATTATAAGTCTAATTTGAATCGATAAGTATAGGAGAATCAGGGGGAAGAGATTCAACAGGAAGAACAAGAAACAACATTAAGAGGAAGATAAGTACGAATTGGAGTTAGAAAATGGGATAAAAAGAAACATGCAAATGGTAGGAGTTGTGCATGAGAATGAGACAAACACAAGCGCAGTAAAAGGAGATTGAAAGAGGAGGAAGAATTCAATAAAACAAAATAAAAAAACAGTAGCAGGTGCTGAATTAGAACATATAGAGGAAGGAAGACCCGCTGTCCCCATACATCTTCGTGTTATGCATAGAGAGACTCAGCCAGATGATACACGAATTAGTCCACAAAGGAAAATGGAAAACCATAAGGATGGGGAGAAGTGGTATCGCTCTGTCTCACTTATGTTTTGCAGATGATTTAATCTTATTTGGCGAGGCATCCAGTAAACAAATGCGTACAATCCAACAATGCTTCAAACAGTTCGAGCAAGCTTTCTGGGCAGGCCATTTCTATAACCAAAACACAAATCTTTTTCTCTGCCAGCGTCCATCGTACCACCAGAAGCCGTATCAAACGCATATGCAGGTTTCAAGAGACTGATGACTTGGGGCGATATCTAGGAGTGTCGATTATACACTCTCGGGTAAGCAAGAAGACTTACGCAGGCATCTTGGACAGAATCGAGGCCAAGACAAACGGGTGGGCGGCCAGAACATTATCCCTTGCTGGGAGATACTGTCTTGTAAAATCTACCATGGAAGCTATACCTACATATATCATGCAGACTGCAGCTTTTCTGCTAAGCCTATGCGATCGAATAGATGGATGCATTCATAAGTTTATTTGGGGCGGATGCCATAAGGCACACCCAATGACACTCGTTGCGTGGAATAAGGTCACATGCAGTAAATCAAACGGTAGACTCGGCCTTAAGACCATGCGAGAGTGGAATACTGCTCTACTTGCCAAGAACGCCTGGGATATAGCCTGCAATAGGCCCTCCATATGGGGAAGATACATGAAGAAACACTTCGACAGCCACGAGGAGGGCTAGGGGACCAATCTATCTAGACTATCAAGGTCGACTCTCCAATGCAAACAACTCATCATGGATAATTCCATGGTGATCCCCCGCAATGGCCAGTAGGTGAACTTCTGGAGTGGTTGTTGGGCGGGACCAGGAATCAAGCTGGCCGAGCACGTACGCAGAGAGATTCCAGCTGATCTATCTGACTTAGCGGTTGCGAGCCTTGTACAAGAGGATGGACAGTGGGTTGCAGAGTTCCTAAATCACTGGCTGCCCACAAGGATGACAGAGAGAATTCTGAAGCTCGAGCCACCAGCGGGGTTCGACGCGACGGACATCAGAATGTGGACAGCGACGGAGACGGGAGCATACACTACCAAGTCGACATACGACATATTGAGAAGGGGGAAGGACATCGTTGTCGACGACGACTGGGACAAGCTCTGGCAGACAAAGGTTCCGACCAAGGTGCGGATGTTCGGGTGGCTGGTCATGCACGAAGCGCTCCTGACAAATGCTAGAAGAATGCAACATCAGCTAACCACAAGTTCAGTATGCGAGAGATGTAAGGAGACCTACGAGACCTCTACACACGCCTTACGAGATTGCCCGTATTCGAGGGAGGTGTGAAAGGCACTGCTGAACAACGACCAGGTGGACGATTTCTTTCGACTAGAGGATGCAACGAGGTTTTGCTGCCAAATCAAGAAAGGTGGCCCAGCTACGCAACACTTTCTGATTACCTACTGCAACCTATGGAAAGCAAGAAATAAAGCGGTTCTCGACGACACTGCTGTCCCTGCTAACATCCTCGTCCAGTGGGTGAAGAGCGAGATCCATTTAAATGAGAAGGCATGGGAAGATGACCAACCGAAGCAGATGACAACTGTAAGAGCTAATTGAACATGGTCACGACCACCTGAGGGATATATCAAACTGAATACAGATGCTACCTGGACCAAGAACAAGGCTGCTGTGGCGGTGATTGTTCGCGACCAGGATGGGAGATGGGTTAGTGGTTATGCAAGGGAAGTGGCAGCGGTTTCCGCACTTCAAGCTGAAATAATTGCTGTGGACATGGCGATTGAAGCTGCGAGAAGAAATAGACATCCCAAGATTGTGGTTGAGAGGGACTGCAAGGCGTTGGTGAACATGTTGCAGAGCAGCCCCGAAAGCAACCCCATGCACACAACCATTATTAGCAGGATACAAAAGCGTAGACTGGAATATCCGGAATGGGAGCTGCATTTCGAATCAAGAGAGTGTAATAAGGCAGCTGATGCCTTAGCAAAGCTGCACTAGAGAAATACCTTAGGGTATGTGGAATACGGCAGACCTCCAGAGGGTATCAGATCATAGTTAGCTAAAGACAACTGTAATGGTAGGAGTACTACCAAGTTTATTTTTCAGCAAAATCTAAATCCCTGTACTACCTACCTGTATTGGCTCGCAAGAGGAGGGCGAGATGAATAAAAATAGCCTCCTGGCTTCCAAAAAAAAAGAAAAAGAGGAAGGAAGAATAGGTCAGTAAAAATAAATGAAAACATGCAAACAACAGTAGCTGTCAGAGGAGATTTAGGAGGAAGAAATCAGAAAAAGAAAACAAATATATGCAAATAATAGTAGTAGATTTTGGAGCAGGAGATGTAGGGCAAATCTGAAATAAGAAATATGCACATACTCACATAGTAGTAGGAGGGGATATAGGAGGAATGACTCACAAAAAAATGCAGCAACAGTAGGATTTAGGAATAAAATGCAGGAGAAAGGATAAAAAAGAAAAGAAAAAGAATCAAGAACTACAAGTATATGAGGAAGTAGATTTTTTTTAATAAACAACGCTATGAGGACTTACCAATTTGGCCCAAATCAGACCTGTTTTCCTCTGATCAGACCTAAGTTGTCAAAGCTTGACCTGATTTGGCCTAAATCAGGTCTATTTCAACCATAAAATGACTTAAGGTGATCTAATTTAACCAAATCTAGACTCTATTCATGCTAATTTAGCCTTTAAATGGCTTAATATGTGCCTAAAAGGCCTTAGACGCCCACTTAATAGGCAGGGCGCCTATTTGAGGCAATGTTCGGTGAAATTGGCGAAATTTTGCCATTTTTTTTTTTTGATTTCGATGGGATCTAGTACCGAAACGTGCGACCGTGTCGATTTTGATGAATTTCGCCAAATTTCAATGATTTCGATGACTTTCGCCAAATTTCGATGAAAATTTCAATAATTGCAATCCTTATATTTTTTTTGAAGAGGAGTAAAGGGGGATTGGGGTTATTTCACCATTTAGTACTCATACATAATATATACATATAAAATATCATAATTGCATTGCATTTTCCTAATATATGCTAGTCAAATTATTAAATACTTATGCAATGCATGTTTTTTTAGGAGGGGATATAGGAGGAATGACTCACAAAAAAATGCAGCAACAGTAGGATTTAGGAATAAAATGCAGGAGAAAGGATAAAAAAGAAAAGAAAAAGAATCAAGAACTACAAGTATATGAGGAAGTAGATTTTTTTTAATAAACAACGCTATGAGGACTTACCAATTTGGCCCAAATCAGACCTGTTTTCCTCTGATCAGACCTAAGTTGTCAAAGCTTGACCTGATTTGGCCTAAATCAGGTCTATTTCAACCATAAAATGACTTAAGGTGATCTAATTTAACCAAATCTAGACTCTATTCATGCTAATTTAGCCTTTAAATGGCTTAATATGTGCCTAAAAGGCCTTAGACGCCCACTTAATAGGCAGGGCGCCTATTTGAGGCAATGTTCGGTGAAATTGGCGAAATTTTGCCATTTTTTTTTTTTTGATTTCGATGGGATCTGGTACCGAAACGTGCGACCGTGTCGATTTTGATGAATTTCGCCAAATTTCAATGATTTCGATGACTTTCGCCAAATTTCGATGAAAATTTCAATAATTGCAATCCTTATATTTTTTTTGAAGAGGAGTAAAGGGGGATTGGGGTTATTTCACCATTTAGTACTCATACATAGTATATACATATAAAATATCATAATTGCATTGCATTTTCCTAATATATGCTAGTCAAATTATTAAATACTTATGCAATGCATGTTTTTTTAGTTTCTGCAATGTGAACGACATGTATCCTAGTGGTGGTTTATGAGGCAATGAGGGTGCTAGGAAGCCAACCACACCAACAAATAATGATTTAGCTTGGAAACATTGCATTAGTGTTCTTGGGACCAATGAAATGATTGACTATTGAGTCAATATCAACAACAAACTATCAACCCAAGTAAAATGTGTGGGAATGCCCTACATATCCAATATTTGATATTATAACACAAATAAGTACGTGCATGTATATAGCTCATACTTGCAAAATTGCATAACTTAATTCCAACATTTTCTCATCGAAACCCTTCATCGAAATCCTCAAGAAAAAGGACAGTTCCCTTACCTTCCACATGAAGGACCACCGCCCCAACCTACCCCCACATAGAATTTTATTGCATAAACGATGCATTTAGGTGTATAGATCACGCCTGTAAAATTTCATAAATTAATTCGTTCATTTTGGCATCGAAACGGGAACGGTTGCATCTATCAAAATTTTTAGCGAAATTTCAAAAGATTTCGGTTTCCATGTTGTCGAAATGGCATCGGAATCGGATACCTCACTCCTTGGTTTGAGGCGCCTTGCCTAGCGTTTAGGGCGCCTACGCGGGCGCCTTGATAAATAAGGATCTACCTTTGTTTTTCACATTTCCCAATGTCCCCCTCCTGTATGCACCGCTGTTCAACCCTTTTCCATCTATCTATCCTCTACCTTTGTCTCTGTTTTTAACATTTTTTTCTCCGATCAGCACACTTCGATCTGTTTTCTTTGATCTTTGATATATATACTCTTGCTCTAGCTTGAGTTTGGGGCATTCCTATCCTCTTCGATAAAAGCTGCTGTAGCGAAGGTCTATCCTCTTCGACGGGGTAGCATTGTAGCAGAGGTTATAAATAAAGAGAAGATACAATTGTCAATGAACTTTTTGTTATTAGAAAAATAATAAATAATTGATGCATCACGACTCCTCTTCAATGGCGGCGTAAAGATGATCAAAAAATTTACGGCATAATGATTATTTATAAGAAATCCAAGAACATTTAACAAAAGATCATTTTGTAAATTGTTATCTAGATAAAACGTACAGACCAGAATTTCGGGACTATGAAACTATGATAAATTGGTATGTGAAAAACAAATCTGCTATGGGCTCCGGAAGAAGCTTCTGCTGAATGCGTGCTCAATCTTCGTGTCCAATGTTAATTGCATATCAAGTTCTGGTTTTTCTTCGTCAACAATCAGCAACTCTGATTTAGTGTATCGGGTTTCTGATGGCTAGTATGGGAGAAGCATCTATGATGACGAAACAGACCGTAAACTCATGGTGTGTGAGGTGGAGGTGGTGAAGTTAAAACCGTACGAATCGTTTCCCGTGTATATCCTAACATAGGATGAGAAATCAGACTTCCTACCCAGTATGTGCACTTACCATCAAATCCTATTCCGAGACGAATCCCATCAAAGTTCTTTCCTGCCAACCAAACGGGGCCTTGGTGCACTTGCTCCTAGTAGCTTGCTGTTTTTGGAGAACCATACACGAGTCTTTTTTGATCCATTCGCTGGTGGCAGCTTCATGTTGTTAGAAGATCGGACCATAAACATGAGTTGGGTCTCGGGTGATACAAGTTTTTAGTACTTTCCGAAATTGCACTGGTATGGGATGGATACTAGTTTTCTTATATGCTTCACAGCTTCAGGACAAATAATTTACTAAATCAGCTCCTGTATAATGGATTGTTTACAGTTTATTAGACCATTAAATTTCACTTTTTTTTCTTTCTTTCCCTTGAAATTGATCTTTGTTAGATGTTTTTAAGAAACAAAATTCAAATATGACTGTCAGCTAAGGCATTTTCCAGAATTACAGTTTCCTTAACGGCTAACTGGTTAACCGAGGCTGGCTGTTATGAGATATCTTGATTAACTGAAATCTGCTTGATTTTAAAAAAGCTGAAGACTACTAAAACGACATAGAAAAACAGTTGGTCATATTAGAGGTATTAGTCTTATAGTTATCTATCTCAATCTCGTAAGTGCACTGGTAAGGTCGTTTAAGTTCTGCACATATCAGGTAGAAATCCTCTTTTTTATATCTTCTTTTGCATTGTAGATGCATGCAGCACAACAAAAATTCCGTATACCTATACCGTTGTTCACTAATTTTTTTATATCGTGCTACTTCAGGGTGCTATTTGAAGCTGCTTCTCTATCCTCTACCCAGTCTTCTATCTCTTCATCACAGTCCCATTTTACGTGGACTTCCTGCCGTGATTAGTGATAATTTTGTCAACAACTGTCTCAGCAAACCCATGTACTCGCCCGTCGGATTGTTGGATACTCCCTCCTCATCCATCCACCTCAACGGTGACCCATGTAAGGCTCGCATCAAATATCATCTCCAAGCTTGCGTTACTTCTATGTTGGCCTTGTTTCACTCCCCTCTTTAACCTCTCTCGACTGATGATTCCACAATTGTAGAGTGCCTCATCCTTGTTCCTTCTGCTTTATCCAAAGCCTTTTCCTCTCAATATCCTATTCTGACCATCCTCCTCAATCCCGCCATTTCATTTCCTGCGCCCCAAATATGCTCTAGTAAATCTGGGACATGCGTTCTTATCCCCTTCAGTCTGATGTTGCTGTTCCATTTTGCAAACTTTTAGTAAAAAGAGTTGCCGTAGGCATCTATGATAAACTGTTCTAACATCCACTTTGCAGAGAACTTGATCGCATGCTTACCTTACGAATTCCGTTGCTTTATCTAAATGATGCGATTTTATGTCCTGGTATTTGTTTTATGGTTTCTGATTAATTTCCCAAAAATAGCAAACAGTATTTTATAAGACGTGTTTCAAGAGAACTTGTTTTGGTTCTTATGATTGGGTTTCTGCTTGATATTCTTTTGATTTCAGAGCAGGCAAAGACAACCGGACCAAGTTCATTGGCAGTAGATCCAGTGATGGCTAAATGTGCATCTATGGCATATATGAAAGGAAGTTCTTCCGAGTTATCTGATATTGGACAATCTGTGAATTGTGCATCTCCTGATGAATAATTGGTCTTTACAAGATATGATTGTTGGCATGCGGGACAATGTTGTGAAATTATTGTATAAATGAAGATGAGATAATCCCTACACAAGAACGCGCCTAAATGGAACAATGCCTCATCGGCAAGCCATCACAAGGTCCTTGAAGCTGGTAGACCTGTTGAAGGATGAATTAGGTAATGAAGGATGAATTAGATAACGGAGGCAATAACTGACGGCTGGAACTATCTTGAATAGCTGAAAATGCTGCATGCTGTTGAAATTTGTCCAATGGTTCTCATGGTGACCTGAAATAGTTGCCCTTCAAATTTGTGATTTGGTTTTGTCCCAGGCAGCACTGAGTGGTGGTGTAAACCTAATGTACAAATTAGTTATTTGGTAGATTAGTAATTCTGTCACATTGTGTTAACTTTCTTTTGTATAGGCTGCCTATCCGATATTTCACAGGACTGGCTATAAATGGTAATAAATTCTGGATGTTTTGGAGAAGTCCATTCAACTTGTCGTAGGTTTATGGAATGCTGAATCTATAAACCTTTCAATTCTCTGATAATATTGGATTTTGCCAAATCTAGGGTTTGCAGTAGTGCTAGCCAAATGACCCACAACGATGTAGGTATTGTTGCTTGATTGAAACCGGATTCACACAAGAAACGATGGCTGGTATGCAGATTCAGAAGTGCCAAGCATGTATCTCTGGCCTCTTTGGTTGAGCTACAGGGCAATTTTCCTTAACATTTAATGACCACTTATAAAATACGCTTTAGCAAGAATCGTGAAATTAGGGTGGAGTTTGGACTTCCCAACCCACCCCATTGTGGGCTAACCGGGGAATGACTCGTTTCTTTTTACAATTTAATAAATCATCAATGTGTTGGCGGGTTCTCGAATTTAACATTGAAGCACCAAGTTTCTTGTGAACGTAAGTTGCAAGGCTGCTTGCAATGCAGCTTGTGTGAGGGTTCAAGACCACTCACCCTTTTATTAATAGAACTGGAGAAATCACATAGAGGTCCAACAATATATAGAAATTACAAATAACAAAATATAAGGAGATAATATTAACACTTCCCCTCAAGTTGGAGTGTACAAATCATGTATGCTTTGCTTGTTGCAAAAGTTTTGAAATGTTACTGGACTCAACGGCTTTGTGAGGACATTTGCAAGTTGATCTTCAGATTTGACATGCGGAGTCACCACCTTGCCATTCTTGATCTGATCTATGATGAAGTGACAGTCAACCTCTATATGTTTAGTGCGTTCATCGAAGATTAGATTCTTGGCAATGTAGATAGCAGCCTGATTGTCACATTTGAGCTCCATAGGAGGTGAAACAGAAATCTTTAACTCCGAAAGTACAAATTGAAACTACTTCAACTCATAACAGGCATGAGCCATTGCTCGATACTCAACTTCTATGCTTGATCTAGCCACAACATTCTGCTTTTTACTTTTCCAGGTGATAAGATAATTTTCTAGAAACGTGTAATACCCAAAAGTAGATCTCCTGTCATTCAGATTACCAACCCAGTCTGCATTTGCATAACCAGTAAGAACAAGAGTAGACACTAGAGTCTTGGGTCTATACTAGGTGATCCCCTTACCGAGTGCACCCTTCAGATATCTCAGAATACAAGCCGCCATCCAGTGTGACTGTTGTGGTGAGCTTGTATGCTGACTCACCACACCTACAACAAAATAAATATCAGGGTGAGTAATTGTCAGGTATATCAGCTTCCCAACAATTTTCCTATAGTAGTCTGGATCTGGATAATCATTATCATCAGTCATCTCCTTCACATGATAGTTCATAGGAGTAGACACCAGCTTGGATTCACTCATGCCAACTTCACGCAGTAAATCCAACACATAGTTCCTCTGAGACAAATTAGTATCTGCATGAGATCTAAGTACTTCAATCCCCAAAAAATATCTCACTTTGTCCAGATCCTTTGTATGAAAGCGTCTCTGCAATTCTTCCTTCACATGTGATATGCATGTAGAATCGCTGTCAGTGATAACTATATCATCAACATATACAACAATAATAATGGATCCAACAGAAGAGCTAGAATAAAATAAGGAATGATCAGTCACAGAATGAGAGAAGCCCATCTTTAGCACAACATCACTAAACTTGTCAAATCAAGATCTAGGAGATTGTTTCAACCCGTAGATGGCTTTCTTCAATCTCCACACCTTCTGATACTCCCCCTGAGCAACAAAACCAGGAGGCTGCTCCATGTATACCTATTCTCGTAGATCACCATGGAGAAATGTATTCTTGACATCAAGATGAAATAGAGGCCAGTCAAAGGTAGTAGCCAGAGAAATAAGAATCCACATTGAATTCAGACGAGCCACTGGTGAAAAGGTCTCAAAGAAATCAACTCCATATGTCTGAGTATAACCCTTTGCCACCAGTCTAGCCTTCAACCTCTCAACTGAACCATCTAGATTATGTTTTACTGTGAATACCCATATGCAACCCACAACATTTTTCCCTGGAGGTAAGTCAATAACATCCCAGGTGTTGTTTTGAAGAAGAGCTGATATTTCCATATGCATCGCTTGTTTCCAGCCAGTATCCTTCATAGCATCAAGATGAGTTCTTGGAATAACCACATAATTAATCCCAAGAGCAAATGACTGGGCATGCTTGGATAATTTTGACTAACAACACACATTTACAATAGGATGTCAAATAGTACAAAAATGAGTACCTTTGCGAACAAAAATGGGAACATCAAGTTCAGATGGTTCTTCAGAAATCTCTTGAGTATAGGAAGATGGGAAAGGCTCAGAGACTGGAGTCGTTACCTCCTCTGGATCCTGTCTGCCTCGTCTGCTATAAATATGTTGATATTGTTGAATTAATGTATCACCTGCTGGCTGCTCTTCCTAAATGATAGTATAGTCAGGAATGATAGGTGGCACTCTCTCACCGATGTCTGATGGTGACACTCTCTCACTTTCACACAATTGCTCCCCCTTACTGGGCACACTAGAGAAATATGGCGTAGATTCATGGAAAGTTACATCCCTAGACACAAACATACGACGGAGATGGGGACAATAGCACTTGTATCCTTTTCTAGTGTTGGAGTACCCAAGAAAGAGAGTCCTAATAGACATAGGGGATAATTTATCAGCCTTAGGATAAAAAATTGTGGATAAATGAAGTACTCCCAAACACTCTGAGAGGAACAAGGAGAGGCTGATATTTTATACGGAAGATAGAAAAAGGAGTACGTCCTTGAAGCACTGAAGATGGTTGCCTATTAATCAGGAAATAGGTAGTAAGTAAAGCATCAAACCAAAACCTCTTAGGGACATTGGATTGAAACATAATAGTCCTGGTTATATCAAGAAGATGACGATTTTTACGCTCAGCTACTCCATTTTGCTGAGGAGTGTGAGGACAAGACGTACGATGAATCATCCCAACAGAGCTACAAAAATCAGCCATAGCAGTTTGAACATATTCCAGGGCAATATCAGATTGAAGAATTTTAATATTACAATCAAATCAAACTTTTATTTCTTGATGAAAATGCTTGACAATGGATAACACAGACTCTTGATTATTTAATAAATAAATCCACATCATGCGAGAAAAATCATCCACAAAGGAAATAAAATAGCAAAAACTATTATAACTATTGGTTTTTACAGGACCCCAAACATCACTATGGACTAACTCAAAGGGACAAGATGCCCATTTATTGACACGACTGGGATAAGGCAGTCTATGATATTTTCCCAGTTGACAGGACTGACACTATAATGAAGACACTTGGGATAACTCAGGTTCTAACTTCCTCAAGCTCTCCAACGACCAATGTCCATATCTGTAGTGCCACGGTAAGGGAGCACCGCTCAAAAGGATAGCTAGAGCAGGAGCACATAATTGGAGAGGCAGACTATCATCGTGGAAGAGGTAGATATCACCTTTCCTAGGCCCCCACCATTCATCCTCATACTCTTGAGATCTTATAATACAAAGCAAGAAGGCCCAAATGTCACTGTATAGTTCATAATATCTACTAATTTTACAATAGAGAGAAGATTAAAAGGAAATACAGGCACATAGTGAACTGATTTAAGATTAATTTTAGGGGTCAGAGAAATAGATCCACTTGCTAACACTCTCCTCACTGAACTATCTGCTATGGTCACAGATTTGTGAGGAATATGTGAGTCAATGGAGTGAAGTAATCTCCTCGTATCGGTCATATGTTGTGATACTCCAGAATCAACCACCCATTAAGGAGTTGAACCAACAGCCAGTAGAGTGGTAGCCTGATTACCAGTGGTAGAAGCCAGATTTGCAGAAGAAGAAGAAGATCCCACACTCATATGTTGTGTAGCCAGAATAAATCTATCATATTCTTTCTTTGTGAGTGTGATGCTAGAAGAACCATAACTTGATGCAGATGGCTCAGAAGACTCAACTGTACTTGCATAGTTTGCTGCCCCAACAGGTGGTGCAACAGGTCTTCCATGCTTCTTCCAGCACTTCTCAACAATGTGTCCAGGTTTGTCACAGAAGGTGTACTTGAGACGTGCTCCACATCCTCATCCCATACCTGTACAGCTTCCTCGAACTGCAGCGGCTACAGATGCATGAGAATCTCTAGAAGGCGAGAATGTTGTAGAATCAATTGGTTCAAAATTTGATTGTAGAGTTCTCGAGTAGGCTTCTTCCAGACTGGGAAGTTTGTCAGAAGCGAGGATAACACCGCGGGATGAACTGCAAGACGAATTCAGACCCGATAGAAACTTTGCAGTAATCAAGTCATCTATGTCTTTGACTTTTTCTTGGACAGTCACTGGATGATAGAAGCTCAACTCCTGAGCAATACCTTAGATCACTCTGAGATATTCTTCTAAAATCTTGTCTCCATGTCGTTCAACAAAGAGTCGATCATATATCATAAACTGACAAAGAAAATTCTTTTCCTGAGAGTAATGCTTCTTCATAGCATCCCATATGTCTTTGGAAGTAGTATAGAACATGAACCTAGCAGCAATAACATGTTTCATGTTACCCCATAACCAAGTCTTCACTAGACTATTATGACGTTTCCATTCAGCATAGCTTTTATCAGTAGAAGCAGGAGGATCAAAATTAATATGCCGTACTTTATCTCGGGATTCTAACACTGTATTAACATCATTCATCCACAAGAGATAATTTTTCCTATTAAGGTTGATGGAGGGCATATGCGACATCTCGTTGTAGATAGTAGATGCTGTGGTGTCCTCCATGATTTAACAGGTAGATAGAGTGACGAGAGATACACGTCACAGAAGAGTAGAGAGTGACAAAGAGATACACGTCACATCAGAAGATTAGATGCATTTTTGACGCATCCACAGTCCCCAATCGAAGAATTCCCTAATCATACATGGAGGAGATGTGATTGGAAATTTGCTGCATACGGACGAAGCCTCCGATATGATTTTTAATGAGCCGTATTATGTAGACTTTGCCTTTGCAGTCAACTGGAGGAACCGGGGGCTGCTGACGGGCGGTGGGCCTGCCCGGAGCCGGTGGCTACGTTGCTGCTCTAGCCGGTGGCTGCTGCAGCCACAAGATCGGCGGCGGCTGCAGCAAGCGGGGCTCAGCGGTGCAGCCCGGCGGCGGCTGCTACCAACAGGGTTCTACGGTGCGGCCCGGTGCTGCTCGGCGACGCGGCTGCCCGACGGCGGTGGAGAGAGAGAGAGGCGATGCGGCTGCCCGATGGCGGCGGGGAGAGAGAGAGAGAGAGAAGCGACGCCCTAGATGGAACACTAGGAGCAACCTTACTCTGGTACCATGTAAACATAAGTTGCAAGGCTGCTTGCAATGCAACTTGTGTGAGAGTTCAAGACCACTCACCCTTTTATTAATAGAACTGAAGAAATTACATAGAGGTCCAACAATATATAGAAATTACAGATAACAAAATATAAAGATATATTAACATTTCTGAAGCCTTTTGCATCTAGTATATTGGGTCGATCAAACACATTCAAACTCAGTCAGGCTCGATAATTGATCAAACAGATGTTGGGCCCAATCCCTCGGACTTGCCTTATGAATTGGTTGAAACCTGATTCCGAATATTGTATGGGCCCTGTGTGTCATCTGTGGTGCTTGGGTTGTCATTGCAGGGGATTTCATCCGTACCATCAACGTAGATGCATGTACGCTGATTCCCCTATATGATGGTTGACCATGGTCGTTCCAGCAACTTTGTGATGTCATAAAATTCATGTAAGGGTTAGAATTAGACTTTTTATGAACAACTATTCTTAGATACATCACTCTGGAGTGTCGCTGTCTTTCATTCTGTGTAAGCTACTAGTAAAACCACACTGCAATGCACGTCATTTTAAGCTAACTTTATTAGTTTGTTGTTTATTTTAGAAATGAATGGGGTTGGAAAACACTGCCTGTGAAAGCTAATATATATACAATTTATCTAGCAGTAATCATAAGATAGCATTGGTGTTGTGAAAGTGAATTATTACACTTCGGGTATCTAGTACCTTAAAACTAATGGCAAGGTGAGTAGTAATAGTGTATTATTTAAAATCAAATGAATCAAACTTCGTTTGGATATGGATAATGTCAATAAAATGCCAAAGTTTATTAGAAAAATGTTTTGCAAATGTAAATGTAGATATACATAAATAAATCAATTCATATATAATATCTGATGGTCAGATTGACATAGCCGTACTAACAACATTAGGTTATATGATGGTTAGCAATAGCAACATTATGAACAATAGATACGCCCCTGCGAATAGATCGTTCGGGTCATTTGTTCTATACAAAAAATTAGTAAACCTACACGTGCACGAGTACACTCATTCTAAAAATATTATATTATATTTTAGTTTACTATTTCGTATGGAAAAAAAATGTGTGCCTGTAAGAGCTAATAGGTAAACTATTTCCCTAGCATTAAACACAAGAAGCATCGATTTTCTAGAAGTGAATCATCACAATTTTGACTTTTCAGTGTCTTAAACGTAATGATAAGGTGAGTAATTGTAGTTTATTTTTCAAAACTCAAATAAACATAACTTCATTTTGATACAGATAAATAAATAGAACAAATAAAGAAAGTTTGTTGATGAATGTAAGAATACGTACAAAAAATCATTCCAATATAAAGTATTGATAAACTATTTTGGGCAGTTATTCTTAGCATGTGAAGTATCTCTAAACACCTATGGATAAACAATCCTAGACTTATGTTCAAAAGAATGTAATCGCGTTCTTGATATATGTTTTTAGGCTATATGGTGGAAAAAGAAGTAGGGTACCGTGGAAAATAATATGAAGGGTTAACAAGATATTCCTTATTGATAGACAACACACTCCTCTCCATAGAAAAGGAGGTAAGTACAAGGAAACATAACTTAATCCTAAGGGGCCAGACAATCAGGCCCATATGACATAATACTCTAAATTACAATAAGTCTCACTCTCCCTCAAGATGGAGTATGAATGAAACACATATCCAACTTGGTCTTATTATACTTACTTAGATAATATCATAAATAGAAAATAAAAAATATCACTACCCATACAAATTTTCTCTGCCCCTTAAACGTGACTCTCAAACAAATAACTTTTTGATGACACCTCCTTTAACTTTATGTTCAATAGGTTGGAAATACTTGATTTTTAGAGAAGATCTTCTGAAGCACACATGAAACTAAGAACATCACTAACAATCTAGAGCAGATGATAAAAAAAAAGACACCATGACTACATCATCTTCATTGGAAAGGGATGTGTGATTAGAATATGTACTATCAACACACCAAAGCTGTAGTAGTAGAGGTATCTTCAAACACAAAATGATAGAGGTGATGATGACTGTCAATCTAGATCCATCTTGAGTGTGACTCTTGGGAGCTTGACAGGAATAAAAGGCACCATCAAAAGAAGCTCAAGTAGATCACAAGAAGAACCATCTTGGCACTTGAGAAATAGGCTATGCAACTTTGAGAAGACACATGGATAAAATAACTCAAAGAAGATAAGATCTAGACAAATCATCAATGTTGCAGGTGTAGTATATGTAGGCTTGATATCAGAAGTTGGTCCCTTGGTGCCTCATTGTAGGTTTTTGTCTCATCGTCTTCAATGAACAACACATCATTTTCTTGACTCATAAGAAGTCCATATCTCTCTGGTTGAAGATGTTCCCTACTAGACTTTTGAGATTCTTGTGTTACAATAGGGACTTGAGGATGCATAATAATTGTAGTTGTTCTTGTTCCTTATCTACCTACACATGTTTAATGTTGTATTGTTGATCTTAAACTTTTGCAAGTTCTATTTTCCTCCCACTAGTTCCTCTATAAATAAATTTCTTTTCGAGGAATACAACAATTTTGGAAACAATTGCTTTGTTGTTAGATGGAATATAGAAGTAGTAACCCTTAGTTTCCTTAAGGTATCAAACAAACATATATTTATCCGATTCAAATCTAAAATTTTCACATAACTACTTCTTGACATAAGCATCACATTCTCAAACTTTCATGAAAGACATATTGGGATGTTTCCCATTCCACATTTCATATGGTGTCTTTTCAATGGATATTGAAGGTGCTGGTTAAGTGTCAACACGAATGTTTCAAGAGTATGTCCCCAAAAGGAAATCAAAAGATTAGCTAAACTCATCATTGATCTTACCATGTCCAACAAAGTATGTTTCCTTCATTTAATAGACCATTATGTTGTGGTGTTCCAGGTGGATTCCATAATGAACAATACCAAAATCCCTCAGAAGGACCTCAAACTCTTTACTTAAGTATACATCACCGCCATCTGATCGAAGTTCTTTAAGAATTTTTCCAAGTTGATTTTGTACTTCATTCATGAGTTCATCGAACTTCTCAAAGAAATCTCTTTTGTGTTTCATAAGATATACATATCCAAATCTCCTGAAGTCATAAGTAAAAGTGATGATGTACTCATACCCAATTCTAGCACTTGTTCTAAACATCCACACACATCAGTATGTTTGTCTCAAGATCTACTAAATAAATACCATAAGACATATGATAACTTCCATAAAAGATGACATCTTTATAAATGGATATAGACCATTCTTCATTAGAAACTCAAAACCTTCCTTGTCCAAACAAGATATAAAAATAATGTTTCTTTTATTGGCACACACATAATAATAGTTATCTACATTTATTACAAGCCCAGTGGGTAGAGATAAACAATATGTTCCTCCTATAGTGACAACAACTCTTGTTGCATTTGCAAGATAGTTCCACCTCTCCTCTGTTCAAATGTCTCTAATTTCCAGATCCTGCATATTTGAGCATGTGTGAGATCCACATCTGATATTCAATACCCAGGATGAAGAAGTATATAAGTTTAATTCTATAACATACATTCCTAAAGTGAAGATTTCTATTTTCTGCTTCTTGCTCTTCAGTTCATCAAGATAGAGAGCAATTTCTCTTCCAATGTAGATCCTGGTTATAATGGTGACAATTGCCTCCATTAGCCACTTCTCCTTTTTTTGAACAATTTTACTCTCTTCTTGAATCAAAATTGTGAGGTGGTATAAAATTTGACGACACTGGCATGATTTTTTCTATTTAACTTCATGTTCATAGGCTTGCATTATATTTAAGGGGCATACATTGAGTACATTATTTGTAGGCCGTTTAAGTAGCATCTTGGCTAACATGTCACCCAAGGAGTTTAGTCTTCTTAGTTTGTGGATGATTTTGAGATCTTGTATCTGTGATTGAGCTTCAATGATTTTAAAACACATCGGTCCATTTCTTCCCCATCTTCTCTTGCCGCCTTGAATTATTTGCTTCACAGTGAGGGAGTCAGTTGCCAGAGTTACCATATGTATACCATTTCTAGTTCCCATTTAATACCTTGAAGTATTGCATTGCATTTTGTGAGAAGATATTCCGTGCCTTTGATCCTAATGTGATATGCTTGTATCAATCTTCCTTGTCCATCCCTCAAAACTGCACACGACACCTGCATTGATGCATTCCAGTCCTATGCTGCGTCCACAATGATCAATGGCTGCCTTGAAAAGGGTAAAACATTTCTTCAGTGTTGTACCTATCATGATTGATTCGGTCTCTTAGGGATAGACTTTAAGCATGTCTTGGAGTGATTGTCATATGGCATTAAGGACCCTTTCCCAATGGCAAATTAAAGCATATCGAATCCTGGACATTTTGTCTTTTGGCCCTCTTTCTAAGCTTTTCCTTTCTTTTCTATCCTATTTGGCCTTTATGTTGAATTTGTGGAAATAATAGTGGTTTGGTGAACATGTGTTCATTATTATTGCCAACAAATGGGTTTATGGACAAATACCTCAATGAATGCTTTAATAAGGGTCTATTATGCAAATTTACCACATATGTGAGATAATGATAAAATGAATTCATTCTAGATCATTCCTTAGCCTTATGGAGAAAGGAAGAGAAAAAGGAATGAATAATATTACTTTAAACATGTTAATGTGATAATGGATTAATTAATATGGGAAATATTGGTAATATTGGATAATGGGTTAAAACTCATAAAAGGAAGACTAATTGGTTAAAGATAAGTTGAGATTTGTTTTCGTTGGGTTTGGTTTGGCTTGGAGGCCAAGTTTCATAATTTTGGGATGTTAATAACTATATCTCTTTTATTTTGAAAAGAAATGTGAGTTTTCCTCAAAATATGAAATAAAATACTTAATGACTCCAAAAGTGGAAAATAATCTTGGATTCCTGATCTACACATTAAAAATAGCATTTGTGTGAATTTTCATGTTATTTGGATAATCTTAAATATACATGTGTAATTAGGAGAGAGAAAGTGTGTAGAACCTTCAAAATATTAAATAAATTTACAAAAAAATCCAAAATATTAAATTGATGGCAAACTTTTATCCAAGGCACTTAATGTGACTTATGGGTGAAGTTTCATCAAATTTAGAGAATACTGTGACCATTAATGAAGGAGGAAAGAGAAAATAAGTTTTGATTTATTTAACACATCAAAAGTTCCCAAAAGGTAAGTCTAATTACATATTTAGATTCCTCATATTAAAAATAGACTGGGTATCAATTTTCATTTAATTTGGGGTTTGTTATCACCCTCAAATGAGGAGATAGAAAAATAGAAATAATTTAATGTTCCATTTTATTTGGATTCCGATTTGGATATGGTTTTGATTTAAATATTTGTCACACCTCTTTTATATGCTTGCATCTATCTCAGCCGTCAGATTCCCGATCGGACAGTCGCAGGTTGTCTTCAACCTTGCACCAGTTTGGAAACCAGACAACAATGATGTGGATAATAAAACAACGATTTCTCACTCAATTCTCAATCTTTTTTCGTGATTCTTGGTGCTATGAAATCGAGAGAATATTCCACACCCATTTATCCCATGTTTTTTGGGATTTCATCACCTATATAACCCTAGGTGTTCTTACCTTTCTTCACCCCTGTTCATGCCCTGTTTCTGCCCTCTCTTCTTTCTCCTCCCCCCCTCAAGCCATCAGACCTCCAAAAAACCCATCCCACACCTTCGCCGAACCTCTGGGAATCGTTACCTGGTGCTGGCTTGGTCTCTACTATGCCATACCTATTATCCCCAACTCCTCCTTCTAGGGCCAACGAGAACCTGTACATCGTGGCTCCTATGGTGGTCATGCTGGGTGGAGAGGCTCCAGGGCTCTCCCTCGACCTCTGTGAAGCTACTCGTGGCTTCAGATCTCTACTTGATTAGATGTAGTTTGCTACTTCATCATCGAAACTTTTCTTTTTGCTGTAAAGATGATCAGTTTTGGGCTTTTCGTATTTTCAGTATGATAGAACCCCGATTACTCAGTTTTTGTCCCGCTGTGTTCTAATAACCTCATGTAGTCTTCTAGTGTGGTCAACAAGAGGTGTTTCTTCTTCAATAGTTCCAATTTGGTTTTCTCCCCATTTCCCTTGGTTGACCATGGCAAAAGATCTGGCGTGAGTTCTGGGACATCTCAACGCTTTTGGTTTGTCCCTTCAAATCCGATGAACCTTCATTCACCCCTACTAGTGCTCCATAGGGGTCCTGATGCAAGCTCAGTTTCCCTTCTAGGCACTGAAGGGAGAGTTGTTTGATCTAGGATCAAGCAATCGAAGAAGGAAAATGGGTGTGTGCGAGTTCTTTTTTGTGTCCCTCATTTTCTATTTTGTTTCATTTTTTCCTTTAGGGGAAATTCTGTCTTTTCACTCATCTTCATTTGGTTAAATCACGGAGAACTGTGTGTCTTGCTTTGCAGCAAGCCAGATCGGCTGGCCAAACCCTATTGGGCCAACTCAACACAAACCCCTCTCCCTCTCTCTCTACTTTTCTTAGTTGATTTTATGATGTGGCAATCCCTGATTGGTCTGTTTTAAGAAATTCATAGCTAATGATTGCTTTATCCAAAAATTACAATAAAATATGTTTTGGAATAAAAAAATGTAAAATTTCCAATAAAAATGTTTTAAACACTTGGTTTTGAGTTTTATTAGAAGGTGTTTTCTAAAAATGATTTAATACATAAAAATCACCAAAAATACACTTTAATCTTCATAACTCCAAAATATATAAAATTATATGTTTTCTTAATCAGGAGAACCTAACTAGATCAATTGTGATGTTTTTAGAGTCTAAATTGGAGTTTTATGCAAAAAATCCAAAACTAGTGTTTTCTTTACCTTTATGCATATGCAAAACCCTAATACATGTTAATACATTGAAAATAGGAAAAGTGGAACTTGGAATCAATTAAGGTGGTGCAAGTTAATAATTGAAATCAATATGAAAGGTATGTGCATTCTTACACCCTAAATTGGGTAATTTGTAATCCAAACCCTATTTTCCTTAATGAGGCATTAATTGAACCATATTTCCTTTATTATGGTTTCTCTTGTTCTAATTTCCTCAAAATCAAATTTGATATATTATTTCTTGGGTCTTGGAGCCCCACTGTGATGTTGCAATTATATGATGATTTATCTTTCCACTTTACTTTTTCTTGATCATGATGGTTTATTTGACTATTTATCTATAGTAGTGGTACTTATGTACAACCACCCATAGTTTAAGGCATGTGTTATTGCGCCCTAGGGAATGTGTTTACTCTCCCCCTGGGGAATGTGTTATTTCTCCCCAATATAAATATTTTATAGGTGAATGGGAATGTGATTACTTTCCCCTCATCTATAAGTTGAGGTCCGGTAGGTGCCTCAACCCTACTTAGTTAATTTAGTCTAATATCAATCATTCATGCAAGTTCATTATGATTGTCTTTAGCAAGAATCTTTTGTTTATGCCTCATTCTCTTAGCCCTCTCATATTATGATGAATCTGTAGCCTTAAGTTGCAATTTTGTTTTTATCTTGTTTCTTATTCATTATCTCTGACACATACCTTGTTTTCTTTCCCTTTTGCTGGGTGCTTTCCCAACCTCGTGCTTTCCCAACCACCCTGGGTTAGATCAAGGTGTTAAACAAGATCAAGGAGGACATAGCTTTTTCCATGAACCTAGCACTTGGATATGTTATTTTGGAGACAATATATGAAGTAGTTTAGACTTCCCTCTATCTAGATCCTAATTTTTGTATCTTGATGTAAACCCTAATGGGAAAATGATGTATTTTGATGTGAAATTGAATATAGTTAGAAATTTTATTCCGCTGCTTCACTATTGGTTTGTATACCATTAAAATAAATTTGAAAAATTTATACATATTCCATCATACCTTTGAGTGTGTTTGGAGTGGATGTTATTTCTTCAAATTTTTAGTAAAGGGGTGATTTCACTCTTTTACACAAATTATCTGCTTGAAACATAAAGGCATTCCTTCTTTTCCAAATGTGCAAGTTGATAGTGTCAAATTCCTCCACCCAGTGTGTTGTCCATCTTTTCTTATATGTGACCAACCTTAACTAGCTCTTCTAATCGGCAACATCATAGAAGCTAGGCTCTATCTATGGTTTCATAGTTTGTCAGAATGATCTCATAAAGGTGTAGTCCCTCAGAACATGAACCACCATTTTAGGTGCATTCATGCATATGTTGCACATGTTGTCTTGCACTAGTTCCATCTTCTATCTTTACATATTTTCCATCAAACTATTGTACTGAAACAACCACATAAACATTTTGATCTTCTAAGGGATTTTAAGTTTCCATTGGGTTCTCCATCTACATGTGGTTTTCTTCTTCTAATTTATCAAATGTAGTTAAGCCTCCTTTATGGTCAGTATTCCCCCCTTATCAGATTCCACACCCAATAGTCATCCCCATTTGCTAGATGCGGTGGATTTTATAGGAGATTTCTTCCACAGTTTGTTCATCGAACCAATCTCTCATAAAATTCATGACCCACTGACCATTATCCAACCTTTCACATGCCACAGTTATGTTTTTGAGTTCACCTAGAATTCTTCTTGATGTTTGGTTGACAAGTCCCAGATCGCTCCTCATCCACATGTCCCACAATTTTGTTCCTTCATTCATGATACACCTTGTACTCTCACTGATTAATGTTACAAATTGTCTGGAAATACTCCTCCATATCAATGACCCAGATGTGTTGCATGTTGTAGGGTATTTATATATCTATTTTAGGACTTGACACCATGGTTGTTGTACATTTTGAATGAATTGCTAAGTCAGATGCATAAGTAGCACTTGGTTGAGGGTATTTATATCATTCTTCCCTACTATTTGCTTGTTCCACACCACCTTACTCAGACATCCTCTGTGATATTTCCCTCATCATAGACACCTTCTTATTATTTGATCTATCTCCTTGCAAATTGAAGCAAGTAGGGTGGTGGTCTATATGGTGTAAAGTGGAATCATTGAGAGCATCACCTTTGTAAGTGTTACCCTCCCCATCATTGAGGGGTGTTTCCCAATCCCACCTAAGAGGCATTCCCGCATGTACACTAGAATAGGTTCATATTTCTCCTTCTTGAATCTGCCATGGATGATTGGGACGCAACAAAATAAGAAGATATAGGGTGAGATTAGATCTCCTTGCCTCACTCCTTGATTAGGTATGATTGTTTGGAGTAGTTCTCCATTAAGTGCTATTCTTGTATGTCCTTGACAAAGCAGTTAGAGGATGACCTTTGAGAGATTAGGTGGAATGGATAGTCTTACTAATGTGTCTTCTATAAAGGCCCACACTAGTCCATCATATGATTTAGATAAATCAATGTTCATTACCATCATTCATCTTATACCTTTCCTCATTCTCATTCAATGGATGATTTCTTATGCGAGAACAATGTTGTCTGATATCTTACGGCCGGGTGGAAAGCTTGACTGGAATGGCGATATCCAGTCAGACATTAAGGGTTTCAAGCATTGGACAATAATTTTAGAGATGAGTTTAGCGATGTCATTGTTCAAGGAGATGGGTCTAAGGTGGTTACATAAGGTGGGATGTCTAACCTTGGTATCAAGACCATGATCAAATATGCCAAGTTGTATGGTAGTTCTCCTCCCTGAAAAACCTCCATTATCATGCAAATAATTGGTTGCTTTACAATATTCCAACACTTTTGAAGAAATCCAAATTCTATTCCAACTGGGCCCGATGCCTTTGAAGGGGACATCAACATAAGGGCTTTATGGATCTCCACCTTTGAGATATTTGTGTTAAGATTAGATCGCTTTTGTTTATTCAGAGCTTTGAAGTACCCAATGTACCTCCTTGATTTGATTTCCGTCATCGTAGGATTGGTATCTATGAAAAGTTGTTCGAAATGGTTCTACATAAGTGATTTTAGGTTTTCCTTGTCATTGATCCATTATCCATTCCCATCTTGCAATATATGAATTTGGTTTCTCCTTCTTCTCACCCTAACAAAGTTGTGGTAAAATTTATTTTTAGCATCACCAAATTTTATCCAGTCACATCTCGACCACTGTTTCAAGTCCATTGTTTCAAGTCTTAACACCTCCTCATGTTGTGAGCGTGCCTCCAATAGGACCAAGTCAATGCATGAGTTGTAGCCTATGCTAATGATTTCCTCAATATCTCAAATTCTATGAAGTATCACTATCTTGTTTTTGTGTTTCTCCTTCATTTATCTTCCCTCTAAACCCACATCCTTTAATATGAAGTGATTAATTGCTTCTTCATAGGTGGTATCAATCTTACAGTTCTCTTCAATGAAGTTTGGAATTTGTGGCAATTGATGCCAGATTTCCTTTGCTCTGAACATGGTTTGGATTCTATTTTGATTTCTATTCCACTGGACTAGAAGTGGCGAGTGGTTGGATCCTATTCTGGGTAACAATTCTACTAATGTGGAAGGGTAATCTTCTAACCACTTTGGGTTTGATAGTGTTAGGTCTAACTTTGCCATGAAGGTTCCCCTCGTGAATGTAGTCATAGGTCCTAAAGCTATAAGCTCACAAAGACCTATTTCCTCCATTACCTTAAGAAAGTCACTAGTTGCTATGACATTGTAAGTTCTAGATCCTATTCTCTCCATACAGTTGTTTGTCATATTGAGATCACCGATTACAAGCCACACCACAGTCTTCTTCTCGCACTAGGTCTAGGGCTTCCTTATAAAAAAGTTACCTGGAATTGATTCTTTATCAAGAAATGAACATATTGAAAGTGTCTTTCCATCTCTTGAATGTTTAGGTTGTGATCCTTCCATAGCAACCAAATCCCACCTAAAAACCCAACTGCCGCCAAGCGGTGTGAGTAGGGGAATTTGAGTTTCTTTATAGTCGCCTCTACTTCTCTTCCTGATTGTCTTGTTTCCAACAACACCATAATATGCGGTCTAAACTTGTACCTTGTCTGTTCGAGGTAGTTTGAATGCTTTGGTTCGCTACCCCTTGTACATTCTAGGTGACTACCATGTTAAACAAATTGTGTGTTGTGATCCTACTCCTCCTCGACCACCTCCTACTATACTTTTGTACCTATCTAAGGGGTTGCTTCCTTCTCCAGTTCCTCTATGCTTGATTGTTTGCCTCTCCTAGCCAGTCTATCTGTTGATTTTCTAACTTCTCAAATGAATGGAGGATGTGTATGTCCCTCTCTTGTATGGTGGTTAATTTCCTAATGAATTGAACACAAATCCCTATTGGGTAGAAGTGGGAGGATGGTTCTCCTCTACCTAGTTTACTATAGTGGTCGTGATGACCTCATCTTCCTGAGCATTTACTGCCATGTGTGATTCTACCCCCTTCCTTATCCTTCTCAGTATGGTCTTCCTATGGTTGCCTTGGCGGACCTACTTAGTTGTTCCTAGTCTGCTGATTGTTGTTGTGCATGCATTGCCTCCCATTTCCACCTCCATTCCCTTAGTCTTGCATTCTTCTATGTTGTCTATTGACCATTGGATTGGCATTCGACCTTCTTTATTCTTTTGCCTATTGGTTTTCTTCATTTTCAGCCTCATCTTGTAGTACCAAATATTGATTCTTTCTTCACATTCCTGCATTGTGTTGATTTTTCCTCTCTGTAAGCGTTGTAGGCCCTAATGTGCATGGATCCACTCTGTGAAACATTCTGGTACTACCACCTGTACCTCACACATTTCATTCTTCTATGCTCAGGATGTGTATCATTGTCCTTCTACATCATTGATTCACTCCTCTACCCAAATGTCTACATACACTGGTCGGAGCCATGTCTGACACATTCATACTTAAGGCATAACACTGGTAGGTTTTCATATTCCACACAATGTAGTTTCTCAATTATTTGGATTGTAGGTATGGCCGATTTGTCTATTTGGATTTCAACTAGTATTCTTGTGAACCTTCCCTTTCTTTTTTTTCCAGGTACCGTTATTAACTTTGACTATATTTTTGATTAGGTTTCCCACCTTTGTGAGGATATTTTCCTCATAGAGGCAAGGAGGTAGGTTAGGGATTCTGATCCAGATTGTGATCAATTCAGAGATACATGCCGTGGGACCAAACTCTAGTTTCCACCTTTGCACCATGAGATATGAACCTAGACCCTCTCATCATAGCTATTAAGTAATCATATTCCATAGTTCGTCGCACCATATAGTATCCATTGTCCAGATCTATGATGTGGTATGCACCTTTGGGCTTCCACATCAATCTTATCTTCTCCTTGAGGTTTAGATATCTAATGTTTCTTGCCATTACCTTGACAACTACCATGAAATGCCAGGATTGCATGATCTAATCAAACACTTTATTCCTAATGTCAGGTGAGGGTATTTGGTCTGTTGTGTCAACAAGAAAATCATCATCTTCTAACCACACAATACTCCTGCTCAGATTCACGATTCCACCTCCATCCATTTCCACATAGCCACACACTTGACTATATGTTCCTCAATTGTTGCATAGCGGGATACATTGCCCTTGCGAAGCCCCATTAATTTATAGAAATGATCTAATGTCCTCCACATCATAGAACATATCTTGATATGATGATGGTTCTTCTAGTATTCTTGTATGGTTATTACGACAACCATTTCCGACCTCCTTGAATTCATAGTTAAACTGGATTCTAGTCCTGTGGAGGGATGTCGTAGGTCCTCACCAGGATTGCCCTTGTGGCACCCCTCCGTCGCCATCAATGACATAACCAGATGCATTATTGTCTTCTTCCACCAATCACCTTTTCTCTACTCCTGTACACTAGGGTAGGCCACGCTAGTCAAAGTTGCTACTATTTGTTCTAGATAGAATCGTAGTTCATTCTAGCCACTTCTCCTTTTTCCTTAAATGAAGAAGACTTTTGTCTGGATTTAGAACCTTCCATAGCTTTGACTTTGCCTTTAGTTTTCCTTTTCCTTTGATGACCATCATCACATATTTGGACTTGTGTTTCATTTGCCCTCAGTAGTTCTCCACATACCAAGTAGCTCTTTCTATGGCTTACTAAATTATTCATGTTGTAAATTATGATAAGTTGCATATATGAATCCCAGAATGATTGCAAGATCACATATTTGGTCAACTCTTGACCCAAAGGAAATCCCAGTCTTACAATACTTTCCACATACCCAGTCAACTTGAGCACATGGGGTCCAACTATACAACCTTTTACCATTTTGCACTTAAAAACTATTATGGAGACATCATACCTCTTCTACCTTATTTGTTCTTGATACATGTTCTTGAGATGTGTTATCATCTTAATAACATACATATTCTCATCTTACTTTTAAAGATCATGATTCATAGAACAAAGCATAAGGCATTGGATGTCTACAATGTCATCAGATGCTTCTTATGAGCTTCCCTTTCTACCATAGTCACATCCAAAGTTGATTCCTTAGGTACTGGTGCGTCCATGACATAGAGATTATGCTCATGCATGAGAACAATTTTCAATGTCATGAACCAGTCATTAAAGTTATTCCCATTCCATTTTTCTTTCTCAAGGATCAATTGTCGGGAACAAGGATTGTTGTTAGTGTTTTCCATTGATCTAAATAGAAGATATTTTCACGAGTCAATAAATTATTTTGAAATTAATGTTGATGCCAAAATTAAATTTAATATAATTAATTTGGACTTTAATTAATTATGCTCCCATTATTTTATTCAAATCAATAGCCCTCACTATTAATTTAAAATATTACAGTAAGAAATGTTCTCATGAGCCAATATCCAAGATACATTAAGTCTTGAGTCAACTAAGGCTGACCGCTCACATCTTACTTGTAAATGTAGGCAATTATTACCAATTGCATCCTATACAAATCTTGGATTGAATGTCGCACATTTTTATGTCAATAAAATAGACTATGAAATATATGCAATCTTTTTGTCTCTAGGTGCTTAATCCTATCAATACACTTAGTCGAACAAGGTTTACATGTGAATTTGCACATGGAAATCATCTTCAACATTGATATTATCTTGAGGTATTTATATGTATATGCTTATATATTCAATAACCATTACATATAAATCATTATACGTATCATATACTATGACTATCACCACATGAAATAAAATAGGATACAATAACTGGTATAACAACTTGAGCAACCAAGTGTTGTAGAAAAAAACACAAGAGATTCACATCTAGATGTAATTCTGAATGATGGCTTTTTAGGTTCCTAGTCAATTGATCAGGCAAGCTAATCGATCGATCAAAAGTCCTTGATTTTTGGTTGTTCTTGTGTTGTTGTTGATCCATCGTATCATCTTGATCATGAACCTTCTTAGGACCATCCTCTTTAGCATGGACTCTTGATATTATCCTCCTCTCCAACATGGTTCACATGTGATGTCTTCACATCATCCTATTCCAATTGCATAATTAAAATTTACATGGAGAGTGCATAGAGTGAGGCATGGCATGCAAACCATATACATGTTACAATATGTTTGATATGATTAAAAACAATGATAATATATGTTTGAGATGACACAATGACATTCTAATTTCCACATATATATACATCCAACAAAGAAAATGATTTTCAAGGCATCACAAAGCACACATACAAACACACAAACACACACACATACACACACCATTATATATATTATATATTATATATTATATATTATATATATGTATGTATATATATATATATATATATCATACATGACATTATGTGATCGCTGTGGATGCAAGTTTACACATAATTCATCCAATAAATAATTTACGGTTCAAAATCCAAATCAAAGTGTGCGACATCTTCTTTGATACCATTGTAAGGTTTTTGGGAATGGGTGTAGTAGAATAACAAAAAAATTCTTTCATTTATATCCTAGCCATCAGATCTACTGTAACTACAAATGTCAGTGAAAAAAAGATATAGGAAGGGATAAAGGTTATACCTTTGCATACACTAGTTGCACAACAACGAGATGTGTCTTTTGTTAATGAAGAACTGGATCTCACAGATCTAGATCCAGACTAGACACTTGAAATCCTGATGCACTGATAAGAGATTTGATTAGCTACCATGTTGTTGTACAATTGTGTTCTTTGCAGCAACTTGTGGAACAAATTCTTGAAGCCTTTACACATGTGCCTCGATCTCTACTTCGTCCATACAAATGAGTGAGCATGTGGTTCACCACCTTGGACACCAAGTCAAAGAGGAACATGAGTTATTGATGTGCTGATTGCCCTAGAACTCCCTTTCTTTATCCTATCTCAGGAAGTAGTCCTTAAGGTAACTTTCTCTTTTTGCAATAGAATTTTGACGATCAAATTGTCTCACAAGTCATCGCATAAGATATTAAACAAATATGTCAAACCCTTTGGGACATGCCCTCTATATATAATAGAGTTATGGGCTTGCAAACCCTAATACTAATTCCTTTCCTAATTACAATCCCAAAAAATAGTCCAATGTTGAAAAACTCAAAATGGAATCTAATCAATCGATCAGGTTACCTGATCATCCAATTAGGGTCCATAAAGCATTTTGATTGATCTATCAGGTTAGTTGATCGACCAATCATGTCAATTTTAGATCTAAATCTGAATTGCAATTCAATTTGAGATTTTCCTATTGCATTTTGATCAGTCAACCAAGATTCCTAATTGATCGACTAGGCTTGTCTAGTGGAAAACTCTTTTGACCAAGTGACAATCAATTCATCCATTGACCCAACCAATCTGATTTGTCAATTAGGCATTCATGTCACTCGATCACATTTGAAATCACCTTGTTTATGATTCAGACCATTAAAAACATTTGTTTGATCGTGAACTTCAATTCCGTTATGCATCCTTGTGTGTGTGACCCTATAGGTTCCTAATTACATTGGTAGTGATGTTCAAATTAACACAAAAAAAGATTGGTTTCTAGCCACACATCACTGCCATCCAAGTAATATGAATGAGTTGGAGGACAACTACAATTTGTAAAAAGACCAATGTTATAGTGACCATATAATCCCTTTGTCACATATATCGAGTTTGAAACTGAGGCATGGAATATCATCCTCTTAACATTCAAGCTATGTTCCTTGAACTAGAGTAGATTATTCAAGATAATGTGAGTGTTATATCATATAATGATCACATGAGAATGGCCATGCAATTTATAGTATTTCTTATCAAGTGATCAGGATATTACTCTAAAGGAGGGAAAGTTTTCATCGACACACTCACAATATTCCCAATGTGTCATCATAGTGTACCAAATCACCACCTTTTTGAAAACTCATATTTCAAAGCACGTTGGGATAGTGTCAAAATACACAAAACAACATGTGCTATTGTAGTGACTTCAGGTCTAAGGATCATAGTCACCACTATCACATTTACATATGGCACTGAAATGCTGCTAGATGAATTCCATGTGTCAATCTCGAGGTGGGTCTATCTAGTACAACTTGTTCTCTAACATGCACCCATGTATCTGAGTTGATATCCAATATCTTGACTAAAAATTCATATCATCACTCATCATACATGCTAGTCTTGTGCATTATTTTTGTCTTATAACATCCATAAAATTAACCGAATAGGGACATAACAAGAATGAATACTCTTGCTACACATATTATCTCATTTTTAGGTCCTTATCCTAAACCATATGTCATCCAATATAAACATTCTCTAGACATGATTATCTTTATTCATGATCTAAATACTCAAAAAACATAATAAGTGATTGCCTTTTAATGATAACCAAATAAAGTACAGATATACCTTTTACAATCATCCATGATGGCTCTAAGGGAATATAACCAAGCACAAAGGATTTTGAATCCATGTCAAGCTTTATAAAAGCACCATATGATACATAAGTCCTTTTCTTCATCTCCCTTGCTCAAAAGCCTCAATCCTAAGCAAAATGAGCTAGAGTATGATGAGATCATGTATATTTCTTACTTGATTATTCTTCTTTTTTACTATACTTAGCATGCATCACACCAAGACACCACACCATTGAACCACTGATGAGTACTTCTAAGCCAAATTCCTCATTTGACATGTGGGATATTCAATTCATTCTAGAGAAGGTTCTTACTATGAACTAGGCAGATCATCATCATATTCATGTTTTTGTGTTGGAAAATGACGAGGTTCTTCATTGGCTCTAGGATAGATATTAAGAAGATCATGACATTGGAATTAGTCTCCAGCGTGACAACCAACACCATGCGTACCATGGCAATATTTTGTACCATATGATGTACGATATGCATCGATGCCATCAACATTGGACATCTAATATCTTACAATATCCCAATTTTAGGTTTTCTTAAGGACGAGAAAAACCCTAAGCTTAGGGCAGTAGGGAAATGTGCTCCTTTTAACCTTTTTCTTTGCATTTAAATGACATTCCCTTTTCACATTTTTTGTATTAGTTTTCCCCCTTATATATTATTACTATACCATGCATTGATTTTTTTGTATAATTACTACTTTTGTGTAGATTCTTACTTCCTAATAAGAACTCTTGTGTAAAATGTTGTTTAATAACCCTACGATTTTGGTTCTTTCTTTTTTCTTGGACTTGATTTAATTCATTTTCATCCTTAATGAGATCCATTGGTATGTTTGGCAAGGGATCCAAGAGTTTGTTTTCTTCATATCTTAAGGTTTAGAGATGCATGTCATCTTGTTTAGATTGCGTATGACTATCCTAGGATTTGTGTATGGTTGCTCGGGCTCTAAATGGATTTTCCACATCCATCTAAACTCTTAGGGATTTTGGACCATACTTGATCTCACCTTTTAATCAAATTGCTAATGATGACTTTTAAATTAAAACTGGGCCGGAACAAACTTGTGTTGAGCATTGTCACATGCAATATTTTTTAGACCCATAGGTTTATCCATTTAGAAATGATTGGCAACCTAGTTTGTACCCGTGCTTCTGTAAATGTGTTTCAATAAAAAATATGGATAAACTAAGTCACATTTTACTGTACTTTTCTAGAGTACTTTTTTTAGATGTAGTGAGAAAATGGTAATGTTTTAGAGTTTAAAAAGAAAAGAAAAATGTGAAAAAGATGCTTGGGAACCCATAGTCTCAAAAACATAATTTTTTTTCTAAGTGTTATGACCGCATTTGTGCTTAATTGGTAAACTAGGGTTTACCTGAATGATTAAATGCTTAATTTGACTAAATGTCATTTAGACTTGATTAATGACAATAGCTCAATTGTGATGTTTCAAACCTAAGAATTAACACTAATTATTATTTTAGTTTTAAGAATTAGGGTTTGAGAAATGTATACCCTAATCGGTAAAAATTAGGGTTTTGATAGTACATGAATTTGGAATTTGATCAGGATAGCAGTGTGGTAAATGATTTTTCATATTTTACATGTATATTGTATTTAATTTGAATTTTGATATGATATGTATAACTCAGTCATATATGCTATAGAAACATTTTAGAATATTTGGATGTTATTTGAATGTGGTTCTCGGTCGAACTATACTTCGACCGACTATGCTGACATAGTGTTGATCAGCAGTGTAGTGTTTTATTTTTAGTTATTTATTAGTAGTTCCTATTGATTTGAATTTTTAATGGAGTTCTAAAATTACATTTTAGACATCATGATAATTTTTTATAATTTTTGGAGGATGTTTGACCTATGAAATAAATGAATTACAGTAGCATTTTTATGATAGAGAAATCTGCCGAAATAAGAGAAAGAAAAGTGAGGGGTTAATGTGTAAATTACCCAAGCAGCTCAATTTCTCTATATGGTCAACCTAACACACTCAGAGCTCTCATAATTCGTGATTCATTCCATAGAAACAAAATCCTAGAGAGAGAGTGAGGGAGAGTTAGGGGTTGAGAGGAGAAAGTGATGGAATTGCTAATCTAGGGTTTCTCTATCCGAGATATGATGAAATCAAGTAAGTTTAGCTTCTTCGCATAGCCTTTCATGATGAATATTCTATCACATCTCAAGATTCTATCCCTCCATTGATTTTATTTGAAATGGTATCAAATCTTACCCTTTTCTCACTCTTTCTTCATGATTCCCTATTTTAGGGTTTCTAGGTTGAAAGGAAGAAGAAACCTTTGATTTGCTAGGGTTTTGATATGGATTCGAGATTTTCAGAGATGGGATGAGTTTTTAAGGTGTTTTCACACCTTAGGGTGAGTGGAAACTTCCTTTAAACATTACATTGCATGAAAATTAGTTAAGTCATCAACAATCTTCAATTGCTTAGTATGCGACTACAAACCCTAAATTGTCTTTTTGATCTAGTTGTTGCAAATGAATCATTCCCATATTGTGATGAATTTCAGATGCTGAAATCCTATTAGAAATGGATACAATTCATCCTAATGAGAATTCCCTAAGTAATTGCAGAGGTTGTAAGAATAAACTAAAATTTAGGGTTTTCGACTATGACTGAAATTGCTGTATAATTAAATAAAGAAATTTGTCTATTTGAATCTCCTTGTTTATGAATGATTGTTTATCTGAATGTATAGTACACATATTTTAGATACTATCTTGGTTTCCTATGATGTCATTATTGTTTGCTTGATATTTCAGTAAAGAGGGTGAAATCTTAGATGAGTGGAAAGATAGAAATTTGTGAATAGATATTGTGAAATCCATTTGAAGTGCTTTTTTTGGTTGGTAAAAAGGCTGCTGCTTTTTTTGTATTTTTAGAAATAGTGTCTGTACAAAGAAAAGAGGGGATTAAGAATTTACAAAGAATAAAAAAAATGATGAGAAAGGGCTCGAAAGTCTGCATAAAAGCTCTTCAACACCCATCAGACCTCGTAGCCAAGCCTCCTACTTCAACTCAGATCTTCTACTGCTCTTTTAATCAGATTAGTCAGAGTCTCAGGCCCCCTCTTTACATTCTCATGCATCCTTCTATTTCTCTCCTGCCACAAGTAGTATAGCACTGTAAAGCATGTGACATATTTTGTTCTGTCATTACATTTGCAAATATCAGTCACCTTCTCCGGGATAACATTAATAAGCCCCCCACCTAAACAAGTATTCCACACTACTTTAGCAAATGAGTAATGAAAGGATAGGTGCTCCCCATCTTCATACTCATTCATGTAAAGGAGGAAAACATAAACCACATGAATCCCCATTCTCCTACTATAATCCATAGTGGGCATCTTATTAAGATAGAGTTTCCAAGCATGAACAACATAATTCTTGGGTACTTTGCACTTCCAAAGCCATGAGAGAAAGATATCAACACTTCCTTTAGCCCTGGTAGCCTCCCAAACCTCCTTCAAATTGGTGTCACTCTTTCCAAGGATAGAAATATTATCATTGCCGCAAATGTTAGTGTTCGGGCTCTTAATGCATTGAAGAATGCAAAATGCTGCTATATTATTAGGAAGATACCATTCACCATTCTTAATGAAAGTTCCAAGCCTATCATCAGAGCCAACTCTAGATGTGGAGGAAATCAAACCCTCACCACATTCTAAGATAAATTTACCTTTGAGCCAAGGTACTTTCTAGACTTTGAATTGAGACTCAGCCCCAATGTGGAATTCAATAACAGGCATAAGAAGGCTTCTCACTGCTATCAACCTATTGAACAACCACGAAAAGCTAGGAGAATCTTCAACAGTCCAAATGGTTTATTTTCTCAAGTACTTTACACTTATCCACTTAACCCACAAGCTTTCTTTTTCTCTTGTTAAGTCCCAAACATTCTTGATAGCACAAGCACGAGACATTTCACCGCATTTTCTAATGCCAAGACCTCCTTTAGCTAGGGGAAGGGCTACTTTATCCCAAGCCACCAAATGGACTCTACTCTTACCTTCAGACTGACTCCAAAGGAATTCCCTCACGATCTTATCAATAGCTTCAGACACAGACGAAGGGATGGGGAAGGATGCAATCCAATGCAAATAGAGAGCAGACAAAATTGACTTGATCAGTTCCAATATGCCAGCTAGACTCAGAGTCTTAGCTTTCCAAGAATCCAAATTCTTCTTGATCTTGTCAACTAAGGTATGATAATGACTTTTAGAGAGTTTGCCAACAAAAATAGGGATCCCCAGATACCTCAAATCTTCCATATTACCTTCTTGCATATCAAGAATTCTAAGAATCTATTCAGAGTTCACTTTCTTACTGAAAACAACACAACTCTTTCTGTTATTAAGCTTGAAACCAGATAGTACCCCAAACTTCTCTAGAGAATCTTTGATAAACTCAACATTTCCAGTACTTGCCTTCATAAAAAGCATCAAGTTGTCTGCAAAGACAAGATGCGAAATAGAATCACATTTGGGAGCTTTGATATGTTGGAACAACTTGCACTTGAGCCCTTGATTCATAATCTCAGTTAGACCCTGCATCACAATGACGAACAGATAAGGTGCAATGGGATCACCTTGTCTGATCCCATTGGTTGGATAGAAAGATTCAGTAGGCTCCCCATTAACTAGGATCTGATAAGAAGTAGAAGATAATAGAGATTCCACCCATCAAATCCATCTCAAAGGAAAGCCCATCCTATATAGAATAGAGAACATAAATTTCCAACTAACAGAGTCATAAGCCTTTGATATGTCAGCTTGCACACACATGTTGTTAGAATATTTCCTAAAATCACTCAAAATCTCATTAGACAACATGATAGCATCTTTCATACTTCTTCCTCCAATGAAAGCACATTGATTGGAGTCATTAACAAAAGGCAAGACCACCTTTAATCTGTTTACCATAATTTTAGAAATTATCTTGTAAAATGTATTACATAAAGCGATTGAACTCCAATTAGAGATGATAGAAGTATCCATCCCCTTCAGAATCAGAGTGATAAAAGACTTGTTAGCTTCTTTTAGCATGATCTATTTTGAGAAGAATTCAGTAACAGATGTATAAGTATCATCTCCAATGAGCTCCCAAGTAGTTTTGAAAAAACACCCATTAAAACCATCTGGCCCCGGGGCGTTGTCAGCATTGAGATTCTTCATGATGTCATCCACCTCCTTCCTCATCACAGGAGCCATGATATTACTAGCTCATTTAGCAGTCAAACGATTACCATCATAATTTCCCCTCCAAACATCCCCATCACAATCTCTATTAGTAAACAACTTCATATAGAAGTCCTTCACAACATTCTTAATGTCATCATAGTTGGTGAGATTCTCATTATTGACCTGAAGACTCTTCAGATAATTTCTATGTCTTCTTGTCTTGAGAGAAGAATAGAAGAATTTCGAAATCATATTTCCTACTTTAAGCCATTGATGAAGTGCTTCTCTTGACATCATAGAATATATTTATTCAATGTTATTCTTGATGCATGATATATCAGTGAATGGCATGGAAACCCAAATTCAGCTCAGTTCTAGGGTTTCATACATATGTTGATTGTATATGATTTGTTGAAAGCAATCTTTATTCCTTGAATGTTTATGACGCATTAAATCCTTATGAGAATCATGTAATAAGTGAATGAGGTAATCAAGTATTGTGATATCAATGTTTCTTAGTATGAGATGTGGTGATGCTTAATAATTTAGTTGTGGTAAATATTATTAGATGATATATGGAATGAATGGTTTTCAAAGCTAAACTAGGATATGTTGATGTAATGATTGAACAGTGAATTAGACATCGAAATGCCATGAGCACTGTAGAATCCTCACAAGATGAGACATGCACTGTGGGGAGGAAACAATTTCTCGAATGGATGTAGTCCATATCGAGGTAAGACAGAGTGCACTAGTAGGGCACGAGGGTCTCGACCAGTAGGACAGAGTCCTTATAATTGTGTGGTACCCAACACCAACAGGGGATACCAGTGGTACCTGTGTTACATGTTGTAGTGATTAGTGGTCAGTAGGTCCACTGATGCACACTAATCTTGAGAGATTTTGACTCACCGCATGAGTACCTAGGTTGAGAGATGGAGTCTGAGATATCTGACCGCTCCCATTAGCCACTAAGAGGTAGATGTGCTGAGGACCATTGTAGACGTGGTCTTACTCGAGAGATAAGCTTAGGAACACGAGCATGATTCTAAGCCTTGCACAATGAGATTGTAGCTTGATATGATTATTTCACATGTTGTGGTACACCTCATGTGGGTTTAGGGCATGATAAGATGAATGAGTGGTTAAACCAGTGAGTACAATTATTCAATTATTCTTTATATGTTCCTGAATTATTAGTTTTCTTTATGATCAATCAAGCATGTTCATGTATTGATTCACTCTTGTAGATATCTAGAGTATCTTTCCATATTTATGTTTGTGAATAATTAGTCTCTTTAAAGCTTTCTTCTGTTATAATCGATATCTATTGTTCAATAGTATATCTATAATTATATAAGTGCTTTAAACTATTTCTATGAAGTACTCATTCACTGAGTGAGTAGGCTTACCCCTCTACTCATAATTTTTAGGGATAACTTGTGGACTGAAGATGTCAATACATCAGAGTGATCTACCGAAGGAGTTAAGTATGAGATTAGTTAAGTTCAGTCTGTCCATGTCGCTCTAGGTCCTTGTATAGAAATGAGAGAGTTGAAAATGATGATTTGTATCTTTTTTTCCTTAATAAGAAAGAATGTATCTAATTATCATGTCATATGTACACATAGTTGTGGTAAAGAGGATGAATGTTTAGATATGTATATTTATTGTTGGCATAAAATTAGAGTAATCAAGTCTTAACTTCCCTTGTAAAGTTTGTTTATGTGACTAAATACGAGGAAACAAAGGGTTTGAAATCAAAGAAAAAGTTGGGAGTGAACTTTGTATCAAGTATAATCCTCAAACTTATGCTCTAATGTCATGATTAGTGGTAATTGTGGGATGTGGATGTAACACTAAGACCATAAAACCTTAAAAGAAATAAATCCCATTGCTAATAAAAATAGAATGAAGGGAACAAGATCTTGAGTGTGAATAAAAATGAGTGTTTGCTTTTCCTTTTATCGAATAGGTTAGTAGGTGTTCTTTTAATGGCTTCAATACCACTAGGATTATTGACAATACCCTTTTTAGAGAATGTCAATAAATTCCAAAACCCATTCAGTCGTCCAGTAGCTACAACAGTCTTTTTGATTGGTACCGCAGTTGCACTTTGGTTAGGTGTTGTTGCAACATTACTATGGATAAATATCTAACTTTAGGTCTTTTTTAAATTGATTTGGCTGTAACACGACATAATGGGTATCTAGGGAATAGTTCTTTCAAAGTGAATTTTCCCTAGATACCTAAAATTTTAAACTTTATTATGAACGTATTGTGCAAATATATTATCGAATATATTATATGGATTCACACAAAAATCCAAATTTTTTATCTTTCTATTATTTTATATTATAACAAGAAAATCGTTCTAAAATTCTAAAAGAAAAATAAAATAAAAAGATGAAGTAATTGCAAAGGATTTAAAATACAAACTTATTTTTATGTAAATCCATTGCAAAATGTTTTTGTAGAATGCTCAATATCTGTTTTAGATCTTCTGCTCTAAAATATTCTATTTTCATAAGATATTCTTGACTGTTGCTCAAAAGATCCAATACTGTATGTATATTGAACCTTTTGACACAATCAATTGGATAGGATACTCTAAATCATATAACTATAATGAAATATATGATCAACCATCATTTATTAAATTTAAAAAAGAGTCAGAAGAAATGGTTTGATCCTCTTATTTCTCAAATCGAGAGATCCATGAATAGGGATCTTGATGCATATAGATACAAATGGTCCAATGGGAGTAAGAATTTCTAGGAACATTTGGAACATTTAGTTTCTGAATAGAAGAACCATTTTGAAGTAGTGTTTGATCAATTATGTAGTAATCAATATTTGATTGATTGGTCTGAGGCTATCGACAAAGAAGATTTTCCTAAGTCACTTCATTTTTTTTTGTCTAAGTCACTTCTCTTTTTGTCCAAGTCACTTCCTTTTTTCTTTGTGAGTATTAGGAATATCCCCATTCATAGGTCCAAGATTCACATTTATGAATTGAAAGAACCAAATGATCAACCCCACAATCAGTTATTAGAATCAATAGGTGTTCAACTTGTTCATTTTTATTATTGGATGATCCTAATACTTCCCAAAGATAGAAATTCTTGATCAATGAAGGACCAATATTACCTTTTTTGTTCGATAAGATACCAAAGTGGATGATTGACCCATTCACAAAAATTATTTTATACATTCTATCTTACTTTATCTGATAATCTATGTATAAAATCTATATCCTATATAAAATAGAATAAACAGAAGGAAAATCTAAATTATGAAAACAATTAATTCATTATTACATTATGTTTTGAAATCAAAGTAAAATATATTACTTAATTTTTTTTCTTGAATTTAATGCCCATTGGTGTTCTAAAAGTACTTTTTTGGAGTCCCAGAGAGGAAGATGCTACTTGGGTTGACGTACAGTGCGACTTGTCAGACATATTGGGTCATATGGTATCCCCCATTACTTTTCTTAGGATTAGAAGTTGACAGTGAGATCTCAAATCAACTTGTTGGTCTTATGGTATATCTTAGTATACAAGATGATACCAGGGATATTTATTTGTTTATAAACTCCCCTGGAGGTTGGGTAATACCAAGAACAGATACCTATGACACTATGCAATTTGTACCAGCAGATGTACATACAATCTGCATGGTGTTAGCCACTTCAATGGGATCCTTCATTCTGGTAGGGTGGAATTACCAAATGTTTAGCATTCCCTCACCCTTAGCGCCAATGAGTTTTTTTATTTGAAAAAAGAAAGAAGAATATGCCTTCACCATATTGTATATAAACAATAAGTAATAATAGCATAGTGCAATGAGTATATTCACTACTACAAATATGACATATGTCATCGATTTTCTTTTCATAGGAAACCCACTACATAATATATCTCATTGGTTCATCAAAGAAAACCACCACGACTGGGCAACTGCAAAAACATGGGCTGCACTTTATTTATCTTGTCAGTTGTTACTTAAAGGAATGGACAACATAGAGTGCCCTAGGAAAATACAAGTTTGGGCAAAATTTTGAGAGAGATTTAACTTCCCTCCAAAAAACCTATCTCGTTGGTTTCTTGTAAAATAACTGATAACATAAAAGCATGACCCCTTAAAGTGACATCATCGATTTCATGTACAATAACCGACCAAAAAGGGTACACACCAAATATCACGTAGAACCCCTCCTCCCAAGTAGGTTATGTACTTCATTTACGATCACCTTGAAACTTCAAGAATTTATATTTGTGTTTTATTAAAAATAATTCACCATATCTACTAATAACATCAACAAATATAATGAGGTACGATTAACCACCTCTAGCATTTATTCTAAAAGGTCTATATACATTAGTATGTATGAGCCCTAATATAATACTCACTCTCCCACTACATCTAGTGAAAGGTCCTTTTATCATATTACCCAATAAAAAGGATTTTCATGTCTCTATTGGTTCAATAACCAAAAGTGTCTAGACAACCATCATATGGATTTTAGAAATGCATTTCTCATTTATGAGCTCTAGGTGACAATGCTACATGTACTCATTGTTCGAGTCATCGAGTCATTCAATATATATAACTATTTCCTAAACTATAAAATATAAACTATTAGACATTAGGGCCACTGTCATAAAAGATCTTATCTTTGAAAGAAAAACATCTATTATAATTATAACAATCTTGTAGATACATGATGTTTTGATTAATGGTAGGTATATAATAACAATTCACTAATTCTATTACATGTGCATTACATGAATGATATATTCTGACTATGGTAGCAACAACTCTTGCTCTGCATAGTTCTAGCTTACTTCTTCTTGAATCCTAAAGAGGATATCTTTATCTCTTTCTTCATCCCGAGTTTCTTTAAGTGAAAGGGATAGGTTCCTTTTATACTTACCTTTCTCCTTATTTTAGATGCAGAAGACTTGGACTTTAGCTTAGCCTTAGAACACTTATTGGACTTACGTTTGTCCTTGGACTCCATTCTGCTGATAATCATCATAGGTTTTTCCTTCTTCATTTAAGCTTCAACATCTATCAACATGCCAAGTCATTCAGATAGCGGTTTAGCCAAGTTACTCAAGAAATAACACTCGATAAACTGACTATATGATTCATGAAATGATTGTAGAATCATATTTGTGGCCAACTCTTAACCTAAAGAAAATCTTAGTCTCTCTAGATGTTCCACATGCCCAATCAAATTAAGCACATGGGGCTCTAATGGATCTCTTTCTATCGCCTTGCACTCAAAAAGTGCCTTTGATACATTGTACCTTTCTTGCTTTGCATGATTCAGGTTCATATTCTTAAGATGTACGACCATATCAAGAATCCCCATGTCTTCATGATGTTTATGCAACTCATAGTTCATAAAACACAACATAAGGTGCTTAATGTCCAAGGCATCATTGGCATGCTTCCATAAGCATCCACCTCAGCCCTAGGCACATTAGGAGCAGGTTCCTTTGTAGTAGTGTATCCAGGACATAGAGTTTATGCTTATCATTAGGTACCCTTATCATAGTCTAAAACCAGTCATGGAAGTTTTTCCCGTTTAGTTTGTTCTTCTTAAGAACCTACCGCAATGACAACTTATTTGTGTTTGCCATTAGATTCTACAAAAGAAAACTACAAATTTGTTAAAACATTTTTTATTAATTTGATTTGATAATGTAGATGATATTAATTGGGATATTAATTAATTATCACTCCTATTATTTTGTTTAAATTGATAACCCTCACTTATCAATTTGAAAGATTACAACATACAATCTTCTAGTGAGCCAAGACAAAAACAATTGAGTTGTTACCCGACCAATGCGAACGTCAAGGTAGGCAATGTTTGCCAATTGCATCTCATGAAATTCTTGGATAGATGGTATGCAAAACTCTTTACCATAGTCATTTGCATGCTTCTAGGTGTTTAATCTCATTACGGTCGCGTAGTTATGTCCTACTCAAAAGCAAACACAATAGTAATGCACCTTGCTTGGCATGCCCACATAACTACCATCATACTTCCACGAGATAGATGGCGCACCACGCTTGGCATGCGCACGCTTAGTCAATCAAGATTTTCATATGTGTTTCTTATGGAAAGCATATAAGGCTTAATATTGGATTGACAGATTTATATTTATATAAGTACGTATACATATCCAATCACCTCATACTTATAATACATATCATATACATACTATAACCAAAAACTAGAAATATACAATTATAAAACACAAGCAATGTTTATGTCCATGCTATTTTAGTCCTTAGAGCCACAAGGAAGTACTACCACCTAAGGTCCAAATCATATGTAGCAACCTATTATTAATGAATATCTATGTTCGAACCAGTCTGAGACGATTGGTTCAACTCTTGAACTGACCAGTTGGTCTCTTGGTCAGTCAGTTGATCTCCTAAAATAGTCATTTGGTCTTGGTTTCAAGTGATTCCTGGACTCCTACAGTCGATCGGTTGTGCCACTAGTCGACCGGTTCATCCTCCTATCATCTAGCCTCCTCAGTCCTCCAATCTATTGGTTCGTCTTCTAAAATGGTCAGTTGGTTTGGAGCAGAACGTCTTCTTTGCCAAAATTGGAATTAAAACTATCCTATTCCTATTTAGCATATCACATTGTAATAGGGAAACCTCAAGCTACATTGGAGAGGAGCATAGGAAGGAAAGAATTAATACTTTAACATATGGAAAATGAGAGAGAGGCTCGGTATGCAAATTGAGATATAAACAGAAAAGTCACCATCCAACCAAGCACAAAGATCTTAGGGGTTATTGGTCATAACCATGCTTTACATCCACCATCAAAACCACTTTAGGGCAAAAGATATTGTTTGCATATGTACATATACATACATACATATATATACATACATATACACACATTATATATATATATATATATATATATATATATATATATATATATATGGGATGGTATGTGGTATTTAATCAAATATGCACATTAATCATTTTAATATTCACATTGTATGCAATAAATGATGAAAACTGAATCTGATCACATCGATTTAAATCCCTGATACATCATAAATTGACGTGGCTCTCATACCATTGTTATAAAAGTGAGGAACAAATAAGTCAAAGGAAAATAAAAGATTAATGCTTGATTCCCTAATCAACAAGATATCGTCAACAATGATATATCTAAGAAAGAGGATAGCAAGAGATATACCTGGTCCTGGAGCAAGTCCAATGATAACGCTTGTACACCTGGACAACTATCATTGAGGACCTCCTGGTTGATCCATATAGAAAACATTGAACCTAAAGAGGTACAATAGGAACAAGGAGAATCACAAGTTGTTATGGAATCTCAAGTTCCTTATGTAACACACAAAACTCATACTTCTAGTAGAACACACCTTGAGCTTGGAAGATTATGACATCTTATGGCTTAGGAGGGCAGTGAGTTGGTCAAATATGATGAGCCAACTACCTACGTAGAAGCTATCGATGGGCCAGAGTTTGAGAAATGGCTAAAGGCCATGAGATCCAAGATGGCATCCATGTAAACCAACAAGGCATGGCCTTGATGGATCCACCTGAAAGGGTAAGACCCATAGGGTGCATTTGGGTCTTTGAGAAAAGATCAACATGGATGGTAGTGTACAAACCTATAAGAGCGTATTGGTTGTAAAAGGTTTCAAACTAGTTCAAATTGTTGAACATGATAAAATCTTTTCACCAATTACCATGGTTGAATCCATCCATTCATTCTTGCCATCATAGCTTAATATGACTATGATATTTGGAGAAATGGACGTTAAAACCACTTTCCTTAACATGAATAATGTAGAGGATGTGTATATGACACAACCTAAAGGTTTTATAAACCCAATATTGCAAATAAAGTCTATAAGCTACAAAAGTCATTCTGTGGATTGAAGCAAGCATCTCAGTGCTGGAATCTTCTATTTGACAAGACAGTTAAAGAGTTTGACTTTAGTCAGAATGAAGATGAAAATTGTGATTACAAGAATTTAGTGGGAGCATATTTATATTCCACATAATGATGGGGAGTATTGTCCTTATCCTGTAAATGTTAAAACTTGGCAAAGAAGTACCTTCTCTATGAATGGCTTAAGTGAAACATCCTGTATGATAGTAATAATGATCTATAGACATAGATCTATAAGTCTTCTTGACCTAAGTAAGAGCACATACATTGGCAAGATGTTGAAGGGGTTCAACATGCATGACTCAATAAGAGAAAATTTGTGAAATTAGTCTCTCAACAGTCCAGTGTCCCAGTTCTTGTGAAGAATGGAAAGCATGAATAAGATGCCATATGCAATTGCATCTATCATGTATGCAATGTTATGCATTCATCCCGTTATCTCATATGTATTAGACATGATGAGTGGATATTTGTTAGATCCCAATCAAATCACTAGACTGCCATACAAGAACATCCTTAAAGTACTTGAGAATAACTACATGATTTGTTTCTTCATTATGGTAATAAGGAAGAGTTGGGTGTAAAGGGTTATACCAATGCCATCTTCCAAAATAATAAATAAAATTAATGATCACAATCTAATATTTATATTTGACCTTAAAATTAGAACTCTAAGCTAGAAAAATTCTAAGCAAGATACAATTGTTTAATTCTACAATAGAAGTCGAGTACCTTTCTATTTTGAACACAACAGAGGATATTGTATGAATCAAGAAGTTCATGTGGATGAACTTGTGGGAGGTTCCAACCATTGATGACACAATAGAAATACTATGACAACAATGGAGCTATTGGATAGGCAAGGAATATCAGATAGCATACTATGACACTTCTATCTCATATAAGAGGTTTTATAGTGAGGAGATATGAAAACTTGCAAAATACCAACTAGAAGCAAATGTTGCTAACTCACTGTAAAAGTGCTTACCCAAAAAAAACATGATGGACATGTTAAGATCACTTGGAATTATATTCATGGGTGATTGGTTCTAAGTGCAAGTGCGGAGTCTATTGGTATGTTTGCCCAGAGAGCCAATCATATGATGATTGTAATGTGACATTAGATACCTGATTTGATAATGATAAAGGTAATTCCATCTATTATGTTTGCCTCAATCATGAGATGATGACACAAACATAATATATGTCTATAGAATGATGTTATTGTTGGTATATATGCCCATAGAGCCATCCCAAGCGATTGCATGGAGTCGGATATTAATTAATCAATTAATGCAATTATTTGGTTAATTAATGAATTCCAGAATATTCTAATTAATCCACGAGCATTTTAATTAACACAGTGTTTCTGTTTACCGATGGGTTTAGGAAACCCTACTTCCCTTCGTCTCCTATTTAAAGGAGGATTGACAACCGATATCTATATAAGATATCGAGAAAGGCTTTTCAGTTTACGCTCACGTACATAAACCCTAGCAGTCACCATCCTTAGGAGATTAGGAGACGAAGGGAATATGCCCATAGAGCCATCCCAAGCGATTGCATGGAGTCGGATATTAATTAATCAATTAATGCAATTATTTGGTTAATTAATGAATTCCAGAATATTCTAATTAATCCACGAGCATTTTAATTAACACAGTGTTTCTGTTTACCGATGGGTTTAGGAAACCCTACTTCCCTTCGTCTCCTATTTAAAGGAGGATTGACAACCGATATCTATATAAGATATCGAGAGAGGCTTTTCAGTTTACGCTCACGTACATAAACCCTAGCAGTCACCATCCTTAGGAGAGAAAGGAGAGCAACGCACCGCTAGCACGCCGCCGCACAGACACGACTCCTTCCCGTCGACTTAGGAAGCACGACGTGGAGTTCCAGTCCATCCCTGTAGATGAAGTAGAGATGCAGACACTGAGATGCCTGCGTTCGGAGGACAACGATGATCATTCGTGTGCGTTACGAGTGGCACACATCATCACATGAAAGGAGCGCCGCTGGATCTTCCTGCGACAGCGAATGGGAGACAAGTTCCATCTGTGTAGACAAGCATTGTTACACACCTTTATGCAGTGGGACATCGCCGGACTTGCTCCGCGATAAGGTATATCCCGCAAACACTCCTTCTGAATACACTGTTGTCGACGAGATCCTATTTTGGGTTGAGTGGAATTTTTTTGTTGCTTCCACTGTGCATGTTATCTCCACAAAACCCAACAGTGGTATCAGAGTAGCGTTGATCTACGACGTATTTGGATTCATTTCGATATGATCAAATCTCTGTATACTGTTTTCTATGTTGCATACGATGCGAATTAAAACTGCTAATGTGCAAATCTAAACCTAATTCCACATACGCCGCAGACTTCTATTTTTGACGTTTTGGACGGGGTCGACTAGTCTGTGTGGGAGTAAAAAAAATTATTTAATGGGGAATGTCCCGCGTTAAAAGTACTGCAATTTAATATGTATATACGTATATGTATATATACCTATGATAGCATACACGTCGCCTTTAAAATCTATTTTATGTGGTGAGTGCATGCACGGTTATGGCTTAGTATCCCCTTATGTGAATGTTGTAGATGTCAATCTTGTGGATATGTTTGTTTATGAATTCTATGGATGTATAATGGTTACAGATGGATCCTTTATATAAAGTATTCAACTTGCATGCCGAGCCTCATCTCTTATTTCAAAGTGTAATTAATTCTTTCCTTTTATATTTGTACTCATATGATGTAATAGAGATAGGATTAGTTTTAGTTTTTGTAAACTTGATGTAAGGAGGCCACTTGAAGATCCAACTCCAAGGAGTGTCCATGGAGAAGCACCATGAAGATCTAATTCCAAGAAGCAACCTGAAGATCCAACTCCAAGGAGCGTCCATGGAGAAGCAACAAGAAGATCTAATTCCAAGAAGCAACTTGAAGTTCCAACCTCACGAAGCATCCATGAAGTTGTTCATTGTAATGTTGATCATTACATGCTTACAGGTTGATTCACAAGTGTTGCATGAGATGCATAAGACCATAGGTGGACCGTAATCCTTTGTTGCTCCAAAGGATTACAATAGTATGGCCATAACTGATGTATTTGTGTTTGTGATTGCATGTCTATCGTTTGTGGTTGTGGATATAGTAGTATATGATACATACTATAAGTATGTGGTGTTTGGATATGTATATGTATTAATAAAATCCCTCAATTAATAATATTAAATTTTAGTTGCCTTCCATAAAGAAACACACATGAAAAGCTTGATCGACTATGTGTGGGCATGCCTCCGCATGGTACACTGTCTATCTTGTGGAAGTGTGATGGTGGGTGTGTGGGTCTGCCTCCACAGGGTGCACACTCATCGTGTTGGCATATGGGTTAGACTTAACTAGGGAACCTTGATAGGATCAAGTACCTAGAGGCACATAGATGCATCATGGTAAGGAGTTTTGCATGATCATCTATCCAAGAGTTGCATACGATGCAATTGGCAAAAGTTGCCTACCTTAGTATTTGGTCTTTGACGCCGGCATTGGCTGGGCATTGATCCAATTATTTTGGGTCTTGGCTCACTAGAAGGTTGTGCGTTGCAATATTCCGAGTTGATAGTGAGGGCTATCAATTTGAATAAAATAGTGGGAGCATAATTAATTAAAGGCCTAATTAATCTCATTTATCAAATATTTACAAGTCAAAATGTTTTGGACTAAATGCAAATTTTTTGTAACAATCAAATGGCAAACAACACTCACACTTTCTCGTTGCGATCGGTCCTTGAGAAGGACAAACTTACCAGAACCAACTTTCAAAACTGGTTTAGGACGCTGAGAATTGTTCTCACACATGAGTGTAAGCTCTATGTCCTTGAAACACCAGAGCCAGCGGAACCTGCCATAAATGCGCCCAAGGCTGAAAAGGATGCTTACAAGAAGCACTTTGATGATGCCGTTGATGTCAAGTGCCTGATGTTGTGCTCAATGAACTATGAGTTGCAAGAGTAGCATGAGAACATGAATGTGATGGAGATGGTAACACATCTCAAGAACATGTATCAACATCAAGCAAGACAGGAGAGATATGATGTCTCAAAGGCTTTGTTCAAAAGCAAGATGAAAGAGGGAGACTCAGTTGGCACCCATATAATCACTTTGATTGGGTACGTGGAAAGCCTATCCAAGCTGGGATTTCCCCTAGTCAAGAGTTGGCCACTGATGTGATTCTACAATCGTTTCCTGAATCATATAGTCATTTTGTCATGAACTACAACATGAACAATTTTGACAAGCCGTTGTCAGAATTGTTGGGCATGTTGAGGACAATTGAAGCACAGATGAAGAAAGACAAGCCCAAGTCTGTGATGATGATCAGCAAGACAAAGGTAAAGTCAAAAGGCAAAGGCAAGGCTAAGAAAAGTTCTAAAGCCGGGTAGAAGCCAAAGTCATCCGCACTCAAAGCTAAAGGTGGGATCTCCAAAGAAGGAAGTTGTCACCATTGTCACCAGCCTGGACATTGGAAAAGAAATTGTCCTCTCTACCTGGAGGAACTGAGGAAGAAGAAACAGGGGATAGAGATCTCCACTTCAGGTACATACGTTATTGAGATAAACTTAAATACTTCTTCATCATGGGTACTGGATACCAGATGTGGATCTCACATATGTTCTAATATGCAGGATATGATAAGAAGTAAGCCTTTACGAAAGGGCCAAGTCGAGCTACGGGTTGCTAATAGAGCAAGAGTTGCTGCCACTGCAGTTGGAGTTATTAGTTTATCTTTGCCTACGGGCCTTGTAATAGAATTAGAGAATTGCTATTATGTACCTGCCATTAATAGAAATATTATTTCTGTATCTTATATGGACAAGAGTGGATTTGAATTTCACATTAAGAATGGAATTATTTCTATATCTAAAGATGAGATTTTTTATGGCAATGCCCCTATGTCTTATGGTATCTACTTGTTAGAACTTGAGACTAGAATATACAACGTAAATACTAAAAGGTTAAAATTTGACAACTCAAACAAAACATTCTTATGGCATTGTCGTCTTGGGCACATAAACGAGAAGCGCATATCTAGACTCCATAAGGATGGTTATCTAGACTCTTTTGATTTTGAATAATTATAGAAATGTGAGGCATGTTTATTAGGGAAGATGACCAAGACTCCTTTCACTAGACATAGTGAGAGAGCCAGTGATCTGCTAGGGCTCATACATACTGATGTATGTGGACCTTTTAGATCAAATGCTAGAGGAGGCTATCAATACTTCATTACCTTCACCAATGACCTCAGTAGGTATGGCTATGTATATGTTATGAAACACAAGTCAGAAACTCTTGAAATGTTTAAGACTTTCATGAATGAAGTAGAGAAGAAACTTGATAAGAGTATTAAAGCACTCTGTTTAGATCGAGGTGGAGAATACTTGAGCCAAGAGTTTGAGGACCTTCTGAGAGACCGTGGTATTGTATCACAATGGACTCCACCTGGTACACCACAACATAATGGTGTGTCTGAAAGAAGGAATCGTACATTATTAGACATGGTACGATCAATGATAAGTTCAGTCAAACTTCCAATATCGTTCTGGGGATATGCTCTTGAAATTGCAATGTTTACACTTAACCGTGTACCTTCCAAATCGGTTCAAAAGACACCATATGAGATATGGAGTGGTAATCATCCCAATTTGTCTATGTTAAAGATTTGGGGATGTGAAGCTTATGTTAGGAAACAATTTCCTAAAAATCTTGGACCCAAATCGGAAAAATGCTATTTTGTTGGATACTCCAAGGAAACTTGGGGATACTACTTCTACACACCAACTGACAACAAAGTGTTTGTTTCTAGGACTGCTGTATTTCTTGAAAAGGAATTTATTTCCAAAGGAATTAGTGGGAGGAATGTAGAGCTTGAATAAGTTCGAGACCAACAAGAAAGCAGAGAACCTGAGGAGGTACATAAGGAACATGAAGACTCACAAACTGTTGTGGAATTTCAAGTTCCAAATGTAACACAGGAACCTCATAGGTCTAGTAGGACACGAATTGAGCCTGAGAGATTTGGATTTCTCATGACTCAAGAAAGTGATGAATTTGGCATAGAAGATGAGCCAACTTCCTATCTAGAATCTATGAAGGGACCAAAATTTGAGAAATGGCTCGAAGCCATGAGATCTGAGATGGAATTCATGTACACCAACAAGGTATGGACCTTGGTGGATCCACCCGAAGGGGTAAAACCCATAGGGTGCAAGTGGGTCTTCAAGAAGAAGACTGACATGGATGGAAATATTCAAACATATAAAGGTAGATTGGTTGCGAAAGGATTCTGTAAAATTCAAGGTGTTGATTATGACGAGACCTTCTCACCAATTGCCATGGTTAAATCCATCAGGATCATGCTTGCCATTGCAGCTTATCATGACTATGAGATTTGGCAGATGGATGTTAAAACAACATTCCTTAATGGGAATTTACTCTAGGTTGTGTACATGACACAACCTGAGGGTTTTATCGATCCAAAGGAAGCCAATAAAGTCTGTAAGCTACAAAGGTCAATCTATGGATTGAAGCAAGCATCTCGGAGCTGGAATCTATGTTTTGATGAAGTAGTCTAAAAGTTTGGCTTTAGTCAAAATGAAGATGAATCTTGTGTTTACAAAAGGGTTAGTGGGAGTACAATTTTATTTCTCATATTGTATGTGGATGACATACTATTGATGGGAAATGACATCCCTACTCTTCAGACAGTAAAAGGTTGGCTAGGGAAAACTTTCTCTATGAAGGATTTAGGCGAAGCATCCTATATACTAGGGATCAATATCTATAGAGATAGATCTAGAAGGCTTCTAGGCCTAAGCCAGAGCACATACATTGACAAGGTGCTAAAGAGGTTTAGCATGGAGGGTTCTAAGAGAGGTAACTTGCCCATGTCCCATGGGGTTACAATCTCTAAAGCCCAATGTCCTAGTTCATGTGATGAACGGGCACACATGAGTAAGATTCCATATGCATCATCAATTGGATCTATCATGTACACACTGTTATGTATTCATCCTGATGTGTCGTATGCTTTGAGTATGACGAGCTGGTATCAGTCAGATCCAGGTGAATGTCACTGGACAGCCGTAAAGAACATGCTAAAGTACTTGAGAAGGACTAAGGATCAATTCTTGGTATACGGTGGTGAGGAAGAGCTCGTGGTAAAGGGTTACATCGATGCTAGCTTCCAAACTAACAAAGATGACTACATACCACAATCTGGATTTGTGTTTTGCCTGAACAACAGATCTGTGAGCTGGAAGAGTTCCAAGAAAGAGACAATTGCAGATTCTACAACAGAGGCTGAATATATTGCCGCATCTAATGTTGCAAAGGAAGCTGTGTGGATCAAGAAGTTAATTTATGAACTTGGAGTGGTTCCAAGCACTAGTGATGCAATTGAGTTGTTTTGTGACAACAATGGAGAAATTGCACAGGCTAAAGAACCAAGATCGCATCAACATTCCAAACATATTCTACGGTGGTTCCATCTCATATGAGAGATCATACAATGTGGAGATGTGAAGATTTGTAGAGTACCTATAGAAAGCATTGTGGATGACCCGCTCACAAAAGCACTTTCACAGCAGAAACATGATGGACATGTTTGATCACTTGGATTGAGTTTCATGAGTGATTGGGTATAAGTGCAAGTGGGAATCTGTTGGTATGTATGCCCATAGAGACTATCATTCGATGATTGTAATGGGATACTGTGTAAACGATTTGTAATACTACATTGATCATATCAATAAAGGCAAGTTTCTAATCTATATGTTTGTGTTTTATATTGTGAGATGACCATAAAACTTATATATGTCTATAGAATAATATACTCAATGACATATGTCTTCGGGTTGATGACCTGAACAGTGAGATCATATGTATGCTAACAGTATGTATTCTTGTTTTATCCCTAATCATTTGTTATTGTGGAAATATCCATAGACATAAATAACACACAAGATTTGAATGTATGTTGGTTGATGGAAGAATCTCATTATCCATGATATGGAGATATCAAACCAAATACATAGATACTTGTTAGAGAACAGTGTATCAGATAGACCCACCTTGAGAGTGACACATGGATACCATGATTGGTAGTTAGAGTCACATCTCATAATGATGGTGGTGATTGTGGTTCTTAGACCCGAAGTCACTACACTTGTCACATGTCGTTCAATGTACTTTGACATCATCCACCATGGTCCTGAATAAGGATTGCCATAAAGATGGTGCTTGGGTGCACTGTGACACATGGGGATGACTGTGAGTGATGTAGATGGAATTTGTCCTTCCTACGGGAGTTTGATATTCCGACCACTTGATAAGCGAGATTGAGAAATGCATGTCCATGCTGATGTGAGTCAATATGTGATATTGAGCTTACATATATCTCAGACAGTTTGCTCTAGTTCAAGGAACGTGGATTGAACGTTGAAAAGGATAACAATTCCATGACTCAAGTTCAATCCGGATATCAGCAACAAAGGAACTATACAATCATTGTAACCCCAATCATGAATGATAGGTTAAGTTGTTCTCCAACTTCTCCAATTACTTGGGTGGCAATGAAGTCTTGCTAGATACCAATCATTGCTTGTGAAATCATAATATGATTATGGATATCACTGCCAACGTAATTTGGAGCCTACCAGGTCACACGCATAGGATGTGTTGGAATAGGAGTATAATTGTGGATTTGATTGGAATTGCTCCGAATCACATTGATTACTAAAATGTTTATGTAATGGATTAGAATCATATTGAAGTGAATGGCTCTAAGTGCAAGTGAGAGTCTGTTGGTATATATGCCCATAGAGCCATCCCAAGCGATTGCATGGAGTCAGATATTAATTAATCAATTAATGCGATTATTTGGTTAATTAATGAATTCTAGAATATTCTAATTAATCCACGAGCATTTTAATTAACACAGTGTTTCTGTTTACCGATGGGTTTAGGAAACCCTACTTCCCTTCGTCTCCTATTTAAAGGAGGATTGACAGCCGATATATATATAAGATATCGAGAGAGGCTTTTCAATTTACGCTCACATATGTAAACCCTAGCTGTCACCATCCTTAGGAGAGAAAGGAGAGCAACATGCCGCTAACACGCCGCCACACAGACACGACTCCTTCCCGCCGGCTTAGGAAGTGTGACATGGAGTTCCAATCCATCCCCATGGAAGAAGTAGAGACACAGACGCTGAGACACCTACATTCGGAGGACAATGACGATCATCCATGCACATTACGAGTGGCGCACATCATCGCACGAAAGGAGCGCCGCCGGATCTTCCTGTGACAGTGAATGGGAGAGAAGTTTCGTCTGTGTAGACAAGTGTCATTGCACACCTTTGTGTAGCGGGACATCACCGGACTTGCTCCGCGATAAGGTATATCTCGCAAACACTCCTTCCGAATACACTATTGTCGACGAGATCCTGTTTCGGGTTGAGTGGAAATTTTTTTGTTGCTTCCGCCGCGCATGTTATCTCCACAAAACCCAACAGTTATTCGATGACATATGTCTTTAGGTTGAGGATTTGAACAATGAGATCATATGTATGATAATAGTACATACATTCTTATTATGTCCGTAGTCAGATATTACTGTGGAAGCAAATTAGACAATAGTAATACATAAGACTAGAGTGTGCATTGGTCGATGAGAGAATCTCATTAGTCGTGATATGTGATATCAAACCAAGCACATATGTACTTGTTATAGAACAATGTATCATATAGACCCAACTTGAGAGTGATACATGGAGACCATTGAATGGTAGTTAGAATCAACTCTCATAGTGATAGTGGTGATTGTGGTTCTTAGACCTGAAATCACTATACCCATCACATGTTATTTTTTGTATTATGACATCATCCAATATGGACCTTAAATAAGGGTTACAATAAAGGCGATGCTCAGGTGCACTGAGACACATGGGGATTGAGTGTGAGAGATATAGATGGGATTTATCCCTCCTACACGAGATTGATATCCAAGTCACTTCATAAGAGAGACTGATAATTGTATGGCCATACTCATGTGACTCAATATGTGATATGCGAGCTAACATGCATCTCAAATAGTTTGCTCTAGCTCAAGGAATATGGATTGAACATTGAGACGATGACGATTCCATGCCTTGAGTTCAATCCAGATATTAGAGACAAAGGAACTATATGATCACTATAACACTGATCACAGATTGTAGGTTAAAGTTGTTCTCCAACTTTGAAATTACTTGGGTAGTAATGATGTGTTGCTAGATACCTCTCATTGCTTGTGATGTCATAAGTTAGTTGTGGACATTCACTGCCAACGTAAATTGGGACCTATAGGGTCACACACATAGGATGCACCTAGAATAGGAGTTTATTCATGAATGATGTTCAACTTGACTACTAAAGTATTTAGGTATTCAATTTAAACAAATGAGATTGAAAATTAACTGACTGGAATGTGAACTAACCGATTCAAGTGTTGAACCAATCGATTCAAGTGTCATGTCAATTAAAACAACATTGGATGAATATTGCCTGAGCTGGACAAGTGAAACGACCATTTAACATATGAAATGACAATTTCATGATATGAAACGACCATTTCAATAGTGAAATGACTGGTTCATCATCTGGATTGTCAAATTCAATGATCAATTTGATTGAATCAAGGATTGATGTTGATGTCATGATTGTGCATTATTCATAAATTGAATTCCAGTGTGTTCAAAAATAGGAAATCATATGAGCCGACCGGTTCACACATGAACTGACCAGTTCACCATTCGTAGCTTCCAGAATATTCATGAAATTTTGTCTCTTTGACTCCCAAATCGAATAGCCTTGACCCTGGCCCTCCTTTAAATAGAGGGGTATTGGGGGCTTCCCAGACACAACAATAAGCTCTGACAATTGTTGTCCTATCTGGTTGTGGTAACCAAGAGAGCCTGAGCAAGTCCTACCTATCAAAGGGAGGGACAACAAGGGAGAGACAATAAGGGTGGAGCAAGTCAGCGCTAGCATACTGGCATTCGAAGGGACAACTCCTTATTGTTGTCTCTAGTAGAGAAATGTGGAGTTATCGATGATATGCATGGACTACTCTAGAGGCAAGAGGAAATTACCCAGTTAGGAGGAAGCAGTCAACCGTCCTTTGTGGTGATCAACCAAGAGGTCGCCACTGACATGCGTCCAAGTGTGACTTGAGAAAGAAGCATGCTGCAACAAGAGTTGTCGCTAGACTTGCTCCAAGACTAGGTATATCTCATGCTATCCTCTTTCCTTGATACATTGTTATTGATGAGATCTTGTTGATTAGGAAATTGGGCATTACATTTTTTGTTTCTGTTGTCTCATCAGTTGCATAATCTTTTGAAATGATATATATATATATATATATCTTGCAAATAATCTAGAACATAAATGATATGCCCATTATGACTGCCTAAATGATGATGATGATATATGATACACGAGAACTCCTCATATCAGAGGGTGGAACTTGTACACAATGGTAATAGTATTACATGTTGAATGTTGACATTATTCATGGTCTGTGCATCTAGTTTATTGTTCATTTATTATTTTACTTCTACATTTGCACTTTGGTATCTTCTATCGTCCATGGATTTCCCAATCTATGATAGATTTGTCCCTCCTATCAGAGTTGATATCCTAGCCACTTGATAAGCAAGACCAAGAAATGCATGACCATGCTCATGTGAGTCAATACATGATATGTGAGCTCACATGTATCTCAACAGTTTACTCTAGTTCAAGAAACATAGATTGAGTATTAATAGGATGACGATTCCATGCCTCTCCTCCAATCTGAATATCTAAGACAAAGGAACTATATGATCGTGGTAACATTGATCATGGATTGTAGGTTGAAGTTGTTCTATAACTTTCCAATTACTTGGGTAGCAATAAAGTGTTGCTAGATACCGCTCATTGCTTGTGATGTCATAAACTGGACATGGACATTCACTACCAATGTAATATGGGACCTATAGTATCACACAGATAAGATGCACTTGGAATCAGATTTTACTCATGGATAAGGTTTAACTTAGTTACTAAAAGTGTTTAGGTAATCAAATTAAGCAACATAGGATATCTAGTTGACCGACTAGTGTGCCACTCGATCGACTAGAATGTCCACTCGACTGATGGGATGTCAAATAACCAGTTTTGACTGGGTCAAATGATTAATAATATGCATTATTCATCGCATTGGAAGCCAATGTAATTGTGCCACTGGTCACAATCCAATCAAATGTCTAGAGAGTCCAGTCAATCAACTGGTGACCCAGTCGACTGACTGGATTGTTAGTCATGGCTTGAGGCACGCAATACTCATCAGACAATGATATTTTTCTTTTAGTATCCCCTAGGTTTTGGAAACCCCTAGCCCTTTATAAGGATGGGGTGGCCAAGGCTCTAGACTCACCTTTTCTCAACATCGTGGTAACATGAGAGTCTGAGAAGTCTTATCCAAAAATAGGAGAGATAATAAGGGGAAAGAAAGTCGATGCTACCACATTGACAATGGAAGGAGAACTCCAACCCGTCGGTTTAGAAATCCTGACGTGGAGTTCCCGATGGTCAACATGGACTACGTACACGTGTGGAGGCTTATGTTGCCATGCTAGGAGAATGCCATTAACCACCATATATGGTTGTTATACTAGGATGACACCGTCAGCTATCGTTCATGTACTGCTTGCAAAGGAAGCACACCTCTGTAAGGATTGTCATAATACTTGATTGAGGACCAGGAATATGCCTTGCACCATCCTTCCATTTCATAGTTATTGACATGATCTACTGGTTATGGGGAATATGTAAAGAAACTTTCTGCTTCACTGCCATCATTGTTGCAACATTTCCCTACAAAGGATGCATAAAGGAATTGAAGTTACCAATAAACAATATGATTAGAATGGTTCTAAATCACAAAAATATTTATTAACCCTCTATTTAGATGATCACAATGTCTGATTTTCTGATCAGAGGATTGGGTCAATGAATCAATTGATTGTCAATTAGTTAATTAAATTTTCCATTGAACTTCAAAGATCGGGCGATTTGCTTTTGAGATGGGTGACCACAGTTAAATGGGGAAGTTCCATATTTAAAATCTAGATCAGGATTCTTATTATTGGATGATATACTTTTGAGATTGGGTGATTAGGGATTGAGATTAGGAAATCTACAAATAATATTAGGCAATCTCAAATCCGGTTTGAGTGTATAATATTAAACTTCCTTTTGGATTGCAACTAGGAAATGGATTGGAATTAGGTTTCTCTAGGACCATGAGTCTCCTATATGATGGAAGTGTTACACCCCGATCTCACAATTACCATTAATCATGAGATTAGGGCATAAATTGAGGATTTAACATAATACAAAGATCACCCTTAACTTTTTCTTCTTTTTCAAACTCTTTATTTTCTCGCATTGAACCACATAAACTAACTTTACAAGAGAATTAAACTTTTATTTCTCTAATATAATCTCAACATTAATGATATACATCCATACATTCATTATGCTTCTCACACTTCCATGTACATATGACATGACAATCATTTGCATTCTCTCCTATTAAGGAAACAAACATAAAAAACATTATTTACAACTCTCTCTCAGATCTATATAAGGACCTAGAGTGACAGAGACCGACTGAACTTAACTATACTCAGATTTAACTCTTGTGGCAGGTCTACTATGATGCAATGATATCTTCTTCAAATCCATGTGATTTACCTAAAATTTTGGAGTAGAGGGGTGAGCCTACTCGCTCAGTGAATGAGTACTTTAAAGAAACAGTCTAAAGCACTGATATAATTACATATATACTTTTGAGCAATTGATATCAATTATAACAGCCGAAAGCTTTAGAGAGTCTAATAATTGACAATCATAAATATGGAAGGATACTCTAAATATCTATAAGAGTGAATCAATATATGAAATGCTTGATTGATCATAAAGAGAACTAATAATTTAGAAACATACAGAGAATAATTGAATAACTATACACACTTGTTTGACCTCTCATTCATTTTATTATGCCCTAATCATATGCAGTGTACTCTATATATGAAGACTCGTAGTGCACTACGATCACACCGTACAAGACTTAGCGGACACACCCGGGAAATGCTAAGTCTGACTACTCTTTTGGTTTACAATAGGGAAATGGCTCTAAGGCCTAAACTGGACTCCTCCTCTAACCTGAGCACACAGGGGGAGAGTCAAGCCACCTCTTGGCTTTTCTATACTCTAGTGCCACTAGGACTTCTGGTTGATGTTGGACACTACAAACTATAATTTAAGGAGACTTCCACTAGGGCTTCGTCCCTCATGCCACCTGATAGCACATTCTGACCCCCGTATAATGGACACTGCCAGGGTTAGGTCATTTCACCCCTAAGGAACAAACCTCATACAGGGGTTCTACGATCTTCATGGCTCCTAAGTCTATTATTTTATTATTCCTAGACAGCTCTTTCTACATTGTACCCTTCTCTTACTTATACTTGACTCCAATATATCTATGGTGTCATGTCTACTTATTTGAAGTTATCATACAACATGTATATCATTCTAAACTTGGTAGAGCAGCATATTCAAAACACTGTAATATACTGAGTAATCAACATACTATACATACAAGCAGATTAAAATTATTAAATAAATAGATTTCATGTCCACTTTGCACGTAGACACTAGAATCAAGCATATCAACCCAAATCTTGAGTTGTGCATCTCATAAATCAATTAAGAGTTAATTACTTATCATGACAAGAATTATTAATAATAACTGAGAACATTGATATCACAACACTTGATTCATTAAACACCCTACCCTTAGGGTTTTATTTAATCACCACAAATTCTACAAAGAAAGCTGTAATACATCTATCACATACTTTTCAAATCTTTAAAACACATGATACCTGGGATCTCAATCCCTTATCACATTACTGGGAATTCTCATCCCTTCACATCATTATTATGATTACTAGATCTGGGTATTCAAACCCTTAGATCATCACATAGCATTGTTACCTCTGTAATAGGTAACCATTACCTCTAGGTCCTTAGACCAAGGTATTCATTTCACTGGTTGTACAAGTATTATCATGGCTCACAAGGCCATCACACATCTTGTCATCTCTCACTAGGCAACAACTTATTCACATGGCTCCCATAAAGATTTCACGTGACATAAACATTCATTGAATAAAGACTACTATTAACAAATCATATAAAATCAATATATGTATGAAACCTTGGAATTGAGTTGAATTTGGGTTTACATGACATTCACTAGGATTTCATGCATCAATAATAACATTGAATAAATAAAGTCTATCGTGTCAAGAAAATCCATTCAAATGGATTTCATGATATCTTTCCGCAAATATCCAACTTTCATCGCATCTAGGGTTTCACCCTCTTTACTGAGATATCAAACAAACACTATTCATTTTGAACAAAATCCAAGATAGTATCTGACTTATATGTACTATGAATTTAGATAAACAATCATTCATAACCAAGGGGATCTAGATAAGCAATTTTCTCTATTTACTTATACAACAAATTTCAGTCATAGACAAATTCTCTATATTTCAGTTTACTCTTATAACCTCTGTGAATACTTAGGGAATTCTCATTAGGATGTATTGTATAAATTTATAATATTATTTTATCATATGAACTTCATCCAAAAAGAGGAAGAATCCATTTCATATCATTTTGCAACAACTTAGAACAAATAGACAATTCAAGGTTTGTAGTCGCATACTAGCAATTAAAGATTATGGATGAATTAACCAATTTTTGTGTAGTATACTATTTAAAGGAAGTTACCACTCACACTAAGGTGTGAAAACACATTAAAAAGGTAGCTCATCCCTAAAAATCTTGATCTCATATCAAATCCCTAGCAATTCACCCAATTTTTCTTCCTTTCAATTCGGAAACCCTAAAAATGAGGGATTATGAAGAAAGAGTGAGAAAAGGGGAAGTTTTGATACCATTTTGGATCAAATAAGAGGATGGATGGAATTTTGACATGTGAGAGAAGATTCACCATGAAACTATATCCAAAGAAGTTAAACTTACATGATTTCATCATTCCTCGGACTGCAAAACCCTAGGTCAACATCTCCATCAATTTCTCCTCTCAAACCCTAACTCTCTCTCTCTAGGATTTCATTTCTCTAGATTGAATCACGAATTATGAGAGCTCCTTGTGTGTTATGTTGACCATATAGAGCAATTGAGCTTCTTGGGTTAATTGCACTTTGACCCCTTACTATACTTTTTCTTATTTCAACATTTTTTTTCTGTCATAAAAAGGTTTCTATAAATTCGTGTATTTTAGAGATCAAAACTCTTCCAAAAATTATGATAATTTATTATGATGTTTATAATTGAGTTAAAAAGCTTATTTTAAAATTTGAGATCATTCCAAGCTTCCATTAAATAAATAAAAATCGAATAATGCACTACTATCTAGAATTCTACTGAAATGTCACTGATAAGGTCTAAATGAATCCAAAAATTATGTAAATTTTACATGTTTTTTATGATTAAGTTTCAGATCTCCGGATAAAATTTCAGATCATTTGGATTTAGTAATAAATAAATAAAAATCAAACAATATATTGCTGAACAACATTCTGTCAGCATAGTCAGTTGAAATATATCTCGACCGAGAATGACTTTTAAAGAACATCCAAAAATTCTGAAATTTTTCACTGAAATGAAAAATTGAGTTATACATATTATATCTAAATTTCAATTAAATCCAAATTACATAGAAAATATGATAAATTATTTACCGTACTACTATCTTGATCAAATTCCATACTCATGTACCATCAAAACCCTAATTTCAGCCAACTAGGGTTTATATTTCTCAAACCCTAATTTCTCAAATAATAGAACACTTAACGATCTTATTAGGTTTAAAACATCATAATTGAATTATCACCATTAATTAGATTTAAGACATGATCAATCCAATTAAGCATATAATCATCTAGGTAAACCCTAGTTTACCAAATTAAGCTCGGATGTGGTCATAACAATTCTCCCCCCTTTAAAAGGTTTCGTCCCCAAAACATAAACATGCAAGAAAATTACTTTCAAGGTTTATTTTAAGCTTCTAAAATCTTACATGTCATTATATTCTTGCATTTCATACTTGAATGCAGTTTTCAACATTAAGTCCTTTATTTCTTTTCTAATCACAACAAGTTAAATCATGACTGCTCAATGATAACAAATGAATTCTCTATGTCACAATCAATCATAGGATAGCGAGAGAAACAACCATTTCAATATTTTCATACTCTTGAGGTGTTACCTCAACATTGATAATCCGATCCAACTATATCAATTCATACGGCTCAATATGTACTATTGTTATGTATTACCTCTAAATCACAAAAGAGAGTTCACCATGTTGTTTTGAATTTTTACTATTATGCTACTCAAATAGCAAAATAGTCTTGAATTGGAAGACTAGATTCAACAACAATTGTACAATACTACTCACAACATCGTCATTGCATCATGGATGCATAAGGTGAAGCATTACCATCACATTCCATATTATTCTCAAGTATGAACCCACACGTAATTCAAGGTGTAACCATCGGGTTATAGCATACTAGGGTTTCAACAATAGTAACAAAGTACTCCATGATTGTATTAGTCATTCAAGGACTATTCATACCCAATTACCATCACTTAGTTATATTAAAGCTAGGTATAACAAGCTATACCTCATTAGGGTTACATATCAATACAATACGGTTATCATCCCTTCTATTCATATGCATGAATATGTAAGACTACCTTATTCAGGGTAACCCTTCATTTGTTCCATCATTATTCAACCCATATCACCATACCACAATTGTACAATACTAAGATGGATTACTGGTATGAATGACTACAACTATCATGCACTTTTAATTAACATATTGCTTGCAAATGTACACTGAAATCATATGTAGAACCAATTTACATCCCTTAATATACCTTCAACAAATTATACTTCTACAAAAAAATTCACATATTACTAAAAGCCATTGTTTTCTCTTATCTCTCTTCTTATTCATTACTACTTACTTTTTGGTACTTATCCTTCTCATTTTAATCATGTAGATTAAACATCCCTAAATTTGAAACATACAAGCTAAGAATAGATTATTCATCATTCTTGATATCACTGCAAGAATTTGTTTTAGATTACACTTTGCTCATCTTGCACTTCTTCTTTTGTTCAAAACACACTTGTTACATTTCAAATTTATTTCTTAACCCTTTCTCTGAATAATTTTCATATTGTTCATCAACCTTTCAGATTAGCTAGGATTACTATCAGTGCTATTTTACTTCTCATAGTGCAAATCGCATGATCTTGTTTTATAGAGATGCTAGTATTCAAGGTCAAATCACTAGTGACAACCCTTGAACTACTACAACTCTAAACATTCTAGGGTTTGGTCCTTATCAGTAGCATGACGTTGTTGTGTGTAACTTTGCTCCCTTAATTTGAAAGTCAAACTTTGGATCTTACAAGTTTTACTAAAGTCTTCCTTATCTTATCAATTGAATTTCCTTTCTCTTACTTGACCATTCAGATAGATTACATTCTCAATTTACCCTACTAGGGTTTCATCATCATATTGTATGCCATTATTACATTCACTAGATGCCTCTACCATGGTGGTTATGCATCAGATAGGATTCATTTTCTTATCACTTCATTCCCACATTGCTTTCATTAAGGAAGATATGGAAGAGAAGATGATTTTAAGACTTAGAATTCTTATCTTCAAACATTCATTAATACATTTATAATATTTAGGTTTAATTAATTATCAACAAGGATACTTGACTAATTAGCACTTTCTTGAATCTTGCAACCTCTTTCTTTTATAATCTATATTACTCCACCATGTTTCAAACCTTTTCATTACTTTCCATAATCCCCTTACCATATACTGCCATTCCACATATCATCTTTAACTTCTAGTTTTCTCTTATGATCATATTGCTTATTTTAGGTGTATGATCATATATACCATGTTGCACATATTTCTTTTTATCCTTATGCTAATGTAAAGTTGAAATTCTAAATCCATAATCTCTCTACTAGTTTCAACTCATGTTTAATACATTACATATCCTTCATTTTAAATCAAACAGATCATTCATGGGTCAAACTTAGTATCTCTTTTAATCAAGTTTTTACCTCTTGAATATAGTCTACCTTTGTATGACTTATTCATTGGTTAAGCTACACTTTTGTTCTTCTTTTAGAAATTAGTTTGTTGTTCTATAGAGACTTAGAATCCAAAGGTAGTAGGATGAATGTATTAACTTCACAATAAAGATATACATTCCATGTTATGAATTATATCATAACCCTCATTCCTTAATCAAGCTCATTATTTCCAACATTTCTCTTTGTTTCAACTAAGTTTGTTATCCTAGTTTATGATTTACATGCTCATCTAGTTCTCTTCACTTTAACTTTTCTGAAGATTCTTCACTTCTATGTACTTGTCAAATACTTAACTCTTTTCTTCTATTTTTCCTTTGCTTTGGAGTACATAAAAACATTGCACTCGATTATATAATCCATTCCTCGTGATTGATTCTTACTATCTTGGCCCTTACATACTTTTCTCATATATTTTCCATATTTCATATTTATAGTTCATATAATACTAATGATTAAACTTAATCAGAATCTTATGTCATGTTCCTTTATTCCCAATTAAGGGTTTCTCATATGAGGCCCCAAAGTTGGATCTCAGACATAAGTTTCAACTAATTCTTAGCTATTCTAATCTTTCCCATATGTTTCAACAACTTAGTGTATGTACATTCTCACTATGATGTGGGTCTAGTTTATCCAGAGTCTACTCTTATTATATTTTTAATAGGAGTCATTAGATCCTAGTAGCGCATCCTACCAGCCAGACTGGGCCGAACATGCAGTCCTGAAGCCAAGAGCTACTTAAGATTAACCAACTCCTATTAATCTCAAACATGTGGAAAGAATATCCACTTAGGAAAGTCCATTCAAAGATCATTTCTAGTCTACTTGATACAAATAATGTAATCAATAAATGTTACAACTGCATAGTGTACAACAAATCTTAAAGACCCATATATATTTCAAAATACTGAATATCTAAATTTCAACATATAAGAGCTTTTCTACTCATCTCCAATAAAACAACAATATGAAATGAAAGTTCTATCTCATTTTATATTTATGCTCTTACTTCATGTTACTTATCTTATTTCTAACCCTAATATTTCTAGGGTCTCTCTCTAGCCCATCCTTCCACTGTATACCTGGCCAGGGTATACATGAAATAATAGACAGAGTAGCTTGATACTGGTTGATCTAAGTACTCAGATACCGGGCCATGATATCCAAATACTCAAATCCCCAGAGCTAACATCATAACATCTCCTATCTGCCACACTTATTACTCTAACTTACTAACTTAATGGTCCCTGACGACTCAGCCTAAGCTCTGATCCAAAGCTGTTACACCCCAATCTCACAATTACCATTAATCATGAGATTAGGGCATAAATTGAGGATTTAACGTAATACAAAGACCACCCTTAACTTTTTCATCTTTTTCAAACTCTTTGTTTTCTCGCATTGAACCACATAAACTAACTTTACAAGAGAATTAAACTTTTATTTCTCTAATATAATCTCAGCATTAATGATACACATCCATACATTCATTATGTTTCTCACACTTCCATGTACATACAACATGGCAATCATTTACATTGACTCCTATTAAGGAAACAAGCATACAAAACATCATTTACAACTCTCTCTCCCAGATCTATACAAGGACCTAGACTGACAGAGATCGATTGAACTTAACTATACTCAGACTTAACTCTTATGGCAGATCTACTCTGATGCAATGATATCTTCTTCAAGTCCATTTGATTTCCCTAAAAATTTTCAGTATAGGAGTGAGCCTACTCGCTCAGTGAATGAGTACTTCAAAGAAACAGTCTAAAACACTAATATAATTACAAATATACTTTTGAGCAATTGATATCAATTATAACAGCAGTAAGGTTTAACGAGTCTAATAATTGACAATTATAAATATGACATGATACTCTAAATATCTATAAGAGTGAATCAATATGTGAAATGCTTGATTGATCATAAAGAGAACTAATAATTCAGAAACATACAAAGAATAATTGAATAACTGTACACACTTGTTTGACCTGCCATTCATTTTATTATGCCCTGATCATATGCAGTGTACTCTACATATGAAGACTCATAGTGCACTACGATCACACCATACACAACTTAGCAGACACACTCGGGAAATGCTAAGTATGACTACTCTCCTGGTCTGCAATAGGGAAATGGCTCTCTGGCCTAAACTGGACTCCTCTAACCTGAGCACACAGGTGGAGAGTCAAGCTACCTCTTGGCTTTTCTGTACTCTAGTGCCACCAGGACTTCTGGTTGATGTGGGACATTACAAACTATAATTTAAAGAGACTTCCACTAGGGCTTTGTCCCCCGTGCCACCTGATAGCAGTTCTGACCCCCGTATACTGGACGCTGCCAGGGTTAGGTTGTTTCACCCCTAAGGCGCAAACCTCACATAGGGGTTCTACGGTGTTCAGGGCTCCTAAGTCTATTATTTTATTATTCCTAGAAAGCTCTTCCTACATTGTACCCTTCTCTTTCTTATACTTGACTCCGGTATCTCTATGGTGTCACGTCTACTTATTTGAAGTTAAAATACAACATGTATATCATTCTAAACTTGGCAGACCAGTATATTCAAAACACTATAATATACTGAGTAATCAACATACTATACATGCAAGCAGATTAAAATTCTTAAATAAACATATTTCATGTCCACTTGGAACGCACACACTAGAATCGTGCATATCAACCCAAATCTTGAGTTGTGCATCTCATAACTCAATTAAGAGTTAATTACTTATCATGACAATAATTATTAATAAAAACTGAGAACATTGATATCACAATACTTGATTCATTGAACACCCTACCCTTAGGGTTTCATTTAATCACCACAAATGCTACAAAGAAAGGTGTAATACATCTATCACATACTTTTCAAATCTTTAAAACACATGATACCTGGGATCTCAATCCCTTATCACATTACTAGGAATTCTCATCCCTTCACATCATTATGATGATTACTAGATCTGGGTATTCAAACCCTTAGATCATCACATTGCATTGTTACCTCTGTAACAGGTAACCATTATCTCTAGGTCCTTAGACCAAGGTATTCATTTCACTGGTTGTACAAGTATTCTCATGGATTACAAGGCCATCACACATATTGTCACCTCTCATTAGGCAACGACTTATTCACATGGCTCCCATAAAGATTGCATGCAACATAAACATTCATTGAATAAAGACTACTGTCAACAAATCATATAAAATCAATATATGTATGAAACCTTAGAACTAAGTTGAATTTGGGTTTCCATGACATTCACCAGGAAATCATGCATCAATAATAACATTGAATAAATAAAGTCTATCATGTCAATAAAATCCCTTCAAATGGATTTCACGATATCTATTTACAAATATCCAACTTTCCTCGCATCTAGGGTTTCACCCTCTTTACTGAGATATCAAACAAACACTATTCACTTTGAATGAAGTCCAAGATAGTATCTGACATATATTTACTATGAATTTATAAAAACAATCATTCATAACCAAGAGGATCTAGATAAGCAATTTTCTCTATTACTTGTACAACAAATTTCAGTCATGGACAAATTCCCTATATTTCAGTTTACTCTTATAACCTCTATGAATACTTAGGGAATTATCATTAGGATGTATTGTATACATTTCTAATATGATTTTATCATCTGAACTTCATCCAAATAGAGGAAGAATCCATTTCATATCATTTTGTAATTACTTAGAACAAATAGACAATTCAGGGTTTGTAGTCGCAAACTAGCAATTAAAGATTATGGATGAATTAACCAATTTTCATGCAATATACTATTTAAAGGAAGTTCCCAATCACCCTAAGGTGTGAAAACACCTTAAAAACGTAGATCAACCCTGAAAATCTCAATCTCATATCAAATCCCTAGCAATTCACCCAATTCTTCTTCCTTTCTACTCGGAAACCCTAAAAATGAGGGATTATGAAGAAAGAGTGAGAAAAGGGGAAGTTTTGATACCATTTTGGATCAAATCAGAGGAGGGATGGAATTTTGACATGTGAGAGAAGATTCACCATGAAACTATATCCAAAGAAATTAAACTTACATGATTTCATCATTTCTCGGACCGCAAAACCCTAGGTCAACATCTCCATCAATTTCTCCTCTCAAACCCTAACTCTCTCTCTCACTCTCTAGGATTTCGTTTCTCTGGATTGAATCATGAATTATGAGAGATCCTTATGTGTTAGGTTGATGATATAGAGCAGTTGAGCTGCTTGGGTCAATTGCACTTTGACCCCTTACTATACTTTTTCTTATTTCAACAATTTTTTTGTCATAAAAAGGTTTCTGTAAATTCGTGTATTTGAGAGATCAAACCTCTTCCAAAAATTATTATAATTTAGTATGCTGTTTATAATCGAGTTAAAAATATGATTTTAAAATTTGAGGTCATTCAAAGATTCCATTAAATAATTAAAAATCGAATAGTTCACTGCTATCTATAATTTTGCAGAAATGTCAGTTACTATAATTCGTCTACAGATAAGGTCTAAATGCATCCAAAAATTATGAAAATCTTACATTTTGTTTATGATTGAGTTTTAGATCTCCATTTAAAATTTATGATCATTTGGATTTACCAATAAATAATTAAAAATAAAAAATATACTGCTAAACAACATTCTGTCAGCACGGTCGGTTGAAATATATCTTGACTGAGAATGACTTTTAATGAATATCCAAAAATTCTGAAAATTTTCACTGAAATGCACGATTGAGTTGTACATATTATATACAAATTTCAAATAAATCCAAATTATATATAAAATATGGTAAATTATTTACCGTACTACTATATTGATCAAATTCCATACTCATGTACCATCAAACCCTAATTTCAGCCAACTAGGGTTTATATTTCTCAAACCCTAATTTCTCAAACAATAGAATACTTAACATTCTTATTAGGTTTAAAACATCATAATTTAATTATCAACATTAATTAGATTTAAGAAATGATCAATCCAATTAAGCATATAATCATCCAAGTAAACCCTAGTTTACCAAATTAAGCTCGGATGCAGCCATAACAGGAAGCATGTTCCAAGAGTTAGGCACAACTCTTTTAAGACAACTTGTGTGACAATTTGGCTGTCAAACTTATCTTTCTTGGAGAGGAAGTCACCCTAAGGATTTTTTCCCAAGATAGGAGAAGATAGAGAGTTTCAAGACACCTAACACGTCGACAACTCTGATTCCTCTTAGACTTGGTGACCAAGGTGGTGCACAAAATTCTCCCTCATCCATGTGGATAAAAAGTAGAGGCCTAGGCATAGATGTGAAGGCTTGGAGAACATGTTCTACAAGACAATAATAAGTTGTTGATTGGTGCCCAATCTAGATCTTCTTCTTCTTATCTATCCAAACTTCTTGGTGGATGTTCTAAATCTAGATCTGGAGGATAGAGTTCTTCACCGACATAAGACGTTCCTACTTTTTGGACAAATAATATACAAAAACATATCACCTTTAGCCCCTCTTATATCTTTTATTGTTGTCATTTTATAGATATGACATATCCAATAGCTTGGGTGGAAAGGAAAGAAATTTTTGTTACTCCATTGTGCCCCCTTCAAATTTTTTTAAGGATCAATGTCATAGAAAGAGTGACAAAGTTTTTATGGCTGGTTGTCAACCTACCACCAACCGTCCTCCTTTACCTGGGATTGGGACCGACTATATTTGCACAAGATGCACGAAAACATTGGTGGAGTTTTGGGGAGTCCAAAGCTAAAATTTCCAAAGAGGTTTTGGGGGAGTCCAAAGGTTGTGGGCCTTCACAAAAAGAGACTTGGTGGTGGAATGATGAAGTATAGAAGGCTATTAAACTGAAAAGGGAGATCTATAGAATCTTGCCCAAATCTCAAGATGATGCAACGTTCCATAGATACAAGTAAGCAAAGAAAGAAGCTAAAAAGGTTGTTCAGGAGGCAATGTCTAGATACTTTGATGATATTTATAAGAAGTTGGAAACAAGAGAAGGGGAAAAAGATTATATATATATATATATAAAATATAAGATAAAGGAAAGGAAAAAACTTGAGTCAAGTGAAATGCATCAAGAATGTAGATGGCAAGGTGTTGGTGAAGGATGATGATATCAAGAACCAGTAAAGAAACTACTTCCATAAGCTTTTCAGTGGACATACTGCAAATAATGTTAGAGAATCATGTGACATAAATATAAGAGATATCATTTACACACATTGAGTTTCACCATTTGAGGTCAAGAATGCTTTGAAGAAGATGAAAATGAGAAAGGCATGCAGACCGGATGGTATTACCATTGATGTATGAAAGGGTATGGGGGATGAAGGAGTTGTGTGGTTAACAAAGCTCTTTAACAAGATCACGAAGACCAAGAAGATGCCAGATGAGGGGAGAAATAGTACTATAGTCCCCATCTACAAGAACAAATGTGATGTTCATAGCTGCACAAACTATAGAGGTATCAAGTTGATGAGTCACACAATGAAGCTTTGGAGAGGATTATTGAGAAGAGGCTAACATCTATAACATATACATCAAACAACCAATTTGGTTTCATGCCTAGAAGATAAAAAATAGGTGCTATTTTTTTTGATAAGGAGGCTTGTGAAGAAGTATAGAGAAAGCAAGAGATATCTTCATATGGTGTTTATTGATTTGGAAAAGGCTTATGATTGAGTACCCAGAGAAGTGTTGTGGATGGTTTTGAAGAAAAAGGGTGTGCCAATCCAATACATTGACTTGATCAAAGATATGTATGATAGATCTACTGCAAGTGTGAAGACTCATGGAGGAGAGAAACCAACTTTTCCTATCAAAGTTGGGGTACACCAAGGATCCACACTCAGCCCATATTTGTTCATTCTTGTTATGGATGAGATGACAAAGAATGTTCAAGATGACATTCCTTGGTGTATGTTATTTGCTGATGATATTGTATTGATTGATGAAACTAAAGATGGATTAAATGATAAAGTTGAACGGTGGAGAGAGGTATTGGAATCAAATAGATTGATAATTAGAAGAGAAAAACTGAGTATATGTATTGCAACTTTAGCCAATCCCACAGTGCGAATGATGGAGCCAAGTTGGATAGAGTAGATATACCAAAATGTGATAAATTTTGTTACTTGGGCTCTGTTATTCAAATAGATGGGGATGTCCAAAGTGACATTTGTCTCAGGATCACTACAAGATGGTTGAAATGGAGGAGTGCTACTAGAGTATTATGTGATCAGAAGATCCCTCTCAGGTTAAAAAGTAAGTTTTATAGAATAGCTATACAACCAACCATGCTCTACAGGAGTGAATGTTGGGCGGTGAAGAAACAAGGTCTCAACAAGATGAACATGGTCAAAATGTGTATGCTGAGATGGATGTGTGGGAAGACAAGAAAAGATCGCTTGAGAAATGATTATATCAGGAAGAAAGTGGGGGTGGCGAACATTGAGGACAAGTTACGTGAGGGCCGACTCAGATGGTATGGACATGTGCAAAGTAGACTGACTATTGCGCCTATACAAAACAATGCTATTGAATCAAGAACAATAAATAGAAGAATAGGAAGACCTAAATTAACATGCGATGTGCTTATAAAGAGAGATTTTAAATCTCTACATCTCAACCAGAATATGGCCCATGATAGAGTTGAATGGAAATAAGGGATCCATGTAGCTGACCCCAACACAGTTGGGACTGTGGCTTAGATGATGATGATGACGATGATGATTGTACCCCCTTCCTTAAAACCCAACAATGGTATCAGAGCCAATATCATATGCTTCTAACACCCATTTTGTTTTTGAACTACAAACTAATTTTTTGAATGAATATTGTGCAAACTTGTGTCCATGATAATCACCAAATATCATATACAATATAATATGTATTACACAAATCTATGAGATGCCTCAAAATTGGTTTTTGCTTGGTCAATGTGGATATGGAAATTAGATCATTGTGGTGTAATTTGAAACAGGTTATATCAGAATTTTGATTTTGATCAAACATCATGTATTATGTATATGGCTTGCATGACATGCCTCTCTCTATTCAGTCTCAATGTAAAATTTAATTACGCAACTAGAATAGGATGATGTGAAAATATCACTGGTGGACCATAGTCGAGAGGAGGATACAATTAGAATCCCACACCAAAGAGGATGGTCATTGGAGGGTTTGTGATCAAGATGAGACAATGGATCTACAACAACACAAGATCTATGAAATCATGAAATTCTAATTGGATGATCAACTTGTTTGATATAGCAATCAGAAACCCTAAAAAGGCAACATTAGGATTACATTTTGATGTCAATGTCTTAGTTGTTTTTCTATAACACTTGTTGTGTCAAGTTATTGTACTAGTGGCCATATCCTTTTTATCACATGTGGTGATTGCTATAGTATATGATATGTACAATAATATAATATGTAATTGTGATTGGATGCAAATATATATACATATACACCTCTTAAAATAATATCAATATTGAAGATGCCTTCCAAGTGTGTGATACACATGAAAATCATGTTCAAGTAAGTGTGGGCACGCCAATACCGGTGCACCATCTACCTTGAGGAAGTGTGATAATAAGTATAATAGTTTACTAAGTGAGGTGCATAATTATTATGTTGGCCTTGAGTTGAACTTGACTAGGTGACCTTAGTGAGATGAAGCACCTAGATGAACAAAAATGGCATGTAATTTGTATGATGAATTATTTGGCACCGAGTTGTGCAATCATCTATCCAAGAATTTCATATCATGCAATTGGTAATTGCTACCTACCTTAATAATTAAGTAATGGGTGTCAACATTGGCTCAAATGACTTCATTGTTTTGGATCTTGGATCACTAGAAGAATTCTCATTAGAATCTTCTAAATTATTAGTGATGAATATTAATTTGAACAAAAGAGTGGGAGTGCGATTAATTAAAGTCTAAATTAATTCTGTCAATCAAATTAATTTTCAAATAAACAGACTCATGCAAAAATCTTCTATGTAGATCAATGGGGAACATAACCCATAATCCACTTTCATTATAATCCATCCTTGAGAAAAATTAAATTAATGGGAATAACTTTAATAGTTGGTTCTGGACTTTGAGAATTGTTCTCATACATGATCTTAAGATATATGTCCTGGACATGTCACTACCTAACGAACCAACTCCAAATGCTCCTAGAGTGGAAAGGGTTTCTTACAAGAAGCATTCTGATGACACTATGGACATCAAAAGCATGATGTTTTTCTCCTTGATGTAGGGAAATATAGCGACAGAGATGGTAGTGAAAACAAAAATTTCTTGCCATATTCCCCATACACCAGTGGATTGCATTAATAATTACATGCAGAAATAAAGGTTGCAAGGCATATACCTGGTCTTGGAGCAAGTCCAACTACTATCCTTGCAACAACATGCTTCTTTATAAAGGAGCAAATGAATTGTCATTGACTTTGGCCTCCTGGTGTATCACCACAGACGGTGGTAGACGGTGTTCTCCTAGATTGGTGGCAATGACCTCCATGCCTCTATGTAGTCCACATGGACCACCATGAAATCCTATAATTATCCTGGAACTCATGGGAAATAGTTGTCCTTTGTGTTGTCAACATGCTAGGATGACTTTCTTCCCTTTGTCTATTTGATGAGTATATTTATTCCAATACTTGCATACTATTTTACTTGCTTTTAGGGGTTGTTGTGTTTCTATTGCTTAGTTTTAGCTTTATATTCACTTGGATGTAGTTATCTTCTCTTTTTGAACTTTAATGCATTATATATATATATATATATATATATATATATATATATATAAAATGCAGAACTAGCCAAAAATGTATGACAACACCCTGATGGACGATAAAGACCTCATGATGCTATGCCTCAAGGGATGGAAGGTACAAAAAGCTTTTCATTATTTACCTTCAAACCACCTAGTCAAGCGATCGGCTTTGCCATTTGCCTGACTCGATCTGCTCTCTACCCAAAGTATTCCAGATTCTTCCATTCTGACACACACTCCCAACATCCAGCCCATTCCGGTTCAAGCCATGTTGGTCTTCCAGATAACCAGAAGTGAGGTACAAATTGATTGGCCCACATGAGTCACCTGTTGGACCAAGTACATGCCATGCAATTATCTACCTTTGACCACAAATATTCAACATTAGGGTTCCCTCAATGAAGAATGCATCTATAAAGGGAGACATTATCGTTCATTCTAAAGGGTCTCTGATATGTGATTAGAAGACACATTGCACAACGATAACCCTAGTGAGGAGCAAGGATGCATTGACCGTAGTGGAGATATTGGTCTTCCTACACCAGGAGTCATGACCCCCTCCATTATTCTTTCTATCTTTCCATTGTTGTCTCTTGCCATGAGTGAGACGTTTGTGCTGGGGCATGGGGACTAGCCCCAACAACCTGTATTTTATCCTAGCTTGTATCTAAACTTGATAATATTATTTGTAAATAAAGTATCATTATGCTTAACTCCTTTCCTTGAAAATTGACAACTTGCTTTGCATATATGTTATAATCATGGCTATGCATGTTGTTGTGAGCGTGATTAGAACACTAGAACGATCTTATTACCCCTCTAAAGTGCAACAAGGGATAGTGAGGTGATCGGGCTACGCTATGCTAATGTGTTGATGATGGTCAGTCGTAAGTGAGGGAGTCTAGTTGGAATAAACTGAAACTTGGGTGTCGAGCATGGTCGGTTCCAAGGAGTTTAGTCCAAGTGATGACCTATATCCCATTAGGGTGCAACAAATAAGCGTCGATTTAGCAATTGTTATTGAAGAGTAAGGTCTCATTAGGATAATTACCCATGCTTGGTTAGTGGAACCCCATGCCATGATCCTCTTTATTATCATTTATTTTCCTCTCTAATCTTTGTTGCTATTGACAACAATTCAGTTTAATCAATTAATCAACTTCTTGGAGTTAAATATTACTCCCAATACTTCCAAATTTAAGTACTACTTAAAAAGGTTGTCCTTTGGGTTTGATCCTTAAGTATACTACAATAAGGTTTCCACTCATGTTGAGTGGGGAATAAGTGCACTACTTTTAGTTAAACCTGAGAGCTAATTCTAGGGTTTTTCTTAGTGTGACATTTGGATCCCCATAAAAAATGGCACTGTTGTCGGGGACAATGGTAGCTAAATATTTTTTCAAAAGTATAAGTGTAATTAGGTTTTTTTCTTTGTATGCTTAATATTATTGAAAATCTTCTAGAACTCAACTCATTAACTCACGATCATTTTTCCTCTTTTTAGGTACTCCTAGCATATGCGAAGATCCAAAAGTATTGACTCGAGATTGTTGTTCAATATTGAAGTTGAGAGAACCCTCAAACGACTCTGCAAGGAGAAAACAATGGCGGATGCATCATCTATAGAAGTAGTTATCCATGTGCAAATTGAAGCGACTATTGCGGTCCAAAAAGAATTACTCATCATAGAATCTAGGGAGCAGGTGGAAGCCGAATTCAAGACCAGCTTAGAAGTTGCCCAAGCTACAGAACATGCCAAAGAATTATGGGATTTATCGATCCCTAAAGGCACCGACTTGACTCAACCAGTCTAACCTCTAGGCAATCTGATCAAGATCAGAGCCCAGTGGGTCATCCTACTACAAAACTCCGCTTTTACAAGAAGGATTGGAGATGACTGTTGGGAGCATCTCCTCAAGTTCATCGACCTTTGCTCGATGACGAAGCCCACTAGAGCCGCTGATGATGCCATGTGACTGCAACTCTTCAAATGTTCCCCAACCAACTAAGCTAGATCATGGTACAATGCTCTTCAAGGGGATCCAATCACTACATGGGAGGCCCTAGGAAAGAAATTTCTAGAGAAATTTTACCCACCCTCGATGACACATTCGATCAGAGGAAAGATCACAAGATTCAATCAAGTGCTTGGAGAATCCCTCTATGAAGCATGGGAACGGGCCAATGAACTTCTATGCAAGTTCCCACAACATGTCATTCCCGAAAATCAAATAATCAAGTTTTTCTATCAGGGGGTTGACGATGAGATAAAGAAGTTCCTTGACTCTTACTCTAATGGAAACTTCATGCTATAGAGCTTTGAAAGTGTGCTAAAGATAATCAACCTTGTGGCAGAAAATCAAACTCACTGGACCATACTCTCAGGCAAGAGCGTTCTTAAAGTAACCATGGTGGAGGATCGCTTGGAACTCAAATCTATCTTTGAAACACTAAAAGCTCCCTCTTTCAAGAAGGATAATCTCAAAATATCCTTTAGTGCATAGAAAGGAAGAACCAAACACCTCAAGTGAAAATCATTGCACCGAATTGAAAATTGTGCCATGTAGTGGATCACAACACAATCCATTGTCAACAACTGCATGCTGCATTCCATGAGCACCAGACTGAGAAACAATATATAGTCACCAAAGTCAAGGACATGAAATCAATCCACAATATCCCAGGGCAAGAGTGTTATAATCCAAACCAAGCTTGTAGGCATCCTGGTTTCCAATACGAGAACCCCGATGGAGATAAGAGTTCAAATTAGACTTCGGCACAACCCACTCAGGATAGAGCACCGTTGAACTACGTTGGCCCACACAAATAGAGAAATTTTAGATTCAATTTTCCTAGCCGTAACTAATAATAATGACAACAGTATTAGAGTTTGAGTCAGCCCCACCATTGCAAATAGAGGTAAAACCAACACATGATCCAATGAAGACACTTCAGGAGATAATGGAGTCATGCCAAACCCAACTAGACATTGCCATAAACAATCAAAAGGCTTTGGAGGATCATATTAACCATTTAGTAGCTAGTCAATAGCCCCAGTGGGCACGATTGTTGGTCAACCCAAAAACAATCTCAAGCATCCAGAGCCGTCAAATTTCGTAACGAATAGGTCAAGAAATGTGTATTCTACACCTCTGACCTCCACTCCTTCCTCTAATCCTCCTAGTAGAGTCAAAAGCATCCCAGTCGAGGCTCTAAGTTTCTAGAATGACCATCTGACGATCAGTCCTATAGAAATCCAAACAGTAGACCCCGTTGTGGCATCAACACAATAAAGCACTGATGAAAATCCAGCTGAAGCAATGCCAGTTGTCAACACTAGTCCAACGATGGTTCCAGATCATCTATATGCAAGCCACCTATGCCATATTCAGGACGCCTCAAGAAAACCAAGCTGGATGATCGATTCATGAAATTGAAGGACATTATGAAGAAACTCCATGTCGACATCCATTTCCTTGATGCACTGGCCAAAATGTCGACCTGGAGAAAATATCCCAATGCCCTTCTTTCCAGGATGTATATGATCGAGGAGTGTGAGACCATGAATCTAGCACAGGTGGCCTCTAACATAGTTCAAAATAAGATGCCTAGAAGGAAAAAGATCCCAACTCATTTTGGACAGACTGCTTCTTAGGAGATGGCACATGCCGTAAGGGACTGGTCGACTTAGGCACAAGCATATCCATCATGCTTTACACTTTATGGCAACGTCTGGGATTCACTGACCTCCTACCCATAACTATGACCATTAAGTTACCGATGCTTATGTTACAAAACACATGTGAATAATGAAAGATGTCCCGATGAAGTTAGGACATGACATCTATGTCCCATGTGATTTTGCGCTAATGCACATCAAAGAGGACAATCATTTCCCACTCATTTTTGGGAGACCCTTATTATCCATGGTGAGAGCTTTAGTGGATGTTGAAGTCAGTAAACTCATCTTGCGACCAGGAAAGAAGATGACAAATATCTAGTCCTTGAAGATCTAAAGAAGATACATAATTCGATTGAAGCTTTCAACCCAGAAGGTAACCCATAATTGAAACAACCAGAACCCCATGGGGGAAACCATGGTAATGAGGACTCAGCCCTGAGCAAGGTATGTACATCATCTATCATAGGGCCTGTAGATTTAAAAGACAAGGGTTTAGAAATCCTACTCATGCATTTGGCGTGAGTAATGTTATCATCGATCAGGTCCGCATTGTTAAACTGGGATTCTTGTTGGGAGGCAACCCAACCCATTTTTATTTTTCATTTCTATTTTTGTTAAATTATTATTTTCATTATACTAAATTATTTTGAAAAAAAATGAGAAGGGGGAGAGCAAAGAGAAGAAGAGGGAGATGTCTTTGTCCTTGACTACCATCTGATTGATGGATAGCCAGTGTGGCACAAAAATCTCTCAATGAAAATTCCCATCTATCTGTTAAAACCCTCAAGCCATTCACCTATGTGACAGCAAGAGATCTTGCAATATTGTGAGATGATAAGGACATAGAGAGTGGGCTACATGGTTTGATGAGGATTTTCTCTCTCTATTTTATTTCACAATAGATTTTATTTCCTTCTCTTTGATCAATATTTATCTTTTACAAGAAGTATTATTTCTTGGAATTAGTAGCCACTTTACCCCAATCCTATCATCAATATTAACTGCCATAATATCTTGATTAGGACTTTCCAGGAAACAGTTTACGTGCAATCTCTTTGTGACTAAACGTAACACATGCATGGCGCGTAACCGCTGATTTTTTGGGGTATCCCTAAAGTCTCTACCTTGCAACTACAAATGAATAGAGGCACAAAGATCAGAGAGAACAACGATCTTCCCTCTGATGATCATAATCAAGAGCACACGGTCCTCCCATACCCTCGTCTCACCACTGTTGGCATCCTCAAACAACTACCTCAGCAGCAGATTTTATCATTCGCATCATGGTACTTTGACAATTGACGAGATACCATCTGACTGGGATCTCCAATTCTACCACTTCCATGACACTTATCTCCCCTAGTATTTCCACTTTGTGCACCTGACACATCGACGGGGGATGCCACCGGTAGATCCTGATCCATTTATCAACCGATTTTATGATCAGTAAGCCATCACCCTCGAGGTAAAGCACTAGCTGGACACAGGCTGTAGAGAATGGGGCCCACTGAACCAAGATCATGGCAACTAGTGGCCATGACAGTTCCCGGATGTGGCAATTGCCAACAGGAGAGGAAACCATTCTTAGGGTTTCTATTATGTGATCTTGGATGAAGAGCACCATCCATCCCCTACATCTCTAACCCTACCACCCTACATATCAATTCCCCTCCATCTCTAACTTCTATCTCCTTGAGGATGGGTAGAAACCTAAAGTTGGGGTGGAGGGTGGGTGGTACATCATCTCCATCACCTCAACTCTAACATTTCCCTTTCTCATCCTCAAACTTATTTTCTCCATCTTTTATTTGCATCTGTCTTTTTTCATTTTCTTTTTTTAGTTTTTCTTGTGTGAGTTTTGCCCTTACCTAGCTAGACATTTTGATGTATGAAAAAATTGGAAATATATGAATGAACTATTGCCTCTTTTCTTAATATAACAATGTGAAAAATGAAAGTTCAATGAAAAAAACATGTCTTGAACATATGTGAACCCTGATGACAACAATTGAGCATTCTTTCCCCTTAAAAATGACGATCAGAAAAATGAGTCAGAAAGGTCAAGCCACACATGCCTATGATATGACTTGAAACAAATTTGTAAACACTTATTTACCCTACATCAACTGAATTAATTGATATAATATGATGATCTGATTCCAATGCAACACTAAAATGAAGAAGCACAAGTCAGCCTCTTGTTCCTACTCACCTTCCATCATTTCTTATCTACTTGCCATCCAGAAAAAGAAAGAAAAAAGAAAAAAAAATCTCCCACTATATGCCAAACCCTAAGTCTGAGTTGGCAACCCTTCCATAAATGTACCTCGTCTTTTACTTTCATCTACAGACGTGGCACAAATAAAAGAGTTCAAAGAGCCTAAAAGAAAACATGTGGTCAATGTAACTACAACCAAGTAAAATTCTCAAGTCGAATAGAGGAGAGACAAATAAAATAACTAAATCCCAAATAAGGTCTCGAGTCAAATAGAGGAGAGACTAGGGGATTGGGTTTATGCCATGTATTTCTCCCCCTTTCATCCAAATTTTCATGCTCATGGGACTTATCAAAATTCTCCCCAAAATAACCAATCAACCCTAACTTGTGCTCCCTTCTATTTGTGCTGACAGATCAGGAGTATTGTTGAGGTGAAATCCATTTGTTGCAAGTTCTAAATTCTAGCGAATGGAGGAACAAACCCCAATCGGGGGATAATCAAGTGTGGCTATGTGATCACAAAGGACTAGGGTCACTTGATCATGTTTGTTGGAAGGGGACCATAAAGTATACTCAGTTGGGAGAGGAAAGCTTGGATCCTAGTATCAATTGTTGACCTTTTTTTAATTTTTCTTTTCTTGGGATGAGCAAAAGATTAAGTCTGAGGTAGTTTGATGAGTATATTTATATCCATCTTTGCATACCATTTTACTCACTTTTTAGCAGTTGTTGTGTTTCTATTTCTTAGTTTTAGCTTTTATATTCACTTAAATGCAATTATCTTCTCTTTTCTAAACTTTAATGCATTTTATATATATATTTCATGAAGAACCAACCAAAAATGTATGAAAATGTCCATATGGACGATCAATCCCTCATGATTCTATGCCTTGAGGGAAGGAAGGTCTTAGAATCTTTTCATTATTTACCTTCCAATCACCTTGTCAAGCGATCGACTTTACCATTCGCTCGACACGAGTCACTCTTTATCTGGAGTCTTCCAAATTCTTCCATTATGATGTGCGCTCCCAACATCCAACCCATTCTATATCAAGCCATGTTGGTCTGCTAGAGAACTGAAAATGAGGCTTAAATTGAGTAACCACACGAGTCTCTTGTTGGACCAAGTACATTCCATGCAATTAGTTGCCTTCAACCCCAAGTATTCAACATTAGGGTTTCAGCAGCGAGGATGCATCTATAAAGGGGAGCCCTTATCCTCCATTCTAAAGGGACTCTGATCGGTTATTAGAAGTCACATTGCACAACACAAACCCTAGAGAAGAGCAAGGAGGCAACAATCATAGTGGAGATATTGGTCTTCCTGCACCAGGCGTCATGGCCCCCTCCATTGTTCTTTCTATCTTTCCATTGTTGTCTCTCAACATGAGCGAGTAGACGTTTATGCTGGGGATGGGGACTAGCCCAAACCCATATTTTATCCTAGCCTGTATCTAAACTCGACAATATTATTGCTAATAAAGTATCATTCTGCTTAATTTCTTACCTTGAAAATTGTGACTTGCTTTGCATATATGTTATAATCATGGATATGCAGGTTTCTATGAGCATGATTAGAACACTGAAACAATCTTATTATCCCCTTGAGGTGTCAGCAAGGGACAATGAGGTGAGCATGCTATTATATACTAATGTGTCAAGGATGGTCAGTCATAAGTGAGGGAGTACAACTGGAATAAACATATGAACTTGGATGTCGAGCATCGCCCATACATTGTTGTACCAAATCATAATCATTTTGATAAGTCATCCACTTCACTCCTCATTTATGAGCCCTCCTCAAAATGATTACTATGTAAAATCTATTAATGTCACAAACATAAGATGAAAATATAATCAAATTGTTGACTAGTTCATATGCTAGAGCTTTTATATTTACATTCACTCTTTTCCCTTATATTGGACCTTAATTTTATAAAAATGATATATGACTAAGTATCTTGTACTTGTAATGTAACATTAAGGTCTTTAATGTTCATATTAAAATTAATTGCATGTCTGTAAAAGGAAATTCTCAATTGGAATTCACTTTCTTTATAAGTCAACCTCAATAAGAATTATTTTCTATTATAACAAGTGGTTTCATCCTATTGGACTCTTGATTAATATGATCTCATGAGAATCAATATTACTTATAGTATCTATTGTTTCAATTAAACGATGACTTGTGAAAAGTGAGACTAAAGACATGTTCTACTTCTTCCTTTTATCTTCATCGAGTCTTATCCTATTATTAAAATGCTTCAACATGAATAAATTGATCAGATTTGATGAAATAGTGAAATGGTTAAAATGATGAGATTGTAATCATGAATAATGATGCTCAATGAAATTCATCCTTGGGTTTAGTAAAATTATAATAATTATTGTTGATATTCCACCACTGAAGAGTTGGTTTTATAGTCCCAGTGAGGACCGGAAGATCGAGATTGATATGTTATGTTACATGTTATATTATGTTTGGATCCAGATCATATCCTTGGGATGGTGAAGGGAGGAGGGATATCCTTTCCCTTGCAACTACCCCAACTTGAGGGCAGCTGAAGTGCTGCTAGTTTGTGAGATAAATCATCAAAGGTTGTGTATAACGACCGCTGAGGTGACGACACCTGCACTAGGCCGCCAGACCATGGAGAGATATGGTTGTAGACTGACCCCACCTCGAGGGAAGACTAAGGGCTGCATGACTACCCTTTGAGTAGGCATCAAATTTGGGGCCTACAAACCACACCAACTATGTGTGGTGGGACAAAGGAAGTTGTGAGGGTAGAATTGGCACACGTGAGACTGATGTCTTTGTGATAAGGTAGTGTGCAAAGTGATATTGTTGATTTGCTACTTATGGTCTATGTGACCTTAGCTGTGGTTGCATGCCACAAGATGGATCTAGGGTTGGTTTAAAATCCATCTGGATTGAGTGGGGAATGATACAATAAAAAAATTGATATGTTATTTACTCTCTTATTATGTGTTTTACTTCAATATTATGCTCCAACTTTATACCATATTCTCAACTTTTACGTCTTTTCAATGTATAAACATTTGTCTCATGTTCTCAATTGTTTCAATATTTATATGATCTTCTTAAATTTTATGTCTCTCCATACTTAGACGTTTGTCTAACTCCTCTTTCTATGGTTCTTGTTTCCCTCCCACTGTAGGTTAAAGAAGACCTCAAGTTTCATCGTGTGGCTTTTCTGACTAGATCCTAGCGGGAGCAGCATCAGGCTAAATAATCAAATGCTTAGTTGATGTTCAAATGTTTAAATGCTAATCAAGTGAATGTATTATTTGAAATATTATTGTAACTCATGTCATGTTATACAAATATTTGAATTTGTAATAAAGTTTTGTGGTTGCTATCTATTGCTTGATGCTTCTTCCATAACGCCCTCAGATTTTAATTACCATGATTAGGAGTTAATTGTGGAGGCAAAAATCTGGGACGTTACATGATCAATGCACAATGTGACATCAACATCAATCCTTGATGCGGTCTTAGTGATCATCCAGTCATTCGACTGACACTCTAGTTAGTCTATTAACATTCCTAGTCAGTCTATTGACATTCCCAATCAGCCAACAATCAGTCGGTCTTATTTAAATTGATTACCTGAACACTTTAGTAACCAAGTTAAACCTTATTCATGAGTAAACTCCTATTCCAAGTAAATTCTATGTGTGTGACCCTACTGGTCCAAAATTACATTGGCAATGAATGTCCATAACTATATTATGACCAAAAACAATGTACAGTATCTAGAAACACATCATTGCTACCCAAGTAATTGGAGAGTTGGAGAACAACTTCAACCTACAATCTGTGATCAATGTTACATTGATTGTATAGTTCCTTTGTCTCTGATATCTAGATTAAACTCAAGGCATGGAATCGTCACCCTCTTAATATTCACTTCATGTTCCTTGAACTAGAGCACATTATCTAAAATGAATGTGACCTCATATATCACATGTTGATTCACATGATTATGGCCATACATTTCTCAGTCTCGCTTATCATTTGGCCATGATATCAACTTCGACAGGAGGGACAAATCCCATCTACACTCACAGTCAATCCCTATGTGTCACAACATACCTAAACATCACCTATATGGTAACACTTATTCAAGGTCATGTTGTATGGTGTCAAAGTACATTGAACAAAATTTAACGAGTGTAATGACTTCAGGTCTAAGAACCACAATCACCATTGTCAATATGAGAGATGATTCTGACTAACATTAAATGGTTTCTCTGTATCATTCTTAAGGTGGGTCTTCCCAATACATTATTCTCTAACAAGTACCTATGTGTTTGGCTTGATATCATATATCATAACAAATGAGATTCTATCATCAATCAACTCACATTCTAATCTTATGTGTTATTGTTGCCTATATTGTTTCCACAATAATAGCCGACTATGAACATAATAAGAATGTATATAATCTTATGATACATATGGTCTCATTGTTCAAGTCCTCAACCTAAAGAAATTTTTCATCAAGTAATATCATTCTTTTAGACATCTATCATGTTATACCATCATTCCATAACTGAACAGACATATAGATGAAATATTATCTTTATTATTAATCAAATCTATTACATGATGCCTCATTACAATCATTGTATGACTGTCTCTCTATGCATGCATACCAATAGACTCCCACTTGTACTTAGATCCAATCACCCATGAATTTAATCCCAAGTGATCTAACATGACCTTCATGCTTCTACTGTGAAAGTACTTTTGTCAAGGGGTCAACACCATTTGTTTAAAAGTTGGTACTCTCTAAATCTTCACGTCTCCTCAACATATGATCTCTCGTATGAGATGGAACCATTTTTGTATGTGTTTGGAACGCTGATGTGATCTAGGTTTCTTAGCATGTGAAACAGATCCATTGTTGTCACAATACAACTCTAATACATCGTTAACACTTGGAACCACCCCAAGTTTAGTGACAAACTTCTTGATCCCAACAACTTCCTTTTCTACATTGCAGACAGCAATGTACTCGACCTCTATTAGAGAATCGACAATCGTTTATTGCTTGGAACTCTTCCATCTTACAACTCCATTGTTTAGGCAAAACACAAATCTAGATTGCAATCTAGAGTCATCTTTGTCAGTTTGGAAGCTTGCATCGATGTAACCCTTTACAACCAACTCTTTCTCACCATTGTATATAATAAATTGATCCTTAGTTATTCTCAAGTACTCAAGGATGTTCTTTTCGATAGTCTAATGACCTTCACTGAGATATGAATGATATCTTCTCATCATGCTCAAGGCATACAAGGCATGAGGACGAGTATATACCATTGTGTATATGATAGATCCAATTGCAGATGCATATGGAATCATACTCATGTGCTCTCATTCTTCACATGAACTAGGAATTTGTCTCTAGAAATACTAACACCATGAGACATGGGTAAGTTTCCTCACTTCGAGTTCTCCATGATAAACCTTTTCATCATTTTTTCAATGTATGTGCTCCGTCTTAGGCCAATAAGCCTCTAGATCTGTCTCTATAGATCTTGATTCCTAAGATATAGTATGCTTCACCTAAGATCTTCATAGAGAATGTATTTACAAGCCATGTTTTTTATATTTGTAAGGTAGGGATGTCATTCCCCATCAATAGTATGTCATCAACATATAATATGAGGAATACAATCATGTTTCCATTAACCTTCTTATAAACACATGGATCATCTTCATTTTGACTAAAGCCAAACTCTTTAACTATTTTGTCAAATTGAAGATTCAACTCTAAGATGCTTGTTTCAATCCATAGATTGACCTTTGTAGCTTACAAACTTTATTGGCTTCCTTTGAATTTATCAAACCCTTGGGTTGTGTCATGTATACATCCTCAAGTAGATTCCCATTAAGGAATGTGGTGTTAACACCCATCTGCCAAATCTCATAGTCATAATAAGCTACAATGGCAAGCATGATCCTAATGGACTTAACCATGACAACTAGAGATAATGTTTCATCAAAGTCAAAACCTTGAACATGTCTGGAAACCTTTGCAATCAAACGACCTTTATAGGTTTGTACATTACCATCCATGTTAGACTTCTTCTTGAAGACCCATTTACACCTATGGTTTTTACCCCTTCAGTGAGATCCACCAAGGTCCATACCTTGTTGGTGTACATGGATTCCATCTCAGATCTCATGGCCTCAAGAAACTTCTCAGATTCTGGTCCTTTAACAACTTCTAGGTACGTTGTTGGCTCATCATCAATGACCATCTCATTGCCTTCTTGAGTCACAAGATAACAAAATCTTTTATGCTCAAGCCATGTCCTACTAGATCTGTGAGGCTCCTATGCTACATGAGGAACTTGAGATTCCACAATAGTTTGTGACTCTTCATGTTCCTTTTGTACCTCTATAGGTTTAATGTTTTCTTGTTGGTCTCAAATCTCATTGAGTTCTACTTTCCTCCTACTTATTCCTTTGGAAATAAATTCCTCTGCTAGGAATACAACATCCCTGGAAATAAACACTTTGTTGTCAGATGGAGTATAAAAGTAGAATCATTTGGTTTCCCTGGGATATCAAACAAAATAACATTTATCCAATTTGGGTCCAAGATTTTCGGGAAACTACTTTCTCGCATAAGATTCACATCCCCAAATCTTCATAAAAGACACATTTCGACACTACCATATTACATATGTTGTCTTTTGAACCGATCTAGATGGTACGTGGTTAAGTGTAAACTTTAAACTTTTGAGAGCATATCCCCATAAGGAAGTCAGAAGACTAGAAAAACTCATCATTGACTACACCATATCTAGTAATACACGATTCCTTCATTATGATATACCATTATGTTTTGGTGTTCCAGGTGGAGTCCATTATAATGAGATACCACAGTCTCACAGAAGGTCCTCAAACTCTTGGCTTAAGTATTCTCTACCTCGATAAAAAATAAAGTGCTTTAATACTTTTACCAAGTTGGTTATGTACTTCATTTATGAAATCCTTGATCTTTTCAAGGTTTTCTGACTTTTGTTTCATCAAGTACACATAGACATACCCACTGAAGTCATTAGTAAAGGTAATGAAGTACTAGTAACCACCTCTAGAATTTGTTCTAAAAGGACCACATACATCAGTTGTATGAGTCCTAACAGATCACTTGCTATGTTACCAGTGAAAAGAGCTTTTGTCATCTTGCCAACAAACAAGACTCTCATGTCTCTTTTGATTCAAGATCAAAAGAGTCTAGATAACCATCTTTATAAAGTCTAGAAATGTATTTCTCATTGATGTGCCCTAGACAACAATGCCAAAGGTATGTGTTGTTTGAGTTATCGAGTTTTAACTTTTTGGTATTTATATTATAAAAATTTGTCTCTAGATCCAATAAGTAAAGAACGTAGGACATTGGGGTACTACCATAAAAGATCTCATCTTTAGAAATAAAACATTGACTGTTCTTTATATGAAATTCTAATCCCTTCTTGTCCATACAAGATACAAAAATGATATTTATATTAATGGCTTGTACAAAATAGTAGTTCTCTAGCTATATTACAAGCCCACTAGGTAGAGATAAATGATAGGTTCCAAGTGTAGTGGCCACAACTCTTTATTCATTCACAACACATAGTTCAACTTCACCCTTTTTAAAGGCTTACTTCTTTTCAGATACTGCATATTTGAACATATTTGATATCCACATAAGGTATCTAGTACCCAAGATGAAGAAGTAGACATATTTATCTCAATAACATATATATCTGAAGTGGATATATCTATCCCCTACTTCTGGCCTCAGTTCCTCCAAATAAAGAGGGAAATTCCTTTTCCAATGTCTAGCCTGGTGACAATGGTGACAATTACCTTCATTATTCACCTCCCTTTGCTTTGGGTGTAGAAGACTTGGGTTTCAAGCCAGCATTTGAACTTTTCTTTAGCCTTGACTTTTCCCTTGGGCTTCCCTTTTCCTCTAATGATCACCGCCACATATTTGGGCTTGTCCTTCATTTGCATTTCAACAGTTCTCAACATGCCAAGCATTTCTAAAAACGACTTATCAAAATTGTTAATGTTGTAGTTTATGACAAATTGTCTATATGATTATAAAAATGATTGTAGCATCAAATCTATGTCCAACTCTTGGCCCAAGGAAAATACAAGTCTTGCAAGGTTCTCCACATACCTAATCAACTTGAGCACATGGGGCCCCACTGATCACCTTTAGCCATATTGCACTTGAACAACACCTTTGAGAAAGCATAACTCTCTTGTCTTGCCTTATCTTGGTACATATTATTAAGATATGTATCCATCTCAAGAACATTCATATTCTCATGTTATCTCTGCAACTCATAGTTCATTGAGCATAGCATCGGGCACTTGACATCTACCGCATCTTCAGAGTGCTTCTTGTAAGCATCCATGTCATCCTTAGGTGTGGTGGGAGTTGGTTCATCTAGCTCCGATTTCTGAAGGACATACAACTTGTTCTCTTGAATGAGAATGGTTCTCAATGTCCTAAACTAGTCATGGAAGTTATTCCCGTTCAAATTTTCCTTCTCAAGGACCAATTGCAAAGAAAAAACGTTGTTGTTTGCCATTTATTTCTACAAAAGAAATGTGCATGTGTCAAAATACTTTTGATTTGATCAAAAGAAATTTTTTGACGATATTAGTTAGGCCTTTAATTAATTATCACTCACACTATTATGTTCAATTATAGCCCTCACTTATCAATTCAGAAAATTGTAGTGTACAATCTTCTAGTGAGCCAAGATGTAAAAAAATAAGTTATTACCAGCCAACGTTGACATCCATAACCAATTATTAAGGTAGGAAACATTTTTCAATTGCATCTCATGTAATTCTTGGATAGATGATATGCACAACTCTTTTTCATATTTCATCTGTATGGTTCTAGGAACCGAATCTCATTAAGGTCACACAGTTAAGTATCTCCCAAAAGCCAACATGATAGTAATGCACCCTTCTTGGCAGGACCACATAACTGCCATCACACTTTCATGAGATAGATGACGCACCATGCTTGGCGTTCCCACACTTAGTCAATCAAGCTTTTCATATGTGTTGCTTATGGAAATTATCTAAGATTTAATATTTGATTGAGATATTTTATTTATTTATAAATACATATACACATTCAATTACCAAATGGTTATAATTTATACCATATTATATCCACAAATGAAACATGTAATCATAAAATATGAGCAATGGTTATGGCCACAATAATGCAAATCTTTGGATCCATAAAGAATTGCTATCCACCTAAGGTCAAACATCACATGTTATAACCTAATAAAAAATATCTATGCTAGAAACTGGTCAGTCGGTCGGTTGATTAGACTCTTCTAGTTGATCCATTCATCCGCTTGTTAGTTGACTGGCCTCCATTGATCGTTCAACTGGCTCCTGGCTCAAGAGGTTGTCTGGACTCCTCCAGTCAGTCGATTGGGCCTCTAGTCGACCAATTTTCTCATTTGATATGTAGCCTCTTTGGTCCTCCTTTCGTTTGACTTGACTGTCACTCAACTGACTCGTCTGGTGTAGAACATCTTCTCTTTTGTCGAAACAGACATTAAAACTATCATATTATATATTTCATTGTACAAGTGAAACCTCAAGTTACATTCAAGGGGAGTATAGGGAGTATAGATTAACTTACATATCAACAAAGGGAGAGAGGTTTAATATGTAAGTCGTATTAAAAGGTCTAGAAATAAATCATTCTACCAAGCACACACATCCAAAGGGGTATTAGCCATAACCATACTTAGATCCACCATCCAAATGATTTTTAGGGCATGTGTAACGTATCATATATATAGGATCTACGTGACATTTCCTAGTGTATGTGATACTTAATGGGATATGCACATTAATAATTTTAAATATTTGCATAACATGTTATAAAGTAAATGATATAAACAATAAGCTGATCTCATTGATTAAATCCCAAAACATAGTAAATTGACGTGGCTCTGATACCAATGTTGGGGTATATGGTGATAGAGATGGTAGCAGGAACAAAAAGAAATTGTCATATTCCCCACAAACTAGTGGATCACATCAATAACTTTTAATGGGAATAAAGTTTTCAAGTCATATACCTGATCCTGGAGCAAGTCCAGCGATAATACTTGTAGTGACATACTTCTTTCTCAAGCAACACATGAACTCTTATTGGAGGCAGTCTCCTGGTGTATCACCATGGACATACATAGAGGGTGTTCTCCCAGTGTGGTGTAAACAACCTCCACGCCTCTATGTAGTCCATGCGGACCATCAAGAACTCATTTCATTCTCCTAGAACTGATGAGAAGGAGTTGTCCCTTGTGTTGTCAATGTGCTAGTGCCGACTTTCTCCCCTTTGTCTATCTCTCCCTTTTATGGGTAAGATGCATTTATATCTCATGTTACCACAATGTTGATATTAGGAGACTTGTAATACAAAAGTGTTGAGAGTCTTGGTAGTAAATGGGATAGGGTTTCCACAAACCTGGGGACACAATGAGAAAATTTCATGAATTTTTGGTTGTTGTGACACCAGAACATTTATTCATACGATTGGAATGTTTTTCTATGTGCAAACATATTGGCTTTAAATCCAACGATCAAAGAACTACATGAAGTCAACATCAATCCTTGATCTGTTTTTTTTTATCATCCAATCGATCGACTGGACTCTCCAGTCGATTGACTCACATTCTTAGTTGGTCAACTTGCATTCCCAGTCAGCCAACTATCAACTAGTGTTGTTTAAATTGGTTACCTAAACACTTTAGTAACCAAGTTAAACCTATTCATCATTAAACTCTTATTCCAAGTGAATCCTATACGTGTGACCCTATAGATCCCAAATTACATTGGCAATTAGTGTCCATAACTATATCATGACATCAAAAACAATGAGCGGTATCTAGAAACACATCATTGCTAGCCAAGTAATTGGAAAGTTGGAGAACAACTTCAACCTACAATTTGGGATCAATGTTACAATGATTATATAGTTCCTTTGTCTCTAATATCTAGATTGAACTCAAGGCATGGAATTGCCATCCTCTTAATATTCAATCCATGTTCCTTGACCTAGAGAAACTTGTGTGACATGCATGTGACATCGATAACATATCACATATTGATTCACATGAGTATGGCCATACATTTCTTAGTCTCGTTCATCAAGTGGCTAGGATATAAACTCTGAAAGGAGGGACAAATCCAATATACATCACTCACAATCAATGCCCGTGTGTCACAACATTCCCAAACATCACATTTATGGTAACCCTTATTCAAGGTCACGTTGGATGGCATCAAAGTACATCGAACAAAATGTGATGAGTGTAATAACTTCAGGTCTAAGAACCACAACCACCACTATCACTACGAGAGCTGATTCTGACTACCATTCAATGGTTTCCCTATATCACTCTCAAAGTGGGTCTGTCTGATACACTATTCTCTAACAAGTACCTACATGTTTGGCTTGATATCATATATCATAACAAATAAGATTATATCATAAGTCAACACACATTATAGTCTTATGTATTATTTATGTCTATATTTCATAATAATATTCAACTAGGGACATAATAAGAGTGTATATTTTCTCTTACCATATACATGATATCATTGTTTAGGTCCCCAACCTGAAGATATATGTCATCGAGTAATATCATTCTTTTAGACATCTATCATGTTATAACAACATCTCATAATTGAACAAACATATAGACAAAATATTGCCCTTATTATTAATCAAATATATTACATGATGCCTCATTACAATCATCATATGACTGTCTCTCTAGGCATACATACCAACACATGAATCATGAGCTTTAGAAGTAATATGAGAACATGGATGTTATTGAGATGATAACACATCTCAAGAACATGTATCAAGAACAAACAAGGCAAGGAGGTATGATGTCTCCAAGGCCTTGTTTAAGTGCAAAATGACAAAAGGTGATCCAATTGGACCCCATGTACTCAAGTTAACTTGGTTTGTGGAAGTCTTGTAAGACTGGGATTTCCTTTAGGTCAAGAGTTGGCCATTGATGTAATCCTATAATTGTTGTTGGATTCATACAAGCAAATTTATAATTAATTACAACATGAACATTTTCATAAGTCATTGACTGAGCTACTTGTCATGTTGAGAACTGTTGAGGGGAAAATTAAAGACAATCCCAAATCTATGCTAATGGATAGCAAAGGAAAAGCAAAATCCAAGGGAAAATACAAAGATGAGAAAATTTCTAAAGCTAGACAACTATCTTTTTAGCTAAGTCAAAAGAGGAGTTGCTAAGGGAGGCAATCATCACAATTGTTATGAGGTTGGACATTAGAAGATAAACTTCCCTCTTTACCTTGAGGAACTAATGAACAAGAAGCAGACGATAGAGATCTCCACTTCAGGTATATATGTCATAGAAATAAAGTTATCTACTTATTCATCATGGGTATTGGATACCAATGTGGATCTCATATTCTCAAATATGTAGGATTTGAAAGCAAGTAGAGCTATGAACAAAGGGAAGGTGGAACTACATGTTGCAAATAGAGCAAGAGTTGTTTCCACTGCATTAGATACTAATTTTTTATTTCTACCTATTGTCTTATAAAAGTGTTAGAGAACTTCTATTGTGTACATTCCATAATTAAAAACATTATTTCTTTATTTTGTTTGGGCATGAATAGTTTTGAGTTTCCAATGAAGAATGGTCGTATTTCCATTTCTATAGATGAGATCTTTTATTTGAGTGCCCATATATATCATGGCTTTTATTTATTGGATCTTAGGACACATGTATATAACATAAATACCAAGAAGTTAAAACCCAATGACTTAAAAAATATATATCTTTGGCACTATCGTCTAGGGCACATCAATGAGAAGCACATTTTTAGACCCCATAAAGATGGTTATCTAGGATGTTTTGATTTTGATTCAATAGAGACATGTGAATCTTATTTATCAAGCAAGATGACAAAAGCACATTTCACTAGTAACAGTGAGAGAGCTAGTGACTTATTAGGAATCATGCATACTAATGTGTGTGGAACTTTTAGTACTGGTGCTAGAAATGGGCATAAGTAGTTCATCACTTCTACTAATGACTATAGTAAAATTGGATATGTTCATCTTATGAAATACAAACTGGAATCCTTTTAAAAGTGCAAGGAATTCATGAATGAAGTATAAAACCAACTTGGAAAAAGAACTAAAGAATTTTGATCAAATCGATGTGAAAAATATCTTAGGCATGAGTTTTAGGTCTTCTAAGAGATTTTGGTATTATATCACAATGGATGCCACCTAGAACACCACAACATAATGGTGTATCAGAAATAAGAAATTACACCTTGTTTGACATTACAATCAATCGTGAGTTTAGATGATCTTCCACTTTCCTTTCGGGGACATGTTCTTAAAATCATCATGTTTACACTAATTGAATACCTTTTAAATCTGTTGAAAAGACACCATATGAGATATGGAATGGGAAATGTTCCAATATTTCTTTCGAGGAAGTTTGGGAATGTAAAGCTTATGTCATGAAGTAGTTGTTTTGGAAAGATTGGACCCAAATTGGATAAATGAATCTTTATTTGATACCCTAAAGAAACCAAGGTTACTATTTCTACACTCCATCTAAAAATAAAGTATTTGTTACCAGAGATGTTATATTCCTAGAAAAGGAACTTATTTCCAGATTAATCAGTAGGAGGAATATAGAAGTTGAAGAAGTTAAAGAACAACAAGACAACATCAATCCTATGGAGGTTGATGAGGAATAAGAGGAATGCCCAACTATTGTGAAACCTCAAGTCCCTATTGTAAAACATGGACCTAGATGGTCTAGATGAAATTATTTCAGCAATGAATGTGGTTAAATCCGTCATGATTGTGCTTGCCATTGCAGTTTATCATGACTATGAAATTTTACAAAATGATGTTAAAATTGATTTCCTTAACATGAATCTTCTAGATGATGTGTACACACCACAAACTAAATGTTTTGCCACTCTAAATGAAGGCAATAAAGTACATAAGATACAAAGGTCAGTCTATGGATTATATCAAGCATCTCGGAGTTAGAATCTTTATGTTGATGAGACAGTCAAAGAGATTGGATTTATCTAAAATGAAAATGAACCATGTGTTTACAATAAGATTATTAGGATCATGATTGTGTTTCTCATTTAGTATATTGATGACATATTATTGATGAGAAATGACATACCTACTCTATAGAAACAAGTACAGACAATACATTCTCAATGAAGGATTTTAGGAGAAGCATCCTATATTCTAGGAATCATATAGAAGGCTTCTTGGACTAAGAAAAATGACATACATTGAAAAAGTGCTAAAGAGGTTTAGCATGCATAATTCTAAAAGTGGATACATACATATGCCTCATGGAATAAGTCTATCTAGAATTCAATGTCCTAGCTCTATGGAGGAGCAAGCATTATAGAAATAAAGTTATCTACTTCTTCATCATGGGCATTGGATGCTGATGTGGATCTCACATATGCTTAAATATGTAGGATCTGAAAGCAAGTAGAACTCTGGACAAAGGGGAGGTGGAACTACACGTTGCAATTGGAGCAAGAGTTGTTTCTACTACTGTAGACACCTATTGTTGATCTCTACCTATTGGACTTGTAATGGAGTAAGAGAAATGCTATTGTGTACCTTCTAAAAATAGAAACATATTTTTTAATCTTTTTTGGGCAAAAATGGTTTTGAGTTTCCAACAAAGAATGGTCATATTTTTATTTCTAAAGATGAGATATTTTATGTGCGTGCCCCTATGTCTCATGGCCTTTATTTATTGGATCTTGGGACACATGTATATAACACAAATACCAAAAAGTTAAAAATCAACGACTCAAACTAAAATATCTTTGGCACTGTCGTCTAGGGCACATAAATGAGAAGTACATTTCTAGACCCCATAAAGATGGTCATCTAGGATGTTTTGATTTTAAATAAATAGAGACATGTGAATCTTGTTTATCAGGCAAGATGACAAAAGCACATTTTAGTGGTAATAGTGAGAGAGCTATTGACTTATCAGGAATCATGCATATTGATGCGTGTAGAACTTTTAGTACAAGTGCTAGAAATGGGTATAAGTAGTTCATCACTTCTACTAATGACTTCAGTAAATTTGGATATGTTCATCTTATGAAACACAAATTGGAATCCTTTTAAAAGTGTATGGAATTCATGAATAAAATATAAAACCAACTTGGAAAAAGAATTAAAGCATTTTGATCAAGTCAGGGTGAAAAGTATCTTAGGCGGGAGTTTTAGATCTTTTAAGGGATTCTAGTATTAGATTCCAATGGATGCCACCTAAAACACCACAAAATAATGGTATATCAGAATTAAGAAATCACACCTTGTTGGACATTACAATGAATGATGAGTTTAGTTGATTTTCTGCTATCCTTTGGGGACATGCTCTTCAAACCATCACGTTTACACTTAATTGAGTACATGCTAAATCTTTTAAAAAGGCACCATATGAGATATGGAATGGGAAATGATCCATTATTTCTTTCATGAAAGTTTGGGAATGTAAAGCTTATGTTATGAAGTAGTTTTGTGGAAAGCTTAGACCCAAATTGGATAAATGAATCTTTATTTGATATCCTAAAGAAACCAAGGTTACTATTTCTACACTCCATCTAATAATATTGTGCTTGTTTCCAGAGATGTTATATTCTTAGAAAGGAACTTATTTCCAGAGCAACCAGTAGGAGGAATATAGAAGTTGAAGAAGTTAATGAACAATACAAAAACATCGATCCTATGGAGGTTGATAAGGAATAAGAGGAATGACTAACTGTTGTGAAACCTCAAGTCCCTATTGTAGAACATGAACCTTGAGGTTTAGTAGGGTGCATTTTGAGCCAGAGAGATATACATTTATTGCAACCTAAGAAGATGATGTGTTGATCATTGAAGATGAGAACCAACTACCTAATGTTGACTATTTGTGGGACCAAATTTTGAGAAATGTCTTGAGGCCATGATATCTGAGATGTACTCTATGTATACCAACAAAGTATGGACTTTGGTGGATCTAGCTGAAGGGGTAAAACCTATGGGTGCAATGGGTCTATAAAAGATTTCAAACAAGTTCAAGGCATTGACTATGATGGAATTTTTTCAGCAATTAATATGGTTAAATCCATCATGATTATGCTTTCTAATGCAGTTTATCATGACTGTGAGATTTTGTAAAAGGATGTTAAAATTGATTTCCTTAACATGAATCTTCTAGAGGATGTGTACATGCCACAACCCAAAGGTTTTATCGCTCTAAATGAAGCCAATAAAGTACGTAAGCTACAAAGGTAATTCTATATATTATAGCAACCATCTCGGAATCAGAATCTTTGTGTTGATGAGATAGTAAATTAGTTTGTCTTTATCTAAAATGAAAATGAACCATGTGTTTACAAGAAGGTTATTGGGAGCATGATTGTATTTCTCATACAATATATTGATGACATATTATTGATGAGAAATGACATATCTACTCTATAGAAACACGCATAGGCAATACATTCTTAATGAGTATTTTAGGAGAAGCATCCTATATTCTAGGAATCAAGATCTACAGAGATAGATATAGAAGGATTCTTGGCCTAAGACAAATGACATACATTGAAAAAGTGCTAAAGAGGTTTAGCATGCATAATTCTAAGAGTGGAAACTTACCTATGTCTCATGGAATAAGTCTGTATAGAATTCAATGTCCTAGCTCTTTGGAAGAGAAAGCACGCCTGAGTTAGATTTCATATGCCTTGACAATTGGATCTGTCATGTATGCAATGATATGTACACACCTAGATGTCTTATATGCTTTGAGAATTATTAGCAGGTACTAGTTAGGTTCATGTGATGGTTATTAGATAGCTTTAAAGAACATACTTAAGTACTTGGTGTTGGTATGTATGCCCAGAGAGCCAATCATATGATGATTGTAATGACATAACTTGTAAATGCTTTGATTAATAATAAAGGCATGCTTCCAATTTATTCTATGTTTATTCAGTTATGAGATAATGAAATAACATAATAAATGTCTAAAGAATGATATTACTCAATGATGTATGTCTTCAAGTAGGTAACTTGAACAATGAGATCATATGAATGTTAAGAGTACATAGAATTTTTTATGTCCCTAGTTAGATGTTATTGTGGAAGGTTGATAGATAACAATAACACATAAGACTAGAGTGTGTGTTGGTTGATGACAGAATCTCATCAGTCATGATATGTGTTATCAAACCAAACACATAGATATTTGTTAGAGAATAGTGTATCGAACAGACCCACTATAAGAATGATACATGGAAACCATAACTGGTAGTCATAATCATCTCTTATAATGTTGATGGTGATTGTGGTTCTTAGACCTAAAGTCAGTGCACTCATCACATGTTATTTGGTATGCTTTGACATCATCCAACATGATCCTGAATAAGGGTCACCATAAAGGAGATGATTGGGTGTACTATGACACATGGGGATCATTGTGAGTGATGTAGATGGGATTTGTCCCTCCTATAGGAGTGTGATATCCTGGCCACTTGATAGAAAGACTGAGAAATGCATGGCCATGCTCATGTGAGTCAATATGTGATACTGAGCTTATATATATCTCATACAGTCTACTCGGGGTGCTTGAAGAGGATGATGATTCCATGCCTCAAGTTCAATTAAGATATCAAAAACAAAGGAACTATACAAATAGTGTAACACCAATTACATATTTTAGGTTGAAATTTTTCTCTAACTTTCAATTTACTTGGGTAGCAATGATGTGTGACTAGGAACAACTCTTTGCTTGTGATGTCATAATTGGTTATGGACATTTACTACCAATGTAATATGGAACCTATAGGGTCACACACAAGGAATTCACTCAGAATAGAAGTTTATTCTTGAATGATAATTAAATTAATTACTGAAGTGTTTAGGTACTCCATTTAAACAACAATTGACTGACTAGACTATGAACCGACCGGTTCAACTATTTAACTGACTGTCAGGTTGATTGGATATTGTATTGGCTGAGTTTTGGATGAACTAGGGAACAAACCGTCGATCGGCTCATGGTCGTGAGATGACTGATTCATGCGATGAACCACCACTTAACATGTGTAATTTCATTGCATAATAAACATGATGAAATGACCAGTTCACTCGGTGAACTGATCTCTCACATGCCAACTGATAGGTTCACTGCTGAACTGATTGTTTTACTTATTACAAGTTGCTAAAATTCATGAGATTCTGATCCTTTCCACTCCCTGACCCCCCTATAAATAGAGGGGTACTAGGGGCTTCCTGGAGATACAACTCAATTGCTTCTGACAATTGTTTGTCTTCTCTGGTTGTGGTAACTAAGAGAACCCAAGCAAGTCCTATCCAATAAAGGGAGGGACAATAAGGGAGAACAATTGTGGGAGAGTAACTTGGTGGCTAGTATGCCAACGTGAAGGGACAACTCCTTATTGTTCATTCTTCTAGAACAACAGGAGTTCTTGGTTGTCTATGCAGACTACTATAGAGGTGAGGAGGTTGTTGCCTGCCACTCCGAAGGACAACATCAACCTATTGTCTGTGGTGAGCAACTAGGAGGATGAAGCAACTCCGGAGGACAAAGTCAACCTATTGTCTGTGGTGAACAACCAGGAGGCTGAAGCAGGCGTTGTTCAAGTGTGACTTGAGAGAAGGGAACACAACTAAGACTAGGAGATTGTCTCAATAATTGATCTAGGACCAGGTATACCTCTAAACCATTCTTCCCATTGTATAGTTATTGATGCATTCCATTAGTTCAAGGGAAATATCACAGTTAAGTTTTTGTTTCCACTGCCTGTTCTATTGCCATATTCCCTACAGTGGTATCACAACCACGTCAATCTACTATGTTTTGGAATAATCGATATGATCATAGTTTTTGTTTTCATCATTTATTTATTGCATATGATGCAAATACTTAAACTGACTAATGTGCATATCCAATTAGACACCACATCTCAATTTATATATATATATATATTTTTGAGATATATATATATATATATATATATATATATATATATATATATATATATATGATGTATATTCAATTTACATGCGTCACCCTAAAAGTGAGTTTTGATGGTGGATGTGAAGCATGGTTATGGCCAATAACCCTATATATATGTGCATGGTTGTGTGGTTGATTTTATCTCAATTTGCATATTAAGGCTCTACTTGATCCTCCAATTGTAAAAGTATTATTCTCTCCTACATTTGCTCTCCTCAAATGTAACTTGAAGTTTTTCTTACACCATATAATATGTAATAGAATTAGGAAGTTTATTTTCTTGTTACGATGAAGAAGAGGATGTTCATACCAGGAAAACTAACTATCTCAAAGGTGAGCCGACTGGCTGGAGGACCGAGAAGGATTGAGGAGGACGAGCCGAACTGATTTTCTGGTGGACCCAACTGATTGATTGGAGGATCCAGAAGATGGTGAACCACAGGCTAGACAATCAGTGTGACGACCAACCGACTAGCTAAGAGGTGAGCTGATCGGTTCAAGGGTTGAATCGGCCAACCCAGATTGGCAAGCACAAATCTTCATCAACAACAAGTTTCTGCATGAGATGTAGACCTAGGTGGTGATGATTCCTTGTGGCTCCAAGGAATTATAATAGATAGCCATAACCATCACTTATGTTTATTGCATTTTTTTGTGGGATATAGCAGTATACGATACATACTATATATATGTGATTAGATAATGTATATGTATTATAAATTCAAATCCCTCAATAAATATTAAGCACAAGATGCTTTCCATAAGAAACACACATGAAAAGCTTCATCAACGAAGTGTGTGCACGCCCTAGAATGGTGCACCATCTATCTTGTGGAAGTGTGATGGTAGATATTTGGGTCTTCCCTAGCAGGGTGCATAGTCTATCGTGTTGGCTTATGGGTCAGGCTTAACTAGGTGACCTTAATAGTATTAAGTGCCTAGAAGAATAGAGATGGACCATGGCAAGGAGTTGTGCACACCGTCTATCCAAGAATTGCATGAGATGCAATCGGCAAACATTGCCTATCTTAATAATTGGTCATGAGCACCAACGTTGGTTGGGTATTGACTTAATTGTTTTGGAGCTTGGCTCAATAAAATATTGTACGCTGCAATCTTCTGAATTGGTAGTGAGAGACATCAAACTGAACAAAATAGTGGGAGAATTAATTAATTAAAGGCCTAACTGAATATCATCAAATTTTAAATCAAATCAACTCAAAAGGGTTTTTTGACAAAATGCAAACTTCCTCTTATAGAATCGAATGGTAATCAAATCATCATTGTGATCGGTCCTTGAGAAGGACAAAGTAAACAAGATATAATTCCAAAACTAGTTCAATACTTTGAGAAGTGTTCTCTATGACCTTGAAATACCAATGCCAGTAAAATCTACTCCATATTCACCTAAGACTGAAATGGATGCTTACTTGAAGCATTCCAATGATGTTTTAGGCATCAATAACCTTATGTTGGGTTGTATGAATAGTGAATTGCATAAACAACATGATAAGAAAGAAAGGTATAATGTCTATAAGGCGCTATTTGAGTGCAAACCGACAGAGGGAGATCCAATAGAGCCCCATGTGCTCAATATGATTGTGCATGTGGAGCATCTGGATAGATTGAAATTTCCTTTAGGTTAAGAGTTGGCCACATATATGCTTTTGAAATCATTTCCTAAATCATATATCCAGATTATTGAGTGTTATCACATGAGTAACATGACTAAACTACTGTCAGAGTTGCTTGACATCTTGACAAATGTCAAAATACAAATGAAGAAGGACAACCCTATAATGGTGATCAAGAGAATAGAGTCCAAGGTCAAAAGCAAGGCCAATAAGTGTTTTGAGGATAAGAAAAAGTCTAAGTCTTCTGCATTCAAAATATGGAGAGGGATAAGGAAACCAAGGAAGGTGAATCAAGGGATAGAGATTAATTTCTACTTTTAGTATATGCATAATTGAGATTAACTTCACTACCTATTTAGCTTAGGTACTAGATATCGAATGTGGATGACACATTTTCTCAAATGTGAAGGATCTGAAAAGATGTAGGCCTTTGAAGAAAGGTGAGGTTTAAATGTGTGTTGCTAATGGAGCAAGAGTTGCTTCCAGTGTAGTTGGAACCTGTGAGTTATCTCTACCAAGTGGGATTGTAATAGAGTTAGAGAGCTGCTATAACATACCTTCCATTAATAGGAACATCAAATATGTATCTTGTTTGGACAAGAATGGATTCGATATCTCATAAAGAATGGAGGATGTTCTATTAGTAAAGATGGGTTCTTTTTTTGCAGTGCCCCAATGTCTTATGGTCTATACTTGATAGATCTAGAGACAAGTGTATATAACGTAAATACCAAAAGACAAACTCCATGACTCAAACCAAACATACCTTTGTCATTTTCATCTAGGGCACATAAATGAGAATTGCATATCTAGACTCCACAAAGATGGTTATCTAGACTCTTTTGATTTCAAATAAATAGAGACTCGTGAATCTTGTTTGTTGGGCAAGATGACCAAGACTCTCTTCACTGGAAGTAGTGAGAGGGATAATGATCTAGAATGAGTCATACATATTGATTTATGTGGGCCTTTTAGAACAAATGCTAGAGGTGGTTATCAATACTTCATTACCTTCACTAATGACTTAAGTAGGTATGGTTATGTTTACATGATGAAACATTGGTCAGAAACTCTTGAACATATTAAGAAATTTATGAATGAAGTACAAAACTAACTTGGAAAGTATTAAGGCACTTCATTCTGATAGGGGTGGAGAATACTTAAGCCAAGAGTTTGAGGACCTTCTACGAGCCCGTGGTATCGTATCACAATGGACACCACCTGGAACACCACAACACAATGGTGTATCTGAAAGAAGGAATCCCACATTGTTGGATATGATGCGATCAATGACTAGTTTAGTTGACCTTTTGACTAGCTTCTGGGGTTATGCTCTTGAAACCGCAACATTTACACTAAATTGAGTACCATCTAAATTGGTTCAAAAGACACCATATGAGATATGGTACGGGAAACGTCCTGATGTGTTTTTCATGAAGATTTGGGAATGTGAAGCTTATGTCAAGAAAAATGTTTCTTGAAAAGCTTGGACCCAAATCAGATAAATGTTATTTTTTGGATATTCCAAAGAAAAAAGGGGATACTACTTTTATACTCCATTTGAAAATAAAGTGTTTGTTGCCAAGATAGGTGTGTTCCTTGAAAAGGAATTTATTTTCAAAGGAAACAGTCAGGGAAAAGTAGAACTCGAGAGGTTCTACGACAACAAGAAAATAGTGAACCAATAGAGGTATAAGAGGAACAAGGAGACTCACAATTTGTTGTAGAATCTCAAATTCCTCATGTGACACAAGAACCTCGTAGATCTAGCAGGACCTACCTTAAGCCTAAAAGATTTGGATATCTTGTGGCTTAAGAAAGCGGTGGGTTGGTCATAGGTGCTAAGACAACAACCTATCTAGAAGCTACTAAGGGACTAAAGTCAAATAAATGTATTGATGCCATTAGATCTGAGATGGAATTCATGTACACCAACAAGGTATGGACCTTATTGGATCCACCTAAGGGGGTAAAACCCATAGGGTACAAGGGGGTCTTCAAGAAGAAGACTAACATGGATGGTAAAGTACAAACTTATAAGCGCATATTTGTCGCAAAAGGTTTCCGACAAGTTTAAGGTGCGGATTATGATGAAACTTTTTCACCAGTTGTCATGGTTAAGTCCATCAAGATCATGCTTGCTATTGCAGCTTATCATGACTATGAGATTTGGCAGATGGATATTAAAACTACATTTCTTAATAGGAATCTTCTTGAGGATGTGTACATGACACAACGTGAGGGTTTTGTTAAATCCAAAGGATGAGAATAAAGTATGTAAGTTACAAAGGTCAATCTATGGATTGAAGCAAGCATCTCAGAGCTGGAATCTTCATTTTGACGAAATAGTCAGAGAGTTTGGCTTTACTCAAAATGAAGATGAACCTTGTGTATACTAGAAGGTTAGTGGGTGCATAATTATATTCCTCATATTGTATATAGATGAAATACTATTGATGGGGAATGACATTCCTTCTTTACAAATGGTAAAGAGTTGGTTGGGAGGTACATTCTCTATAAAGGAATCAGACATAGCATCCTATATCTTGGGAATTAAGATCTATAGAGATAGATCTAGAAGGCTTCTTGGACTAAGTCAGAGTAGATACATTGACAAAGTGTTGAAGAGGTTCAACATGGAGAGCTTAAAAGAGGAAACCTTCCTATTCGTCATGGGTTTACCATCTCTAAATCTCAATGGCCCAGTTATTGTGAAGTAAGAGAACACATGAGTTTGATTCTATATGCATAAACAATTGGATCAATCATGTATGCAATGTGTGTACTTGTCCCGATGTCTCATACGCCTTGATCATGACGAGTAGATATCAGTCAAATCCAGGTGATGCTCACGGGATAGCCATCATGAACATCCTAAAGTACTTGAGAAGAACTAAGGATTAGTTTCTTGTCTATGGCAGAGAGGAAGAGCTAGTGGTAAAGGGTTGCACTGATGCAAGCTTCCAAACCGATATAGATGATTATTGATCGCAATTGGGATTTGTGTTTTGCCTCAACAATGGAGCTGTGAGTTGGAAGAGTTCCAAGCAAGAGACATTTGTTGATTCTACAAAAGAGGCTGAGTACATTGTTGCATGGAATGCAACAAAGGAAACTATTTGGATCAAGAAGTTCATTTCTGAACTTGGGGTAGTTCCAAACATCAATGACGCAATTGAGCTATATCGTGACAACAATGGAGCTATTGCACAAGCTAAGGAACCCAGATCACAGTAGCATTCCAAGCATATACAAATGCATTTCCATTTTATATGAGAGATTGTACATCAAGGAGATGTGAGATTCATGGGTGATTGGTTCCTTGACTAAATCAAATTCGCAACAGAAGCATGATGGTCATGTTAGATAATTTTGATTGAGAGTCATGGGTGATTGGCTCTAAGTGCATGTGAGAATATATTAGTATGTATACCCAGAAAGCCAATCATATGATGATTGTAATGGCATAACTTGCAAATGGTTTGAATAATAAAGGCATGCTTCTAATTTATTTTATTTTATTCAGTTATGAGATAATGAAGTAACATAATAAATGTCTAAAGAATGATATTACTCGATGACGTATGTCTTCAAGTACATGACTTGAACAATGAGATCATATGAATGTTTAGAGTACATACATTCTTGTTACATCCTTAGTCAGATATTATTGTGGAAGGTTGATTGACAACAATAACACATAAGACTAGAGTGTGTGTTGGTTGATGATAGAATCTCATCAGTCATGATATGTGATATCAAACCAAGCACATAGATACCTGTTAGAAAATAGTGTATCCGACAGACCCATCATAAGAGTGATACATGGAAATCATAATTGGTAGTCAGAATCATCTCCTATATTGTTGGTGGTTATTGTGGTTCTTAGAACTAAAGTCATTACACTCATCACATGCCGTTCAGTATGCTTTGACATCATCCAACGTGATCTTGAATAAGGGTTGCCATAAAGGTGATGATTGGGTGCATTGTGACACATGGGGATGATTGTGAGTGATGTAGATGGGATTTGTCCCTCCTAGATGAGTGTGATATCTTGTCCATTTGATAAGAAAGACTGAGAAATGCACGGCCATGCTCAAGTGAGTCAATATGTGATATTGGGCTTACATATATCTCATACAGCTTGCTCTGGGTTTAAGGAACATGATTGAACATTTGAAGAGGATGATGATTTCATGCGACGAGTTCGATTTGGATATCAATGATAAAGGAACTATACAAACACTATAACCTAATCACAGATTGTAGGTTGAAGTTGTTCTCCAACTTTCCATTTACTTGGGTAGTGATGATGTGTGACTAAGAACCACTCTTTGTGTGTGATGTCAAAATTTGTCATGGACATTTAGTGCCAACATAATATCAGACATATAGGGTCACACACAAAGGAATTCACTTGGAATAGGAGTTTATTCATGAATGATAATTAAATTGATTATTAAAGTGTTTGAGTACTCAACTTAAACAACAATTTACTGACTAGACTACCAAATGATCGGTTCAAGTGTTGAATTGACCAATTGGAGTGTTAGGTTGATTAGATATTGCATTAGTTGAGTTATGGATGAACTAGGACACAAACCAACCAATTCACTATGTGAGCCGATCAGTTCATGGTCGTGAGACGACCAATTATGAGATGAACTGCTAGGTTCACATGTGCAATTCAATTGCATTAAGAATTAGTGTTGACATTATGTGGTGCATTAATTGGAATAGAATTTCCAATACAATTGTGATTGGTAAACATGATGAAACAAGCAGTTCACTGGGTGAACAAATCGACTCACATGCCAACCGGTAGGTTCACTAGTGAACTGACTATTTTGCCTGTCACATGTTGCTAAAATTCGAGATATTTTGGTCCCTTCCACTCCTACATAGATTGGGAACCTTGATCCTAACCCTCCTACAAATAGAGGGGTAATGGGGGCTTGTCAGAGACATAACTCAATTGCTTCTGACAATTGATTGTCTATTCTAATTTTGGTAACTAAGAGAACCCGAGCAAGTCCTACCCGATGAATGAAGGGATAGAAAGGGAGAACAATTGTGGGAGATCAAGTTGGTGACTGGTACACTAATGTGAAGGGACAACTCCTTCTTAACCATTCTTATAGAAGGATAGGAGTTCTTAGTGGTCTGTGTGGACTAATGTAGAGGCGAGGAGGCTGTTGCCTACCGCTCAGGAGGATGATGCCAACCTACTATCCGTGGTGATCAACCAGGAGACCGACAAAGACGTTGTTTGAGTGCAACTTGAGTGAAGGACGCACAACCATGACAAGGAGATTGTTTCTAGACTTGCTCCAAGATCAGGTATATCCTCTAAACCATCCTTCCCATTGCATAGTTATTGACATGTTCCATTGGTTCAAGGGGGAATATGGCAGTTAAGTTTTTGTTTCTGTTGTCTATTATATCACCATATTTCCCTACACTTGATAAGAACAAAGGATCAACTCCTAATTTATGGTGGTGAGGAAGACTTAATTATAATAGGATAGACTGATGCCAGCTTCCAAACTGACAAGGACAGTTATAGATTGCAATACACATTCATACTTTGCCTAAATGGTAGAGTTATTAGCCTAAATGGTTTCAAGCAAAAGATTGTGGCTAATTCTAAAATAGCATATCGAGTACACAGCTACCTATAGTGCAACAAGGAAATAGTATGGATTTAGAAGTTCAGTAGTGAACTTGGGGTGGTCCCGACCATTGAAGATGTAGTAGAACTTTAATGTGACATCAATGGAGCTATTGTACAAGTTAAGGAACCTAGATCACATCAATGTTCCTAGAACATACTCAGGCGTTGCCATCTCATACACGAGATCACACATAAAGGAGATATAAAGATTTGTACAGTGCCAACTAAATGCAATGTTGTTGATCCTCAAACTAAATCACTTTCACAAGAGAGACATGATGGTCATGTTAGATGTACTAGACTAAGGTCCAAGACTGACTGGCTCTAGAGAAAAGGGAATATTGTTGGTTATATGCCTTGAGAGACATCATATGATGATTGTGAAAGGGATATTTTGTATTTTATATTTGATTATTAATAAAAGTTAATTATACTTATTATGTTTGTACTAATATTGATATAATGAATAAACTTATTAATGTCGTAAGAAATTTATAATCAATGATATATGGTTTAGGTTAATGACATAATTTTGAGATCATGTGTATAATAAGTGTTTCTTATTGTGTCCCTAGTTGGTTGTTATTGTGGATAGTATAGGACAAAAATAATACACAAGACTAGTATGTATGGTGAGTGATGACTACGTCTCTTTAGTCATGATATTGGATATCAACTTAGATGCATGAATACTTATTAGAGAAAAAGTTGACTGGAAGACCCACCTAGATATTGACACATGGAAGTCATGTAATGACATGTCAGAGTCATATGTCAATGTGATAGTGGTGACTGTGATATTTAAACCTGAAGTCACTATAGTAACACATGTTGTTCTGTGTACTTCAACACTAGCCCCAATGTGCTCCAAGATATAAATTGACAAAAAGGTGGTGGTTGGGTACACTGTGACAGATGGGGCATAATGAGTAAACTAGATGGAATTTGTCCCTCCTTTGGAGTGATATCCTCACCCACTTAGTAAGAGAGACTATGAAATGAATGGCCATGCACATGTGATTCAATATTTGATATTGAGCTCACATTATCTCAAATAGTCTTCTCTAGTTCAAGGAACATGGATTAAATGCTAAGAGGACAATATTTGATGCCTTGAGTTCAATCTGGACATGTCTATTATGAAGGGATTTTATATTCATGGAAACATTGATCACTTTACATGTTGTACTTGTTCTCCAACTCCTTTTTTTATTTAGGTGGCAAAGATGTGTGGCTAGACATCTACATTTGCTTTGCTATTTTTAACATCACTGTCAACATAATTAGTAACCTAATGGGTCACACACATAAGGATACATAAGGAAATTGAATTTTGCAATCAAACATAGGATTAAATTGGTTTTGAATCACAAACACGTTGATGAACCCTATGATCAGATGATCTAAATGTCTATTCGGTGGATCAGATGATTTGGTCAATGAATCAATTGATTATCAATTGATAAACTGAGTTTTCCACTAGACTTCTGAGACCAAGTGATTTTATTTTGAGATTGGACAACCATAGTTCAATAGGAAAAGTTTTACATTTCAACTCTCATGATTGTCCTATTTGCTTTTGAGATCAGGAAATCAGAGACTAAGACCAGGCGATTTGTTAACAAGATTGGGCGGTCTCAAATCCAGTATGAGTTTTCAACATCAAATTGTTTTTTACATTGTGATTAGGTAAGGTGTAACATACTAGATTTCCGTATTAAACTTAATTTTGACTTATGATACATAATCCTCTCAAATTAAAAATTTCTTTTACCAAATTTGCATTTATGTTTACACTTTATTGAATTATATTGAAATCTTTGCAGTAAATGCAACTTGTCCTTATTTTGATCTCATCATTCCATTTGAGACACACAATTGAATAATTGAACTCAAATATGAATTATTGGATTTGGATTCACACAAAAATATGATTTCAATTATTAGATAATTACATTTTTATTAATCCAGAGAATAAATTTATTACACACCTCAAGATTATAAAAGTTGGAGTTAGTATTTTTAGAATTTATATTAATGCAAACTGAGGGCGTAATTAGAATTCCATGTCAAAATCATTTATAACTTAATACTAATAAAATTGTAAAGTATAGGAAATTAAACGTATTAAAAATCCATTTAATTTCATGATCAAACGGGCATTGACCCACCCCTAACTCTCACTACCCTACATCTGTGACCCCACGTCCATAATAGAGAAAGTAGTGACGAAGTCCTCACCCCTCCTTTGCCCTTTTCCTCTTTTTCAATTACTACCCTGGCAACCTCCTCTTTCCTTAATGATCACAAGGAATCAACCTCTTAAGCCATGGAAGTGGGCGCCACCATGACCATCTTTAGCAACTATCGAATGAAATGGAAGAATTGTCATGACCATCCTTCAAAACTACCACATATGTTACCATTACTCTGTTCCTTCCTAAATAGTTTCCCCAAATCCATGTCACTTTTGACTTGTGTCATGATCCTTCACCTGAAAGGCAATAAGTTACAAAGCCAAAACCCCACTACCACTAAAGCTCTTGGAAGCTTGACAGTAATGGGAGACCAAGTTTTAATGAGCAATTGTGAACCTCGAACATCACTTCTTCTCAATCCACTCCCTTCCTATTACAAGGCATGGTCTAAACCCTATACAAACACTAACCTCTCCTTTCGACAAGATACACACCAGCAACATCACACTAGCACCCTCTTCCCCCCTCTAGACCCTTTAACACCCTTCTATCCTCCCCTTTCTCCCCACCTAGATCCAACACACAACTCCCTGAAGATAACGCAGACCTACAACTGAGATATGTGAGCACCCTCTTCCAAATTTATCAACCATGAACCACCATGTCTTGATGAACACTCAAGTTTTCTTCCACTACCTCATCTCCTTGAATATCTACAACAGATCTGAAGCCAACCGACAATCCCCTCGACCCCTTCTTCAGTTGTAGTGAACATCCAACGATGTATTGCTTTTGTCTAACCCCACCACAACGCCAACCAATGGCAGGACCAACTCCAACATCCACCACTAGGGTCCCAACAGCCATAGCCCAACACCCTTGGAGATCTCTAGCCACTGCCATTGACCAAACTACTGCCTGGGTTGAATCCATTCAAGCAAGGAGAAGATCGATGGCCAAGTTGAAGCACCTCTTTAATCATTTGTCTTCCAAGTTCAACTGATCAACAATGTCTTCACAGCCAGACTCTAAGAGAAGTTATCCAACGATTGTAGGTTGCTAACAACGAGGTACCTTCCCTTGTACCTACTTTCTCATCATTGTATCGCCTAGGTTATAATAGTGTGATGATTAATAGAAATCAATGATAGTTGTAGAATACACATCATCCCTTATTCCTATAGTTTACAATTGAGTCTACACAAGACCCTAGAATCACTAAGATACAAGGGTAATTAATATGTAAACCATATTTACAACCTAGATAAATATAATGATCTTATTCAACACATAGTCATATATGTATGATCTAGATGGATCATATGAAAAAAGTAATATATCATTTGAAATTCAAGTAAACCAATAGAAGACCACATTAGTAGAATTCATAGTCTCAAAACTATATCCTTCAATAGTTGGCCTAAAATTGACTATATTCATCAATGACTCATAATGGAAATTTCAACCTTATAAAGGGGTAAATGAATAAAAATAAACATGCTAAGAGTTAGATATATGGAAATTGAAATTAATGGAGTAAAACCCTATTAATAACTATGATATAAATATTGCAACCCATATAGGTAAGGAAATCCATTTCAAGACTATATATATATGCATATGATCTATACTAGTATATTACATAATAGACACATAATACATGATTACATGAATCATGAGAATGGGCAATTATTAGAGTGTCATATGTGATCACATTATAAAGATGACTACTATGCTTATGAACTCAATATGAGATATTATAAGAACTAAAAGTGATTATTCAATATAAAACTCCCCAAGGGGGATATGGTAATTTCACCTAATAAGAACCTAGAAAGTGATTTCCAAGCCAAGAAACATCGAATAGACCCTAGTACCTTCCCTCTTGCTAGATTCGTGAGAAATTGACATCCTTGATCCTAGTAGGCATCTTGATTGGCAATTCTCATTTGGAAGAGGTACGAAATTCTTGATTCTTTAATTAAACTATTGTCTCCTCTTGAATTTCATTCATATAATTTTGCAAAAGTGGTGAAACAATTTTTTTTATCCTTTCCCCTCTTGTTGAAGATCACCATGACTTAATTGAATGTTCAACATTGTTGAGAAACTAAAACATTGGTTGATTTTGATATTGCCACAAAAACTCAGATATCGGCTAAGAGCTTTGACTCACTAGATTTTGCGGGTCATATCCCCAAACCATGTACAGAGGATAATGGGAAATTAGAGGTCCCTTGTACTGGTTACCCCTATTGGCAAAACTGTTGTTCTGTCATAGAGGGGACAATGCTAGGAACCTAGCCATTAGAAAAGACAACATATTAGATGGATTGTGCGAATGAAAAAATTGTTTCATTTTGCATAATTGGATATCTTCATATTAGTTTTGATAATCTCATTATTGTTTCTATTTACCACTATAAATTGTTATACCATTTCGGAAACTATCATGGTAACTAGGCCATCTTCTTATCATTACCTTAGTCAACCAATAAAACTTGCCTATATTTGACTTATAACTCTTTATTTTGAAATAGCTCAATAATTGGATTAATACCAACCTCACTGGCCTATATTTTCCCTTCTTGGGGTCCATGTGTGGTTTCATTCCCTCTGGAAACTCATCGAAGCGTGATACAAAGAAGGATTAGAAGAGACATGTAAGATTTGTCCCTTTTTGAAGAGTATATAGGACTTATTCATATTCTTTATTTTTTTAAATCCTATATGTAAGATTCTACAACTCTGATGCAAAGCATGACTGTAAAAAGATTTTTTTATACTTTTGATAGAATTTTTGTAAATATTTGTTATAAATATTGAATCTTTACACAAAATATTGGAAATAGGTTTATCCAAGACGACGACTCCCCTAAATATAGGGGCACATCCTGTAAAAATTGGGATCCCAGAGGGGAACCACTCCCTACTAAAACAAAAAGGCAACATCCCAAACCAAACACCAACATAAATTTTTTGGCAAATAGATGAAACCAATTTATTCAACATGAATGTATCATAACCAAACTATAATAGCGGAATATAAACATTGACTATATTCAATTTATCATAAGATTACAAAGGTACCTCAACATCATCTCCCATAATGGTTTACATATAGGGTACATCGTAAGGATCTAGTAGAGGGAATCTGAACCATAATAATTTTTTCTCCAAGATTTAACTCCTTAAGCTATGTTTATATCTTCATGCCAAATCATCCAAGTCCTTCACCTAGGGTTGGAAGCATACCCCAGTAAGAAGAGAAAAATGGAAGACATCAACAAAGGCTGGTATGTGCATACTAAGTAGGAGATTGAGCAATTTAAAAGAATAAAGGACAACAAATATAAAGGTTTCCCTTAGAAGAGTAAAGTACTACCTAATCGGGCATAAAAGAATATAAACAACAAAATAAGAATGAAGCAAAAGAGTATTTAAACAAGGCATACATGGGTAACATTGGAGACAAAACCAGAATAATATATCATGTATGTAGGAAATACACATCTACCAAAAATGTATGGTGAGGGGGAAATGTATACATCCCATCTAGAATAGGGCGGTGGTAGGGTATGTCAACATCTGTTGAGAAGGAATTTAACAGATGCCCCTATATATAATTATGTAGGAATTTAACATCTACATTCATATGTGGGAATTTAATATCCACATAAAAACACATTCAACATTATACTAGTAGTCACCAAATGATGTGTATCAAAAGATAAAAAAGAATAGGAAAGATGAGAACATCCAATTAAAAATATCCATCACATAATGTGCCATATATACTACCACTTACATGGTGGGAAAAGAAGTACATATCAACATATAAACATCCACCTCAAAGTGGGCACATATCATCAATTAAGTCCAACATACACAAAGAATACGAAAAGAGTCTAAGAGAATATCAATGATCACAAGATCAGCAACAAAATAAGATAGTTCTCAAGAACCATGATTTTCAAAAGAAAAGACATTGTGTTTTGGCTAATGTCCATAGGACCAAGAGAGAAAAATATTGGTTATTGCTCAACATAGAATAATAGGGGATGCAAACATACCTTAATGATGTGTGTATCAGGTTAGGGTCCACACCCTAGATCCAAACAAAATTTCTCTTCACCTAATTCATATTAGATGCAAATCATTAATTGATGATTATATTGCAATCCAAGAAAATCACCTTTTTATTAAATTTGAATTAAACCCTTAAAACATCACCAAGTGATTTGTTAGATTCTCTTGATTAAGAAAACATATCTATTTATCCAATTTGGATTTTATATGATTAAGTTACATTTATTATGAATTTTATACATGTATTTTATTCTCCAAAATTCATTCTTTGAAAACATTGAAATCATACTCTGAAAGTATTTCTATTAGATAAAGAATATTTTTTCAATCCAAAACATATTTATTTATACTTTTTATACCAGCATATTAAAAGATATGAATTTTACAAGATGAACCAATTACAAAATTAGAAAAAGCCGAATCAGTATTTATAAGTGGGGATGGGCAAGGACAAACTTTCAGATGGGCAAGGACAAACTTATCTGAAAGTTTGGGAAAAAACTTTGTTCATTGTTTGTTCATGAAACTAACTAACCCATCATGAAGAACAAGTACCATGGTTGTTTACCTGAGATCTAATTATGATATGAAAATAAACATGGCGTTGGAGAGCGATACTGCAAACTCAAATCGAGAACCACGTTCGGCTTTTGGGTGAAATGACGATGTAAGGCAAAATCAAAGCACAACCACCAGTAGACAAACACTCAAGAAAGGATGAAATTGGGATGAGAGGTGGTTCACAAAACAACCATGGAAGACTAGAGTAAAGGTATTTATAAGTGGGGATGTGTGAGAAGTTGTTTGAGAAGACTTGAAGTTTAGGTGTTTCTCGAATTCTCCACGTTAGGCTACGGATATGGAATGAATAGATGCAGAATTAAATTTGCAATCCAACTCAAGTTATTTCATGAAATTTCATTAAGAAATGAGGGAGTTATGCCCAAAATACCGAACCTTGGTCTGCGATTACTGTTTATGCGGGCTGGTGTTTCCTAATCCGAATTTTGTGAAGTGTTGATTAAATTATTTTTCTTTTTCTCTCTCTTCAATTGAAGGTACAAACAAGGTCCAAATTAAATGCAATTTGATACCTAGCCTAATTAGGACATGTAGAATCAGATTTTGACATTAGTTTTCCCTTTTGGATATTTTTGCTATTTTATTTAATTCTTTTAAAGTAAATCACATTTTTTCTTTACTAATGCATTAGAGACGTCTAGAATTATCCAAAATTGATGAAACTTCACCCACAAGTTATATTTGATGAGTAGAATAAGAATTTGGCTTTATTTCCATCATTTATAATTTATATATCACATTATTTATTACTTATGCCTTTTATTCATTTTCTCTCTCCTCAACTTACCTATTATTTCAAGGTGGTCCAAAATAGGTGAAAATTGACATGTAGGCTTATTTTTATATGTAGATTACAAACTTGAAGTTTGTTTCCACTTTTGTGACTTATTTATATGAGAGATATGTCATATGGCCATTAGTGGCTCATTATCTTTTTTATTCAACCAATTAGGTTCCTTATCTACTTATTACCTCCAGTTGAATTATGTGACGTATTAAATTACATTTAGGTGATACATTCATATATTAGATCATTAGGATTTTACTAAAATACTTTTAGGTCTAACCCTCAACCTTGTTTGGTCAAACCCAAAAGATCAAAGTTCTAGTGAAGGGTCCAAGATCTGGTATGTTACAACACTCCACCCCTTAAAAGGATTTCATCCTCAAAGATATTTATTGATCCAAACATCAACAACCAACTACTCTCCACCCCTTAAAAGGTTCAACCTAATAAGTCAACTAAACAACATTTGGGATTACCCACATATCTTTTAGTGGTGAAAGTTTTAGATATTTATGTTGCTCATGTATCCAACTAACAGTCACACCATCTAGGGTTGATTTTTAGGTCCTTGTGTGTCTAACCTTACAACCCTACATAAACATCCAAAAGTCATAGGGTAGGTCAACTACACCTTTATATCAATCATAGTCACAACTCTAAAGACAAAACTAGGGTTAGCACTAGGTTTAGGGTTTCACTATCAAAGACACCTCACTTTATTGTGATTTAGTTTAGGAAAACTTTGATGAAATCCAAAAAAAATTGTACATATAGTAGTATAATGGAAAGTAATTTTGGTGATAAAATCGATTTGACATAAAACAAAAGATGGATCCAAAATCATTTACGGAAACCAAGTCACAATTTATCCATAACAAATCTTCTTATACCACTACCTTTTCATTATCATAACCTAATTGCATTCTCAAGTCAAACCCTATTACATATAAGGATTCATGTCAGTAAAGACCTATATGATAGAGTATGAACATCTAACCTCATCACATAATTAGGGTTTACTCATCATGATTCTAATGGATACTTCTCATCATATTATAAACAACTTAGGCAAAATTTAGGGAAACATCTCACCTAAAGGGTGACCACATAAGGTAAAGATTCTAACTAGGGAGACAAAATTGAAATAGTCAAATTCCAACTACCATGGGCTCTAATACCATTTTGTAAGGAGTGGGATTCCAGAGGGGAACCACTCACTACTGGAAAAAAAGAAACAACCCAAACTAAACACCAACATAATTTTTTTGCCAAATGGATGAAACCAATTTATTCAACATGAATGTATCAAAACCAAAGTTTAGCAACAGAATATAAACATTGACTATATTCAATTTATCATAAGATTATAAAGGTACCTCAACATCATCTCCCATAAGGGTTTACATAAAAGGGTACATAATAATGATCTAGTAGAGGGAAATCTAAACCATAACAATTTTGTCTCCAAACTTTAAATCCTTAATTTATGTCCATATCTTCATGCCAAATCATTCAAGTCCTTCACCTAGGGTTGGAAGCACACCCCAGTAAGAAGAGAAAAATGGAAGACATCAATAAAGGCTAGTATGTGCATACTAAATAGGAGATTGAGAAATTTAAAAGAATAAAGGACAACAAATAAAAAGGCTTCCCATAGAAGAGTAAAGTACTACCCAGTCGGACATAAAAGAATATAAACAACAAAATAAGAATGAAGCAAAAGAGTATTTAAAAAAGGCGTGCATGTGTAACATTGGTGATAAAACTAGAATAATATATCATGTAGGTAGAAAATACACATCTACCAAAAATGTAGGTTGAGGGGGAACTGTATACATCCCCTCTAGAATAGGGCAGTGGCAGGGTTCTATCAACATCTACCGAGCAAGAATTTAACAACTGCCCCTGTATATAATTATGTAGGAATTTAACATTTGCATTCATATATGGGAATTTAATATCCACATAAAAACACATTCAGCATGATACTTGTGGCGTACAAACCGGTCTTAACCAAAACAATGAGATTAACTAATGCGGAAGCGTATTGTTAGCAGCGGATTACTGAAAATTACAAAAAATTAAAACCATTTACAAAGAGATCCATTCTCAGGAAAACTCTTTTAAACAAGAACCAAAGTATTATAATTACATACTGGTCCACATTGTACATTCCATGTACCATCTCTTCTCGAGACAAATACATCACTTTGCCTTGATAAAAGCACAAGTAACAAAATCCTCGAGGCTTAAAGCCAAAATCTCAGATCGATTATAAAAACACTATCTACTGACTCTTAGGACATGAGAGTACAGAGATGACACATAGGACTCTGTTGACAAATGTACAAGCCTGACAGCCAGTATCCCCACCTGGGATATCACTATTGACCTTATTATTGCTGCTGCTCTTCCCCTGCTACAGAGTTTCAGCCTCTTTGTCGGTGTCTACCTAAAAATGTTGGATCCCACGGTGGTGAGACAATTATACAATTGCCCCAGTAAGAGATATAACTCTCTGCCGAAAACATTATTATTGCATTTTAATAGAAATAAACCGAGCAGTGGGATAGTATATTTCATTAGTAGGAAAATCAGTATCTATGCAGATTAGAGAAACATTCATGTTAAACCCTTATCAATTAGGGTTTGAGTTTATCAATTAACTCAATTAGGGTTTTATGATCTCTTCCACAAGGATCATACCCTAATTGTATACCTTACTCATTTTGAATGTGTTAGGCTTGATTGCTACATGATTATTTTTCATGTATAAACCTCTCTCTCTCTCATCTTCTTTTAGGATGTCCAAAAGATTTGATCAATTGAACCTTCAATTACATGAGGTATCCAATTGGATTGACCACTTAAATCTTCAATTAAATTAGATATCCAAATGGATTAACCATGTTGAACCTCAAACGGTTTTGGTTACTTAGACCCTAAACGGTCTTAGTATTTCAAAATTCAAACGGTTTGAAACCGTTTGGGCACATTGCCCTTGAAACCGTTTAATCAAGAAAGTAATGAAACTGAATGGGCTTGGGTCTCCAAACGGTTTGGGACCATTTGGTCCAAACCCTCTCAAAACCGAATGGACCAAAAAGTCTTCCAACACTTAACCAATTCAAGGCTACCATCAAAGAACCGCCTATCAATTGAATCCTTGATTCATTCATCAATTGAACTATTGAACCATCCTTCCATTGTACCATCAATTAGGGTTTTGAACCCAATTGAACTAGAATTTATAATCAAGAACCCATCAATTAGGGTTTTGAATTCGAGGAACCTTCAAGGATTAGCATTGTGGAACTAATCCAATTGAAATCAATGAACCATCATCAAATTATGATATGACCTGACCTCAAACGGTCTTGAGGTCGTTTGGATGACCTCCAAACGATCTTGAGGTCATTTAGATGACCTCTAAATGGTCTTGAGACCATTTGCCTCATCATTCATTAAAATTTGTGAAATCCAATTAGGGTTTAGATCATTGGATTGATCATCAAAATAGCTATTGATTGCGCTTCAATTGATATCTCTAACTTTTCAATTACTCAACCATACTCAACCCTAGACCTCCAAACAGTCTTGGTTGACCTCCAAACAGTCTTGAGACCATTTGGGGTGACATCTAAATGGTCTTGAGACCGTTTGGGCAAATCAACCTAAACTTTAAGTCAACCAATTGTAAATTCAACACTTAACCCGATTAGGGTTTCTAATTGGAGGATTGTCCATATATTGAATTAACCAATTAGATCCATTAGATCATCATCCAACATTTACTAGGGTCCTGACATCAATCGGTCAACCCATCTAAATGGTCAACTCTTCTAAACGGTTTGGGATCGAAACCTCCAAATAGTTTGCAAACCGTTTGGTCTCCAAACGGTTTGGTGAAACTGTTTGGACCAAAATCTTGAAACTATTTGCAATACAAACTTATTGGAATGTGTTCCTAAGATGATGTTATCATCATCAAGCTTTAGTCCATCAAAAACTACTGCCATTATCATGGTACTTGCATTAATTAATCAAAGGAATTGCAAGAAGAGCAATTGAACATAATTGATTGAGAAATTGAATTCAATAACAATGAATAGGGGTTCAAGTTATATAACCTGCCTCCAATTGAGATTCAAAGCTTGGAGCTTCACGTAAAAAATGGTGGAAGGAGATTTTTCACACCACAAGGTTCGTTCCTCAAGCTTTTGAGTGAAAAGGAATGGTTAGAATTGGAGATGGGATCGAGATAAGAAGAAATCATGCATTGATTTGTTCTTTCCAACATGAAATCAAGACGAACGAAGGTCAAGAAGCTTACCAATAGGTTTGGGGTCGTCTTCCTGCTGCTCCTAGCTTCCTTGATCGTTTTTGCAAGCAAAGAGAAGAAGTGGATTCGAAAAAGTCCTTGGTTTGAGTTGTCAAGGGTGTTTTTATAAGAAAAATCAATGAGAGAGAAAATGCCTCATGCAAATCCTTTAATTTCCAAAATTGTTGCCACCTCTCCCCCCTTGGTTCCTTGCATGCAAAGGTATCTTTATCTCCACCGAACTCCCTTCCATTATCCATGAATTAAGGGAAAAGAAATTAAGCACCTTAACCTTTATAATATTAATATCCATAAGTAAGTGGGTAATTCTTTTTAGTTTCTTAATGTGAGTGGGTTCTCCACTCACGTTGATCTTTCCTTTGCCTTTGCAAGGCACATGGATGTACATTTATGTGGATTTCAACCAACACAAATTTAGTTGAAGAGCAAACTATTTAATATAATTATTTTTGCATTATTTCAATTATGCTTAAATCTTGATTATTTTAATATCAAGATTATCTTTCCTTCAAAGTAGCTCAAATAAGATGCCCCTCTCATTTTCTTGCCTCTAAAAGATGTAAAGAATATTAAGGACCTTATTGAAGTGGTAAATTTCATATTGAACCCCGGGTTTTGGTTAAATTGCACATTTCACCAAAACTAGGCTTTAATGCACAAACATTACTTTATCAGCTCTTTGTCGGTACTCCGGTTTTCACTAGCCATACTTCTGCATCATATTCATTCCCATGATGCTTCAACACATGAGGAACATATTATCATGTACAATTTGCATTTTAACCCTTTGAAATATAACCCAGGTCAGGGATGTTACAAGTTACCCACCCCTTACAAGGATTTCGTCCCCGAAATCATCAATGAAAACATCAAGAGAAAAGAGTAGGATATTTCCTCATCATCTCTTCCTCTAGCTCCCACATAGCTTCTTTAATTCCACGGTGATGCCAGAGAACTTTTACAAGACAAATGTCTTTCTTTTTTAGCTTTTTAATCCTTCTGTCAAGAACTAACACAGATCTTTCAACATAAGATATATCATCATTTAGTTCTACCTCCACAGGTTGCAGAACTAACTCTGTGTCAGGATGACACTTTCTTAACATAGAGATATGGAACATTGGGTGCAATCTATGCAACTCAGGTGGTAACTCCAGCTTATAGGCTACCTTTCCCATCCTTTCAATGATCAAATAAGGCCCCATAAATCTATGAGCTAACTTCCCCTTCTTTCTAAATCTCAGGATTCCTTTCCAAGGTGAGACTTTGAGGTATACTTTGTCTCCAACATGGAATTCTAAGGGCCTACAAAGCTTATCAACATAATATTTCTGTCTATCCTGAGCCGCTTTCAACTGTTGTTGTATTACTTTAATCTTCTCAGTTGTTTGTTGCACTAACTCAGGACCGAAGAGTTGGTACTCCCCTGTTTCATACCAACATAAAGGAGATCTACAACATCTACCATATAATGCTTCATATGGTGCCATCTCGATATTGTGTTGATAGCTATTATTATAAGAAAATTCTATCAAGCTTAGATGTAGATCCCAACTTCCTACAAACTGAAGGACACATGCCCTAAGCAAGTCCTCCAAGGTTTGTATAGTCCTCTCCGACTGTCCATCTGTCTGGGGGTGAAAGGTTGTACTAAACCTTAATTGTGTACCCAAAGCTTTATGGAGTCGCTCCCAAAAACGACTCATGAACTGGGGACCTCTATCAGAAATAATAGTGGTTGGAACCCCATGCAGCCGCACTATCTCATCTATGTATATTTGTGCAAGCTTCTCAGCAGTGTATGTTGTTTTGACATGAATGAAATGTGCTGTCTTTGTCAACCTATCAACTATTAGCCAAATGGAATCATGACTTTTGGCTGTTCTAGGCAAACCAACCACAAAGTCCATGGTCACATGATCCCATTTCCACTGTGGTATAGGCAGAGGTTGCATCGTTCCTGCGGGCTTCTGATGTTCATCTTTAACCTACTGACACACCAGACACCATGTAACAAACTCAGCAACATCTTTCTTCAATCCAGGCCACCAATACATATCTTTTAAGTTATGATACATCTTGGTGCTCCCTGGATGCATAGCATACATCGAAGAATGAGCTTCTTCCAGAACTAACTTCCTTAGGTCATCGGCATCAGGTACTACCATCCTACCATGGTAACAGACTACCTGATCCTCTAAATCATGGAAACCATCTCGTTTCTCGCTACCATACTCTGACCTAATCTGTTGAATCACAATATCAGCATGTTGTTCTTCTTTAATCTGCTATCTCAGAGTAGGTTTTACTTGCATCTCAGCTAACAACCTAGCTAACAACGATACTTTAAACTATATATTGTCTTGCCTTAAGGAGATAAGCATATCTCTTTTAGAGCACACTAAGGAATTCAACTGTGCTTTATCTAGGGCAGGTGTTGCTGATTTCCTACTTAGTGCATCAACTACCACATTAGCCTTCCCTGGATGATAATCGATTGTACAGTTGTAGTCCTTGATTAATTCCATCCAGCGGTGCTGCCTCATGTTCATCCCATGTTGTGAGAAGATATACTTTAGATTCTTATGGTCTGCGAAAATCTAGAATGTCTCTCCATAGAGATAATGTCTCCAGATCGTTAAAGCATGGACCACAACAGCTAGCTCTAGATCATGTGTCAGATAATTCTCCTCGTGTTTCTTAAGCTGTCGAGAAGCAAAAGAAATCACTTGTTTATCCTGCATCAACACACATCCTAGACCGTTCTTGGATGCATCACAGAAAACTATATACCCCTTTCCCTACTCAGGTTGCACTACCACATGTGCACTAATTAACCTTTCTTTCAGCAACTGGAAAGAATGTTGACACTTGTCATTCCAGACAAAAGGAACCTCCTTCCTGGTCAACTTGGTCAAGGGTAAAGCTAAAGAGCTGAAGTTCTTAATGAACCTCCTATAATAGCCTGCCAATCCTAGGAAACTGTGAATCTCCGTCAGTGTCTTTGGCTGTTCCCATTGCAGGACAGATTCTACCTTCTTCGGATCAACATGAATACCTGAGGCAGATATTACGTGTCCTAGAAAAGAAACTTCTGGTAACCAGAACTCACATTTGCTAAACTTAGCATATAGCCTATGTTTTCTTAGCAAAGTCAAAGCCTGACGGAGGTACTGCTCATGCTGTTGAGCATCTCTACTGTAAATCAAAATGTCATCTATGAAGACGACTACACACTGATCAAGAAAAGGTCAAAAGATTATATTCATGAGTTCCATGAATGCAGTTGGTGCATTAGTTAGTCAAAATGACATAACTGTGAACTCATAGTGACCATACCTTATCCTAAAGGCAGACTTAGGTATGTCATTCTCCTTTATACACAACTGATGGTATCCCGACCTCAGATCTATCTTAGAAAAGATAGTTGCACCACACAACTGATCAAACAAGTCATCGATCCTTGATAGAGGATACTTGTACTTTATAGTTACTTTATTTAACTGTCTATAGTAAATTCATAACCGCATCGACCCATCCTTCTTTTTAACAAAAAAACCGAAGCACCCCAGGGTGAAGTGCTCGATCGGATAAAACCTTTCTCAAGCAACTCCTACAGTTGTTTCTTGAGCTCTGCCATTTCAGCAGGTGCCATCCTATACAGCGTTTGTGCTATGGGTTGTGTGCCCGAGATTAGATTAATCTCAAAATCAATCTCTCGGGACGGAGGAACACCTGGACGTTCTTTAGGAAATACATCTTCAAATTCCCTGACTACTAGAACTTCAGAAGGATGATGGCTCTCCATTGTGGTATCTACCACATGTGCCAAGAATGCAAAGCATCCCTGTCTCATCAACTTCTCAGCTACCATAGCTAACACAAGACAAGTCGGAAGAATTTTTCTATCTCCCCAAAAGATCCATGTGCCTCCCTTGTCTGTGAACACAACCTCCTTGGAACTACAATCCAAGACAAACTTATACTTCTCTAAGGTGTCCATTCCTATGATTATATCAAAACCCTACATCTCAAGTGGTATAAGATCCACTTGAATGCGATGATCAGAAAAGGAAAGATTGTAGGGAGAACACACCTCCTGCAACACTGTAGGTCCCAGTAAAGGGGTTTCTAACATCAAACTATCTGCTCTACGACTGACAATCATGTTGCAGTCATGAATCACTTCTCGAGTGATAAAAGAGTGTGTAGCAACCAGATCAATTAGCACAGATATGAAGCAGGACGAAGACATATCAGAATAAAATAGTTCCATCTAACCTGTCACAACTCGAGGGTTGACTACTGCTTCTGGCTGATTCATGGCATAGAATCTAGTTGTTGCTTACTGTTGGCCCTGTGCTTGGTTGTTGGGTGCCAACAATCTAGCTTGGGATGCTTGTCCACGTCCTCTAGCATTATTACTGAACTGTCACCTCTGTGAGCTTTGCTGACTCTGCCTCTGGGGTTGAGTCATAGTTCTGACTTTTTTAGGACAATCTCTCTTCAAGTGTCCTGACCTCCCACACTGGTAGCAGTTATAACTTCCCAAACTCTGCCTGGGTGGTCCTATCACTGATGCTGATGCTTTATTGGGGGCTCTACTTGGAGGAAAACTACAACCCCTACCCCTACTTGACGTCCACTGCATTGGGGTATTAAACCTTGGTGGTGGTGGTGCAGAGAATCTCAGTTTCTTGAAACTTTCAGACCCTTGTCCTTGGAACTGAGGATACACTTTCTTATTAGTGGTATGGTGCTTCTCGATTAAAGACATCTCAATCCTCCTCACAGACTCCAAAAAAGTGGCAAATCTTTCCCTCTTCTCAAGAGCAGACACAGGAGTGGTCAATTCAGCATTCAACCCCTTCTCAAAATGTTGAATCCTCTCCTCATCCGTAGCTGCCATATGCGAACAGAACCAAAAAATCTCCGTGAACCTAGCTTCATATTTGCTAATGTTCATATGTTCTTGCCTCAACTTCTCAAATTGAGATATCTTCTCATCTAGATACGTCTTAGGAAAATATCTAGCAACAAATTCACGTCGGAATTCATCCCATCTGACTTCAACTCCTAGTCTTTTACCTTCCTCTATTGTCCACCAATGACCAACACTCCCCTTCATAACGTATACAACATGCCTCACCTTCTCAGCTTCTGGGATGTTGAGGATTCTAAAAGCTTTCTCCAGCTCCGTCAACCATAAATCTGCATCAGCAAGGTCAGTTGTGCCAGCATACTCTGTGGCTCCCACCCGGTGAAGCCTTTCAAAGGTCTTGCCAGCTCCTTGTCCTTCATGGTGGGTAGGTTCCCTAGGTGCAGGCAATGGCATCCTATCAGTCATATGAGTCATGGCTGCCATGAACTGTCCAAACATGGCTTGGAAGGCTGGGTTCCCCATATCTACTTGATTGAACTGGGGTTGTTCAGGTACGGGCTCCTCCCTATCTTGGTCTCTTGCACCTCCTCCTGGTACAGCAACGCTGCTCTCAGTAGCATGTTCGTCATGTGATCCAGACATCTTCAAGTTCTTCTTCTCCTATATGAGCAAAAGATACTATCAGATAAACTGGAAAACATTTAGAACAGACTCAACGACCTTAATCCTATGTCTCTTTAGACTCAGCGAACCTAGAGCTCTGATACCCCTAATCTTGTGGCGTACAAATCGGTCTTAACCAAAACAATGAGATTAACTAATGTGGAAGCGTATCGTTAGCAGTGGATTACTGAAAATTACAAAAAAATTAAAACCATTTACAAAGAGATCCATTCTCAGGAAAACACTTTTAAACAAGAACCAAAGTATTATAATTACATATTGGTCCACATTGTACATTCCATGTATCATCTCTTCTCGAGACATATATATACATCACTTTGCCTTGATAAAAGCATAAGTAACAAAATCCTTGAGGCTTAAAGCCAAAATCTCAGATTGATTATAAAAAAACTATCTACTGACTCTTAGGACTTGAGAGTACAGAGATGACACATAGGACTCTATTGACATATGTACAAGCCTGACAACCAGTATTCCCACCTGGGATATCATTGTTGTCCTTGTTGTTTCTACTGCTCTTCCCCTACTACAGAGTTTTTGCCTCTTTGTCGGCGTCTACCTAAAAACATTAGATCCCACGGGGGTGAGACAATTATACAATTGCCCCAGTGAGAGATATAACTCTCCGCCGAAAACATTATTATTGCAGTTTAATAGAAATAAACTGAGTAGTGGGATATTATATTTCATTAGCAGGAAAATCAGAATCTACGTAGATTAGAGCAACATTCCTATTCAAGTATTTCATCTATAACTTGATAAGGCAGCATGTCTCTTATTCAATATGGAATTGAAGAACATAAGTAACATTTATGTATCTAGGACATGCTACGCAAGATAACAACAACCAGTGGTTCTCGTATTTTGGTCTTAAGCAAATACGCTACACGATTGATTACATTTTTCAAACATATTTAAGCTCTGAGGAGATGAGGTATACCGCTCATACTCCAACCGACCATTGTGAAGTGGAAATCAGTACCATACAGAGTCAGTGGAAGAACCATCTTCCATGACTTCCCACATCTCAGTCAGTGTGAGATCACATGCAGGACATCTTGTGTCTCTGCTACATAGCTTGCCAGGGTATAGTGGCATCTTCACTATAGAGCTAAAGCGGCAGCTGCACTCTCTTCACAATCGAGAGATTTTGTGTTTACCTCCATCGACCCGGCATTAACATCATCGGGAGATTTGTGATACATCCATCCCGGAACATACAATGAAGGATTGAGAGGTTTAATGTTTACCTTCCATCAATTCCCCCATTAGGACGTAAGGATATTTTCGCCAATTGACCCCCACATATTCAAAATATGCAAAGTCCAGGAGATCTCGTAAGAAAACCTATTTCACCATCACCAACTACTGACGGTGATGGATCTATGGTCAGAGCACTACATGAATAGCTTTCACTTGATTAATTAAGTACATTATCATATTCTTTTAGCATCAGTCAAGTTTTCAAACATAACTTATTAAGACAAATGATATAAGGAAACATGTACTGTTTTCATCATTTACTCCTCAGTCTTTAAAAGACATTGGGATTTCAGTCCCTCATTTCAAACTCACTTCCATAAACATATGGTTCTGGGTATTCAAACCCTTAGCTCATCACTGAGCACTGTTACCACTTTTTCAGGTAACCATCACCTTTAGGTCATCTGACCAAGGTATACATGACACTTGCTACACAAGCATCTCATCTGGCACTTGAGGTCCATTAACTCTCTTGTTACCTCTTTACTAAGCAACAAGACATATTATGGCACACAAGGCCCAATAAATAATTTCAATAAATAAAGCATCATAGCTCATAACTGGCTATGTTCATCTTCTCATGATACTTGCATGGTTAGCACAAATGATAACAGATATATCAATTATATTTAAATTCCATGCTATTCAAGGGTAACACCACTATTCCCTTACCAGGGTTAGGGTTTCCCATTTTATGTCAATCTGGGTTACTCATTCCCTTTGTTCAATTAGGATCAATGATTCATCTTTTCATTGTCCAAGATTAGGGTTTCACACTATATAGTATAATCTAGAATTAGGGTTTCACACACCTTCACCCTATTTAGAATAAGGGTTTCACACACCTTCACCCTAAATTAGGGTTTACATTCAATAACCCATAGTTAGGGTTTACTATTCATCCCAATTATGGTATATTATTAAAATACCCTGAATTAGGGTTACTCATGTAATTACTCTGAATTCATATCACATTATTCTCCTAGATTAGGGTTTCACTCAGAATTTCCCTAAATTAGGGTTTGAGTTCATCAATTAACTCAATTAGGGTTTTATGATCTCTTCCTCAAGGATCATACCCTAATTATATACCTTACTCATTTTGAATTTGTTAGGCTTGATTGCTACATGATTATTTTTCATGTATGAATCTCTCTCATCCTCTTTTAGGATGTCCATAATATTTGATCAATTGAACCTTCAATTACATGAGGTATCCAATTGGATTGACCAATTAAATCTTCAATTAAATTAGATATCCAAATGGATTAACCATGTTGAACCTCAAATGGTTTTGGTTACTTAGACCCTAAATGGTCTTGGTATTTCAAAATTCAAACGGTTTGAACCCGTTTGGGCACATTGCCCTTGAAACCGTTTAAGCAAGAATGTAATGAAACTGAATGGGCTTGGGTCTCCAAACGGTTTGGGATCATTTGGACCCAAACGGTCTTGAGACTGTTTGGACCCAAACGGTCTTGAGACCGTTTGGACTCAAATGGTCTTAACTGTTTGAGTCCAAACCCTCTCAAAACCGAATGGACCAAAAAGTCTTCCAACACTTAACCAATTCAAGGTTACCATCAAAGAACCACCTATCAATTGAATCCTTGATTTATTCATCAATTGAACTATTGAACCATCCTTCCATTAGACCATCAATTAGGGTTTTGAACCCAATTGAACTAGAATTTATAATCAAGAACCCATCAATTAGGGTTTTGAATTCGAGGAACCTTCAAGGATTAACATTGTGGAACTAATCCAATTGAAATCAATGAACCATCATCAAGTTATGATATGACCTGACCTCAAACGGTCTTGAGGTCGTTTGGATGACCTCTAAATGGTCTTGAGGTCGTTTATATGACCTCTAAATGGTCTTGAGACTGTTTGCCTCATCATTCATTAAAATTTGTGAAATCCAATTAGGGTTTAGATCATTGGATTGATCATCAAAATAGCTATTGATTGCACTTCAATTGATATCTCTAACTTTTCAATTACTCAACCATACTCAACCCTAGACCTCCAAACAGTCTTTCTTGACCTCCAAACGGTCTTGAGACCGTTTGGGGTGACCTCCAAATGGTCTTGAGACCGTTTGGGCAAATCAACCCAAACTTTAAGTCAAACAATTGTAAATTCAGCACTTAACCCGATTAGGGTTTCTAATTGGAGGATTGTCCATATATTGAATTAACCAATTAGATCCATTAGATCATCATCCAAAATTTACTAGGGTCCTGACATCAAATGGTAAACCCATCAAAATGGTCAACTCTTCTAAATGGTTTGGGATCTAAACCTCCAAACGGTTTGCAAATCATTTGGTCTCCAAATGGTTTGGTGAAACTGTTTGGACCAAACTCTTAAAACTATTTGCAATACAAACTTGTTGGAATGTGTGCCTAAGATGATGTTATCATTATCAAGCTTTAGTCCATCGAAAACTACTGCCATTCTCATGGTAATTGCATCAATTAATCAAAGGAATTGCAAGAAGAGCAATTGAACATAATTGATTGAGAAATTGAATTCAATAATAATGAATAGGGGTTCAAGTTATATAACCCGCCTCCAATTGAGCTTCAAAGCTTGGAGATTCACGTCAAAAATGGTGGAAGGAGCTTTTTCACACCACAAGGTTCGTTCCTCAAGCTTTTGAGTGAAAAAGAATGGTTAGAATTGGAGATGGGATCGAGATAAGAAGAAATCATGCATTGATTTGTGATTTCCACCATGAACTCAAGATGAACGAAGGTCAAGAAGCTTACCAACAGGTAGGGGGTAATCTTCCTGCTTCTCCTAGCTTCCTTGATCGTTTTTTCAAGCAAAGAGAAGAAGGGGATTCGAAAAAGTCCTTGGTTTGAGTTGTAAAGGGTGTTTTTATAAGAAAAATCAATGAGAGAGAAAATGTCTCATGCAAATCCTTTAAGTTTTGAAATTGTTGCCACCTCTCCCCCCTTGGTTCCTTGCATGCAAAGGTATCTTTATCTCCACCGAACTCCCTTTCATTATCCATGAATTAAGGGAAAAGAAATTAAGCACCTTAACCTCTATAATATTAATATCCATAAGAAAGTGGATAATTCTTTTTAGTTTCTTAATGTGAGTGGGCTCTCCACTCACATTGATCTTTCCTTTGCCTTTGCAAGGCACAAGGACGTCCATTTATGTGGATTTCATCCAACACAAATTTGGTTAAAGATCAAACTATTTAATATAATTATTTTTGCATTATTTTAATTATGCTTAAATCTTGATTATTTTAATATCAATATTTTCTTTCCTTCAAAGTAGCTCAAATGAGATGCCCCTCTCATTTTCTTGCCTCTAAAAGATGTAAAGAATATTAAGGACCTTATTGAAGTGGTAAATTGCATATTGAACCCTGGGTTTTGGGTAAATTGCACATTACACCAAAACTAGGCTTTAATGCACAAACATTGCTTTATCAACTCTTTCTTGGTACTCAGGTTTTCACTAGCCATAACTCTCCATCATATTCATTCCCATGATGCTTCAACACATGAGGAACATATTATCATGTACAATTTGCTATTTAACCCTTTAACTTGGGAAATTTGCACTTTAGTCCAAACAAGTAAAACATTACTTTCAACATTATGCAAAATGGACTAAAATTGAAATATAAGTTCCTCTTGAGCCTTAATTACCTTTCAAAAGATAACATAAAGCATATAATTATCTTTCTTAATCAAAACACCTAGGGTTAAAATATAACCCAGGTCAGGGATGTTACAATACTAGTAGTCACCACATGATGCATATCAAAAGATAAACAAGAATAGGAAAGATGAGAACATCCATAAAAAAATATCCATCACATAATGTGCCATATATACATCCACTTCCATAGTGGAAAACAAGAACATATCAACATATAAACATCCACCTCAAAGTGAGCACATATCATCAATTAAGTCCAACATGCACAAAACATATGAAAAGAGTCCAAGAGAATATCCATGATCACAAGATCAGTAACAAAATAAGACAGTTCTCAAGAACAGTGATTTTCATAAGAAAAGACATTATGTATAGGCTAATGTCCATTAGGCCAAGAGAAATAAAAATATAGGTGATTGATCAACATAGAATAATAGTAGATGCAAACATACCTTAATGATGTGTGTATTAGGTTAGGGTCCACACCCTAGATCCAAACAAAATATCTCTTCACCTAATTTCATATTAGATGCAAATAATTAATTGATGATTATATTGCAACCCAAGAAAATCACCTTTTTATCAAATTCGAATTAAACTCTAAAAACAACACCAAGTGATTTATTAGATTCTCTTGATTAAAAAAACATATATTTTATCCAATTTGAAGTTTATATGATTAAGTTACATTTATTATTAGTTTTATACATGTATTTTATTCTCCAAAATTCATTCTTCAAAAAACATTGAAATCAGACTTTGAAAGAACTTTTATTAGATAAAGAATATTTTTGTGATTCCAAAATAGTAGATTAAAATATATGAATTATGCAAGATGAACCAATCCCAAAATTAGAAAAAGCCAAATCAATAGGGAATTTATGAGAGAGGAAGAGAGGTCTGATGTGCAAGGAGAAACTTATTCGAAAGTTTGGGGTAAAACTATGTTCATTGTTCTTCATGAAACTAACTATCTGATCATGAAGAACAAGTGCCATAGTTATTTACCTGAGGTCTAATTACACTTCAAAAATAAACATGACGTCGGGGAGTTGTGCCGCAAACTCAAACCAAGAACCACGTTCGGCTTTTAGGTGAAACGACGATGCAAGGCAAAATCAAAGCACGACCACCATCAGCCACACACTCAAGAAAGGATGAAATTGTGATGAGAGGAGGTTCACAAAACAACTGAGGAAGATGGGGGTAGATGTATTTATAAGTGGGGGTGTGTGAGAAGTTGTTTCAGAAGAGATTTTTTTGAGAGTTTAGGCATTTCTCGAATTCTCCATGTTAGGCTACGAATATGGTAGGGATAGATGCGGAATTAAATTTTCAATCCTTTCGTGAAATTTCATTAAGAAATGAGGGAGTTATACCCATAATACCGGACCTTGGTCCGCAGTTACTGTTTATGCGGGCTGGTGTTTCCTAATCTGAATTTCGTAAAGTGTTGATTAAATTATTTTTCTTTTTCTCTCTCTTCAATTGAAGGTACAAAAAAGGTCCAAATTAAATGAAATTTGATACATAGATTAATTAGGACATGTAGAATCTGATTTTGAAATTAATTTTCCCTTTTGGATACTATACTATTTTATTTAATTCTTTTAAAGTAAATCATATTTTCTCCTTTCTAATGCTTTAGAGACGTCTAGAATTATCCAAAATTGATGAAACTTCACCCACAAGTAATATTTGACGAGTTAAATACAAATTTGTCTTTATTTCCATCTTTTAGAATTTATATATCACATTATTTATTACTTATGCCTTTTATTCATTTTCTCTCTCCTCAACTTACCCTGTTATTTCAAGGTAGTCCAAAATAGGTGAAAATTGACATGTAGGCTTATTTTGATATGTAGATTATGATTTTGAAGTTTGTTTCTACTATTGTGACTTTTTTATGAGATATGTGAAATGGCCCATTAGTGGCTCATTATCTTTATTATTCAACCAATTAGGTTCCTTATCTACTTATTACCTTAAATTGAATTAAGTGACATATTAGATTACATTTATGTGATACATTCATGCATTAGATTACTAGGATTTTACTAAACATATTTTTAGGTCTAACCCTCAACCTTGTTTGGTCAAACCCAAATGATCAAAGTTCTAGGGTAGGGTTCAAAATCGGGTATGTTACACATCCAAGGGTGAAACACTTGTGAGACAAGTTGGCCACCAAACTTCTCTCTCTCTCTGATAGGAAGTCACCCTAAGGATGACTTTGAAAGAACTAGAGGGGGAGTGAATACATCTTTTGATACTTTTAAAGTTAATTGAAATAATTAAATCACTCAACCAAAGAAGGAGAGGGAAACAATTAAGACACTTTGGTTTAGAGTGGTTCCAACCTTTGAATCAAAGGTTGTCAGTCCACTACCCAATTATTTCCAATTGGGATTTTGAAAGTAATTTAGTTTATTACCCCACAAGGATGTTACATAAATCACAATCACCTTCCACTCGAAGTAGCCTTCACCTTGAAGTAGCCTCAACCCCCTTGAAGCATCCTTCTTATAGTAACCACAAGTAATCCTTTGAGCAACCTTCACCACCTTGAAGTAGCTCCACCACCTTGAGATAGCCTTCACCTAGAAGTAGCTCCAACCTCCTTTGAAGTAGCCTTCTTAGAGTAATCTCAAGCACACCTTGGAGCAGCCTTCATTTGTTGAAGTAGCACTAATAAACCTCCTTTCAACAGCCTCCAACCCTAGGAGTAGTCAAGGAGAACAAAATACAATATAGAAGAAATAGATTGGAAGATAGGAAATACTTATCCAATGAAGTACAACACTTTGATCCTATATCAAGTGTTTAGATCTCCTATCCACTTAGGATGGACGTAGCTATATGTGGTGTCTAGGCCATTGTAACTATAGGAAATAACTCTAGAGCACAAGGATGAAGATGGCAAGTGAATTCTAGCTTTGTTGGTCTCAATAGTGGATGCTCAAGTGCAGCTTAGATATTGTGTATGCAAGTGGTGATTTGGGTGTCCTAAGGCCTCTCCTATTTATAGAAATGGTTTACAAGTGATTAGGAACATTTTAGGGAGTGTATAGAGTGTTCTTAGTGCTTAACTAGCAATTAGGTGTACATTAGTTGGTTAGCAATTGTAAATTTGTTCGTGCTTGAAAAGAACAATCCAGAATTCTACTCAGTCGACAATTTGGTCGACCAAACTGTGTCTTAGTCGAGATTTTCTTTAATCAAGCCTGGGTTTAAGGCAAAAGTTTTGCAACGTCTATTTCCAACTCCCAACTACCAACCACTCAGTCTCATGATCACAAGCTTTAGATCAAAACTTACTCGGCCGATATTATTTTCAAACGAAGACTATTTTAGAGCACAATTGTGTAAGTTGTTGAATAGTGCTCTCAAGTTCGACCAAGGTGGTTCTCGCTCAACAAGAATTTTGACCGAGTGTGTCTCGGTCAACAAATTCTTTGACCGAGGGTGTCCCTGTTTTAGATAATTGAATCACCTACTGAGTGTGTGTTACAGTGTGTGTTGGTGACTCTAGCTTTGGGGGGAAATCTATCTAAGGGTTAGAAGTGGGTATGGAAGATCTAACACTTGATCTACATGATGTCTAAGTACTTGTACATTATATTTTTGTATAAATGTTTACATTTGAGAACAATCATGAACATTTATACAATTAAGCACATTTGATCTTCAATTCGCATTGATCTTCTTCTTCCCACTTAGTAGGATTTCCTTATTTCTTTGAATCCTAAAATGCTCAAATAACATGTTAGATGAACACGTGTGAAATGTTTATCATCATCAAAACAAAGGGTATATTAATGTCCAATTTAGCCAACAATCTCCCCCTTTTTGAAGATGACAAACATTTCTAAAATATAATCAAAATGATTTGAATGAGATCAGTTTCATACCTAAGATGAAGAATATTTTATTGTTTTCATAAAATGTCTGCTAATTATTCCCAAAGAGATATGGAACATAGTATCCATCTTTTAAGGAATATAGCATCAATTAATGTTAATCCAAGAGAACATGAAACTCATTTATTTATTTTATATTATTTCTCCCCCTTTGTCATTTAGAAAAAATATCCATATAAACATTTTACTCTCCCTGAATGAGATACTCCCCCTCAATATAATACACAAGATGCAAAACAAAGTGATAGAAAATATCCAATGAAAGCCACAGGTCAAGAACCAAGATTAATTTCTCAACCATTTGCAAGAGATGTTAAGCCCTAAAATGGTATGAGATTCCTTTAAGGACATGGTGGGATCAGTGAATGTATTTTTATATTAATTGCTCAACCATTTACAAGGGATGTTAATCCCTGAAATGGTATGAGATTCCTATAGGCTCATAGTAGAATCAATAAATGTATCTCTAACCAAATATAAGGGATGTTAAGCCCAAATTGGTGTAGAGAATCCAATTAAGAGCAAAAATATATACATTATATCCAAGAATTTTTGTGAGCCCCCCCTAATCTCATAAAAGAAGTGAACTTAAAAATACTTAGGTACTTCAAATTATAACCAGCTTTAAAATCAATTGATTAAGACTATGAGTTAATTTTTATAAACAATCTTATTTCTTGCACTTTCTAATAAAATTTGTATTATTCTAAGTATTTAACATGATGAGAACATTACAAATTTAATATACCAATTTTGGGTGCAAGTGAATGATTTGATTTACAAATAAGCACTTTTGTCAGGATTATTTTCGGTCGACCATGACTTTGACCGGGGTGCCTCTCAGTTAAACACCTTTTCGACTGAGAGGCATTTTTGCAGATATCCCATTAACGTAGCTTTATTCTTAGAATGAACCAAGATGTAACATTTTCTTTTATATTAGCATAAATGACCAATCAAACTTATGTATATTTACATACATTTGATGATGTCAAGGCTTATCCCATGATTCATAAATCATATCTAAATCTATTTCTTGTCATTAAATCCTAATGTTATTCCATCATGCCCATATAGTAGTAATGTTTTTCTTTTAGGTCTAGGACCTAAATTTTATTCATTTTTTTAGTAGGCTCATTTGACAATAATTAAATCTTTTAGGATATGACTAAGTCTTGTTGTGTATAATCATCATTTATGTATACTTATAAACCTTAGATTCTTTATTTGATTATTTCAAAATAAAGCCTTTTTGTGACAAGATCAATATTGTCTTTACCCTCTTTTGTTAAGGATAGAATTCATATGGAGCCAAATAGATTAAATGAGTTCTATTGAGAAAAAAAATTAGTTGAAGATAATTCTAATTTTTTCTTGTCTAGAATACACAAATTTTAGATTTATCATAAAAACTTTAGGTGATGATTCAAAGAAATTTGCTTGTATGAACTATCTTTTTATGCCATGACCAATTTATTTTGGCAATTAATGTCCATAGTGTTAAGAAGTTTACAATTTCCTTTATCAAAAATGTTGATGTTTTTCTTTGAATCATAACCATTGTTATAGTACTTATGTTTAGTTCTTTGACACATGGCACATTTAAAATTTGTACCAACATCACTTATGCCAATAGTTTTACCTTTGAAATTTTCTTCCCATGTGAACAATAATTTTACCTTTTCTCCAAGTGTGTGAAAATCTTATTGTTTCATGTCCATTTTAGAGTAGATTTAATAGACCATCAATACCTACAATGTATGAAAGTTTTGGTCACATATAGTTATCCATTTGGTTAGGATCATTACTATAAACATTTTATCACATGAGCCCTCTCCCTTGCCTTGGTTCATTGCAGACAGATGCGCTGCTTGCCCAACAGGCTGTTGGTTTGGTGTTGACCTCATCAGATCGTCTCCATTCAAGAGTGATGGAGAGATAGGAACCAATCCTGGTCGTTGGCTCATGTGCCGCTGCTCCGTGTGTCCTGCTCGTCCTGAGGCCGAGGTTCCTGGTTCTAGGAAGTAGGTGCTCCTTCAGCTTGATTGATCGACGAATCCTGCTCCCTGGTGGATTGGAGGTGTTGGGGTTTGACCCCATATCCCTTCTGGGTTTGGCGGCAACGCCTTCCCAGTTTGGTTATTCCCCAACTGGTGCTAGGTCATTTGGCTGTCTGTGTAGCCAGTCGGCTTGGAGCGTGAAGGAGGCGTGATGGCCCTGGTTATCGGCTGCCGCTTGACCGTTTCGTGCCTGCTCCCGTGATGGTTCCTGACCTAGCTCAGGTGGGGTTATTCTCGGTGACGGTGGGTCAGATCTAGACCGTGCTTTGGCGGATGGTTGTCTCATCGGTAGGCTTGAGGTCCATGGCCTCCAGAAGGCGTCGTCTACCCTCTCAGCCACAAAGCTAGGGCGGCTCAGATTGGAGACCAAGGCTGACTGTTGTCAGCGACGCTGGTTTCATCAACTTTTCGTCAATGACTTTGGGTCATCCTCAAGATGATCGACGTGTTACCTAGTCGATGTCAGGAGTGCTCTCGGTAGCCTTCAGTCATTGGTTACCGGTGGCATGCTTCCTACTGACTAGAGATTGGTACGCCTTTCAGATGTTTGGGGGTTTGCCTCTGGGAAAACATGCATCTTCCTGTGGTCATGGTGCTGCAACTGATCCATGGGTATGGGCTGATGCTGTTCGGTCTCGGTCTCCGTCCATGTGGTCAATCACAGCTAGTCCAGGAACACCTTCATGGTGTCCGATGAAGTCAGGCGTGAAGGTTCTGGTTGGGTGCTCATGTACTCATCAGGACTTGCAATGCCTGAGCCGTATGTCTTCTGGAAGGTCGCAGGCTGCTGTCAAAAGGCTCCTGGGTTGGTTGTGATGATGGCTGACGAAGATGCTTGAAAACACTATGGAATCCATTCTTTCAGATAAAAGAGCATAATGCATATGGAGGACAGGGAGCTTCCTTACCATCGAATTTAGCCGTGCTGTCATGACCACTGGTTTGTGCTTTTTGGTGATGTCTCTGCTTTTCAGGTGCATGCCTGGTAGTCTCAGGGTCCTTGATCAGGTGATTGTCATTTGATGAAGAGGGGCTGGCTACCCACCTGGATCCCACACTTTCAGGGAATGATGCAAATGTCAGTGGTGGAAAGGTTGGTGTCTAGATCAAGGACATCTCTTGATGGTCAGCTAACGGAAGGACCCTGCACTACAAATAGCTTTCCCTGCTTCAGCCTGGGTTGGAGCACCTTCAAGGTGTTTGATGGAATGCCTTGCTGCATTCAGGTGCTTTATGCAGTTGATGATGGTTCTCTTCATCAGTGTTGTTAGTCAGATCTCAGGTGGGTCTCATCATAGGAGCACGAGTATTGATGTTAATTGGTAGTCATCGGCCTTCGGTAGAGTCTGCACTTTTTGTGGGTATGCATATTGACAATGGATCTCCTCTATTGTGTAGGGTGATGTTCCTACCAGTTTTTTATCTGTAGGAATGCTCCTGTTTTGTCTTCTGTATCTGGGGCTTCTGGCTTCGTTTTCGGTCTTCTACGTAAGACCTTAGCTTTTTGTTTTTGTGTTAGTCTTGGTAATCCTCTTCGGAGGTTTAAGGGGTGCACATATGATGTACCTAAAGTTTTGGAATCACAATAGCAACAAATTTTTTTTGCCGACCAAAAAAACTATTTGGAACAATTTAATATAAAGAGTTTAGTATCAATTTAGGTCACCAAATTTAATGTAATTGAATAATTTTGTTTTCAATAAGAAGTTCTGACATAACTATTCGGTCGATCTTTTTCTTCGACCGACATAGTTTTTGGTCGAGTATTTTGTCGATTGAGATGAAGTTATGTGCACTTTCAATAAATTCAACATTTTAATATAAACATATCATCCCATTATTTTTTGATAACATAATTAAATAATCAAAATATGCAATGATATATAAGTTCAAGCTTAATTTCAAGGTAGAGTTTAGGTCAAATCTCAACTAATATCTCCAACATTTCTAAGTTGGGGTTTTTGGAACCCAAACCAAGTCAACATCCTTTTTCTTGTATAGGCAAGAGAAGGAATAATGTCCAAGATGTAAACAGTAATGGCTGAAAACAAAATCAATTTCATTTCTCTTCTTAGCTAGATTGTCTTTAGGCACATGTATGACCTTGGTTTGGGTTTCTGTGTCTTTATAGATCTAGGTTTTTTATCAGATTTATCTTTGGGTACATAACCTAGTCCTCTCCTCCCAATTTGATAGAAGAGACCTTTAGAACTTTATCAAGAATGTCTTTGCTTTTCAAGCTACTAATATATTTTTGCAACTTGGCAATTTCATCTATTTCCTTTTAATGTCTGACTTTGCTTGATCTAGATTAGATAACAAACTATCTGTTTCTTTAAAAATAGAATCACAATCCGAATGAGTACATAGAATAGGTTGAGTTTGAATATCATTTATCTTAGAAAGCAATTCAACCTTTTTATGGCAAAGAAAATCATTGTTGGTTTCTAGAGCAAGCAACTTAATATTGCAATCATTAATAGATTATTTCAAATTAGCTTTTTCAGACATAAGACTTTCCTTTTCAAAAGTAAGGTCATTCAATTTAGCATACACATTTTCATTAGTTCTTGTAAGCCTTTTCAATTTCCTTTTACAATCAATATATTTATCATGTAATTCTTCAATAGTAGTGACTAATTCTTCTTTAGATAGATCAAGAAGACTTACCTCATTTTCTTCTTCATTTGTTGTTGCAATGAAACATCTTACCGTTTCTTCTTTGGTCATGAGACATTCCGCTTCCTCCTCACTTTTTCTATCATCACTTGAGTCATCCCAAGCTGCTTTGTAGGCTTTTTCTTTCTTCTTCTTGAGAGAATATTTCTTTCCCTTCTTGACTTTGGAACACTCATTTTTTAAATTTCCCTTCTTACCACATTCAAAGCAGCTAAGGGAAGAAGAGGAAGAAGCAGAAGAATTTTTTTAGTTTTAAACCTTCTATATTGCTTACCATTTACAATGAGTGCCTCTTCTTCACTATCTTCTCCACTTGTTTCATTGCTTTCTTTAGTTGATGCCCTAAAAGCAATGTCCTTCCTTTTGTCCTTATGTTTGGCTTCCAATCTTTATTCTTCTTCTTCAAGAGTAATCTCATGGGTCTCTACATTTCCAATGAGTTGCTCCATCCTCATTGTGGTGAGATCAGTAGCTTCTTCAATGGTTGTCACCTTTGGCTTGTATCTTGGAGGTAACGATCTAAGAATTTTGGACACTTGATCTTCTTCACTTATATATTTGCCTAATGAACTTAAACTATTAACAATAGAAAAAAATCTTGCATACATTTCACTAATATATTCATTAGGTAGCATACGAAATCATTCAAACTTTTGTTTAAGCATATTAATTTTGGTGTTTTTAACTTGGGTAGTTCCTGCATGTGTTATGGAAAGTTTATGTGATGAAATGGATTTTCTCTTAATTTCGAGGACGCAATTTCTCTTATGGTGTGTAGTATGTAATGGAGTGGACTTTTGGAATCCTAAAGTGTCCAATGACATAAGTGAATTCATAAATGTTGAGTTGTTTTGAGAGTCTCAAGTGTTTTCCAAGTTTGGATGTAAAATGATATTTATATCATGATTTAGATCCCTATATTTAATGTCTTTTGAGGAATTTAGTTGACAAGCCAAGTAGCTGAAATTTGTCACTAAATTTGAGTATAATGTAGCTTGCATGATGATAGAGCTATGGTTAAAATTTGGTGGCAATTGGAGTATCCTAGAAGGATTTATTGAGGTTTGAAATTTAAGAAATAATGTGTATATTTGATGATTTGTGGACCTAAGTTTCTAATCATATGATGTATCATGACCCCTTTTTGCCTTGGCTGTGAGAGGCCATGGATTGGGAATGTGGAGTCCCAGTAGCCATTGGATGGCTTGAATCTAACAAATATAACCTTGTCATCAAGACCAGTTAGATGAGAGCTCATGGGTGACAGGAATGACAAATTTGATCGTCGGTTTCATCGAGACTGTGGGTGACCAGTTTCTAAACAAGCACTTGTGGCATGCTACCCACTACCCTGGTGGTTTTTGGCTCAGAAACAAAAGAGTTCTATTAGTAGTTCCCTCCTCATAATCCATCACCATCTATAGAGCTCGAGAGAAAGCAGAGGAAGGTTGAATAGGATGTCAGGTCTGGAGGAGTAGGCTAGGCCAGTGGAGTTCAGATGTTGGGGATGAGGACCATGGATTGTGGATGCCCAATTAGTGTCATGGAAGGTTCTGGAGGAATCAACAAAAGGCGAAGAGGATTAGACAATAATGGTTTCTTTGTTGGTAACCCTTCCTATGGAGTCGCCAGCCAGCAGCGTGGTCATCTGGACCAAAGACAACCCTTAGAAGCGGCGGCCATAGCCAGTGAGTTCATGGTCGATGAATACAAGAGTGAGTGATGAGTAGCTTTGCAAACATGAACGGACGCACCAAGGGGGTGGCAACACGTAGAAGTCCCAGATGGCCAGGGAGAGGAACCTGGAGAAGATGCATTGACGCGGAGAGGCATTGGGGAGTTTCTGAGAAGCCTTGGAGGTGCGGAGGATACCTTTGAAGCTAATGGTGGCCCTAGGAGATGAAGGGGAACACATGGGCTCTATTGATTTCTCGTTGTAGATCTACCAGGTGGCGGTGGACCAATTCATGAAAGAATAGAGTCACTGTGTTCTCGTGTGAGAAGGAGAGGCAGACTAGGTCTGACCATGAACCGGCCAAATCCTAGACCACCTTGATCAGACTGAATGGCTCAAGCTGAACCAACCCACTAGACCAACCGATCATCAAGGAACCAGCCAGCCCTAATAAGGACCCCCCCCCCACAGTAGCCACATGGCAGTGCGTGATTGGCCACAGAGGTAATTTCTTTCATACATATACAAATCTTCTATAATTTACAGTAATAGCCCGTTCATAATAAAAATGCGAACAAGATACCAAAATTCTCAAAAGAATGCATAGAACAACGTGAAATGATAATATCAGGATTTTGATGCACTAAGCTCAGTGATATCATGCAAGTTGTGAAATGCTTATTCTATGGATAATAAATATCAAATGATGGCCTAAAATTATGATAAAATGTTAATAGATCCATATTCATGTTTCTAATCCAACTAAAATATGTGATTATGATGTTGATGCATGAAACCATGTAATTTGTTCAATATGGCTAATTAGGGCTAAGAACCCTAAATAAAATGCAATAAATACACTTATGATCAATAAATGATGGAATTTACAGTACAACCTCATATCATTAACTAGAAGCTTATATGTAATTATGAGATCATAATTATGCATATAAATCATGTGACACTTTAGGTGATTCTAAAATGATGAGAAAATCCTAATTGGAGTAATGCATTTAACCTAGGGTTAATTTGCGCACATAATTATATGCAATCAAATAATCAGATTATATATGTCAACCTGTAATCCAAGACCAGTAACCTAATTTCATGAAGATAAGACTAGAATACAAATAATTATCAGAATATCCTCATGACCGAGGTAAACCCTAAAATGGATATAACTAGGGTTAACATGATGAGAACCTGATGGTGATATGTGATCGTGTCTTAACCATGGTTTGACCAAGGTTATAGTTGATATGAGGAATATGTGGTGATTAGTTTATCTATGATCAAGGTATGCCATTACCTCTTACTTGGCTTATTATACAATATGCTTGTGTTATATGTGTAGTAAATTACTTGGCATATGATATTGGCTGAAATGATTGTTCTTGCATGGTATGTTGCTTGATTTTCCACAATTATGGCTATGAACACATGAAACATAAGATATCTGATCCATCATATCATAGCACTAAACTCTTTGGTAGTACAGTGCATTGAAGTGATCTAACTCTTTGGTAGGAGATCACATCGTATATATATGATCTAACTCTTTGGTAGGAGATCATAAGGCCTAAAAGCATCTATCCCTTTGGTGGAAGATGAATGAGATATATGGTGGAGATGTGCCTAAAATATATGTTCTCTTTTGTTAATGAACATCTTTGTGCAAGTATATGCTTTTCCTTATATTTGTTTATAACTTCTAAGTATTAGTTTTATCTTATTTCCAAGCTTAGTAATGAGAGGTATATAAAAACACACGTAGGTGTACTCAGTACAATATTCTTGAATATTGTGCTGACGTGTACCACATGTAATCTTTTGTTTAGGTTGTGGTTATGCTCTTGAAGATCTAGGATAGCTGTGAGTTGTGTGGCGAGCTGATGTACAAGTGGACCTATTGTCTTGAGATCTTGTTGTTTAGTGGTAGTGCATGTATATGTATAAGTTTATTGTTCAATATGTAATATCAAATGTTGTAACAACTCATGTTGTAATTATATGTTGAATGGTGAACATATGTTGTATGGTTTTATTATTGTTCATGTGCACGTGCTACTATTGTTTCCTTCTGACTCCCTTGATTTTCTTCTTCTTAGCCTAGTGTGGGGTGTTTAAATAGGGATTCTCGCTGAGGTGGAGTTTCAATTTGGACGTCACATATTAGATTAAGTTTTAGAAAATCTAGGGATGTCACATGTGGTATTAGAACATGAACAATAGCAAAGCCTGACATTTTCTCATTATGCAACTTGAAACTAAAGAACCTTGAACTTAAAACAAATCATTAGTGTTAGATTAGTCATCTTTTAGATACTAGATCTGACCTAGCCTCTAGGTTAGCACCTAGATGTATGAGAACTAGGTCTAGACTGGTGCTTGTTGTATAACAAGTCCTTATATTTCTTTCTTTCCTTATAGTGTAGCAGTATGGGACGTTGAACTATTTGCAAATGACGTACATCAAGGGAAGAGAAATCCTAAGCATATGGCACTCATTGTCTAGGGTAGCTACACTAGTATACACTTTGTTCTCACCCTCTTCACTATGAGAACTAGGTCTAGACTGGTGCTTGTTGTATAACAAGTCCTTATATTTCTTTCTTTCCTTATAGTGTAGCAGTATGGGACGTTGAACTATTTGCAAATGACGTACATCAAGGGAAGAGAAATCCTAAGCATATGGCACTCATTGTCTAGGGTAGCTACACTAGTATACACTTTGTTCTCACCCTCTTCACTAGGTGAATGACACTGTACTCTCTACTATGTGTGGGACACTCATTTTCTGGATTTGGTTTTTGATTCCGATGAGATCAAACCTTGATAGTTTTCTCTGACGCATGCTTTATCGGAGAAAAACTATATAATATTTTATTATATATATGTATTACACCAATGTTTCCCCACACACGTATGAGTAGGAGGTCATCATGCAACCTAAGTGAAAGTCAGTGACATCAGTTTAGAAGAGAGAATCATTATAGATTAGATGTCTAGATCCTTGTTGGAATATGTAATAGGTGGAATACATGGAATAAGATTAGATGATTATCTAAGATGTATAGAGATGATATAAGATAGTTTATGATGATATATGTTTGTCTTTGAGGACTTAAGTTCAATTTTGAGGATGCAATATGAATTTTGATGATGCATGTAACTAGGCTTTTATGAGATAATATATGTTAAGTTAAGATAAGATGTGAATCGACATAAGCCTCAACCTCTTTTACAAAGGAGGGCCTCTAGTATTAGGACGAGTTTTAGGGTTAAATCTAGAGAGAGTGAGACCCAGAGGGAGAAGGTCAGAGAATCTAAACTCCAGGATATGAGAATTAAGAGAAATTTGTGTTATGATATGTCCTAAACTATAATACTCCTGAGTGATTGAGTTGAGTCACTTTATGCATGATTCATATAGTCTTGTTTAACCCTATATGTGCTTAGTAGGACCATACCCTAGAGTCAAAGAGAGAGGCTGGTTATCTATGCATATGTGAATAAAAAAAATGTGATAACCTACCATCTGGGTGAGGGAGAGAGAGTCCCAAGACCCCAAAGGAGGTAAATGATGTTAGTATGTTGAGAAGCCTCATGCTCGGGTTGGGGGTTTCCCCACACAGGACTGTAGTAGAATATGTAAGGGAGATAGTTGGGTAAGAATAACTCATGGGTAGAGACCTATGAAGAGAATGAAATGCATGTTTTTGGTTTGTTCTTATGTGGCTAGAGCTTGTAAAACAATCAACTAGTATCAATGAGGTCATCCAAGAACCCTAAAATAAGAGAGGAAAGATAAAGTATATGCATATGAGATACTCATAGATTTGAGTTAGATCATAGAGATTGAGAATGGCACTACCCTCATGATTGGGTCACGAGAACCTCAATTGGACTAGATGAAGTTTTGACATATGTTCAACAAGCCACTTGTATAAGTTTGTTTGAAACAACCATGATATAATATATGTAAGGATGTGATCTAATCTCGAGACGTAATATATAGACATGATATGAGTATAGTTTGATAGATCTCTATGCATAAATGGTTAACCATATACATGAATAATGACAATGATGTGAAATTCTTGCTTAATCTTGTAATGAAATCACTAATAAATGTTGGAATTTATTATGAGCAATGAAATAAGATCATATGAATGAAACATGTTACATGAGGTGTTAGTCTTAACACTTAATAAATATGTAAACTATAGTTTGATAGTTAGAAAAACATAATGATTATGACACCTTGATGTGATCTAGATGGATAAAGTGGGTTAATTATAGTTAACTCCCTCCTAAAAAGCATATGTTAATGTTGAACATGTTCTAACAATTAGCTCAACAAAATGTTGATGCCACCTTGATATACTAGGTTAACTTTAGTTAACTCCTCTAGAACATGGTAATATGATGTGGTAACCCTAATGCATGGATAAAGTTAAGGATGAAACTCTAATATATGAGATATGTCATGACATGACCAGAGTTTCTAAGCCGTTATTTTGATCTTTTATGAAGAAGTGTTTCACTCTAGATTTGGGATTTTTCTTAATATAATGTAATGGTTTAATTTGGCGGATGAAATTTCTTTTAAGATGTATATGATGTGATGGACTGGATTTTTGCTTAATTTCAAGGACGAAATTTCTCTTGTGGTGTGTAGGATGTGATGGAGTGGACTTTTAGAATCCTTAAGTGTCCAATGACATAAGTGAATTCATGAATGTTGAGTTGTTTTCAAATTCCCAAGTGTTTACCCAAAGTTTGGATGTCAAACAATATTTATATCATGATTAAGATCCCTATATTTAGTGTCTTTTGAGGAATTTAGTTTACAAGTCAAATAGATTCAAATAGATGAGTTTTGTCACCAAATTTGTTTATAATGTATCTTGCGTGATGATAGAGCTATGGTTAAAATTTGGTGGCGATTGGAATATCCATGAAGGAGCTATTGAGGTTTGAAATTTAGGAAATATTGTGTATATTTGATGATTTGTGGACCTAAGTTGTTGATCATATGATGTGTCATGACCCCTTTATGCCTTGGTTGTTAGAGGCCACGAATTGGGGACATGGAGTCCCAGTAGCCATTGGATGGCTAGAATCTAACAGACAGAACCTTGTCATCAAGACCAGTTAGATGAGAGCTCGCGGGTGACAGGAACGACAAATTTGATTACCGGTTTCATCATTGGTGACCAGTTTCTAAACAAGCACTTATGTCATGCTACCCACTTCCCTGGTGGTTTTTTGCTCATAAACAAAAGAGATCTACTAGCAGTTCCATCCTCATAATCCATCGTCATCTATAGAGCTCGAGAGGAAGTAGAGGAAGGTTGAATAGGATGTCGGGTCTAGAGGAGTAAGTGAGGCCAGTGGAGTTCAAATGATGATGATGAGGACCTTGGATTGCAGATGCCCAATTGGCATCATGGAAGGTTATGAAGGAATCAACAAAAGGTGAAGAGGGTCAAACAATAATGATTTCTTTGTTGGTAACCCTTCCTATGGAGTCGCCAGCCAGCAGCGTGGTCATCTGGACCAAAGATAACCCTTAGAAGCATCGGCCATAGCCAGTGAGTTCACATTTGTTGAACATAGGAGTCTGTGATGAGTAGTTTTGCAAACATGAAGGGATGCACCAAGTGGGCGGCAACACAAAAAAGTCCAAGATGGCCAGGGAGAGGAACTTGGAGAAGTTGCTTTGACACGGAGAGGCATTGGGGAGTTTCTGAGAAGCCTTGGAGGTGTAGAGAATGCCATCGAAGCTAATGGTGGCCCTAGGAGATGAAGGGGAACACATGGGTTCTGTTGATTTCTCATCATAGATCTTCCAGCCGATGGCAAACTTGTTCATGGAAGAACAAAGTCGCCATGTTCTTGCATGAGAAAGAGAGGCAGACCAGGTCTGACCATGAACCGGCCAAATCCTAGGCCACCTAGATCAGACCAAGTGGCTCGATCTGAACTGGCCAACTAGACTGACCGATCATCCAGGAACCAGCCATCCCTAATAAGGAGCGCCCCCCACAGTAGCCATGTGGAAACACGTGATTGGCCACATAAGTAATTTCTTTCATAAATATATAGATCTTCAATGATTCATAGTAAATAGCCTATTCATCAGAAAAACACAAAAAAGATACCAAAATTCTTAGAAAAATGCATAGAACAATGTGAAATGATAATATCAGGCTTTTGATGCACTAATATCAGTGATATCATGCAAGTTGTGAAATGCTTATTCTATGATTAATAAATATCAAATGATGGCCTAAAATTATGATAAAATGTCAATATATCCATATTCATGTTTCTAATCCAATTAAGATCATTGATTATGATGTTTATGCATGAAATCATGTAGTTTTCTCAATATGGATAATTAGGGCTAAGAACCCTAAATAAAATGCAATAAATACACTTATGATCAATAAATGATGGAATTTACATAACAACCTCATATCATTAACTGAAAGCTTATATGTAATTCTGAGATTATAATTATGCATATAAATTATGTTACATTTTAGGTGATCCTGAAATGATGAGAAAACCCTAATTGGAGTAATGCATGTAACCTAGGGTTAATTTTTGCACATAATTATATGTAATCAAATAATCAGATTCTATATGTCAACCTGTAGTCCAAGACCAATAACCTAATTTCAAGAAGGTAATACAAGAATACACATAATTATGAGAATATCCTCATGACCGAGGTAAACCCTAAAATGGATATAACTAGGGTTAACATGATGAGAACCTTATGGTGATATGTGATCTTGTCTTAACCAGGGTTTGAGAAAGGTTATAGTTGATATGAGGAATATGTGGTGATTAGTTTATCTATGATCAAGGTACGCCATTACCTCTTACTTGGCTTATTATACAATATGCTTGTGTTATATGTGTAGTAAAATACTTTCCATAAGATATTGGATGAAATGATTGTTCTTACATGATATGTTGCTTGATATTCCATACTTATGGCTATGAAAACATGAAACATAAGATATGTGATCCATCATATGATAGCACTAAACTCTTTGGTAGTACAGTGCATTGAAGTGATCTAACACTTTGGTAGGAGATCACATTGTATATATATGATCTAACTCTTTAGCAGGAGATCATTAGGCCTAAAAGTATATATCCCTTTGGTGGCAGATGTGCGAGATATATGATGGAAATGTGCCTCAAATATGTGTTCTCTTTTGTTTATGAACATCTTTGTCCAAGTATATGATTTTCCTTATATTTGTTTATAACTGCCAAGTATTAGTTTTATCATATTGCTAAGCTCAGTAATGAGATGTATATAAAAAGACATGTAGGCGTACTCAGTACAATATTCTTGAATATTGTGTTGTCGTGTACCACATGTAATCTTTTTTTTAGGATGTGGTTATTCTCTTGAAGATCCATTATAGTTATGAGTTGTATGGCAAGCTGATGTACAGGTAGACATGTTATCTTAAGATCTTGTTGTTTAGTGGTAGTACATGTATATGTATAAGTTTGTTGTTCAATATGTAATATCAAAATTTGTAACAACTCATGTTGTAATTACGTGTTGAATGATGAACATATGTTGTATGGTTTTATTATTGTTCATGTGCATGTGCTACTATTATTTCCTTCTAACTACCTTGATTTTCTTCTTCTTAGCCTAGTGTGGGGTGTTTAAATTGGGATTCTCATTAAGGTGAGGTTTCAATTTGGATGTCACAGATTAGATTAAGTTTTAGAAAATCCAGGGATGTCACAGTTTGTGCCATGTATCATAACTCGTATCACATGAAGATATTCTATTAAACTTACTTATAGAAATAAAATGATATAAAATGTGTATCGCCTTTGCATTTAATTGATCTTGCTTTATCGTATTTGGATCCCATGTTGCATATTCTATTGTGGCAAGTACATAGGGTGTAGATACCATCCTCCAAAGGTCCAAGCTAATACCTTGGAAGTAAAATTGCATCCTTCTCATCCAATAAGTGTAGTTGCTTCTATAAAAGGGTGGTGGCCGGCTCACATAGATTCCTTCAAGGTTGAGGTTGTGTAGTACACCATCCCCCATTCTTCAAGACATGTTATGGATCCTTGAAGATCTGCTTTGATACTAATTAAAATATCTAAAGGGGGTGAATAGAGCTTTTGATACTTTTAAAGTTAATTGAAACAATTAAAGCACTCAACCAAAGAACGAGGGGGAAATAAGGAAGACACTTTGGTTTAGAGTGGTTCTAACCTTTGAATCAAAGGTTGTCAGTCCACAACCCAATTGTTTCCAATTGGGATTTGAAAGTGATTTATTTATTACCTCACAAGGATGATACATAAAATACAATCACATTCCACTCAAAGTATCCTTCACCTTGAAGTAGCCTCAACCCCCTTGAAGCAGTCTTCTTGAAGTAACCACGAGCAATCCTTGGAGTAACCTTCACTACCTTGAAGTAGCTCCACCACCTTGAGATAGCTTTCACCTAGAAGTAGATCCAACCTCCTTTGAAGAAACCATCTTGAAGTAGTATCAAGCACACCTTGGAGTATCCTTCACTTGTTGAAGTATCTCCAAGAAACCTCCTTCCAAAACCCTCCAACCCTAGGAGTAGTCAAGGAGAACAAAATACAATATAGAAGAAATAGATTGGAAGAAAGAAAATACTTATCCAATGAAGTACAATGCTTTGATCCTATATCAAGTGTTTCGATCTCCTATCCACTTAGGATGGATGTAGCTATATGTGGTGGCTAGGAGATTGTAATTATATGACACAACTCTAGAGAACAAGGATGAAGATGGCAAGTGAATTCTAGATTTGTTGCTCTCAATAAAGGATGCTCAAGTGTAGCTTAGATATTGTGTATGCAAGTGGTAATTTGGGTGTCCTAAGACCTCTCCTATTTATAGGAATGGTTTACAAGTGATTAGAGACGTTTTAGGGAGTGTCTATAGTGTTCTTAGTGCTTAACTAGTCGTTAGGTGTACATTAGTTGGCTAGCAATTGCTAATTTGTTCGTGCTTGAAAAGAACAATCCAGAACCCTGCTAGGTCAACAATTTGGTCAACTGAACTGTGTCTCAGTCAAGATTTTCTTCGACCGATCATGTGTTTAAGGAAAAAGTGTTGCAACGTCTATTTCCAAATTCTAACTACCAACTGCTCAGTCTAACAGTCACAAGCTTTAGACTGAAGCTTACTCAGTCGAGATTATTTTCGAGCGAAGACTATTTTAGATCACAATTGTGTAAGTTGTTGAACAGTTCTCTCAAGTTCGACTGAGGTGGTTCTTGGTCAACAAGAACTTTAACCGAGTGTGTCTCAGTCGATAAATTCTTTTACTGAGGGTGTCCCTATTTTAGACTTTTGAATCACATATTGAGTGTGTGTTACAATGTGTGTTGGTGACTTGAACTTGGGGGGGGGGATCTATCTAAGGGTTATAAGTGGGTAGGGAAGATATAACGCTTAATTTACATGATGTCTAAGTACTTGTACATTATATTTTTGTTCATGTGTTTACATTTGAGTATAATCATGAACATTTATACAATTAGGCACATCTGATCTTCAATTCGCATTGATGTTCTTCTTCCCACTTAGTAGGATTTCCTTATTTCTTTGAATCCAGAAATTCTCAAATAACATGTTAGATCCACAAGTGTGAAATTTTTGTCATCATCAAAACAAAGTGTATATTAATGTCCAATTTATCCAACAATATCCCTCTTTTTTGAAGATTACAAAAATTTCTAAAATATAATCAAAATTATTTGAATGAGATGAGTTTCATACCTGAGATGAAGAGTATTTTCTTGTTTTCATAAAATGTGTGCTAATTATTCCTAAAGAGATATGGAACATAGTATCTTCCTCTTAAGGAATATATCATCAATTAATGTTAAGCAAGAGAACATGAAACTCATTTATTTTGTTTTATATTATTTCTTCCCCTTTGTCATTTAAAAAAGATAGCCATATAAGCAAGTTAATCCCCCTGAATGAGATACTCCCCCTCAATATGATACAAAAGATGCAAAACAAAGTGATAGAAACTGTCCAATGAAAGCCACAAGTCAAGAACCGAGATGAATTTCTCAACCATTTGCAAGGGATGTTAACCCTGGAAATGGTATGAGATTCCTTTAAGCTCATGGTGGGATCAATAATTGCATTTTTATATTAATTTTTCAACCATTTACAAGGGATGTTAAGCCCTGAAATGGTATGAGATTTCTTTAGGCTCATAGTGGAATCAATAAATGTATCTCTAACCATTATAAGGGATGTTAAGCCCAAATTGGTGTAGAGAATCCAATTAAGAGCAAAAAAATATACATCATATCCAAGAATTTTTGTGAGCTCCCCCTTAATATCATAACAGAAGTGAACTTAAAAATACTTAGGTATTTTAAATCATAACTATATTTAAAATTAGTTAATTAAGTGTGACTATGAGTTAATTTTTATAAGCAATCTTGTTTCTTGCACTTTCTAAAAATATTTCTCTTATTCTAAGTATTTAACATGATGAGAACATTACAAATTTAATATACCAATGTTGGGTTCAAGTGAATGATTTGATTTACAAATAAGCACTTTTGTCAGGCTTATCTTTGGTCAACCATGACTTCGACCGGGGCACCCATCAGTCGAACAGCTTTTCAATCGCGAGGCATTTCTGCAGATATCCCATTAATGCAGCTTTATTCTTAGAATGAACCAAGATCTAACATTTTCTTTTATATTAGCATAAATGAGCAATCAACCTTATGTATATTTACATACATTTGATGATGTCAATTCTTAGCCCATGTTTCATAAATCATATCTAAATATATTTCTTCTCATTAAACCATAATGCCATTCCATCATGCCCATATAGTTCCAATGTTTTTCTTTTAGGTCTAGGACCTGAATTTTATTCATTGGTTTTAGTAGGCTCATTTTTAAATAATTAAATTTTTTAGGATATGACTAAATCTTGTTGTGTATAATAATCATTAATGTATACTTATAAACCTTAGATTCTTCGTTTGATTATTTCAAAATAAAGCCTTTTTGTGACGAGGTCAATATTGTCTTTACCCTCTTTTGTTAAGGATAGAAATCACATGGAGCCAAATAGATTAAATGAGTTATAGTGAGCAAAAATTTTAGTTGAAGATAAATCTAACTTTTTATTGTCTAGAATACACAAATTTCATATTTATCAAAAAAAATTAGGTAATGATTCAAAGCAAATTTTCTTGTGTGAACTATCTTTTTATGCCATGACCAATTTATTTTTTCAATTAACGTCCATAGTGTTAATAAGTTTACAATTTCCTTTATCAACAACTTTGATGTTTTTCTATGAATCATAACCATTGTTATAGTACTTATGTGTAGTTCTTTGACACATAGCACATTTAAAATTTGTACCAACATCACTTATGCCAATAGTTTTACCTTTGAAATTTTCTTTACATGTGAACAATAATTTTACCTTTTCTCCAAGTGTGTGAAAATCTTTTTTTTTCATGTGCCTTTTAGAGTAGCTTTAATAGACCATCCAAACATGCAAAGTAGGAAAGTTTTTGTCCCATATAATGGTCCATTTGGTTAGGAGCATTACTATAAACATTTTATCATTTCAACTACTTGGGACAATTTAATATGAAGAGATTAGTATAGATTTAAGTCACCATATTTGATTGTAATTGAATAATTTTGTTTTCAAGAAGCAGTTGTGACATAACTATCTTTAGTCGATCTTTTCTTTGACTGGAAGAGTTCTCGGTCAAGCATTTTGTCGACCGAGATGAAGTTCTGTGCACTTTCAGTAAATTAAACATTACTAATGTAAACATATCATCCCATTATTTTTGGAAAACACAATTAAACAATTAAAATATACAAAGATATACAAGTTTAAGATTAATTTAGTTGAGATAAGACATTATAAATTTCAAGGCAGAGTTTAGGTCAAATCTCGACTAATATGTCCAACATTTCTAAGATGGGGTTTTTGGAACCCAAACCAAGTCAACATCCTTTTTCTTGTATAGGCAAGAGAATAGATAATGTCCAAGACATAAATAGTAATGACAGCAAACAAAATCAATTTCATTTCTCTTCTTAGCTAGATTGTCTTTAGGCACATATATGACCTTGGTTTTGGGTTTCTATATCTTTCTAGCTCTAGGTTTTTTATAAGATTTATCTTTGGGTACATAACCTAGTCCTCTCCTCCCAATTTGACCAGAAGAGTCCTTTAGAACTTTATCAAGAATGTCTTTTTTTTCAAGCTACTAATATCTTTTTGCAACTTGGAAATTTCATCTACTTTCTTTTTAATGTCTGAATTTTCTAGATCTAGATTAGATAACAAATTATCTATTTCTTTAACAAAAGCATCATAATCTGAATGAGTACATAGAATAGGTTGAGTTTGAAGATCATTTATCTTAGCAAGCAATTCAATCTTTTCTCGGCAAAGAAAATCATTGTTGGTTTCTAGAGCAAGAAACTTAATATTGCAATCAATAATATATTATTTCAAATTAGCTTTTTCAGACATAAGACTTTCCTTTTCAAAAGTAAGATCATTCAATTTATCATACAAATCTTCATTAGTTCTTGTAAGCCTTTTCAATTTCCTTTTACAATCAATATATTTATCATGTAATTCTTCAATAGTAGTGACTAATTCTTCTTTAGATAGATCAAGAAGACTTATCTCATTTTCTTCTTCATTTTTTGTTGCAATGAAACATCTTACCGTGTCTTCTTTGATCATGAGACATTCCGCTTCCTCCTCACTTTTGCTATCATCGCTTGAGTCATCCCAAGCTGCTTTGTAGCCTTTTTTTCCTTCTTGAGAGAAGATTTCTTTCCCTTCTTGACTTTGGAACACTCATTTTTTAAATTTCCCTTCTTACCACATTGAAAGCACCTAAGGGAAGAAGAGGAAGAAGTAGAAGAATTTTTGTTAGTTTTAAACCTTCTATATTGCTTACCATTTACAATGAGTGCCTCTTCTTCACTATCTTCTCCACTTGTTTCATTGCTTTATTTAGTTGATGCCCTAAAAGCAATGTCCTTCCTTTTCTCCTTCTTATTTTGGCTTCTAATCTTTCTTCTTCTTCAAGAGTTACCTCATGGGTCCCTAGATTGCCAATGAGTTGCTCCATCTTCATTGTGGTGAGATCATTAGCTTCTTCGATGGCTGTCACCTTTGGCTTATATCTTGGAGATAATGATCGAAGAATGTTGTACATTTGATCTTATTCACTTATATATTTGCCTAATGCACTTAAATTGTTAACAATGGAAGAAAATCTTGCATACATTTCACTAATAGATTCATTAGGTAGCATGTGATATTGTTCAAACTTTTATTTAAGCATATTGGTTTTGGTGTTTTTAAATTGGGTAGTTCCTTCATGTGTTATGGAATGTTTATGCCACATATCATAAGCCATAACACATGAAGATACTCTATTAAACTCACTTACAAAAATAGAACAATATAAAATTATTACCGCCTTTGCATTTAATTGAACTTGTTTTACCATATTTGGATCCCATGTTGCATATTCTGTCGTGGGAAGTATATAGGGTGTCTATATGTTGGTTGTTTACACTAACGAGTTTCAATCATAAGAATGATCTTTTACTCAACTAGCTATATCCCGCAAGTATACGAGAGTAGTTGTAGTCGAGGTCGAACACAAGGAGCGTTGGTTAGTTAGGCGCAAGAGTTATGATTTTCAATAATCTAGATCATTGTACATAAGATGATTGGATTAGAACAACTAAATTATAGATTTAAAACAAAACAGTAAATTATCACTTAAGAAATGTTAAGACTCAGATTTGGAAGGATCTTAGACTTAGGATTTCACTATCACATCATAGCTTATATTAAAATATGAATTTAAACATGTTAATTAACTTGCAAAGGAGGTTTGTAGTCATCACTCACCTCCCAGTGAAGTAATGACGATTCTAACTCCATACATCACTCTCGTGTATGTATTTCATTTTGAATCACAAACCTTGCTCCTCAACTTAATATTAGCCATTCTCGCGGTCAAGGACAAGTTGCCAAAAGAGTAACACCATACTCTCAAACACATCTTCTCAGATTATGAAAGAAAGCATAAAACATGCAAGTATGACGGCCAATCACACAAATAAGCATTTCAGATCTGAAACAACTCTTGGAACATGCAAGAAACTAACATTTAGTACGAAATTCATATGTTCATACAAGCTATGACATGGGAGTTACTCTCCCATGTCCAAGATTCGGATTCTACTCGTCCATGATCATGTATTGTAGAAATGCTATAGAATTTTCAGAGTTTAACATGGTTTAGAGAAGGAAAAGCTAGGAGAATTGAAAGTGTAACCCAAGAGAAGTAGAATTCCATCTTGGGGATGAAATTCCACTCCTAAAGTTGCTCCAAAATAGACTGGATCCTCTCCCGAGAAGTTGCACGAACTTGGGGAAGCTTGGTTGCACCTTGGAGAAGACAATGGAGAAGAAGAGAAGAAGAAATGGTCTCCTTTCCCAAGAAACCACCCTTGACCTCCTCAAAATTTCTCTCCTCTGCTCTAGGCTTCCTCTAGGATGAAGGAACGTTCATAAATGACCAGGCATAATTACCCATTAAGTTCCCACTTCGTTTTAAACAAAAACTCGTATTTTTCAAAATGTTGAAACTGCCAGGTGCACGCCGTACAAATTTCCAAAAACTTTCAATTTGCTCCAGAATGCACTGTGCATGTCGTGCACTGAAGAAATGCACGTCGTGCAACTTTCCAAAAACTTTTAGCTCCCAGGTGCATGGCGTGCGTTGAAGAAATGCACGCCGTGCAACTTTCCAGAAACTTCCATCTCTCAGGTGCACGCCGTGCAATTGCGTGCACGCCATGCAACTTTCCAGAAACTTTGGTCTGCCTGACGCTCCCAGGTGCAAGGCGTGCACTTTTGGTGCACGGCGTGCATTTCTGGTGCACGGCGTGCACTTGGATGTTCTGGGCTGTTGTGTATTCTGCTCATAAATTTTAGCGTGTAGGTCCGAATTACATGCCGTAAAAAGTGGTATTTGCATAGTTTCGAACCCCAAAACATGTATATACTTGAGGAGTGATCCAATAAGAGATAATATGATATATTCCTCATCATTTCATTGCAAAATATAGTACCTACAATCCAAACCATGAGACAAGTAAAAATAGCTAAAAATATAGAATCTAGCATGAACGAGAGTGATAATTGAGTCAAAACAACATGGATATGCAACCAAACATGATCCAAAAGATGATATGATTTGTGCACATCACTATACCATCCTCCAAAGGTCCAAGCTAATCCCTTAGAAGTAAAATTGCATCCTTATCTTCCAATAAGTGTAGTTGCTTTCATCAAAGGGTGGTGTCCATCTCACGTAGGTTCCTTCAAGGTTGAGGTTGTGAAGTACACCGCCCTCCATTCTTCAATACTTATTATGGCTCCTTGAAGAGTTGCTCTGATACCAATTGAAAGATCTAGAGGGGTTAATAGAGCTTTTGATACTTTTAAAGTAAATTGAAACAATTAAAGCACTCAACTAGAGAAGGAGGGGGAAACAAGGAAGACACTTCAGTTTAGAGTGGTTCCAACCTTTAAATCAAAGGTTGTCAATCCACTACTCAATTGTTTCCAATTGAGATTTTGAAAGTGATTTATTTTATTACATCACAAGGATGTTACATAAAATACAATCACCTTCCACTCAAAGTAGACTTTGCCTTGAAGTAGCCTCAACCCCCTTGAAGTAGCCTTCTTGAAGTAACCACGAGCAATCCTTGGAGAAGCCTTCACCACCTTGAAGTAGCTCCACAACCTTGAGATAGCCTTCACCTAGAAGTAGCTCCAACCCCCTTTGAAGCAGCCTTCTTGAAGTAATATCAAGCACACCTTGGAGTAGCCTTCGGTTTTTGAAGTAGCACTAAGCAACCTCCTTTCAACAGCCTCCAACCCTAGGAGTAGTCAAGGAGAACAAAATACAATATAGAAGAAATAGATTGGAAGAAAGAAAATACTTATCCAATGAAGTACAATGCTTTGATCCTATATCAAGCGTTTAGATATCATATCTACTTAGTATGGACGTAGCTATATGTGGTGGCTAGGAGATTGTAACTATAGGACACAACTCTAGAGCACAAGGATGAAGATGGCAAGTGTAATGTCCCATGATTTGAGGCCTTGGATAACATGATCTTAAAAGGAATGATTGAACTACCCATGTCACCAAGGTGCACCTCCTTTTCTGGGAGCCCATCACTAAAGAACTCCATAGTTAAGCATGTTCAGCTTGGACTAGTACTAGGATGGGTGACCTGTTGGGAAGTTGACCCCAGCTTGCACGTAAGGAAAAAGTGTGCAGTTAAGGCTAGTGGTGGTTTGTGGGGCCCATCGTCATTCTTGAAACTCTACTAGAGCCTAGGTCAGCGGGCCTAGGCATTACAAATGGTATAAGAGCCAATTCCCCTCCAATAGGTGGGGCCCACATGGGCATGTGGCATTCCAGTCTTGAGTCATGTGGTCCAGGCATGTAGGAAAGGGATGTCCATGGTGACGTAGCCACCCTTGCACTGGTATTCCGTGATCAGGAGTTGGGTGTCCATGGGTCATTCTAGGTCTGAACTGAAATGGGGAAATATTATGAGGCCATATAGTTGAGCCTTGATGAGGACGTCAAGAGTCTAAGTGGGTGAGATTGTAACATCCCAGGATTTGAGGCCTCAGATATAATGATCTTAAAAGGAATGATTGGACTACCCATATCACCAAGGTGCACCTCCTTTTTAGGGAGCCCTTCACTAAAGAACTCCAAAGTTAAGCGTGCTTGGCTTGGAGTAGTACCAGGATGGGTGACTTGTCGGGAAGTTGACCCCAGCTTACGCGTGAGGAAAAAGTGTGCATTTAAGGCTAGTGGTGGTCTGTGGGGCTAGTCTTCATTCTTGAAACTCTACTAGAGTCCTGCAAGAGATTTATTTTATTCCATCTTTCCAATTTAGTAATAGCAGAACTAATTATTTTTTATTAAATGACAAGCCATGGATCCTGAAATATTGGGATAATGTCTCTGACCTTTCGGTCTCTCTTGATTGGGGGTTACTGGGAGGCGGGGTCGTTACATTTGAGTGTCTAAAAAGACCTTAAAGTCTAGTATTAATAACCTATTGAAAAGAAAAGAAAATGTTGAATCTGAAATTAGATTATATTTGGTTTGTTTTAGGGTTAATTCGAGTATTAATAACCTGTTGAAAAGAAAAGAAAGGTCAAATCTGAAATTAGATTATATTTGGTTTGTTTTAGGGTTTTAATCCATGAATATATGGTAATATATGTAGAAACCCTAATAGGGTAAAGAAGGAAATTAACTTGAATAATCCAAATTATTTGGGATAATGATGTTATTTATTTATCCTAAGCCTATTAGGAGGAATATGACAAGTTAATTAGGGTTTATACTTAGATTTGTTGAATTAGGGTTTATAGTATCAATAATGAAGATAAATCCTAATGAAACCCCAAAAGGAAGTAGGAAACCCTAGGAAGTGAGTTCATATGAGTGTAATCTGAGGAAGTGAATAGTAATTAAATTATATGATGATTTCAAGATCATTGCTTGTGTGAACTGCCTGCTTGCCTGGATATTTCTTTACTTGGATTATTGATTAGCTTGTTGAATTGACTGAACAGGTATGTGGTTATTTATGAATAATCTATCTAGTTTCATGAAGTTTCCTCGAATGAAGTTTCCTCGAGTGTTTATTTATGCAATCCTATTTAATCACTATGATTATCACAATTAAGTATATATGTGTATTCTCAAACCTACATGCCACCCTGATGTAAGTTGCAAGACCAAGCCCCAGAGGGAAGGTCTGAGTTGGTTAAGCCCTGGAGGGAAGACCATTGGGCACCATGAGAGGTGACCCCAGGAACCAAGCTCAGGATGGAGAAGGTGGCCTTATGTCCCTTGCAAGGACAAAACTCTATGAGAGGGTAATCCAGGGTTTAGGGCAAAAGCAGTTGAGAATGTCACATTCAAAATGTAATTTGGATTATTAATAACTTATTTGTGATAATTATGTTGTTAGAAACTATTTGTGAAAATTTTGATTGTCCCCCACATACCGGTATAGAAATATACTGACCAACATTTTGAATGTCGGCATTTTAGGTACAATCATTAAAAAGGACAAATAGTAAATTGAAACATTGTGAAGGTACAAATAATTAATTCAAGGAGGATTAGATAGATAGACTCCATCTGTGGATAGAAGTCTAGAAATCCAAAAAATTTACAAGATATGGAAGAGATTTATTTTATTCCAGCTTTCCAGTTTAGTAATACTAGAATTTAATAATTATTTTTGATTAAATGTCAAACTGTGGATCTTAAATATTGGGATAACATCTCTGACCTTTCGGTCTCCCTTAATTGGGGGTTACTGGGAGGCGGGGCCATTACATTTGGTATCAGAGCCTATTCCCCTCCAGTAGGTGGGGCCCACATGGGCATGTGGCATGCCAATCTTGAGTCGTGCGGTCCAGGCATCTAGGAAAGGGTTGTCCATGGTGACATAGCCACCCTTGCACTGGTATTCCGTGTTGGGGAGTTGGGTCTCCATGGGTCATTCTGGGTATGCACTGAAATGGGGAAATATTATGAGGTCATATAGTTGAGCCTTGATGAGGATGTCAAGAGTCTAAGTGGGGGAGATAGTAACATCCCAGGATTTGAGGCCTCGGATATAATGATCTTAAAAGGAATGATTGGACTACCCATATCACCAAGGTGCACCTCCTTTTTAGGGAGCCCATCACTAAAGAACTCCAATGTTAAGCGTTCTTGGCTTGGAGTAGTACTAGGATGGGTGACCAGTCAGGAAGTTGATCCTGGCTTGCACATTAGTGTGGAAACAGTGTACAGTTAAGGCTAGTGGTGGTTTGTGGGTCCATTCTAGGGCTGAGCATCGGTCCAAAATCGGACCGGACCGGACCGAATCAGACCAGACCGCAGACCGTATTTCAATAATATATGGACCGCAGACCGGACCGTTTCAAGGTAGGACCGGACCGGGACCGGACCATTTTGTGCTAGGACCGGACCAGACCGTTTGGACCGTAATCAGCCTTTTTTACATGTTTTACAACTTATTTAATTGTACAAAGTTGATAATCTTAGTCACTTCTAACAATTATATAACTTTAGTATCAAACATTTATACTAGTAGTGCTTATATATGTACTTTATTTGTAGCTATTATAGAATACACCTTTAAATATATATGAATTTTATACAAAATTTAATCTGCGGTCCGGACCGGACCAGACAAGACCGAAGACCGAACTTATCGAAATTCCCGAACCACGGACCGGACAGATCTCAAAATGGACCGGACCGGACCGAATTAAGCAGTCTGGTCTGGTTTTGCGGTCTGGACCATTATTTGCTCACCCCTAGTCCATTCGTCATTCCTAAAACTCTACTAGAGCCTTGGGTAGTGGGACCGAGTGTTACAGTAAGTGAATTCTCTCTTTATTGCTCTCAATAGTGGATGCTCAAGTGTAGCTTAGATATTGTGTATGCAAGTGGTGATTTGGGTGTGTTATGGCCTCTCCTATTTATAGGAATGTTTTACAAGTGATTAGGGACATTTTAGGGAGTGTATATAGTGTTCTTAGTGCTTAAATAGTCGTTAGGTGTACATTAGTTGGCTAGCAATTGCTAATTTGTTCGTGCTTGAAAAGAACAATCCAGAATCATGCTCAGTCGACAATTTGGTCGACCAAATTGTGTCCCAGTTGAGATTTTCTTCGAACGAGCATGGGTTTAAGGCAAAAGTGTTGCAACAACTATTTCCAACTCCCAACTACCAACCACTCAGTCTAACGGTCACAAGTTTTAGATCGAAGCTTACTCGGTCGATATTATTTTCGACTGAAGACTATTTTAGAGCACAATTGTGTAAGTTGTTGAACAGTGCTCTCAAGTTCGAACGAGGTGGTTCTCGGTTGACAAGAACTTAGACCAAGTGTGTATCGATCGACAAATTCATTGACCGAGGGTGTCCCTATTTTAGACTTTTGAATCACCTACTGAGTGTGTGTTACAATGTGTGTTGGTGACACTAACTTTGGGGGGAAATATATATAAGGGTTATAAGTGGGTCGGGAAGATCTAACGCTTGATTTACATGATTTCTAAGTACTTGTGCATTATATTTTTGTACAAGTGTTTATATTTGAGTACAATCATGAACATTTATACAATTAAGCACATTTGATCTTCAATTTGCATTGATCTTCTTCTTCCCACTTAGTAGGATGTCCTTATTTCTTTGAATCATGAAATGCTCAAATAACATGTTAGATCCACAAGTGTGATGTCTAAGTACTTGTGCATTATATTTTTGTACAAGTGTTTACATTTGAGTACATTCATGAACATTTATACAATTAAGCGCATTTGATCTTCAATTTGCATTGATCTTCTTCTTCCCACTTAGTAGGATTTCCTTTTTTCTTTGAATCCTGAAATGCTCAAATAACATGTTAGATCCACAAGTGTGAAATGGTTTTCATCATCAAAACAAAGGGTATATTAATATCCAATTTAGCCAACACACTTTTGAAGATAGGATAAGAAATGAATTTTTGGGATGCCTAGCATGTCAACAACTCATGTTCCTTATTCCACTCGGTGACCAAGATGGTGCACCAGGTTCTTTCTCTTCCATGTGGAAAGAGTAGAGGACGGTGAAATATGTGTGGATTCTTAGAGACCATGCTCTACAAGATGACAACAAGTTTTTTTAGTGCCCAATCCATATCTTGTTCTTCTTATTTATCCCTACTTCTTGTTTTGTATCTAGATCTAGAGGATCGATATTCACTATCATATGACGAGCTACTTATTGGACAAGTATTGTGCCCAAAGGTATCAATGGTATCCCCTCTGGTGTCTTTTATTCACTAACATTTTATAGCTTTAACAGATCTAATGTCTTGGGAAGAAAAAGAAGAAGTTTTTATTATTCCATTGCACCACCCCCCCCTAAAACCCAACAAATGAATACACTGCGATCAAGGAATGTGATTATGAGCAGCAAGACTGGAAATAGAGGATACCTCTGAATCTCTTGATGTTTTGGGTTAGCTTGTTTAGGAAGGGAAATGGTGGTTACATGATGTGACTTAAGTGTGATGTCGACTTTGGCATCTAAAAACATGATGCCTTCATTGGTACACTCAACCATTAACTTGTAGTGTCCACCCAACTCATGGATCCAGCTAGTGAATGGGTAGTATGACATCTCATATGACTATTGTAGGGTCTTGGTCTATCTAGGAAAGGTCGTCGTAGTGAACCTATTTTACTAGAATCTAGAACTTGAGTCTCACATGGTCATTAATGTTAGATAGGGACTTGAACTAGTGAGGGGTTGGCACAATGGATGCTACTAGGATAGGGGCACATTGGCGGACGGTGAAAAGAAAATGTTTCTCTAAGAAAGAAAAAATTATTCACAAAATGAAATGTACAAGTTGATGTGTTAGAGATTTGCAAATACCACCTAGAGGAACTAGAATGATTGACCTTGTTATTAACCTATTTCCATGGTTCATTTTCATTCGCCAGGCTCACCACTATCCCATGGAAGGTTTGAAGTCAAGGAGGATGAACTTTGTGATTCTTTGGGAAGGATTGGAGGGGGTAGAGTAGATAGAAAGGTTGATTTAGCTAGTTTGTAAACCAACACAACAAGGGGGGACAGTAGTCTTTGATTGTTCATTTATGTCTTTGTTAAAAAAGTCATCTTTATTTAAAATTGAAAAAATATATAATAGGTATTGATGATGTGTGTGTAATTGTTTATACACTATGATAGATCTACAAAGAGACAAATATATTATGTCTTTAAATGAAATTAACCCACTTTTTCAGAGGACTCCAGGAGAACCTTTTAAGTATATGATAAGAGGTTTTGTATAGAATAATTGGCATATGTTATAAATTTTGATTGGAATTTTTTAATGGTTGTTTTGGATTACTTGAATTAGTGGTGGAGTCAGGATTTTAAAGTAGGTAAGGCACTAGTGGAAGAAGTTATTTTAACCACAATATTTTTTAAATTGGTATGGTAGTCTATTATACGTTGGAACCTATTGAATCAATTTTGGCTAGGCTAGGTGAAACTAGTATCAGTTACTATCGACAATCTGAGTTAGTTTCAGGTTTAGATAAGAGGACAAATTAGTTTTGAGTTATAGTCATAATCCATATATGTTTCAGGTTTGGACAAATCTGGGTCCTGGTCAGTACTGGGTAGACTACTGAAACATCTAGATTGCATGGAATTCTAACACATCTACCTTAGGGTATTCACTAATATGCATGAATCGGTGAGCCTGATGTCATTTCATTCAAAAAAGTTGGTTTCAAATTCCTATTTGACTATCTGGGTCGGTTCTAGGTTCAGAGAACCAAATTGAATTCAGGTTCTAGTCGATACAATGTTCTACTTTTCACTATTTGGGTTAGTTCTTGGTTTAGACAACTTCAGGGCCAACTAGTAAAGATCTAAGTTATGTAGAATAGGAACTTTGACATACCTAACCTATATCCTAATAAATATATGGGTCTGAGTCTGTTAATTAAATAGATTGGGCCAGTTTTAGGTTCTAAATTTAATAATGTGGGTTGGTTCTAATTTGGACTAAGTGACTAAACTCTAGGTCTGAGTTATTTGTGAATTTGTTTATCATAAGATCTGGCTAGCCTTCTATGACCAGTAATAGACCCAAACTTGGATCCAAAACTTGGACAACCTTAAAAAAATTATATATTCTAATTTGGTAAATTTACATCGATTTTGGATTGATTGAAATCCATGACTAGGTTGGTTTCAAGATTTTCAATCCATGACTAGGTTGGTTTCAAGATTTTAAATTTCACAATTTAGTTCGGTTCATAATTGAATAGAGTGACCACGACCTACTCTGATTCGATTCCAGATTTGGTCACCTTCTCTTCCCTAAAACTACTACAGTATATGTAGAATAAAACCCTAATATATAACAGTTCTAGTCAAAGGTGTGGGGCTCCATTTCTAGTTTTCAAAAATAACAACCAATCTAACTTAATGATTTATTTTCAAGTACCATCTTGGGTGAGTCACATGCCTAACCATGCCTTTGAGTGGCTTTGACACTAATTGTTAGGAGTTATGTTGATCGGAAATGGGTTCGTGGATGAATGATAAAGAAAGAAGCAAACATAGAGGAAAATTTTGCATGAAGAAGTTGAATCTTGATACTATGGCATAGACTGATAGATTAAGTTTGATATGGAATTTATGATATGTGTATGATACATATATATGTCAGAGAGAGAAGTTAAGCTAGGATACACTCAAGTGTACTAGATACACAATATTTTCAAATCATTTTCTATCATGAAAAATTATTTTAGAAATTTGAACCATTATCTTCTTAAATATCTTATGAATAGCCTATATATAAAATTTGAGCTCATTTTTTTGGAAAATATAAGTAATTATATTTCCCAAATCCATAGGGGACAAAGATTACAAACTACATACAGACATATTGTTTACAAAAGGAAGGTGATGAATCATCACAGTGTGATTGAATCACTAAGGAGGCTATCTATAAGAGTTACTTGAATTCCCAATTCCTATCAATGATAGAAGAAACACCTTTTAGTCTACATTTATAGTTGTTGTAAAGTATACATGGAAATTGGTCAATCCTAATAAGATTGATGTAGAAAATATCCACATAGTGTGCGAGTATTAAAGTGCCTTTCTTGAGGATATCCCTAGGCTATCACTCAATTGTGATATTAAATTTCTATTGAGTTAGCATCGTGTAACCCACCTATTTCTTGAGAACTTGATTGTGATATAGAATTTTCTATGGGGTTATCTCTGGGTACTGTACCAGTTTCTCAGACACCTTACATTAAATGGCTCCTATCAATTTGATTGAACTCAAAAGGTATTCGCAAGAATTTCTAGACAAGGGTTTTATCCACCGTGGTTCATTCCTTTGGGGAGCACACATACGGACATACAATTTACAAAAGGAAGGTGATGAATCATCACAGTATTGTGATTGAATCACTAAGGAGGCTAACTATAAGAGTTACATGAATTCCCAATTCCTAACAATGATAGGGGAAACACCTTTTACTTTATGCTTATAGTTGTTGTATAGAAGATTCATCTCCTTCTCTAGTCTACTAAAGATAGATAGGGAATCTTGGCTTCCTCCTCCATGATTTCTATTGTTCCTTTCCATCCAGGTGAGATGAACACATCCAGTGAGAGACTATAATTCAATAATGTTGTTGTTCTTGGATCTGCTACCAATGTTTCTAAGACAGGCAAGAAGGGAATCGGTGCTTCTAATGTTTAATTTCAGTTGATGTTTACATCATATATATCTCTAGAATTTGCATGTATTACCATATGATTGATTACTTTTATCAACTTTTTGACATAGATAGAAGTAAGGGTTTATCACCAAGCTCCATCTGTTAATTATTTCTAGTGTAAGAAGGAAGTTCTTGAGGGTTCTGTAAGTATTAAGGCTCCAACATGGCTGATGCATAGGTAACGATAGATTCTCATAGGTGTTATCCACTATAAGATTCTGACGGAAGCTATTCCATAAGGAGCTATCATCAGTATTACTTAATTTTTACCAGAGATCCACCATTCTATGCAAACTTCTAGAAAACCTCCCCTATAACTAGAGTTAAGGAAGAGATTCATGTCATATCTTCTACTCATCCACGAGATCCATGTGTCATATTCATATAGGATTTTCCTAATTTTCTTCAAAGCATAGGAATTAGCTAGATCTTCAAGTTGTCTAAGTTTCGGCCGCCAAGGTGGGATGGATAATATAACTTGGACCTTCTAGTAGGATGCATTGGACTTCCCTGGATAAAATCTGACATAAGGATCTCCATTCTCAACAAAGATGATTTAGGTATCTCACCTTGCCTCATCTAATAGTTTATTAGTCCCATGGCACAATATTTAATCAGAATAATTTGACTTTCCATTGAAATTTTGGAACTTGGACATATGGTAGTCATGTCTCTCGATTGATAAAGTTAGTCTTTGAAATGTTTCCTTCTTAGATTTCCTCCAATAATAGGGAATCCAAGATACTTAGTAGGCCATTCACCTCTTTAAATACCCATGCTTTCAATCAGTGCATCTTTATTCCAATAGGAAGTTGATAGGAATATGTGAGTTTTAGAAGCTTTACATTGCATGCCAAATTCTCTCCCAAAATCTTGGAGAAGAATTTTGAGGGTGTTAAGTCTATGTTGTCTTTCTTCAATGAAAATGAGCACATCATCAGAAAATGGGAGATGACTGAGAGCTTTCATTCTCCTTATAGGATAGGATTTGATTCACCTCTTCTCTACTGAGTCATTCCATGGAAATGGTAAATATCAAAGGTGATAATGTATCACCTTGCCTTAAACCAATTTAACTCTTGAAGAAACCAACCAAAGAACCATTGAGAATAAGTGAGAAGGAAGGTGTACCAATGCACTACTTAATCATATTGATCCATTTATCATAGAATCCTAAACTTTGTAGACAATTCCATAAATAAGACCAGCGAATAGAATCAAAGGCTTTGGTGATGTACAACTTGACACAGGTCATAGGAGGGATATTCTTCACACAAAAATTGATTGTGAATTCATCCATTATCATAGATAAGTTTTTAATACTTCTTCCTTGGATGAATGCTCCTTGATTGGAAGAGATCAGCTTGGGAAAAATAGTGGAGAGTCTGTGAGTGATGATCTTGTTGGGTATAGAATAGCATGAAATGGGCCTAGAGTCAGCAGGTGATGCGACAAAATCTTTTTTTGGGAATAAGAGCAAGGAACACATGGTTGACTTGGCGGACCATGTTTACTTACTCATATACCCAATTTACATCTTTAGCTAGATCGTCTTTGATTTGATTGTAGTTTTCTCTATAGAAGAACCCATTGAATTCAGGACCTAGGCTCTTGTTGGGGCCAATACTCCAAACAACATCATTGAGCTCATTGACATCAGGTATCTTATAGAACAAAGAATTATCTTGTTCATTAACTGTGTTGATCCAAGCATAAACAAAAGCTTGCACATCTACTTTTTCCTGGTTATAAAGACTATCAAAGGAAGAAAGAGTTTCCTTATCTATATTCTTCTCATCTTTCACATAAATGCCATGAGAATCAAATAACTCAGTAGTAGAGTTAATATAATCCCTCCTCTTAATAATGATGTGATATAATTTAGTATTCCTATCACCGTTTGTGACCCAATCTAGTCTACTTTTTTTCCAGTAATGTTTTTCTTGAGCCTTAGCAAGCATCTCCAATTTGTTGTAGGTGATCTTTTCAACATCTATGAGCTCAGAATCTCATGGGGATCTTCTTAGGATAGTTGTGATATCATCAAGTTCAAACCTTTCTCTAGCAATAATATTCTTGAGGTTGACATACTTCTTCAACCAACTCTTGAGTTGCACTTTTATCTGTTTCAGTTTATGACTAAAACAAAATAAAGGATTACCCAGAGTCTGAGTGTTCCAAGTTCACCTAATGATATCACGATAGCTCTCCCAGTCCATTACAATGTTGAGAAACCTAAAAGGCTTCTTTTTATGGATCAACTCCTTTGTATTGACATTAATGGAAGAATGATCGGAATATACACATGAGATTATCTTTGTCTTTGAACTAGGAAATTTACTCCACCATTCATCATTTACTAATGCATAATCTATTTTGCAAGCAATTCTCTTAGAAACACCTTGTTTATTGTGTCAAGTGCAGAACACATTCCCAATGGTAGGTAATTTAGTAAGACCTACCTTGTCAATTGAGGTACTGAAGGAACTCGTGATGAAAAAAGGGACCTCACGACTACCAGCCTTCTCCTCACACTTCCTAATGTTATTGAAATCACCAATAACAAGCCAAGTCTCAGAAACTGAAGTTGTAAGACATTCCAATTTCTCCCATGATGTAGTTCTCTATTGGATGAGGTTCCTCGCATAGACAATTGTGAGATTAATGAGAACACACCTTGTTCAAGCACTTCATAGTGATTTGTTGATCATCCATGCCATAAGGTATAACATCACCAGATCTAGATTTCCAACCCACATAGATATGATTGTTGGCATATTGGGAATGATTTGATATCCATTTCCAACCACTAGGAAATAGATTCTCTTAATCATATATAACTTGATTTTAGCTTCAACCAGAACAACAATAGAGGCCTTAGCTTCCATTATTGTCCTCCTCACCTCCCTTTTCTTACGTGGTTTCACAGAACCATGTATATTGGTCATAGTGAAGGTCATTAATGACCTCTACTAGATGATCGGGTCTCACATGACCTGTCCACCTTATAAGTCTTGGGAGTCCTATAGGAGATAGGATCCTTTTGAGAATTATTATTAGCTTTCTTGGATCCTTCTCTGATTCAGCATTGTCTTTGTCTTTAGAGGTCCTATTTGGGTTGAACTCCTTATTAGGATATACTCCAGCGTATGGAACTACAGTTGGGATCTTTTCCAATTAGTTGAATCCCCTCCCAGAATTCCATCAATGTCAACCCTAGAATCATTTATAGTATCATCCTTGTATTGTCCATCACCATTGAGATTTTCAGATCTGTTGTTGACCTAGATGCCTTCTTCTTGTGTGGGTTTGTCATTATTTTTGTTCTTTCTACCAAAAATCCTCCATGCTTGAGTGTCGAGTTGCTTCTTTTGGGAAGGAACCTCCTCCATTAGTTTTAGGGGAAATCACAATCATCAAGGCAAAAAACTTTACAGTCATGGCATCGGTTAGGTATGTGCTCATAGTTGATATTGAGGGTTCTCTTATCAGCATATTGACCCAGATCTCAATTGAAGGCTCCTCGTCATCATCAATTTCCATGAGAGCTTGAGAATACCCTAAGGATTCTTGTCTGATTGATATGTAATCAATTCTTAGTAACTTCCCCACACCTCTTCCCACGATACATATAGCTCAAGGAAACCAGTTCCTACCCATGTTAGGTATATTGGTCCAAATTGGGATCGTACTTCAGAAATCTTTTAGGAGGGCATCACCCATCTTGTAATCCTTGATTATAAAAAGTCTATTATCAAACCAACGTGGACCACTATTGATGATGTTCATTTTATCTTTAGCAGAGTTAAAGCACAACAAGAAACATTTGTCTACCTTAGAGAAGATTTCAAAGATGCCTTTTGGCTTCCAAACCCCCCGATCTATGATAGGAAGTGGTAATAGTAAGGTCTCTTACCCATCACATAGAGTATAGGAATATGTTCCAAACATTTCTCCATCACCGCATATGTAGAATCATCAATGGTGACACTTATAAGCCATGCATCTAGAGAAACAAAAGTGATGCATTTGACATTAGTTATGTAAATTGATTTATTATCCTTTGGTGATTGACTTAAAATCATCCAAAGAATCTTAATTTTTTTATTTATCACATATTCATTATATAATTATCATGTATTTATGTATATATGTATATTTCTAAATATATGTATACATATATATAATACAATATATATGTATATCTATATGTGTATGTATATATATACAATATATAATATATAATATATAATATAAATACATGTTTGGGTTTTATTTGAGTGGCTTTATTTATCTACATACGCATATCCCAACACCACATACTTATAATATGCATCATATACACATTATTCAATAATCAAAAAGGCACAAACACCAATTGTACAACATTGGTTATGACCATACTAATGTTATATATGACATACAAACCGATCTTAACCAAAACAACGAGATTAACTAATGCAGAAGTGTATCGTTAGCAGCAGATTACTGAAAATCACTAAAAATTAAAACCATTTACAAAGAGATCCATTCTCAGGAAAACTATTTAAACAAGAACCACAGTATTATATATACATACTGGTCCACATTGTACATTCCATGTACCATCTCTTCTTGAGGAATATGTATGCATCATTACTTTGCTAAACAGCACAAGTAACAAAATCCTTGAAGCATCAAACCAAAATCTCAGATCAATTTATAAAAACACTATCTACTGACTCCTAGGACTTGAGAGTACAGAGATGACACATAGGACTCTATTGACATATGTACAAGCCTGACAGCCAGTATCCCCACCTGGGATATCACTATTGTCCTTGTTGTTACTATTTCTGCTCTTCCCCTACTACAGAGTTTCTGTCTCTTTGTCAGCGTCTACCTAAAAATGTTGGATCCCATGGGGGTGAGACAATTATACAATTGCCCCAGCGAGAGATATAACTCTCTGTCGAAAACATTATTATTGCAGTTTAATAGAAATAAACTGAGCAGTGGGATAGTATATTTCATTAGCAGGAAAATCAGTATCTATGCAGATTAGAGAAACATTCATATTCAAGTATTTCAGCTATAACTTGATAAGGCAGCATGTCTCTTATTCAATATGGAATTGAAGAACATAAGTAACATTTATGTATCCAGGACATGCTAAGCAAGATAACATCAACCAGTGGTTCTCGTATTTCAGTCTTAAGCAAATATGCTATACGGCTGATTACATTTTTCAAACATATTTAAGCTCTGAGGAGATGAGGTATACCACTCATACTCCAACCGACCATTGCAAATTCGAAATCGGTACCATACAGAGTCAGTAGAAGAGCCGGCTTCCATGACTTCCCACATATCGGTCAGTGCGAGATCACATGTAGGACATCTTGTGTCTCTGCTACATAGCTTGCCAGGGTATAGTGGCATCTTTGCTATAGAGCTACAACGGCAGCTGCACTCTCTTCACAATTGAGAGATTTCATGTTTACCTCCATCGATCCGGCATTAACATCATCGGGAGATTTGTGATACATCCATCCCGGAACATACAATGAAGGATTGAGAGGTTTATTTTTTACCTTCCATCAATTCCCCCATTAGGACGTAAGGATATTTTCGCCCATTGACCCCCGCATATTTAAAATATGCGAACTCCAGGAGATCTCGTCAGAAAACCTATTTCACCATCACCAACTACTGACGATGATGGATCTATGGTCAGAGAACTACATGAATAGCTTTCACTTGATTAATTAAGTACATTATCATATTCTTTTAGCATCAGTCAAGTTTTCAAACATAACTTATTAAGACAAATGCTATAAGGAAACATGTACTATTTTCATCAGTTACTCCTGAGTCTTTAAAAATACATTGGGATTTCAGTCACTCATTTCAAACTCACTGCCATAAACATATGGTTCTGGGTATTCAAACCCTTAGCTCATCACTGAGCACTGTTACCACTTTTTCAGGTAACCATCACCTTCAGGTCATCTGACCAAAGTATACATGATACTTGCTACAAAAGCATCTCATCTGGCACTTGAGGCCCATTAACTCTCTTGTTACCTCTTTACTAAGCAACAAGATATATTATGGCACACAAGGCCCAATAAATAATTTCAATAAATAAAGCATCATAGCTCATACATGGCTATGTTCATCTTCTCATGATACTTGCATGGTTAGCAAAAATGATAACAGATATATCAATTATATTTCAATTCCATGCTATTCAAGGGTAACACCACTATTCCCTTACCAGGGTTAGGGTTTCCCATTTTATGTCAATCAGGGTTACTCATTCCCTTTGTTCAATTAGGACCAATGATTCATCTTTTCATTGTCCAAGATTAGGGTTTCACACTATATAGTATAATCTAGAATTAGGGTTTCACACACCTTCACCCTATTTAGAATTAGGGTTTACTATTCACATCACCCTAAATTAGGGTTTACATTCAATAACCAACAGTTAGGGTTTACTATTCATCCCAATTAGGGTTTATTATTAAAATACCCTGAATTAGGGTTACTCGTGTCATTACTCTGAATTCATATCACATTATCCTCCTAGATTAGGGTTTCACTCATAATTGCCCTAAATTAGGGTTTGAGTTCATCAATTAACTCAATTAGGGTTTTATGATCTCTTCCTCAAGGATCATACCCTAATTGTATACCTTACTCATTTTGAATGTGTTAGGCTTGATTGCTACATGATTATTTTTCATGTATGAATCTCTCTCTCATCCTCTTTTAGGATGTCTAGAAGATTTGATCAATTGCACCTTCAATTACATGAGGTATCCAATTGGATTGACCCATTAAATCTTCATTTAAATTAGATATCCAAACGGATTAACCATGTTGAACCTCAAACGGTTTTGGTTACTTAGACTCTAAATGGTCTTGGTCTTTCAAAATTCAAACGGTTTGAAACTGTTTGGGCTCATTGCCCTTGAAACCGTTAAAGCAAGAAAGTAATGAAACTGAATGGGCTTGGGTCTCCAAATGGTTTGGGATTGTTTGGACCCAAACGGTCTTGATACTGTTTGGACCAAAATGGTCTTGAGACCGTTTGGACTCAAACGGTCTTAAGACTGTTTGGTCCAAACCCTCTCAAAACCAAATGGACCAAAAAGTCTTCCAATACTTAACCAATTCAAGGTTACCATCAAAGAACCGCTTATCAATTGAATCCTTCATTCATTCATCAATTGAACTATTGAACCATCCTTCCATTGGACCATCAATTAGGGTTTTGAACCCAATTGAACTAGAATTTATAATCAAGAACCCATAAATTAGGGTTTTGAATTTGAGGAACCTTCAAGGATTAACATTGTGGAACTAATCCAATTGAAATCAATGAACCATCATCAAGTTATGATATGACCTGACCTCAAACGGTCTTGAGGTTGTTTGGATGACCTCCAAATGGTCTTGAGGTCATTTAGATGACCTCTAAATGGTCTTAAGACTGTTTTCCTCATCATTCATTAAAAATTTGTGAAATCCAATTAGGGTTTAGATCATTGGATTGATCATCAAAATAGCTATTGTTTTCACTTCAATTGATATCTCTAACTTTTCAATTACTCAACCATACTCAACCCTAGACCTCCAAATGGTCTTGAGACCGTTTGGGTAAATCAACCCAAACTTTAAGTCAAACAATTGTAAATTCAGCACTTAACTCGATTAGGGTTTCTAATTGGAGGATTGTCCATATATTGAATTAACCATTTAGATCCATTAGATCATCATCCAACATTTACTAGGGTCCTGGACTCAAACGGTCAACCCATCTAAATGGTCAACTCTTCTAAATGGTTTGGGATCCAAACCTCCAAACGGTTTGCAAACTGTTTGGTCTCCAAACGGTTTGGTGAAACCGTTTGCAATACAAACTTGTTGGGATGTGTGCCTAAGATGATGTTATCATCATCAAGCTTTAGTCCATATAAAACTACTTCCATTCTCATGGTAATTGCATCAATTAATCAAAGGAATTGCAAGAAGAGCAATTAAACATAATTGATTGAGAAATTGAATTCAATTACAATGAATATGGGTTCAAGTTATATTACCCGCCGCCAATTGTGCTTCAAAGCTTGGAGCTTCGCATCAACAATGGTAGAAGGAGATTTTTCACACCACAAGTTTTGTTCCTCAAGCTTTTGAGTGAAAAGGAATGGTTAGAATTGGAGATGGGATCGAGATAAGAAGAAATCATGCATTGATTTGTGATTTCCACCATGAAATCAAGATGAACGAAGGTCAAGAAGCTTACCAATAGGTTGGGGGTCATCTTCCTGATGCTCCTAGATTCCTTGATCGTTTTTGCTAGCAAAGAGAAGAAGTGGATTCAAAAAGGTCCTTCGTTTCAGTTGTAAAGGGTGTTTTTATAAGAAAACTCAATGAGAGAGAAAATGCCCCATGTAAATCCTTTAAGTTCCGAAATTGTGGCCACCTCTTCCCCCTTGGTTCCTTGCATGGAAAGGTATATTTATCTCCACCGAACTCCCTTCCATTATCCATGAATTAAGAGAAAAGAAATTCAGCACCTTAACCTTTATAATATTAATATCCATAAGTGAGTGGATAATTCTTTTTAATTTCTTAATGTGAGTGGGTTCTCCACTCACGTTGATCTTTCCTTTTCCTTTGCAAGGCACAAGGACGTAAATTTATGTGGAATTAAACCAACACAAATTTGGTTAAAGAGCAAACTATTTAATATAATTATTTTTACATTATTTCAATTATGCTTAAATCTTGATTATTTTAATATCAAGATTGTCTTTCCTTCAAAGTAGCTCAAATGAGATGCCCCTCTCACTTTCTTGCCTCTAAAAGATGTCAAGAATATTAAGGACCTTATTGAAGTGGTAGATTGCATATTGAACCTTGGGTTTTGGGTAAATTGCACATTACACCAAAACTAGGCTTTAATGCACAAACATTGCTTTATCAGCTCTTTCTTGGTACTCGGGCTTTATCAAGATTCTATTCATGAGTTCCATGAATGCAGCTGGTGCATTAGTTAGTCCAAACGACATAACTGTGAACTCATAGTGACCATACCTTGTCCTAAAGGCAGACTTATGTATGCCATTCTCCTTGATACGCAATTGATGGTATCCCGACCTCAGATCTATCTTAGAAAAGATAGTTGCACCACGCAACTGGTCAAACAAGTCATCGATCCTTGGCAGAGGATACTTGTTCTTTATAGTTACTTTATTTAACTATCTGTAGTCAATGCATAACCGCATTGACCTGTCCTTCTTTTTAACAAAAAGAACCGGAGCACCCCAGGGTGAAGTGCTCAGTCAGATAAAACCTTTCTCAAGCAACTTCTAAAATTGTTTCTTGAGCTCTGCCATTTTAGCAAGTGCCATCCTATACGGCGTTTGTGATATGGGTTGTGTGCCCCAGATTAGATTAATCTCAAAATCAATCTCTTGGGGCAGAGGAACACCTGGAAGTTCTTTAGGAAATACATCTTCAAATTCCCTGACTCCCGGAACTTCAGAAGGATGAGGGCTCTCCATTGTGGTATCTGCCACATGTGCCAAGAATGCAAAGCATCCCTGTCTCATCAACTTCTCAGCTACCATAGCGGACACAAGACAAGTCAGAAGAATTTTTCTATCTCCCTGAAAGATCAATGTGCCACCCTTGTCTGTGAACACAGCCTGCTTGGAACTGCAATCCAAGACAACCTTATACTTCTCTATGGTGTCCATTCCTAGGATTATATCAAAACCCTGCATCTCAAGTGGTATAAGATCCACTTGAATGCGATGATCAGAAAAGGAAAGATTGCACGGAGAGCACACCTCCCGCAACACTACAGATCCCAGTAAAGGGGTTTCTAACATCAAACTATCTGCTCTATGACTGACAGCCATGTTGCAGTCATGAATCACTTCTCGAGTGATAAAAGAGTGTGTAGCACCCAGATCAATTAACACAGATACGAAGCAGGATGAAGACATATTAGAATAAAACAATTCCATCTGACCTGTCACAACTCGAGGGTTGACTACTGCTTCAGGCTGATTCATGGCATAAAATCTAGTTTTTGCTTGTTGTTGGCCCTGTGCTTGGTTGTTGGGTGCCGACGATCCAGCTTGGGATGCTTTTCCACGTCCTCTAGCTTTATTACTGAACTATCGCCTCTGTGAGCCTTGCTGACTCTGCCTCTGGGGGTGAGTCACAGTTTTGACTCTGCCTCCCATGTTGTAATATCAATATATTGTATATGTTTGTATACTAACATATTACAATAATGTATGACGAAATCACTTATCCAATGTGTATGTACATTTTAATATTTAGGTTATCTTCACGATATACTGCCTAACCTATCATTATCTTATTAATTGGTTTATCAATAGCTAAAATGCAGTAATGAATAGATTACTGGCCTAGAGGGTCTGAGTCGACCGTCTGGCGGGGCCAAGATGACCGACTGGCGAGATGAATGAGAGCCTTGGTCATTTGGAGGATCCAAACGACTAAGTGAAGGCGACCAACCGAATGGTCAAGAGGTGAGTTGACCAGTTCAAGGGTTGCACCAGTCAATCCGGATTGGCAAGCACGGATCTTCATCAACAACATATGTTTACATGTGATGTGGATCCTAGGATGTGGTAATTCTTTGTGGCTCCAAAAAAAATATAGTAGGATGTCCATAACCATCGTGTTTGTTTATTCCATGTTTTTTGTTGTGGGATATAGCATGTATATGATACATACTATATATGTGGTGATTGGATGAAGTATATGTATTTATAAACAAAACTCCCTCAAAAAAAATTATATTAAGCCTTATATGCTTTCAAAAAGTGGCACACATGAAAATCTTGATTGACCAAACATAGGTTATGCCAAATCATGGTGTGTCGTCTATCTTGTAGAAATGTGATGGTGATGATGTAGGTTCAGCCAAAGCAGGGTACATTATTATTGTGTCGGCTTTTAGGTCAGGCTTAAACTGGTGATTGTTAAAGCATCTAAGCCCAAAAGAATGCATATGATTATGACAAGGAGTTGTGCATATTATCTATCCAGAAGTGCATATGATACGATAGGCAAAAGTTGTCTACCTTGAAAATTGACTATGTATGTTGATGTTGGTCGGGTCATAGTTATAAAGAGTGAAACCCGATAAGGGACCCACTCAAATGGTAAAAAAATAAGAGCCATGTAATAGTAAAGCAGAGGAAACAAAACTATTATAAAGTTACTTAATGATTCATTCACAAATGTTCATCACCATAAAAGGTGGTACAACAATGTAAAATATATACATTTAATAAATCTAATCATATGCAAGACCTCTCGCAGTGGGCAACCTAACCACTCCAAGCTATCCTTAGGTCCAATACCATATATACGATCTTTGTGCATACTTGTCATCTAATGTACCTACACCTGGGTGGAAGGGAAGATCACCCAGAACATGGGAACCGTATACAGGTCAACAAAAAGTTGAGTATGTACATATAATCAATTCTTTGGGCATTGTATTGGTTTATAAGTTCAAAAGAGATGTTCCCACAAGGAGGAGGCTATTTACAGTTAGGTAACTTCAAAAGAATTATAACAAGAGAAATGAGACATATAAAAATTTTAGATTATAAGTGTGAGAATAAAATAGACTTTGCCATCACAGTTATCAACAATCTCAATATAAAACAACAACTTCTGCATGCAATACCAATATAGAGTGAATATACCTAAAACAGAGCCATAACACCATAGGATCATGGCCTAAAACAAATAAGGGTGGAAACGCACACTCCGGGCAGAATATGTGTTCCCTTTATAAGTGGTTGTACATAAGTACCACTATTCTAGATATTCTATTCAAATATGTAGCATGCATAAATAGAGTGGCAAGACTTGCTTAGTCGATTTCACATACATGGCATCTAGAGCAGGAGGGGTCCAAGGACCCATTATAAGAGAATACTTCAACAATCGTAAGAATTTATATGAATCCAAATAAGAAAATATGAATGTACAACAATTGGATTTCAAGTAAAATTGACAATTCAAGAGATGCCTCGTTAAATGAATTTTGGTTTTAATCAAATAATGTCCAAAATAAAGTAGAAGATGTACAAACTTGATCTTCACCTCTAAGAAATAACTCTATTGGTATAGTTTATCCCACAAAGTCAAGTTTCATCCTAGAAACACATTCGATGTGTTAGTCAAACTAAAGCATATATGTTTATACACTCCTATTATACTTATATATGTACCTCTTCCCCAAATTTGACTACCACATGGAATATTAGGGTTTTCAAACTTATTAGGTGTACATATGATTCCTTAGATATGTATTTTAGTTTTAATGTCTAGTTTCAATAACATAAGTCAAAGTGTGTTAGGGTTACATATATGAGTGTCTAATAATACGCACCCATTTAATATAGGTCTTGTGATTCGTTTCCCTCTTTAGATCATATCTTAATTCAATCAACTAGGCCAAGGACGTGTTACATGAGATATTATTCAAATGCATACCATAATATTTTGCTACTACTAATAAAGTTAAAACATTAGATTCATAGGAATCGAACATACTGATATTCATCTTTTCATTACACATACACCAGCATGTACCCATATGACCATTGTTAGGTCGATTGTCAAATGATAAGGGCCATTTCTAAACCAAATATTTTACCTTATATACTCCAATTACTATAGATATTAAGAGTCTAAGTCTATATAAATTATTGCATCCCATGTTGTAATATCAATATATTGTATATGTTTGTATACTAACATATTACAATAATGTATGATGAAATGACTTATCCAATGTGTATGTACATTTTAATATTTAGGTTATCTTCACGATATAATGCCTAACCTATCATTATCTTATTAATTGGTTTATCAATAGCTAAAATGCAGTAATGAATAGATTACTGGCCTATGAGATGATGGATACATTCCAAATGGCTAGGTCTGGTTGCGTTGAACTGTGACGCTAAGGTAGATGATGAAGGAAGGCCAAGTCGACTCCACCCAGCCTTCTGAACATATCAGCCATGCATTGCCAGCATGAAGAGGAGGAGGCGAGGCCGAGGAGAAGTGAGGACGTGGTCCAATCATGTTTGGCGGATTAATTAGATTGTGGTGCTCTTGTGGATCTGCGTCTGCTAGATTGCAGTTTGTATTAGAGGAAGGAGGAGAAGAAGTGGAGTAATGTCACTCTATTACAATTGACGTTGTAGCTGTTGTGAACCCCTACGGACAGGGCAGTTGCTAGCGGGCTCTAGATTTACTTGATGGTAGTGCGAATAGAGAAGAGGAGAAGAATCAGCGGCGCTTCCTAGAGACCCTCCCACTGTCTGGAGAGGCTTAGCACTGCTTAGTCTTGCTTGGCGATGATGGACGTAGGTGGAGGAGAAAGGAGTTATAACTTCCCAAACTCTTCAAGTGTCATGACCTCACTGGTAGCAGTTATAACTTCCCAAACTCTGCCTGGGTGGTCCTGTCACTGATGTTGACGTTGTGCTGGGGGCTCTACTTGTAGGAAAACTACATCCCCTACCCCTACTTGACATCCACTGCGTCGAGGTATTAAACCTTGGTGGTGGTGGTGCAGAGAATCTTGGCTTCTTAAAACTCTCGGACCCTTGTCCTTGGAACTGAGGATACACTTTCTTATTACTGGTCTATCACTTCTCGATCATAGACCTCTCAATCCTCCTCACGGACTCCACAAAAGTGGAAAATCTTTCCCTATTCTCAAGAGCAGACACAGGAGTGGTCAATTCAGCATTCAACCCCTTCTCGAAATGATGAATCCTCTCCTCATCCGTAGCTACCATATGCGGATAGAACTGCAAAAGCTCCATGAACCAAGCTTCATATTCGCTAATATTCATCTATCCTTGCCTCAACCTCTCAAATTGAGAGATTTTCTCATCTAGATACGTCTTAGGAAAGTATCTAGCGACAAATTCACGTCAGAATTCATCCCATCTGACTTCAACTCCTGGTCTTTCACCCTCCTCTATGGTTCACCAATGACCAGCACTCCCCTTCAGAAGGTATACAGCATGCCTCACCTTCTCAACTTCTGGGATGTTGAGGATTCTAAAAGCTTTCTCTAGCTCCGTCAACCATAAATCTGCATCAGCTGGGTCAGTTGTGCTAGCATACTCTGTGGCTCCCACCTGGCAAAGCCTTTCAAAGGTCTTGCCAGCTCCCTATCCTTCATGGTGGGTAGGTGCCCTAGGTGCAGGCAGTGGCATCCTATTAGTCATATGAGTCATGGCTGCCATGAACTGTCCAAACATGGCTTGGAAGGTTGGGTTCCCCATATCTACTTGATTGAACTGGGGTTGTTCAGGTAAGGGCTCCTCCTTATCTTGGTCTCTTGCACCTCCTCCTGGTGCAGCAACGCTGCTCTTAGTAGCATGTTCGTCATGTGATCCAGACATCTTCAAGTTCTTCCTCTCCTATATGAGAAGAAGACACTATCAGATAAATTGGAAAACACTTAGAACAGACTCAATGACTTTAATCCTATGTCTCTGTAGACTCAGCAAACCTAGAGCTCTGATACCACTAATCTTGTGACGTACAAACCGGTCTTAACTAAAACAATGAGATTAACTAATGCGGAAGTGTATCGTTAGCAGAGGATTACTGAAAATCACTAAAAATTAAAACCATTTACAAAGAGATCCATTTCAAGAAAACTCTTTAAACAAGAACCACAGTATTATATTTACATACTGTTCCACATTGTACATTCCATGTACCATCTCTTCTTGAGGAATATATATGCATCATTACTTTGCTAAATAGCACAAGTAACAAAATCCTCGAAGCATCAAACCAAAATCTCAGATCAATTTATAAAAACACTATCTACTGACTCCTAGGACCTGAGAGTACAGAGATGACACATAGGACTCTATTGACATATGTACAAACCTGACAGCCAGTATCCCCACCTGGGATATCACTGTTGTCCTTGTTGTTACTGTTGCTTCTATTCCCCTACTACAGAGTTTCTGCCTCTTTGTCAGCATCTACCTAAAAATGTTGGATCCCACGGGGGTGAGACAATTATACAATTGCCCCAGTGAGAGATATAACTCTCCACCGAAAACATTATTAGTGTAGTTTAATAGAAATAAACTAAGCAGTGGGATAGTATATTTCATTAGCAGGAAAATCAGTATCTATGCATATTAGAGCAACATTCCTATTCGAGTATTTCAGCTATAACTTGATAAGGCAGCATGTCTCTTATTCAATACGGAATTGAAGAACATAAGTAACATTTATGTATCTAGGACATGCTAAGCAAGATAACATCAACCAGTGGTTCTCGTATTTCAGTCTTAAGCAAATACATTACACGGGTGATTACATTTTTCAAACATATTTAAGCTCTGAGGAGATGAGGTATACCACTCATACTCCAACCGACCATTGTGAAGTCGAAATCAGTACCATACAGAGTCAGTGGAAGAGTCGGCTTCCATGACTTCCCACATCTCGATCAGTGCGAGATCACATGCAGGACATCTTGTGTCTCTGCTACATAGCTTGCCAGGGTATAGTGGCATCTTCGCTATAGATCTACAGCAGCAGCTGCACTCTCTTCGCAATCGAGAGATTTCATGTTTACCTCCATCGATCTGGCATTAACATCATTGGGAGATTTGTGATACATCCATCCTGAAACATACAATGAAGAATTAAGAGGTTTAATGTTTACCTTCCATCAATTCCCCCATTAGGACGTAAGGATATTTTTGCCCATTGACCCCCGCATATTCAAAATATGCAAACTCCATGAGATCTCATAAGAAAACCTGTTTCACCATCACCAACTACTGACGATGATGGATCTATGGTCAGAGCACTACATGAATATATTTCACTTGATTAATTAAGTACATTATCATATTCTTTTAGCGTCAGTCAAGTTTTCAAACATAACTTATTAAGACAAATGCTATAAGGAAACATGTACTATTTTCATCAGTTACTCCTCAGTCTTTAAAAGACATTGGGATTCAGTCCCTCATTTCAAACTCACTGCCATAAACATATGGTTCTGGGGATTCAAACCCTTAGCTCATCATTAAGCACTGTTACCAATTTTTTAGGTAACCACCACCTTCAGGTCATCTGACCAAGGTATACATGATACTTGCTACACAAGCATCTCATCTGGCACTTGAGGCCCATTAACTCTCTTGTTACCTCTGGACTAAGCAACAAGACATATTATGGCACACAAGGCCCAATAAATAATTTCAATAAATAAAGCGTCATAGTTCATACCTGGCTATGTTCATCTTCTCATGATACCTGCATGGTTAGCACAAATGATAACAGATATATCAATTATATTTCAATTCCATGCTATTCAAGGGTAACACCACTATTCCCTTACCAGGATTAGGGTTTTCCATTTTATGTCAATCAGGGTTACTCATTCCCTTTGTTCAAATAGGAACAATGATTCATCTTTTCATTGTCCAAGATTAGGGTTTCACACTATATAGTATAATCTAGAATTAGGGTTTCACACACCTTCACCCTATTTAGAATTAGGGTTTACTATTCACATCACATCACCCTAAATTAGGGTTTACATTCAATAACCCATAGTTAGGGTTTACTATTCATCCCAATTAGGGTTTATTATTAAAATACCCTGAATTAGGGTTACTCATGTCATTACTCTGAATTCATATCACATTATCCTCCTAGATTAGGGTTTCACTCAGAATTGCCCTAAATTAGGGTTTGAGTTCATCAATTAACTCAATTAGGGTTTTATGATCTCTTCCTCAAGGATCATACCCTAATTGTATACCTTACTCATTTTGAATGTGTTAGGCTTGATTGCTACATGATTATTTTTCATGTATGAATCTCTCTCTCTCATCCACTTTTAGGATGTCCAGAAGATTTGATCAATTGAACCTTCAATTACATTAGGTATCCAATTGGATTGACCAATTAAATCTTAAATTAAATTAGATATCCAAATGGATTAACCATGTTGAACCTCAAACGGTTTTGGTTACTTAGACCCTAAATGGTCTTGGTCTTTCAAAATTCAAATGGTTTGAAACTGTTTGGGCACATCGCCCTTGAAACCGTTTAAGCAAGAAAGTAATGAAACCAAATGGGCTTGGGTCTCCAAATGGTTTGGGATCGTTTGGACCCAAACGGTCTTGAGACCGTTTGGACTCAAACGGTCTTGAGACTGTTTGGTCCAAACCCTCTCAAAACCAAATGGACCAAAAAGTCTTCCAACACTTAACCAATTCAAGGTTACCATCAAAGAACCACCTATCAATTGAATCCTTCATTCATTCATCAATTGAACTATTCAACAATACTTCCATTGGACCATCAATTTGCGTTTTAAACCCAATTGAACTAGAATTTATAATCAAGAACCCATCAATTAGGGTTTTGAATTCGAGGAACCTTCAAGGATTAACATTGTGGAACTAATCCAATTGAAATCAATGAACCATCATCAAGTTATGATATGACCTGACCTCAAACAGTCTTGAGGTTGTTTAGATGACCTCTAAATGGTATTGAGACCGTTTGCCTCATCATTCATTAAAAATTTGTGAAATCCAATTAGGGTTTAGATCATTGGATTGATCATCAAAATAGCTATTGATTGCACTTCAATTGATATCTCTAACTTTTCAATTACTCAACCATACTCAACCCTAGACCTCCAAACGGTCTTGGTTGACCTCCAAATGGTCTTGAGACCATTTGGGGAGACCTCCAAATGGTCTTGAGACCGTTTGGGTAAATCAACCCAAACTTTAAGTCAAACAATTGTAAATTCAGCACTTAATTCGATTAGGGTTTCTAATTGGAGGATTGTCCATATATTAAATTAACCAATTAGATCCATTAGATCATCATCCAACATTTACTAGGGTCCTGACCTCAAATGGTAAACCCATCTAAATGGTCAACTCTTCTAAACAGTTTGGGATCCAAACCTCCAAACGGTTTGCAAACTGTTTGGTCTCCAAACGGTTTGGTGAAACCGTTTGGACAAACTCTTGAAACTGTTTGCAATACAAACTTGTTGGAATGTGTGCCTAAGATGTTGTTATCATCATCAATCTTTAGTCCATCGAAAACTACTGACATTCTCATGGTAATTGCATCAATTAATCAAAGGAATTGCAAGAAGAGCAATTGAACATAATTGATTGAGAAATTGAATTCAATAACAATGAATAGGGGTTCAAGTTATATAGCCCGCCTCCAATTGTGCTTCAAAGCTTGGAGCTTCACGTAAACAATGGTGGAAGGAGCTTTTTCACACCACAAGGTTTGTTCCTCAAGCTTTTGAGTGAAAAGGAATGGTTAGAATTGGAGATGGATCGAGATAAGAAGAAATCATGCATTGATTTGTGATTTCCACCATGAAATCAAGATGAAGGAAGGTCAAGAAGCTTACCAACAGGTTGGGGGTCGTCTTCCTGCTGCTCCTAGCTTCCTTGATCTTTTTTGTAGGCAAAGAGAAGAAGTGGATTCGAAAAAGTCCTTGGTTTGAGTTGTAAAGGGTGTTTTTATAAGAAAAATCAATAAGAGAGAAAATGCCTCATTCAAATCCTTTAAGTTCCGAAATTGTTGCCACCTATTCCCCCTTGGTTCCTTGCATTCAAAGGTATCTTTATCTCCACCGAACTCCCCTCCATTATCCATGAATTAAGGGAAAAGAAATTAAGCACCTTAACCTTTATAATATTAATATCCATAAGTGAGTGGATAATTCTTTTTAGTTTCTTAATGTGAGTGGGTTCTCCACTCACGTTGATCTTTCCTTTGCCTTTGCAAGGCACAAGGACGTCCATTTATGTGGATTTCAACCAACACAAATTTGGTTAAAGATAAAACTATTTAATATAATTATTTTTGCATTATTTCAATTATGCTTAAATCTTGATTATTTTAATATCAAGATTATCTTTCCTTCAAAGTAGCTCAAATGAGATGCCCCTCTCATTTTATTGCCTCTACAAGATTTCAAGAATATTAAGGACCTTATTGAAGTGGTAAATTGCATATTGAACCCTGGGTTTTGGGTAAATTGCAAATTACACCAAAACTAGGCTTTAATGCACAAACATTGCTTTATCAGCTCTTTCTTGGTACTCAGGCTTTCACTAGCCATACATCTGCATCATCTTCATTCCCATGATGCTTCAACACATGAGTAACATATTATCATGTACAATTTGCAATTTAACCCTTTAACTTGGGAAATTTGCACTTTAGTCCAAACAAGTAAAACATTACTTTCAACATTATTCAAAATGGACTAAAATTGAAATATAAGTTCCTATTAAGCCTTATTACCTTTCAAAAGATAACATAATGCATATAATTATATTTCTTAATCAAAACACATAGGGTTAAAATATAACCCAGGTCTGGGATGTTACATTATCCTTTAGAGACACAAATAATTACTATCCGCATAAGGTCCATTGCATCATATATATCATCAACCCATAAACTTGTATATGTGTCATATTCTATCAAGGACTCCATAGACGCTCCTTGGATTTTCACTACTGCCTCATCACAACAAGTCTTCTAGAACTTATTTTAGTCCTATTTCGATTAAATGATACGTAGAAACCTTGAGTTACATTTGACGAGAGTAAGAAGGAATAAAAATCATTACATATAGATTGAAGAAAAAGGCTAGATATGCAAGTCATGTACTTGTAGACCAAAAAGGATCCATTCACATACACATGATACACACACAAAGGAGTCTTTGGCCATAACCATGCACAAATAAAAAAAATCATATTTAGAAGGCGACATGTATGATTTGTAGATACATTATATATTTCATATATATATATATATATATATATATATATATATATATATATATATATATATATATATATATTAAAGATTGCATTTTTGTAAGAGACGGTCTCAATGAAACATTTTTTACATCCACAAAAACAAGGAGGGGTACCCCAATCATATTTGGAATGCAACGTGTATGATTTGTAGATACATTATATCTTATACAAATAGATTATATATATATATATATATATATATATCTGTGTGTGTGTGTGTGTGTGTCTGTGTGTGTGTGTGTGTGTGTGTGTGTCTGTATGTGTGTGATTGCATTTTTATAAGAGACAGTCTCAATGAAACATTTTTGACATCCACACAAACAAGACGGCGTACCCCACTGCCCGATGAATGGGTGACAGTCGAGGGGATGTTTCCCCTGATGGGGTCTCAGGGGCACCTCGCATAAAGGTCTAGATAGTTTTACTTTCATTCACAAAGAAAATTCACATTTTCCCATAGTCTACCCATCCTCCATATAAAAAATAGTGTATGGAATCAAACATGATATGCATGTTGTTTTATCATTCACATCACGTGTAATGGTACAAACAATATGAAATAAGTATGATCATATTGATTATAAATATTGATATATAATATATTAATGTGACTCTGATATCACTATAGAATTTTGTGGATGCGACAGAAGTAGTGAAGAAAAGAAATTTAAGTATAATCCACATTCCCACGAGCACATCTCGTCATCAAAATAAATATAAGAAGGAAGGATGTGAGGTATAGTTCTGTAATGAAGTAGATCCAGCAACGGTGGTCACAAGGATATAGATCGAGGAGGACGTCATCCATGTTCTCTCAATGCATCCACTGACACATCTATGTCTCTATATCATATATGCATATGAATGGAACTCCTCATCACTCTCCAATAGTTGACAGGGAAGGAGCAGCCTACTCAATGAAATCATGCTAGCATTACACAAATTCACCTTCTCTTTCTCTCCTTGTGGGTAATAATGGTTGGACTAAAGGTGTCCAAAATGTGTCCACAAAATCCTGACCATCATGCCCCTATTCATAAGACTAGAAAACAAATAGACAGTTGTCCCATTTCAACAACCCACTTATGGACCACCAATCAATTGACTGACTTAGTCTAGTCAATCAAATGGTTCGACTGGGATGCTCTACAATGGCTCGCTTAGGATATCTATCTGAGCGACTAGTCAATCCATTTGATCAACTAGACTGGGTCAGGACTTGTTGGTTTTGATCTGCCAATCCATTGATCTAGTCTAGTCGACAAACCGTGCATATATATGCCTCTATGTATACATCACCAAACCATAAACCTGCATTTGTGTCACATGTATCAAGGATTCCATAGACGCTCCTTGGATCTTCATGTCTGCCTCATCACAACAAAATTACATTAGTATGGTCATAACCAATGTTGCACAATTGGTGTTTCTATATGTGTATTATTTATATAATGTGTATATGATACATATTATAAAATGTGTTGGGATATGCATATGTATATAAATAAAACCCCTCAAATAAAGAATTAATACTTAGATGTTATCCAATGTGCAACACACATGAAAAACTTGATCATGACCTTATCATGCACCTAGAGGCATATAGATGGGGATGATAAAGGGTTGTGGATCCATATATCGAGAGTTGTATTAGATGAAGTTAGCAAACACTGTCTACCTGAATAGTCAAGGATGGTTGATCAGCTAAAGTTGACTTGTGGTTTCATGAAGCATGGATTTTATCTCATTAAAAGATCGTAATATGCAATTTTTCAAATTAATAATGAGGTATATTAATTTGAAATATAATAGTGGGAGAGATATTTAATTAAAAACCAAATTAATATTGATAAAAACATTTCAAATCAAGTATTAACACCTGCAAATCCTTCTTGTAGATCACATGGCAACCAACAACAATAACAACTCTTCACTGCAATTAGTCCTTGAGAAGGAAAAACCAAATGGAAAAAACTTCAGTTACTGGTCCAGGACACTGAGAAAAGTTCTCACACGTGAGTTTAAGCTCTATGTCTTTGATATGCCAGTACCATATGAACTCACTCTGAAAGCACCTAGGATGGAAATTGAATCTTGGAAGAAGCATTATGATGATGTTATGGACATCAACTATCTTATGATATGCTTCATAAATCATGGGATTTAGAAGCAACATGAGAATATGATTGTTATTGAGATGATAACACATCTTAGGAAGATGTACCAAAAACATGTAAGGCGGGAGAGCTATGATATCTCCACGACATTATTTAAGTAGAAATGGCAGAAGGTGATCCAGTTGGACCCCATGTGCTCAAGGTAATTGGGTATGTAGAAAGTCTAGCTAGACTAGGATTTCCTTTAGGCCAAGAGCTAGCAATGTATGTGATCCTATAATTTTTAGTTGATTCATATAAACAATTTGTCAAGAACTAAAACATGAACAGTTTGTTAAACCGTTGATAGAGCTAGTTGGCATGTTGAGCCAGTTGAGGGATAAATGAAAGACAAGACCAATTATGTGTTGATGGTCAACAAGTGAAAGGAAAATCCAAGGGCAAAAGAAAAGCCAAGAAAGGTTCTAAGGTTTTGTAGAGTATAAGTCTTATGTAGTTAATGCAAAATGAGGAACGGATAAGGAAGGCAATTGTCACCATTGTTACCAGGATAGACATTGGAAGATAAATTGTCGTCTCTACCTATAGAATCTGAAAAGAAGTCGACCCTTAAAGAAAGGGGAGGTAGAGCAATGTGTTAAAAATGGTACAAGATTTATTGTCCAATATAGGCACCTATTGTTTATCTAAGTAGGATTGTAATAGAGTTAGAGAGCATATATTATGTACGTCATAAAGAACATCAGTTATGATTCATTTTTGGGAATAATGATTTCGAATTTCATATAAAGAATGGTCAATGTTCTATTTCTAAAGATGAAATATTTTATATTTGTGGTTCTATGTCTTTTCATCTTTTTTTGATAGAGACAAATATGTATAACATAAATAATAAGAACCTTAACTTATATATGGCATTGTCGTCTAGGCCACATAAGTGAGAGACATTTCTTCACTCCATAAACATGGATATATTGACTCATTTGATTGTGAATCAATTGAGATATGAAAATCTTGTTTATTAGGAAAGATGACTAGAGTGCCCTTTATTGGAGAAAATAAAAGGGTAAGTGACTTACTTGGAATCATGCATACTAACATATGTAGCACAAATGCCAAAGTTGGGTATCAGTACTTAGTCACATTTATTGATGACCTCTATATATTTGGTTATGTGTGTCTAGTGGAACATAAGTAATTTGTTTAACAGTTCACATGATTCACAAATGAAGTACAAAATCAACTTGGCTAAAGAATTGAAGGAGTTTGTCCATATCAATATAAAGAATGCTTAAGCCAAGAGTTTTTGAGGCACTTTTGAGGAATTGTGGTAATATATCACAGTGGAATCTACCTAGAAGACCACAATATAATGGTTAATCGAAAAGAAGGAGTTGCACCTTGTTGGACATAGTATGATATATGATGTTTTTCACGGTTCTTCCAATGTCCTTCTAGGGACATGCTTTAGAAACTATAGTGTTTACATTTAACTCCATACCTTCTAAATTGGCTCAAAGGACACCATATGAGATATGAATTAGGAAGCATCTGAATATGTATTTTATGAAGATTTGGGGATACAAATCTTATGTCAAGAAACATTTTTCTAAAAAGATTGGACCTAAATCTAACAAATGTCAGCTTGTAGGATATCCTAACAAAAGTAAGGGATTTAACTTCTATATTCCATCTGAAAACACAGTATTTGTTGCCAGAACTATTGTATTCCAGGAAAGGAATTCATATCCATAGGAACCAGTGGGTAAAGAACAAAACTCGAAGGAGTTTTAGTCCAACAAGATAACATTCAGCATATGGAGGTTAATAAGGAAAGAGAACAATCACAAGTTGTTTTGAAATACCAAGTTCATCTTGTGACACTAGAACCTTGAAGGTCTAGTAGGGAACATCATGATCTAGAGAGATATGGATTTCTTGTGACTCAACAAGATGATGTGTTGTTCATTGATGATGATGAACCAATAACATATAATGAGGCTATTGAGGGACTCTATGAAATGCCTTGAAGTCATGAGGTATGCAGGGGTAAAACCCACATGCTGCAAAGGGGTCTTCAAGAAGAAGATCAATATGGATGGTGATGTACAAAACTACAATGGTTGGTTGGTAGAAAAAGGTTTCAAACAAGTTCAAGTTGTTCACTGTGATGGAACTTTTTTACCAGTTTCCATGGTTAAATCCACCATAATTATGCTTGCCAACTTTTCATGACTATGGAATGTGGCAAATGGACATTAAAACCGCATTCATTGTCGGGATTCTCCTTGAGGATGTGCATATCACACAACTTGAAGGTTTTATTGCTCTAAATGAAGCTACAAATGTCAATCTATGGATTGAAGCAAGCATCTCAAAGTTAGAATCTACATTTTGAGATCATCAAACAATTTTGTCTTTATCTAAAATAAAGATGTACCTTGTGTCCATAAGAAGGTTAGTGGGAGCATAATTGTATTCCTCATATTGCATGTAGATGGCATATTATTGATGGATAATGGCATCCCTATGCCATACTTGGTTAAAACATGGTTGGGAAACACCTTCTCGATGAAGGACTTATGAGAAGAATCCTATATATTAAGAAGCATGATCTATAAAGATATATATAGAATGATTTTTATCTAAGTCAAAGTACATACATTGACAACGTGCTGAAATGGTTTACCATGCAGGAGTCTAAGAGAGGATTAACCAATGTCTCATGGAATATATCTTTCTAGACTTCAATTTCACTACTCTTCTGAAGAGAGGGCAAACATGAGTAAGATTTCATATGCATAAGCAATTGGATATATGTATGTAATGTTATGTACACTTGCTGGCATCTAATATTCTTTGAGAATGATGAGTAGGTATCGGTCAGATGCTGAAAAAGGTCACTGGCTATTGTTATGAACATCCTAAAGTACGTGAGAAGAACTATGGATCAATTCCTTATTTATGGTGGTGAGGAATAGTAGGTTGTAAAGGGTTAAATAGAAGTAAGCTTCCAAATCAACAAGGATGATTACCATTCGTAGTTGGGTTTTGTGATTTTCCTCAAAGGTGGAGCTATGAGTTGAAAAAGGTTCAAAATAAGATATAATGGTTGATTCTACAATATAAGTCAAGTACATTGATGCCTCTAACGCATTAAAGGAAAATGTATGGATCAAGAAGTTAATTGGTGAACTAGGAGTGGTTCCATCCATTGATGATGTAGTAGAGCTATACTAAATGGTAGTGGAGGCATTGCACAAGCTGAGGAACTAAATCATATCAGTGTTTCAATCATATACTATGGCTCTACCATCTCATATGAGATTTCATACATGAAAGAGATGTGAAGATTTCTAGAGTACCAACTAAAAGCAATATTGTTGACCCCCTAAGGAAACCACTTTAACAAAGGAAGCATGATGGACATGTTATATCACTTGGACTTAGATTCATGAGTGATTGGATCTAGTACAAGTGAAAGATTGTTCATATTATGCACTGAGAGGAGACATATGATGATTGTAATGTCACATAGGTATTTTTGATGAACAAGTGTATTGCATAGACCCAAATTGAGTATGATACATGGAAGCCATAAATGGATGCTAGAATCATAATTGTATGTGACAGTGGTAGTTGTGGTCCTTAGACCTGAAGTCACTACAATGATGATTGTTGTTCGGTGAACTATTCAACATGACCTTGAATAAGGGTTGCCATACAAGTAGTTCTTGGGTACAATGTAATATATAATATAGTTGAGTGATGTAGAGGGAATTTGTACCTTCTATTGGAGTGATATCACAACCACTTGATGAGTGTGACTATAAAATGCATGACCATACTCATGTGAGTCAACACATATCATTGAGCTCATACGTATCTGAAATATTCTACTCTAAATCAAGGAATAGATATTTAACATTAAGAGGATGATATTTCCATGCCTCATAATCATTTTGGATGTCAATGGCAAAGGGATTATACAATTTATGTAACTCTAGTAATAATACTAGGTTGAAGTTGTTCTCTAACTTCTCCAGTTACTTGAATGGAAATGAAGTATTTCTAGATACCATTCATTGCCTATGAAATCATAATATGATTATAGATATCAATACCAATGTAATTTGGAGCCCAAAGGGTCACACACATAGGATACATAGGAAGATGAGTATAATTATGGACACATGGTAAATTGGATACTAAAAGGCTTAGGCAATTATTTGAATAATTGATGGATTTTTTGGAAACCCAATCGGTTACTGAAAAGTCTAGTCATCCAACTGGACATACCATTTGATTGAATGGAATATTCAATTCATTGACCAGGTTGAGATCTGCCCAACTAGATGAATGTCTAACCCATTCAACTGGCTCGACTAAATCAACCAATCGGTTGATTGGATGTCCAAGTAGATCAATTGAACTAGAACAATGGATCAGCCAATCAGATCTAATAATTCCTAACCTAGTCTAGTCAATTGACTGCACTAGCCAGTCGCTCGACTAGATGTCTTGAGCGGGCCATTGTAAAGCAGCCCATCCAAGCCAGTCGATTGATTGGACTAAGTTAGTCAGTCGAGTGACGGTCTGTAAATGGGCTACTAAAGGTCAACCACTGTCTTTTATGTTTTTTAGGATTTGTTAGACACATTGCTTCCTTACATTTCCTATAATAAGGATATGACATCTAGGGCTTTGTTGACACTTTTTTTATTACTTTGGTTTTGTTGTCATTACCTACAATATAATACGGATTCATTGCGTCGGATTTTGGAGTGTGCTCCACATAGAACCAGGAGTGAATTCATGCTCTAAATGGTGGCATTCCACTAATTTGAAAAGGAAAAGCAAAACCAACATTAGCGTACAACCAAAAAATCAAGATTCTTTCATTTTTACATCTCTGGAAAAAAAAAGCAAACCAAAAAATTTAGTTGCTGAGTCAGCATGTACAATCCAATACAACTAATAACAAACATCCCCTATGTGACCTACAACAGGCATGGAGGAGGCATGGAAAAGGTAAGAAAAGAATACAAGAGAAGGGATCACATGATGATCTTCATTCATCTATCGTTCTTGGGGGCAGCTCAATGGTGATAGGAAAGGTGTTAGTAACCTTGTCAGATGACACCGAGAGGTGGAGACACATAGAGAAGTGGAGTGAGGGAGGATCACATAAACTGATGTGAACCCATTTGGATCGGTGGTGAATTATGATGGTCTACAATGAAGGGACTTGGGTTAAGAGAGATAGATTTCCCCATCCCACCTCCCACAACCTGTAGCAGAGGTTGAATGCCAAGGGGCTCATCGGATTGAGAAATGTTTGTCTGGTGGTTCAAACATGGGTCCCTTTATTTGGGACCACTTGAATTTTCCATAGTTCTATACTTGTCATATATATGTGTGTATATATACATACACACACACACACACACAGATACATATATATATATATATATATATATATATATATATATATATGCATACATATACATATATATGCATACATATATAGATGTATGTATGTATGTATGTATACATATATATATGTATGTTTACACACACACACACACACATATATATATATGGGCATTTATTTAATACTCACGTGGGTACCTACCCGCGAACCCTTACTGATATTTTTTTAATATTTTTTTCACAATTGTAGAGGAGCATTTTATCTAGCTCCCCAAAAAATTTCATCCAAAAATAATATCATTTGCCCCCCCCCAAATCAAAAAACCCGTCCATATATTTACTCACTGTATATTTTCTACGCAGTTACTATTTTGGTCTTAGAGTTACTTTTGTGTACCATATAGTTACTCTATTGATCTTAGAGTTACTCTTCTGTACCATATAGTTACTCTTTTAGATTGGCGGGTAGCAAAAAATCAGGCTACCCGTGCAGGTATTCAAGATAAGCCATATATATATATATATATATATATATATATATATATATATATATATATATATATATATATATATATATATATATATATATATATATATATATATATATATATATATATATATATATATATATATATATATATATATATACATATATATATACATACATATATATACATACATACATATATACATATATATACATATATATATTTACATATATATACATATATATTTATATATATGTATATATTTATAAATATATATATGTATACATATACATATATAAATATATATATATAAATATATATATATATATATATGTATACATATATGTGCATACATATACATATATGTGCATACATATACATATATGTGCATACATATACATATATGTGCATACATATACATATATATATGCATATATATATATATATATATATATATATATGTATATGCATATGTATGCATATATATGTATATGTATGCACACACAGATATATATATATATATATATATATATATATATATATATGTATGTATGTATGTATGTATGTATGTATACATATATATGTATATGTATATGTATGCACATATATATATATATATATATATAGAGAGAGAGAGAGAGAGTGAGTCAGGCTAGAATACACTCGAGTGTATCCGGAGCGGAATACACTCAAGTAGTTTTTTATGATGCAATATTTTTTTTAAAATATAATCTTTTGATCTTCTTAAGCATCTTGTGAACAACTCATACGCAAAATTTGAGCACATTTTGATATGTATAGATCATGTTATGAAGACCGCAAAAATTATGCATTTCAAATTAGTTTCGCGCGTCGATTTTGTTGCCCTTGGATGAGTGACTTACACTCATCCAAATGGGCTCAAAATTTGTATGTAGCCTAGTTATAGTATGACGGTGAAGATCAATGGTTTACATTTTGCAAAAAATAGTCTTGATATGCAAACACACTTGAGTGTATTCGTGCGATCCGTACACTCGAGTGTATTCTAGCCTGATTATATATATATATATATATATATATATATATATATATATATATATATATATATATATATATATATATATATATATATGTGTGTGTGTGTGTGTGTGTGTGTGTGTGTGTGTGTGTGTGTATGTATATATATATATATACATATACATATATATATATATATGTATACATATGCACATATATGTATATGTATGCATATATATATATATATATATATATATATATATATATATATATGTATATATATATGTATACATATATATGTATATGTATACATATATATATATACATTTTATATATATATATATACATACATATGTATATGTATACATATATATACATATAGTATATAATATATATATATACATATACTATATACTATATACTATATGTATATATATGTATTAAATACTTATTTATTTATATGGTATATACATATATAGTATATATACTAAATACTACCATTTTTCTCCCTACTTTCTCTTTTTATCTTATCTCTATTGAATAACCCATATTTTTTTGTTTTGTTCCAATCAACAAAAAACATTCTATCATTGATGTACCCACATATCAATATGGATACATATATCCCACACGCAATCCAGATATCCTTTCTTTTTTTCATTTTTCTAACTCAGTTTGTAATATTGGAATGATCGATACTAATTCTTTTTTTCTTTTTCGTGCTATATATATATATATATATATATATATATATATATATATATATATATGTGTGTGTGTGTGTGTGTGTGTGTGTGTGTGTGTGTGTGTGTGTGTGTACATATATATGTATATGTATACGTATACATATATATGTATGGATATATATATATATATATACATACATATATATATATATATGTATACATATATATGTATATGTATGCATATATATGTATATGTATACATATATATGTTTATGTATACATATATATGTATGTGTATACATATATATGTATGTGTATATATATATATATATATTAAATAATATGTACAAAAAACTAGAGGTACAGGTTCATGAAAATAATTCAAAAAACTTTCAAAAAATTCAAAAAATGATAGTAGAATTACATAAAACAATGGAATATCTATATAAAAAACAAAATACTGAATGTATATCAAAAATAAATCTATTTCAAGCAAGCGGAAATGAAATAAGCTTATGCCCCCTCCAGATAGAAGAAACATATGACTTTAAAATCAAATAATTAGAAAATAAATATTTAGAAGCTGATGCAGAAGAATTAGATAATTTAAGCTAAGAAATTGTTAGACTAATGGAAAGAGTTAGAACCATAAATATAAAACCTATAGAAGGAGAGGCTTCTGGAAGTCAAGTAACGATGACTATTCCCACAACTATCCCTAGCAGAAAAGGAAGTAGAAATGAAATGCCAGAACAACCAGGAGCTAGATATTGGTCAGACCCTAGTTTTAGAAGAAAACCTACTGACAGAAATAGATATGAAGGAATAAATTGGGCATCAGACAAAAGACCAAATAAAATTGCTCTAGAAACCCCAGTAGATTATATGAATCAAGAATATATTAGTGCAAATGGAATTTATTTAGACCTAAACTGTGTCAGAAATATAGATGAGGCTATAACAAGATGGTTGAAAGCCACATATTTATCAATAACATCACAAAGTTATGATATTGACACAGCAACAAGATTTTGTCATTTAACCTTCCAAGGAATCATAGCATATTGGTGGAAATGATTAACTAACAATGATAAAGAAGCAGTAAAAGGAACAGCAACCACCCTAGCTCAAGTGGTAAATAATTATGAAAACAAATTACAAAGAGAATTTCTAGGAGAAACATGGAACGTAAACAGAGATGTGGAAAAAGAAAAAGAAAAATAGAGATTTACCTTTTTACTATATAATCTAAAATTTTGCGACATGTGCCGCATAGACGATTATATATGTAAATTTCAAGAATACTTCTATAAAATATATGATAGAATAGATAAAGAAAATGTAACAAATAAAAGTCTACTGAATTTATTTTACACAAAAGTACCTGACCCTTGGGGATTTAAAGTCATGCAATTATACCCCCAATATAGGACAACGAGCAGACACATTAGGAGGATGAATAGAATTTCTAAAAATGAAATTAGAAGAATGGTGTGTCGAAGCTACACTAAGCAAAATAAATAAATAAAGTAGTAAAACAAGGACTTTATTGTTTAAAATTGACCCATCCAATAACCATAGAATGCGAGCCAATGATGTATAATAGAAAGAATAAATATAACTTTAAAAAGAGAAAAAGATTTGGATTTAAACCAAAACCAAAGCAAAAATTTTACAGAAAAAAGAGGAACTATAATAAAAATGCAAAGAACCCAAAAGAATACAAATGTTGTATATGTCAGGAAAAGGACACTATGCCAACAAATGCCCAAATAGAGGATCTAAGAAAATTAACCAAAAGCAATTCGAGGAAATAATAGAAGAAGAACTTTCTAAAATAGAAAACATTCAAGAATTTGTTCAATTAACAGAAGACAAACAATCAGATGGATCAATCTATTATTTCTCATACACAGAACCAGACTGAAGAAGAAATAATCGAAGAATGCCAAGAATAAGCAGGAAACTTCTTGCAAGAGGTATTAATAGATAGAAGATTATGTAATCGAATAAGAAACATTGAATTAAGATTAGAAAACTCAGATGGATTTTGAACATCTCTCTTTGAAAAAATTACTCAAAGAAAACATATTTTTTACTACGGAATAACCAACAGAGAAATGCATATGCATATAGAATACACTAGAAATAGAATAAATACACCTTTACTTTGAAAAGAAGACTTAATGAGAAAAATGGAAAAAATAAAAGATAGATCTAAAATAGGATGGATTCATATAGGAGCTATCCAAATGATGATAAAAGCAACCTTTTGAGAAGGAATAGATTCACCTATAAATATTGTATTAATGGACAATAGAATTAATGACAGAAGAGATGCTACGTTAGAAATATTACAATGAAATCTTAGTCATCAAAAATTAATCTTTAATATTTATCCAAAGATAAGTGTAAACATTAAAGATAATAATATAAATAGGACTTTAAGTTTGATACAAGATTTTCAAAGAATGGAATTCATGGAAAAAGGATTCATTCCTTATTCAATAACCTATATAATAAGCTATGCTCTTAGCAACACACATCACTCTGAAAAATTTGAAGACAAAGATATTATAATACTTCCTAACATATTTAAAGATGTAGGGAAAATTACAAAACTAGACATAATTTCATAAATAGAGATACCAGAAAATATAAATATAGATGTCTCTAAAAAACCCTTAGTAATAGATAATAAAATCCCAAGAAAATTACGTTATGAAGGAAATTAGTTACAATTGACAAATGGAGACAGAATAGAAGAAGCTAGAGCAAGCACAGATAGATATAATGGTAGACTATGACCAATACTAAGAAATTTACAAAGAACATCAAGTTTAAGAATTCTAGCAGATAATAGAAATGCTAGAAATTATAAACTATATGGAAAATATTTTAATGGACAAGAATGGAATATGACTACAATATTAATAGATTCAAGAGAAGGAGCTTCATTTATTCAATAGGGAATGATACCTTATATAGAAAAATACCCATAGGATCACCTTATGCATATACGAATTTCGATGGACAAGAATATGAAATCACACATCAAGCTATTGTACCAATTCAAATACAAAATCTAAGGAATAACACTTTATGTGCAATCAGATAGTCACAACGATGATATAGAAATTATATTAGGAATGAGTGCATTATAACAAATGGAACCATTTTCCTTACAAAGCGAAGGACTATATTTTACACATAATAATCAAGAGTATTTTTGGAAAAAAGAAAATGACTAGTACAAATAGTGTCTACATTGTTGCAGGAATCATATATGAAGAATATAAAATAGAATACTTTCATGCATTCCTAGATACTGGTGCAGGAACTTGTATTGCTCGAATACAATGCTTTCCTAAAAATTACATTACAACATTACCTACATTATATGGAATGGATTTTACAGGAAAAAGACATGTATTAACTCATGGAGTCAAAAAACCTAAAATTATCCTAGGAAATTACATAGTTACATGTCCACCATTCTATACTCCTAAATATGCACAACAAGACATATTACTAGGAAATAACTTTACACAAAAATTTAAACTACATATACAACACCAACATTATATTCAATTATTAACACCTTGTGATCACTGGATTACAGTACAAAGGGTCCAAAAAGCTTACAAAAGAAATAAATCTATTTTTCAGAGCAAACGTGGTGTTTATAATACAAACAAACAACAATCAATAAGAGGAAGAATCATTGCACAACTAAATATGCAAGATATTGAAGTATTATTCAAAAAGAACTACAGTGACAATCCATTAACCCTCTAGAATATTAGCCAAGAATGGGCTACAATAGAATTAAAAGACAACACTAAAATAATCAGAGTAAAACCTATGAGATATAATTATGTTGATATCGAATAATTTAGAGTCTAATTATAGGAATTAGAAACATCATAAGTAATACAAAAATCAAAAAGTCCTCATTCTTAGATATTAAAAGAGGAAAAGCAAGAATGGTAGTTAACTATAAACAACTAAATCAATATACTAAATTTGATGGATATTTTCTTCCGCACAAAGAAACCTTAATAAATATGACAAGGGGAAAAACATATATTCAAAATTTGATTGTAAATCGGGATTTTATAAAATAAGACTAGATGAAAAAAGTATACCTTTAACTGCATTTAGTACCCCACAGGGACATTATGAATGGAGAGTAATGCCTTTTGGATTAAAAAATGCTCCACAAATATACCAAAGAAGAATGGATAAGGTATTCGAGCCTTATAATTCCTTTTATCTAGTATATGTAGATGATATTCTCATAGCCAGCAAAAAAGAAGAAGAACACTGTAAACATTTGTAAAAATTTCCCCTTCTTTGTCAAAAAGTAGGAATAGTACTCTCTAAAAAGAAAACAGAAATCTATAAATCTAAAATAGATTTCTAGATTTATGTTCGTTATGTTCCTAGACTAAAATTAGACTCAAGTAGAATAGAATTGCAAGAACATATTGTAGAAAAATTCGTTATGTTCCTAGACAAAATAGAAGATAAATAACAACTTCAAAGATTTTTAGGATGTCTAAATTATGCAGAACAATTTATCGAAAAGTTAGCAAAACTAAGAAACCCTCTACAAAAACTACTAAAGAAAAATACCATTTTCCTCATGACAGAAGAACTTATAAACCATGTCAATTTTATAAAATAAAGATGTAAAAATCTATCAAGACTAGACCTCCCTTTAGAAGGAAATGACTTAATAATAGAATTCTGGGGAGTAGTCCTAAAGAAAAAAGATGAACAAAAAGAAAAAAATATGTAGATATACCTCTGGAACATTCACAGAAATAGAAAAAAGGTATCACTCGAATGAAAAAGAATTATTAGCACTAAAAAGAGAATTAAAAAAAATTCTTACTTTTTATTACCTAAATTTTTTTTAGCATGAGTAGATAATACTCAAGTAAAAGCTTTCATTAAGAATAATTTACCATCTACTCCAGAATATAAAAGATTAAGTAGATGGCAAATGTTTTTTGCAGAGTATATTTTTGATATAGAAGTTATTAAAGGCGAGACTAACTTTCTTGCAGATTTCTTATCAAGAGAATATAATGGAGCAAGTTGAAAAGAAACTTGCAGAACTAGAAGCTTGATTACAATGTAATTGTAATCTATTATAAGACAATTATGTAGAATTAATTGAAATGATCCAAAAATAAGATAAAATTATTGACAATATAGAAGAAAACAAGCAAGATATTGTAGGAATTATTGCAGATCTGAATTGCTTCTAAAAAGAAATACAATAGAAAGGATCAGAAATAGTACGGATGGATAAAGTGACAAGTAAACGACCAATCGACATACATCTCCAAATATCTAATTCAATCAGTAGTAACAAAATACTGATAATACTAGCCTAACGGCAAGAGAAAGCAGTTTTAAAACTGTAAAAACCAGCCTCACGGATGAATGTATTATCTCTTCAGAGAAAAATGATAGTCAAACGGCTGAAACCAGTTTTCAAACTGCAAGAACAAGCTTAATTGCTAAAGATGATATCTCTTCAGAGAACAGCTCCCACCTAACTATGAAAAATATTATCTCTTCGTAGAAAGATCCCCACAATACAGCGGACAATTAAAATTGATGCTTGAAAAAGTATTTAAATTCAGGGTATCTTAGATTGAGCAGGATTATGACCTGTAATTGAGTCTCACAGAATTTTTAACAAAATGTAAAAATGAATACAGATCTCTACTAGAGATTGTTTACAATCTCAAAACAACAGAGACTTGTGTTCTAGATCACACAGGGATTTACCCCAGAATTAAGTTTGATAAAAGAGCAGATCCAAGAATTATTAAAGATTGCTTCAGAATTAGAGCGGCAAATCTAATATATCTAAGTCCTAATCTTGGAGAAATTCAAGGTCTTCCCCAAGAAATTATCAAAGCAATCAGAGAATTCAGAAGTAACAGTCCATTATTAAAACCTACTAATTAAATTTATGTCAAAATCTTCTCAGCATCTGAAAACTGGGAAAAGTTAAAAAAGTTTAATCCAGTCCATTGCATCCATATTGAGTATCATCTCCAGAATACGTCAAAGAAATAGAAGGAAGTTTCAAAAAAGAATTTGAAGGAAATAAAATTGACAAAGAATTTGTTGAAGTCAGAAGAGCTCTAGGACTAAGAGTTCTCTATCAAGTAATGGAAAATTTAATTAATGAAAATCGAAGCTAGTTGCAAAAAGCTTCGGAGCTCTAGGACTAAGAGTTCTCTGTCAAGTAATGGAAAAATTAATTAATGAAAATCAAAGTCGGTTGCATAAAGCTTTAGACAATATAATCATTCTTCTAGACTTTTGAGTGTATTCATGTGATCTGTACACTCGAGTGTATTCTAGCCTGACTATATATATATATATATATATATATGTATGTATGTATGTATGTATATATATATGAGCCCAACTTTAATACCCACCCCCCATTTCAGTTACTTTTTTCAAGTTGGTTACTTTTGACACGTAGAGGGTTACTTTACCTTGCAAATTGTTGAGTTTTATGCATAGATAGTTACGTTTCTAACAGCAGATTTCAAAACACAGTTACATATATATTTGTTGTGTATTTTGTACGGGATTACTTTTTTAGTCGTATAGTCACTTTTTGATCAACAAAGTTACTTTTTTGATAGCAGAATTACTTTTCTGGTCAGAACAGTTATTTTTTAGCTGTCGAGTAATGAAAATCTTAGAATATAAACTTGATTACATAAAGCATTATAAGAAAGACTAACTACATGTTGTGGAAGCTTGTACTCTATCTATCATCTTGGATCATGTAGATGGAGCCCCACCAAGTAAACCTCCTGAAGTGTAACTGCATCATCTTCTCATGACTATCTCCTAAAGTTTAGTACATGTGAACATCTCATCCCTAGCCATGCACAAAGGGAAACCTAAGTTAGAGTAAGTGGCATTGATTTCTAATAAGATAAATATGAATATACTATAATTGAAATCTGAGCTAATATATAAAGTTGTAAACTTATACTAAATCGATGTGTCTTTTATATATGTCTTTTATCTAATTTATGGCCACCACTATATGATAAGTCCTCCTCTATTGACATTGAAGTGTCCTTTATGGTGCAACACACCCTTTGTTGGCAAAATGTGCCCTCTGTTGACATCGAAGTGTCCTCTGTGGTGTAACACACCCTCTGTTGGCACAACGTTCCCTCTGTGACATTCACAGTGTCTGATCCAAATTCCCGTTGAATCTTCTTGAGACTCTCTAGTGAGGACTTATCCTATAATGTATATAATTAATGTTTTGATGTCATTTTCTATCTTTGTTCTTAATTTCTAATCTCTGAATCTTAATCTCTTATCTCTGAGCCTTAATCTCTTATCTCTGAATCTATTCTCCATTTGTTATCTCTATATCTTAATATATTGTCTTTACTTTGTATCTTTATTATTTAATTATCACTAAATCTAACTCTAAACTCTAAACTCTGAATCTGAATATGTATCTAAATTATTAGATAACTAGGATTGGACTGTAGGCTCTTATTAAGTATGCAGATCTAATCTATGACTACTCACAATGAGTAATCTAAATGTTAAATTTGAAATCTAGATTCTTGTTGTCTAAATAAGTCTTCACCTAAACCTCATATTTAATGGATCACTTAGTTAAATTCTGATATCGAATATAAGACTTATGTATCTAAATGCTTGAGAAATATACTGAATTGAATAAATAAATACTCAGCATTTGAAAGTAGTTTAATATTCACAATCTTTGATCGGATATCCTCACACATAACTTCATTTGAATAATATATGGTTAATATAAGCATTAATGTATATGAGATGCACGTTAATAACTAATGTCTAAAAGTAACTTATTCTCTAAGTTACTTTGAACATGGGTAGGTTGAATTGTAATAATAATGAAATTCAATGGACATGGCCCACTTACCTTATTTGAGGAGATCCTTAATGTAGTTTGCATTCCTTGGTTCACAACATATCTACATGGACATCAACAACATTCTATAAGTCCATGTGTATTTCCCTTTCCATTCTTAAAGCCCAAGACCCATCACCATGACATCTTGAACTAAATTTGGGTTCTTATGTAGACTAAACATAACTCTGATCTAAAATCACTATAAAATCTTGGCATTGAAATTACATCAAAACTCTAATTATATAGCTACTATAAAATATTATACTCAAATAAGCCCAAAAATCATCTTATTCACTAATATAAGCATGTACATCATATAATGAGAATTGTAAAACATAATTACATATGCTAATTTTACTTACTCAATTACTATATGTGAAGGAAACAACTATAAATCATCTTCTAGACAAAATATGCATACCTTCCTCATAACAATAACAATAAACATCAATTATATCCCTTAATGGCCACTTAAGACTCAAAATTAATTATTAATACAATAACATTAAAAACTCTAATAAATGTTGGAAACAATAATCATGCAATGTAATAGGGTCCATACAAAAATATCATGTCATTTCATGGTCCAACCATGGGTGAAATATCCAAAATACCCTTATTAGGGTTTACATCAAAAACCTTGATAGAACTTCAAACCAGAATGATCAGGCTTTAAAATCTTGTATATCATTTCAAAATATACTTATTATAAATTATTCATTAATTTCCAAAGTCATTTACTATTTTTAGTTCCCAAAACATAGGAATCACATATTCTTTAGAAATCAACTAGTAGTAATTATCAATCATTCAAAACACTATATGGGCATATTCCTAAGCTTTTTGTAAGTAACTTGTTTGATAAATATTGAATTTCCAATCTCAAGATATCAATTTTGGAATAATTACCTTAACGAAGTGATACTGGTCGTTGATAAGATCCAATGATCGAGAGGGGCCAGCAATCCCAGGCAGATTTGGGCAGAACAGCTTCTCCTTCACCCGCTCACAAAGGGGGTCTTTCCCCTATTTTGTATCTAGCCTCCCCTATTCGTCGTTGTTATGTAGGGAGGGCATCGGACACCACCCAAGGCTCAGATATGGATCGTGTTGCACAATCCTAGGTCGTCGGTGCTTTGGATAGATTCCCTGCCTAGGGCAATATCATTTGTGTGCATGCCATGGCCAAGGCTGAGCTGCTTGACCTACCGTCACCCCCCTATTAATTCTTCATCTTTTAGTTTAACCTTCCTCTCTTCTCCTTAGATTCAGGTTCGTGTCAAACTCTAGATACAAACTTGCCACCCCCTCTATTTCTACATAATGATGTTTTTTTACAGCCTTTAAAATCAGATCTTGCAAGGAGATTTCTCCTGCGATTAGACTCTATTTGGGTCATGTAGAATAGATGCATCAGTTCTTTGGTCCGTAGACTAGAATCTCGATCGCTCACGCTCTCTTTTTTATTTTTATTTTTCTTTTCTTTTGCATAAAAGTCCAGCTTTTATAAATATTTCTATAGGCCACAACATGATCCCATTTACTACATTGTACCACTCCCCTTTTGTGTCAAAAAGATTAGATCAAAATTATGTTGGTATGTATGCCCAAAGAGCCAATCATGTGATGATTGTAATGGCATAGTATGTAATTGATTTGATTAATAAATAAAGACAAGCTTCCAATTTATTCTGTTTAATTCAGTTATGAGATAATGATGAAACATTATAAATGTCTACGGAATAATATTACTCAATTACGTATGTCTTCAAGTAAATGACTTGAGGAAATGAGATCATACAAATGTTAAGAGTACATACATATTCTCATTATTCCTTGATCAGTTGTTATTGTGGAAGGTTGATAAACAATAATGACACATAAGATTAGAGTGTGAGTTGGTTGATGACTAAATCTCATTAGTCATGATATGGCTATATCAAACCAATCACACATATACATGTTAGAGAATAGTGTATTAGACAGACCCACCATGAGACTGACACATGGAAACCATTACCATGGTAGTCATAGTCAGCTCTCATAGTAATGTTGGTGTTTGTGGTTCTTAGACCTGAAATCACTGCACTCATCACATGTCAGTTGGTATACTTTGACATCTTCAAATGCAGTCCTGAAACGTGGGTTGTTATAATGATGTTGATTGGGTGAATGTGACTATGAGTGATGGAGATGGGATTTGTCCCTCCTACAAGAGTATGATATCCTAGGCCTCTTAATTAGTGAGACTAAGAAATGCATGGCCATGCACATCTTGGTCAATATGTGATATTGAGCTTACATATATCTCAGAATATCTTCTTTGGTTCAAGAAACAAGATCGAATGTTGAAGAGTGTGACTACTCCATGCCTTGAGTTCAATCTAGATATCAGTGACAAAGGAATTATACGAACAGTGTAAAAAAAAGCATATATTGTAGGTTGAAGTTGTTCCCCAACTTTCCATTCACTTGGGTACCACGGATGTGCGGCTAGGCACCACCTATACTTGTGAAATCATAAGTTAGTTATAGACATTCACTACCAACGTGATATGGGACCTATAGGGTCACACACATAGGTCTTGACCTATAAGAGGAGTTTGATCATGAATAATAATTGGATTGATTACTAAAGTGTTTAGGTATTCAATTCACGCAACAAATCAGCTGACAAGACTGCCAAACAATCACTTCAAGTGTTTAAGTAGTCATTTGGAGTGTCAAGTAGATTTTATTGTACATTTGATGGAATCCATTCTGACATGGGTTGTGAGACACCCATCTTGCTTGTACGAGATGACCGTCTCATGTGGTAAAAGGTGACCATCTCATCTGCAACAAAACGGTCAGTTCAAGGGTGCAATTCGATTGCATCAAGGATTGGTGCTGACGTCATGTTATGCATTAATTGGAATTGAATTGTCGAAACATGTATGAATTAGGGAAAGTACTAGATGAACATCTGGATTGTGCCAGATGACCATCTAGCAAGCCATCCGACCATATGACATGCCATACAACTAGTTCGACTACCAGAGTCTGTGAAATTTCTAGACTCATTGCAAAAATTCAAGATCTTCTGGTCCCTTCCACTCCTGTACAGACTAGGGACCCTAACTATAGCCTCTATTATAAATAGAAGGGTATTAGGGGCTTCCCAGAACACAACACACACAATTGACAATTAGTTGCTCTGAAAATTGTAGGGATGAGCATTGGGCTGGGTTATACCAGGTTTTTCCTGTCCCAAACCCAACCCCACATTTTAAAGCAGGTCATGGGCCGGGTTCGGGCCCGAATAAAATTAAAAAATGTTAGCCCATACCCGACCCATACAAGAATGTTGGGTTTCAGGCCAGATTCGGGTTTGACCATATAACATCAAATGAGCATATCAAATTTTGTTAGATCTAACTTGATAACATGAAAATGAACTAGTGTGATATGTATTTTGTGATCAACCTTTAAAATAATGTATATATACTTTGTGATATGTAGCCAGAATATGTATACCTTAGTTGTGTGATCCAGTACAGCAATGAAGTGGATATTGAAAGAGTAAGAAATCATTTTCTTATACACGTGAATGTATGAGACTTAAAAAATCAACGGAGTCTACAATGTTGTGGCTTTTTGTTTCCTCATCCTATATGTATATACAATGAAATGGGTTTTGAAAGGGTAAAAGATCATTTGTCTCCTACATGTCATATGAGCAAAAAGATGAGCATAATCTACTATGCACTGAGCACAAGATCATTTGTCTCCTACATGTGGACACAATGAGATCAAAACAAAGAAATCAAGTACGTCTATTCATGTCAATGATGGTTATCTTACTAGTATCAATTCACTAATCATGTTGATTGATTACAGATTATCCATGTTACCATTGGTTGGATATGTACTACATATTGCACCATGAAATATGTATTTTTTTCTTTCTAGACAAAGATAGATGCATACGTACATAATATACACAAAATCTAATTTGGGCATTTGGGTTTTTGGGCCTGGGTTTACCTTCGCTCATACTTAGCCCAAATAAAATATGGGTTTAAAATTTTAGGCCCGGCCCACCCATATTATAAATCAGGTTCGGGTCTGGATCGGGCTATGCAGGCTAGGTCGTAGGTCGGATCGGGCCAACCCAACTCGATGCTCATCCCTAGAAAATTGTTGTCCTTTCTAGTTGTGGTAACCAAGAGATCCCAAGTAAGTCCTACTCGACTAGGGAGGGATAGCTATAGGAGAAAACAATTGAGGATCATTATTGTGGTAGAGCAAGTTGGTGACTAGTACGCCAATGGGAGGGACAATGCCTTCATGTCCATTCTAGTAGGACGATAGGATTTCTAGGCAATCCGTGTGGACTTCTCTAAAGGTGGGAGGTCATTGACTGCCGCTAGGAGAGCAATGTCAACTTGTTGTATGTGGTACAGATCAAGAGGTGCAATAGTCTTATTGTATGTGGTGCATATCAGAATGTGCAGCAGTCAGACGAGTCCCAATGCAACTAGAAGACAGTTGCACATCTACAATGATGAGGAGATATCACTGGACTTGCTCCAGGATCATGTATATCCTTGAAACCATCCTTCCCATCTTATAGTTATCGACGTGATTCGTTGTTTTATAGGGAATATGGTAGTAAAAAAAATTGTTTTCGTTGCCTATTTTGTAGCCATATTTCCCTACAGTGGTATCAGAGCCAACGTCAATCTACTATATTACGGAATAATTCATATGATCGGATTTTGATTTTGTCATTTATTTATTTCATGTGATGTGAATAAATATGTCCAATTAAATACCACACAAAATCCCAAACTAATATATATGACATATATATGACATATATATATGCAATTACATGTGTCATCCTAAAAGTGAGTTTTGATGGTGGATGTGTATCATGGTTATGGTCGATAACCCCTACTATCTGTGCATGGTTGTGATGTTGGTTAATCCTATTTATCTCGGTCTACATATCAAGCCTCTATCTTATCTTCCCAATGTAAAGTTAATTCTCTCCTACCTTTGCTCCCCTTAAATGTAACTCGGGGTTTCCCTATAATCATGTAATAGTAAGATAGTTTACTTTCCTATTCTGATGAAAAAAGACACCAACCAACCGCATGGGGGAGCTGAGCCGATCGGCTAGAGGGTCTGAGTCAACCGTCTGGCGGGGCCAAGATGACCGACTGGCGAGATGAACGAGAGCCTTGGTCATTTGGAGGATCCAAATTACTAAGTGAAGGTGACCAACCGAATGGTCAAGAGGCGAGCTGACCAGTTCAAGGGTTGCACCAGTCAATCCGGATTAGCAAGCACGGATCTTCATCAACAACATATGTTTACATGTGATGTGGATCCTAGGATGTGGTAATTCTTTGTGGCTCCAAAACAATTACAGTAGGATGTCCATAACCATCGTGTTTGTTTATTGCATGTTTTTTGTTGTGGGATATAGCATGTATATGATACATACTATATATGTGGTGATTGGATGAAGTATATGTATTTATAAACAAAACTCCCTCAAAAAAAATTATATTAAGCCTTATATACTTTCAAAAAGTGGCACACATGAAAAGCTTGATTGACCAAACATAGGTTATGCCAAATCATGGTGTGTCGTCTATCTTGTAGAAATGTGATGGTGATGATGTAGGTTCTGCCAAAGTAGGATACATTATTATTGTGTTGGCTTTTAGGTCAGGCTTAAACTGGTGATTGTTAAAGCGTCTAAGCCCAAAAGCATGCATATGATTATGACAAGGAGTTGTGCATATTATCTATCCAGAAGTGCATATGATACGATAGGCAAAAGTTGTCTACCTTGAAAATTGACTATGTATGTTGATGTTGGTCGGGTCATAGTTATAAAGAGTGAAACCCGATAAGGGACCCACTCAAATGGTAAAAAAATAAGAGCCATGTAATAGTAAAGTAGAGGAAACAAAACTATTATAAAGTTACTTAATGATTCATTCACAAATGTTCATCACCATAAAAGGTGGTACAACAATGTAAAATATATACATTTAATAAATTTAATCATATGCAAGACCTCTCGCAGTGGGCAACCTAACCATTCCAAGCTATCCTTAGGTCCAATACCATATATACGATCTTTGTGCATACTTGTCTTCTAATGTACCAACACCTGGGTGGAAGGGAAGATCACCCAGAACATGGGAACCGTATACAGGTCAACAAAAAGTTGAGTATGTACATATAATCAATACTTTGGGCATTGTATTGGTTTAGAAGTGCAAAAGAGATGTTCCCACAAGGAGGAGGCTATTTACAGTTAGGTAACTTCAAAAGAATTATAACAAGAGAAATGAGACATATAAAAATTTTAGATTATAAGTGTGAGAATAAAATAGACTTGCCATCACAGTTATCAACAATCTCAATATAAAACAACAACTTTTGCATGCAATACCAATATAGACTGAATATACCTAAAATAGAGCCATAACACCATAGGATCATGGCCTAAAACAAATAAGGGTGGAAACGCACACTCCGGGCATAATATGTGTGCCCTTTATAAGTGGTTGTACATAAGTACCACTATTCTAGATATTATATTCAAATATGTAGCATGCATAAATAGAGTGGCAAGACTTGCTTAGTCGATTTCACATACATGGCATCTAGAGCAGGACGGGTCCAAGGACCCATTATAAGAGAATACTTCAACAATCGTAAGAATTTATATGAATCCAAATAAGAAAATATGAATGTACAACAATTGGATTTCAAGTAAAATTGACAATTCAAGAGATGCCTCGTAAATGAATTTTGGTTTTAATCAAATAATGTCCAAAATAAAATAGAAGATGTACAAACCTGATCTTCACCTCTAAGAAATAACTCTATTGGTATAGTTTATCCCACAAAGTCAAGTTTCATCCTAGAAACACATTTGGTGTGTTAGTCAAACTAAAGCATATATGTTTATACACTCCTATTATACTTATATATGTACCTCTTCCCCAAATTTGACTACCACATGGCATATTAGGGTTTTCAAACTTATTAGGTGTACATATGATTCCTTAGATATGTATTTTAGTTTTAATGTCTAGTTTCAATAACATAAGTCAAAGTGTGTTAAGGTTACATATATGAGTGTCTAATAATACGCACCCATTTAATATAGGTCTTGTGATTCATTTCCCTCTTTAGATCATATCTTAATTCAATCAACTAGGCCAAGGATTTGTTACATGAGATATTATTCAAATGCTTACCATAATATTTTGCTACTACTAATAAAGTTAAAACATTAGATTCATAGGAATCGAACATACAGATATTAATCTTTTTATTACACATACACCAGCATGTACCCATATGACCATTGTTAGGTCGATTGTCAAATGATAAGGGCCATTTCTAAACCAAATATTTTACCTTATATACTCCAATTACTATGGATATTAAGAGTCTAAGTCTATATAAATTATGGCCTCCCATGTTGTAATATCAATATATTGTATATGTTTGTATACTAACATATTACAACAATGTATGATGAAATGACTTATCCAATGTGTATGTACATTTTAATATTTAGGTTATCTTCACGATATACTGCCTAACCTATCATTATCTTATTAATTGGTTTATCAATAGCTGAAATGCAGTAATGAATAGATTACTGGCCTATGAGATGATGGATACATTCCAAATGGCCAGGTCTGGCTGCGTTGAACTGTGACGCTAAGGTAGATGATGAAGGAAGGCCAAGTCGACGCCACCCAGCCTTCTGAACATATCAGCCATGCATTGCCAGCATGAAGAGGAGGAGGCGAGGCCGAGGAGAAGTGAGGACATGGTCCAATCATGTTTGGCGGCTTAATTAGATTGTGGTGCCCTGGTGGATCTGCGTCTGCTAGATTGCAGTTTGTATGAGAGAAGGAGGAAAAGAAGTGGAGTAATGTCGGTCTATTACAATTGACGTTGTAGCTGTTGTGAACCCCTACGGCCAGGGCAGTTGCTGGCGGGCTCTAGATTTACTTGATGGCAGTGCGAACAGAGAAGAGGAGAAGAATCGGCGGCGCTTCCTAGAGACCCTCCCACTGTCTGGCGAGGTTCGGCACTGCTTAGTGTTGCTTGGCGACGCTGGACGTAGGTGGAGCCGTGGAGGAGAAAGGAGGACGAAAGGGAGTAGTCAGAGTATGACCCGGCTGTAGTAGTTGCTGATGAGCGGCGTACATGGTGCCACTACCGTTGGGCGCACAGGGCTGAAGGGGCGGCGACCTCGCTGTGGGCTAATGGAGCAAGGAAGGAAGAGACAAGGACGGTGGCTGGGGTTTAGGGCGATGAGGGGTAAGGAGGAGGGTGACGATTGGATCAACCTGGAGTGGTGGTGGCACACGCAAGAGGGCGTCGAGGAGACCTGGGCAAAGGTGAGGCTGGCGTCGATAGTGCGGGAGTATGTTGCAGCGCCGTAAGGTAGGCGGCGACTTCACGGCTGGTTGGTAGCCAAAGGTGACGATGGTCTCAACAGTTTCGGATGCCCCGACGGTGAAGGAAAGTGGAAGAAGAGAGGAACATAGCTGGGTTGTGGGTGACGGCGGTAAGGAAGAGACGGCTGAGGGGCGGCTAGGTTTTGGGTGTCTACAGAATGAGAAGAAGATGTTTGGGGGTGAGGGAACGGAGGAAGAAACGGTGCAAGGAGGGAGAGGGGAGAGGCGCAACTATCTGTGGCCTAGGGTTTGCGGAGCGATGAGAGAAGGAAGAGAAGGAGAAGAAGAGGAAAGACGGGCACCGCTCACAATGAGAATAGATTGGTTGTGGAGTGGAGAGCGTGAGATACGCGATGTGGAGAGGAAGAAGGTGGGGCGTCCTTTGAACATTAAGGCTTGACCAAGCATTAAATTAGTTTACTAATGTGAAACTATATCACTCACCTTCTTAATCACTTCGAGGGGTGTATTTAATGTTCATTCATTATGAAATTTGCAATGTTAGCTAATTATAATATGTGGAATCCGAATTTCACCTTATTTTTACCATTTGACATCGATGTGTATATTATTCCATTACTTACATTCTATTGACTCAATTAATGCATTTGTTACCTAACTCATTCGATAATTAGATACTATGTCACATTTTCTTCATTTTCATCCAATCACTACTCTGAAGAGGATACTAGAGTTATAAGCCATATCCAAAACCTATTAAATGGTGAATTTGTATATTTAATCTCCAATTAAAGACGTGGACACTTAGTTGATCCTAAAACTTTATGAAAATAGATATTTGCAATTTTATCATGAACTTTGACTCCAAAATTACTAATTCCTCTAAATCAAGGGAAATGACCCTAATTCTAATTATAATTGGAAAGGGGCCTAGAGAAAGAGAGGTTTAATCTGTGATCCTAGATTTGGATATGTTACGACACTCCACCCCTTAAAGAGGATTTTATCCCTGAAATATGTCTATCATTAGCCATGAATACTAAGTCATACTTAGAATCCCACATAAGAATCTGATTTCTCTCATTGTAGTAGATCATACCATACATCCCATATCACTCTTATAGTCCATTCAGAGGTGGAGCTATAATACCCTTTACATCATGACAATATTGGTCTTCTCATATGAGATTTCAAACTAGGGAAGTTATACTAAAATGTAGACCTATCTAAATAATATTTTATTCATTATGAAGGTGATTTCACGTACCACTTATAATTTCAGCATCGCTTCCAAAGGTTATCATGATTTTTTTTAACCCACCTTATGTATGTTCACCATTTTCGATGAAGGAAGATAAAATTAAAACTTATATTAATTATGCAATTAATGTTCATGGTATAAAATTTTCAAGGATTACCCACCAACCCTAATAAGGTGGTAGCTACATCTGCTTGATATTATTACTAGGAGTTATCTGAGTCTTACTTATTGTAAAAATTATTAATTTTGAGTAAACCTTAAGTTAATCTATACACTTAAAAGGATTAGTCTATATTGTATCTAGTCATCTAGAGGGGCAGCAAGGGTGGATCTAGATCTTATATTCTAAAACTTACTTTTAATGCTCACTACTACACACTAGGCCTATGGTTGCTAATTATGTCAGTCAGGGATTGATTCACTAAAGGATTTGTGTAGCACTCAGTCTTCCATGTGAAGGTGAGTTCGTTCCAAAAACCTTGATGAAATCTGATTTTTTTACATATAATTTAATAATAATAATTAGTTTGACGGTGAAAACTTTGCGATAAAAATAAAAAATTAGCACCAAAATCGATCTGAGAAGCAAGTCAACCACCTTCCACAATACAACACATATACTAGTGTTCTATCATCACTTTGTTCAACAAAAGGATCTAACTATTGTAACTCCTAAATAGGCAAGCGACTAACCTCTAATATCTAAGCATAAAAGGGAGAAGGGTCTTTTATTATGCACGGTCAACTTATATTAAATCTTAATAATGCATGACATTACCATTCCCCATGTCACCCTTGAATATGATTTATACTACCTCGTCTCAAGACCTAAGGAAGTCATAAGATTATCTGGTGTTATGGGAAGAGAACTAGGGTTTTTGCATAACTGGTTGGTTTACAACCATAGTGTATCCACAAGGCAAGGTGATCTATATAGTCAAACTACTCATCCCAAACATTAAATAGCCAAGTACACTATTGGAGATGGTACATGTGAGAACTTAAGGATATCTACTGAAACATATAGCTTTCACCAACCAATTCTCATCTATTGGGTATAACAAGCTTAATGGGAATGGTATCCAGCCCTTCAATAGACATATTTGGTAAGATCTATGTGGAGATACTCCATGTTGAAGGCAAGCATGCCTAACCATAGTTGAACTAGTTTCACCTTTCATTAATGGAATAATTATAACTCTAAAACTCATGTTAAGATCAATCTTTTTTTATCCATGCATGCCCAGTCCTCATCATTGATGTACTTGAACCATGCTAGAAGAACATCAATGAGAAAGGGCTGAAGACTGGAACTATGGTTAAGATTAACTATGCATATTCAAGTCAACCTACACTTACTAATATTCTAGATAGCCTCCCAGAAATCAAGAGGTGTGAATTAATCGATAGAAGAGTCAATTCCTATGTAGTGATACCCACACCTCCACAGAGAGGGTAGGGGTAAAAAGGGTTACTAAAGACTAACTCATATCAACATAGGTGGTTTGAGGAGTGTAAGTGACCAAGCTAATAAGGGGTTGAAAACCCTAAGTGGTATTCTAATACTAGGTAATCCATTTTCCACAACCTCTAAGGGTCGTCTACCTAATTAAGGGTCAGTCTAGGATAACTTGAAATAGTCAAGTTACCAACTGCATAGGCTCTGATAGAATTTTATAAAGAGTAGAACCGATAAGGGACCCACTCAAATGGTACAAAATAAGAGCTGTGTAATAGTAAAGCAGCAGAAACAAAACTATTACAAAGTTACTTAATGATTCATTAACAAATGTTCCTCACCATAAAAGGTGGTACAAAATGTAAAATGTATACATTTAATAAATCTAATCATATGCAAGACCTCTCGCAGAGGGCAACATGTCCATTCCAAGTTATCCTTAGGTCCAATACCATGTATACAGTCTTTGTGCATCCTTGTCTTCTAATGTACCTACACCTGGATGTAAGTGAACATCACCCAGAAAATGGGAACAATATAGAGGTCAGCAAAGAGTTGAGTATGTACATATAATTAATACTTTGGGCATTGTATTAGTTTATAAGTGCAAAAGAGATGTTCCCACAAGGAGGGGGCTATTTGTAGTTAGGTAAGTTCAAAAGAATTATAACAGGAGAAATGAGGCATACAAAAAATTAGATTACAAGTATGAGAATAAAAGAGCCTTGCAATAACAGTTATCAACAATCTCAATATAAAACAACAACTTTTGCATGCATACCAATGTAGACTATATATACCTAAAGCGGGGCCATAACACCATAGGATCATGGCCTAAAAGAAATAAGGGTAGAAACGCACACCCCGGGTGGAATACGCATGCCCTTTATAAGTATGGTTGTACATAAGTACCACTATTCTAGATATTATAGTCAAACATGTAGCATGCATAAATAGAGTGACAAGACTTGCTTAGTCGATTTCACATATATGGCATCTAGAGCAGGAGGGGTCCAAGGACCCTTATAAAAGAATACTTCAACAAGTGTATGAATTTATATGAATCCAAATAAGAAAATATAAATGTCCAACAATTAAATTTCAAGTAAAATTACTGACCAAAAAAATTTCAAGTAAAATTGATAGTTCAAGAGATGCTTATTAAATGAATTTAGGTTTCAGTCAAATAATGCCCAAAATAAAATAGAGGATGTACATACCTGATCTTCACCTCTAAGGAATAACTCTATTGGTATAGTTTATTCCACAAAGTCAAGTTTCATCCTAGAAACACATTTGGTGTGTTAGTCAAACAGAAGCAAATATGTTTATACACTTCTATTATACTTATATATCTACATCTTCCCCAAATTTGACTACCACATGGCATATTAGGGTTTTTCAAACTTATAAGTTGTACGTATGATTTCTTAGATATGTATTTTAGTTTTGAATGTCTAGTTTCAACAACTAAGTCAAAGTGTGCTAAGGTTACATATATGAGTCTCTAATAATACACATCCATTTAATTTAGGTCTTGTGATTCATTTCCCTCTTTATATCATATATCTTAATTTATTTAACTAGGCCAAGGATGTGTTACATCTGATATTATTCAAATGCATACCCTAATATGTTGCTACTACTAATAAAGTTGAAAATATTAGATTCATAGGAATCGGACATACTAATATTCATCTTTTCATTACACATACACCAGCATGTACCCATATGACCATTGTTAGGTAGATTGTTAAATGATCAGGGCCATTTCTAAACCAAATATTTTACCTTATATACTCCAATTACTATGGATATTAAGAGTCTAAGTCTATATAAATTATTGCCTCGCATGTTGTGATATTGGTATATTGTATATGTTTGTATACTAACATAATACAATAATGTATGATGAAATGACTTATCCAATGTGTATGTATATTTTAATATTTATATTATCTTGACAATATATTGCCTACCCTATCATTATCTTATTAATAGATTTATTAAGAGTTGAAATGCAGTAATGAATATATTATTGACTTGTAAGATGATGGATACATTCCAAATTGTCAGGTCTAGTTGTATTAAATTGTGATGTTGAGGTAGATGATGAAGGAAGGCCAAGTCAATGCCACCCAGCCTTCTGAACCTATCGGCCGTGCATTGCCAACATGAAGAGGAGGCAAAGTTGAGGAGAATTGAGGACATGGTCCAATCATGTTTGGCAGCTTGATTAGATTTTGGTGGCCTCATGGATCTGTGTTTGTTGGCTCGTGGTTTGTATGAGAGGAAGGTGGAGAAGGAGTGGGGTAATGTTGGTTTGTTTCAATTGATGTGGTAGTTTTTTTGAACCCCTACAGCCAGGGTAATTGTTGGTGGGCTCTAGATTGACTTGATGGCAGTGTGAACAGAGAAGAGGAGAAGAATTAGTAGTGCTTCGTGGAGACCCTCCCACTATTTAGTGAGGCTCAACACTGTAGTGTTGCTTGGTGACATTGGGCATAGGTGGAGGAGAAAGGAGGACGAAAGGGAGTAGTCAAAGTTTGACCCGGTTGTAGCAGTTGCTGATGAGCAGCATATATGGTGCCACTACCGCTGGGCACGCAGGGCTGAAGGGGCGGCAACCTTGTTGTGGGCTAATGGAGGAAGGAAGGAGGATACAAGGACGGTGGCTGGGGTTTAGGGTTGTGAGGGGTAAGGAGAAGGGTGACAATTTGATCAACCTAGAGTTGTGGTGGCAGACACAAGAGGGTGTCGAGGAGACCTGGGTGGAGGTGAGACAGGTGTCAATAGTGCGGGAGGAGGTTGTAGCATCATAAGGTGGGCGGCGACTTCATGGATGGTTGGTGGCCAAAGGTGCCAGTGGCAGCTGCATCACACAATGGTCTCAATAGTTTTGGATGCCCCAACAGTGAAGGAAAGTGGAAAAAGAGAGGACCAGAGGAAGTGAATCATGTTGGTGTCACTATAAGGTTGTGGATGACTGTGGTAAGGAAGAGACGGTTGAGGTATGGCTAGGTTTTGGGTGTCTACTGAAAGATAAGAAGATGTTTGGGGTGAGGGAATGGAGGAAGAAATGGCACAAGAGAGGGAGAGGAGAGAGGCGTAACTATCTGCGGCCTAGGGTTTGTATAGCAATGAGAGAATGAAGAGAAGAAGAAGAAGAGGAAAGATGAGCACTACTTACAATGAGAATAGATCAGTTGTGGAGTAAAAAGCATGAGATGCATGGTGTGCAGAGGAATAAGGTGGGGCGTCCTTGCAATTGGGTTAAAATGGGATAAGTGGAACATTAAGGCTTGACCAAGCATTAAATTTGTTTACTAATATGACATTATATCACTCACCTTCTTATTCACTTCTAGGGGTGTATTTATTGTTCATTCGGTATGAAATTTGCTATGTTAGCTAATTATAATATGAGGAATCTGAATTTGACCTTATTTTTGACATTTGAAATTGATGTGTGTATAATTCTATTACTTACATTCTGTTTACTCAATTAATGCATTTGTTACCTATCTCATTCAATTATTAGATAATATGTCACATTTTCATCCACTCACTACCCTGAACAAGATACTAGAGTTATAAGTCATATCTAAAACCTAATAAATGGTGAATTTGTATATTTAATCTCACTTAGTTGATCCTAAAACCTTATTATGAAAATAGAGATTTACAATTTTATCATGAACTTGGGCTCCAAAATTACTAATTCCTCTAAATCAAGGGAAACGGCCCTAATTCTAATTATAATTGGAAAGGAGCCTAGAGAAAGGGAGGTTTAATATGTGACCCTAGATTTGGGTGTGTTATTATAGTTGAATTATCTTGGATCTGTCCCACTAGAATATTGTATGCTGCAATATTCTAAATTGAAATGTGAGGGCTATCAATTTGAACTAAAATAGTGGGAGTGATAATAATTAAAGACCTAATTAATATCGTCAAAAAAATTCAAATCAAATCAAAAGTTTTTGATAAATGCAAAATTTCTCTTATAGAATCAAATGACAAACAAATTTGTATTGTGATCGGTCCTTAAAAAGGACAAACTTGAAAAGACAAATTTTCATGACTAGTTTTGTACCTTAGAAGGGTTCTCAATGAAGAGTGCAAGCTCTACATTCTTGACAAACTAGTTCTAGAAATACATGCTCCCGATGCACCTAGGGCACAAATGGATGCTTACTGGAAGTATGCCAATCATGCCTTAGAGATAAAGTACATTATGCTTAGCTGCATGAACTATTGCATGAGCAGTGTAAGGACATGAGTGTTCTTGAGAAAGTGACACTTGGTTTTACAAAGCAAGAAAGGGACAATATCATAAAGGTGCTACTTGAGTCTAAGATGATAGAGGGAACCTCATTAGAGAACATGTTCTCAAGATTGGACATGTGTATCATCTTAAAGAATTGGAATTCACCTTAAGCCAAGAGTTGGCCATGAATATGATTCTAAAGTCAATGCCAGAATCATATAGCCACTTTATTGCATGTCATCATGTGAATAATGTGGTTGACCACATGTCAGACTTGCTTACCATGTTGATTCATGTTGAAGCAAAATTGAAGAAGGACAAGCACGTGATGATGATCAATGGAGCTTAGTCCAAGGATCAAAGCAAGTCCAAGAAGAGTTCTGAGGTCGAGCCCATATGTCACATATGGTCTCATATGTAGGATCTAAAAGGAAGTAGGCCTTTGGGAAAAGGCGAGGTGGAACTATGAGTTGCTAATGGTGCAAGAGTTGCGACCTGTGCATTTGGAACCTATAGTATATCTCTGCCCATAGGGCTTGTAATAGAGTTAAAGAACTTCTGTTATGTACCTTCTATAGATAGAAACATCATTTCTATATCTTGTATGGACAAGGATGTATTTGAATTCCATATTATAAATTGTCGATGTTCTATTTCAAAAGATGGGATCTTTAATGGTAGTGTCCTAATGTCTTATGGTCTTTATTTATTATATCTAAAGATAGATGTTTATAACATATATACTAAGAGACTAAAAATCAATAACTCAAACAAGACATACCTTTGGCATTGTCGTCTAGGGCACATAAATGAGAATCGCATATCTAGACTACATAAGGATGGTTATCTAGACTCTTTTGATCTAGAATCAATTGAGACGTGTGAATCTTGTTTGTTGGGCAATATGGCTAAAACCCCTTTCACTAGTAACAATGAGAGGGCCAGTGATCTATTAGGACTCATAGATACTTATGTGTGTGGACCTTTTAGAATAACCACTAAAGGTGGATATCAGTACTTCATTACCTTCAATTATGACTTCAGTAGGTATGGTTATGTTTATTTGATGAAACATAAGTTAGAAACTCTTAAAAAAATTAAGGATTTAATAAATGAAGTACATAACCAACTTGGTAAAAGTATTAAGGCACTTTGATCTGATCAAGGTGGAGAATACTTAAACCAAGAGTTTGAGGAGCTTCTTAGAGCCCATGGGGTTATATCCCAATGGACTCCACCTGGACCGCCATAGCACAATGGTGTGCCAGAAAGAAGGAATCGCACATTGTTGAATATGATCTGATCAACGATGAGTTTAGTCGAGCTTCCGACTACCTTATGGGGGGTATGCTCTACAAACTATTGTGTTTACACTAAACCGAGTACCATCTAAGTCAATTCAAAAGACACCATATGAGATATGGACTGGGAAGCATCCCAATATGTCTTTTATGAGGATTTGGGAATGTGAAACTTATGTCAAGAGAATGTTTTCTGATAAGCTTGGCCCTAAATCCGATAAATGTTATTTTGTTGGATATCCTAAAGAGACAAAAGGATATTACTTTTATTCCCAATCTGACAAAAAAGTGTTTGTTGTCGGGATATTGTATTTCTTGATATGGATTTCATTTCCAAAGGAATTAGTGGGAGGAAAATGGAACTTAAATAGTTTCAAGACCAATGAGAAAACATTAAACCAATATATTTACAAGAGTAACAAAGAGAATCAAAAAGTGTTGTGGAGTCTCAAATTCCTCAAGTAACAGAAGAACCTCGTAGATCAAATAGGACACGCCTTGAGCCTGAAAGATTTGGGTATCTTGTGACTCGGGAAGGTAGTGAATTGGTCATAGATTATGAGACAATAACCTATCAAGATGCTATAGAGGGACCAGAGTCTAAGAAATTGCTTGAAGACATGAGATCTGAGAAGGAATCCATGTACACCAACATGGTATGGACCTTGGTGGATCCATCTGAAGGGGTAAAACCCATAGGGTGCAAGTGGGTCCTCAAGAAGAAGACCGACATGGATGGCAAAGTAAAACCTATAAGGGCAGATTGGTTGCAAAGGGTTTTAGACAAGTTCAAGGTGTTGACTATGAAAAAACCTTTTCTCCAGTGGCCATGGATAAGTCCATCAAGATCATGCTTGCCATTGCATCTTATCATGGTTATGAGATTTGGAAGATGGATGTTAAAACTGCATTCCTTAATGAAAATCTTCTTGAGGATGTGTACATGACACAAAATGAGGGTTTTATAAGTCCAAAATTTACAAATAAAGTCTGTAAGCTACAAAGGTCAATCTATGGATTGAAGCAAGCATCTCAGAGCTTGAATCTTCATTTTGATGAGACAGTCAAAGAGTTTGGTTTTATTCAAAATAAAGATGAACCTTATGTGTATAAGAAGGTTAGTGGGAGCATAGTGACATTCCTCAAATTGTATGTGGATGACATACTATTAATGAGGAATGACATCCCTACATTACAAAAGGTAAAAACATGGCTTGGAAATACGTTTTCAATGAAAGACTTGGGAGAAGCTTCCTATGTCTTGGGGATAAAGATCTATAGAGATAGATCCAAAAGGATTCTTAGACTAAGTCAAAGAAAATACATTGATAAACTGTTGAAGCGGTTCAGCATGGAGAGTTAGAGAGGAAACTTGCCTATGAATCATGGTGTCCCCGTCTCTAGAGCTCAATGTCCTAATTCTTGTGAAGAAAGGAAATGCATGAGTTTGATCCCACATGCCTCAGCAATTAGATCAATCGTGTATGCAATTTTATGACCTATCCAGACGTCTCGTATACCCTGAGCATGATGAGAAATATCAATCAGACCCAGGTGGTGCTCACTGGACAGTCGTGAAGAACACCCTCAAGTACTTGAGAAGAACTAAGGATCAGTTCTTGGTCTACGGCAGAGAGAATAAGTTGGTGGTAAAGTTTTACACCGATGCAAGCTTCCAGATTGATCAAGATGATTACAAATCACAATCAATATTTGTGTTTTTCCTAAACAATGGAGTTGTAAGATGGAAGAGTTCCAAGTAAGAGACAGTTGTCGATTCTACAATAGAGGTCGAGTATATTGTTGCATTGAATGCAGCAAAGGAGGTTGTATGGATCAAGAATTTCATTTCTAAACTTGGGGTTGCATAAGATAAGGAACCTAGATCGCATCAATGCTCAAAGAATATACAAATGTGTTTCCATCTCATACGAGAGATCGTACAATGAGGATACGTAAAGATTCGCAGAGTACCAACTGAGAACAATGTTGCTAACCCCTTGATAAAGGCACTTTCATAGAAGAAGCATGATTGTCATGTCAGGTCACTTAGAATAAGATTCAAGAGTGATTAGCTCTAAGTGTAAGTGGGAGTCTGTTGGTATGTATGCACGAAGAGTCAATCATATGATTATTGTAATGGCATGGCATAAGTTGTAATTGATTTGATTAATTAATAAATAATGACAAGTATCCAATTTATTTTGTTTGATTCAATTATGAGATGATGATGAAACGTTATAAATGTCTTGAGAATAATATTACTCAATGATGTATGTCTTCAAGTACATGACTTGAGGAAATGAGATCAAACAAATGCTAAGAGTACATACATATTCTCATTGCATCCTTGATCAATTGTTATTGTGGAAGGTTGATAGACAACAATGACACATAAGATCAGAGTGTGAGTTTGTTGATGATAGAATCTCATTAGTCATGATATGGCTATGTCAAACCAAGCACACAGATACATGTTAGAGAATAGTGTACAGACTTACCCACCATGAGACTGACACATGGAAACCATAACCATGGTAGTCATAGTCAGCTCTCATAGTGATGGTGGTGTTTGTGGTTCTTAGACCTGAAATCACTACACTCATCACATGTCGTTCGGTGGACATCATCAAATGCGGTCCTAAAACTAGGGTTTTTATAATGGTGATGATTGGGTGACTGTGACACATGGGGACTAGTTGTGAGTGATAGAGATGGGATTTGTCCCTCCTACAGGAGTATGATATCCTAGGCCTCTTGATTAGTGAGACTGAGAAATGCATGGCCACGCACATGTGAGTCAATATGTGCTATTGAGCTTACATATATCTCAAACGGTCTGCTTTGGTTCAAGAAACAAGATTGAATGTTGAATAAGGTGACTACTCCATGCCTCGAGTTCAATCTAGATATTAGTGATAGAGAAATTAAACAAATAGTGTAAAAAAAAGCATATATTGTAGGTTGAAGTTGCTCCCCAACTTTCCATTCACTTGGGTAGCATTGATGTGTGACTAGGCACCACTTTTTGCTTGTGATGTCATAAGTTATTTATGGGCATTCACTACCAACGTGACATGGGACCTATAGGGTCACACACATATGTCTTGACCTAGAAGAGGAGTTTGATCATGAATAATGATTGGATTGATTAATAAAGTGTTTAGGTATTCAATTCACACAACAAGTCAGCTGACTAGACTACCAAATGATTGGTTCAAGTATTGAGATGGTCGTTTGGAGTGTCAGGTTGATTCTACTATGCATTGGCTGGAATTCAACGTGACCTAGGCTGTGAGACACCCATCTTGCTTGTGCAAGATGACAATCTCACATGGTGAGATATGACCATCTCGTGTGCGCCAAATAGCTGGTTGGGGGTGCAATTCAATTACATCAAGGATTGGTTCTAATGGCATGTTATGCATTAATTGGAATTGAATTGCCAAACATGTATAAAATGGGGAAAGTACTAGATGACCCTATGGACTATGCCAGACAACTATCTGGCATGCGAGCCGACTGTCTAGTATGTTAGACAATTAGTTCAGCTATCGTAGGCTACAAAATTTCAAGAATTGTTATGAAATTTCAAGATCTTCCAGTCTCTTCCACTCCCATACATACTGGGAACCATGACCTTGGCCTCTACTATAAACAGACGAGTAATGGGGGCTTCCCAAAATACAACATAAATAATTGAGAATCAGTTGCTTTGACAATTATTGTCCTCTTTGGTTGTGGTAACTAAGAGAGCCCAAGAAGTCCTACTCGACTAGGAAGATGTAAAGCCCCTGACCTAGCTTAGTGCTTGAGTATGCTTGCTTTGCTAAATAAGATACTTATAACCTTCATATAATCCTTTGAGATGTGTTTTTAACACTTGACAACCTTATGTTTCCAGTTTGGTCCTATTCTGATGATGTTTGAGCTTTGTATGCTTGTTTGGACCAAGTTGCGATTTACCCATGTTGAGGGGTTATTTTCAATTTTTCGCATGTTGAGTGTGCCATTAGTGATTTAGCATCATGAGAGAGATAATTATGCTATAGGGTACCTTTTTGGACCTTTTTTGATGAGGTGGCATCATGTGGTGATGCTAGGATCTCTAGGGTTTACATGGTGTCGACCATGTTGAGCTTGGTGGAGTGTTGCAACCTTTGTCTCGACCTTATTGATGTGCTTTGGGTGTGTCTCAATCAAGACGCCTCCCTTGAGTGGTTTGTTTCAACTTTGATGGTCTGGAGGTGTTTTTGGTCGAGATGGTTGTCTTCTTGTGGAGTGTCTTGACCTGGTTAGTTTGGTGACCTTTTATTGTGGTCGAGACAAGATGCCTTGGGTTTATTTTGACCCCTAGGGTGGTGGTGAGCCAAGTGGTCGAGACCCCACCTAGGTTTTATAACCATAGGTTTCATGCATGCATATAGTGATTGTATGTTAGTTTCTTTTGTGGACAAGTGTCCATTTGGTGCTCTCTCATGTTGACACCTCACCCTACCTTACTTCCCTACTCCTTTGAGTATATAACATCTCTCTTCTTCATGCAAGTGATTGTTTTCGACTCTTCTTCTTCTCCCTTATCTTGTGTTCGTCCTTGGAGCTTTGAGGAGCAAGAAGTATTGATCTTGGATGCTTTGGAGGTCGATCAACCTTGCATGTGGTGCTTTGAAGCTTGATCACCTTCCTTGTGGTGATTCTTGGTGGTTTCTCTCCTTGGTAAGTGGTTCTTTTCCCTTGAGCATGTTTTTCCTTTAGAACCCTACCTTTCTTATTCTTCCCCTTTTCATGGCCATAGACTGTGGACCATCCATGGTGGTCATTTTGAGAGAGAACTCCTCATCACAAAGGGTCGGAGACCATGTTTTGACAATATGGTACCAAAGTGTGAGGAAGCTTTCTTCTCTTCGTCCTTCTTTCTTCTTGGTTTGGCCTAGGGTTTTTCACCCTATTTCTTAAGATCCTTTTTGACCATGGTGTTCTTTTCTTGGTATGTGATCTTGTAGCCTAAGTGTTGACCTTGGTTGGAGATTCATCTTCTTCTTTGTAGCCTTAATCTTGGAGCTTGGTTCTCTCCTAAAGGTGGGTTATATAACTCTCTACCTTCTTCTATTACTTGCACCATAATATTGATTGCATGCTACTATTTTTATCTCTAAACTTGATGCTAATATGATAGATGATGTTATCATAACCTAGGGTTTAAGCCTTGTTAATGATCTCTTAGAAGTTGCTTCATATCCTAGTGCCTAAATTCTTATACCTTGTTTGTTAAGTGATGGTTGAGGTGATAATCATGCATGCATCATGTTTCTTGGTTTCATCACAATGTTTTAGTTCGACCTTTGTGTTCTCTTGAGGTTTTGAGTTGGTTTTCTTGATGTTGAAGCTTTATCTTCTTTATCCTTGTTTGTTTTCTTAATAGTTCTTGTTGAAGATAGGTTTTAGAGTTTTTAATGTCCATCTTGCATGGAGTTTTCAACCCAGTTGATGGTGATCTTGCTTGATGTTCATCTTCTATTTTGAATGAGGTTATCTCTGTTTGATGTTGGCTAAGTGTTTTTAGGTTATCTTGACGTTAGTGGTCTCTACACCTTAATCTTGTCTTGATTGAAAAATATGTGTTGTTCATGGTCGAGACCTATGTTTTGGTTTTGGTCGAGATGCATGCCCCTATTTTGGTCGTCACCCTTGGTTTTGTCTTGTTCAAGACATGCCCTTGATGGTGTTTGAGACACCATGATTATTTGTTGGTTGAGACACCATGTTGATTGTGGTTGAGACACTTGGTTTTTTTACAATTGAGACTCTTGTTTTATGGGTGGTTGAGACGTATTTTGGTCATGGTCGAGATGCTTGTTTTGTGCATGGTCGAGACACCTACTTTTGTGGTGGTTGAGACACATGTTCTTGTATTGGTCAAGACACCTTGTTGGCTTAAGGTTGAGACACTTAGATAGTGTATGGTCGTGACACATCTTTGCTTGGGTGGTCAATACACTCACTTGAGTGCTTGGCCGTAACACATGCATAACATAATGAGATGGTACACATACACATGTACATGATGTTGATACCTAGTGTTGTTGACATAATGCTCTAATCATATTTAATTAATTATGTTCTAATCCCAATATGTTCCAAGAAAGTGGGAGGTGACATAATCGAGGTTTGGTGATTGGCTTATGATATGAAACCCTAATCAGATGTGTTTGAAACCCTAACCCTAATCCTAGGGTATGCATTGCTTGTTGAGCTTACATGGATGGTTAGCATGTGATAATGTTTTCTCTCTCCTACTTGTGCAAAACTAACCATGCAGGTGAAATGAATGTCATAACTTGTGTATACTATGGTGATGATCATATGTCACATGGTGATGGCTATGAGCCTTGATGAGGTATGTTGAGATCATAATGATGTGATGGGTCTTATGACATGGCAGAGGCTTAACGACTAGTGAGAGGTGTAATCCTGCAATGATGTGATTAAGGGATTTATACCCCACAGTGATGTGACATTGATGATGTCCTTGATATTAGCAATGCTACAATTATCATGTAGTGATGTGACAAGTTCACACCTTATACGTTTTATATCTTCTGAAGTTGCTTTATGCCCTTATCTTTGTGGAGTTTGTTTAGGGTTTGTACATTGTAACTTGATTTATGCTAAAAGATACCCAATTTGACTAATTAATTAAGTGGAACCCCAATCATGTAGTTGCCATGTGCCATAGATCCATCTTCAGTGTCAGTATTGCTGGATTGTGAAACAAGTTCTGCCTTAGTAGAAGCTCAGAGTCGTATATTGTTGAGTATATGCATTTCACAAGATTCATTGTCGTCATACCCTAGCAAGAGAATGATCGAGGCCATATCTCAATGATGTGATACAATGTGTACACATATATGATATATTTGAGGATGATTGTGATCATACCTCGACAGGAGTGTGGTTGCAGTCGTAACTCAATTTCACTAGCGTTGTGACCTATATAACAAGGCAGGCTAGGTTGTTTTACAGTTAGACTTGACATTTCATTGTGGAGGGCTCAGATTGACCAAGGGTATGGAGAGATCATAGGAGTCTGGCTCCTCCTAGATCTTGTATGACACTGATTTCGACTTAGCAATGGTCAGTTGGAGCATGAGTGGTATATCTAATCTCCTCAGGGCATAATAAAAGATGTAATATAGTCATGTAGTATATTTTTTCTTAGGGTCAAATATGAATGACATTGGTTGTACACTTTGTCTTATCTTTGTACTAATTTCTTGAATTATAAAACGGTAAGAGAAGTCAATTATTATACATGTTCTTCATATTCCTTCATAAAATATTAAATTTTCTACTACTCAATGGCAATTGCGTAGTTGTTTAAATTACTTTATCTGTTGAATGCATATCATTTAGCTGAATTTGCTCAACCTCTTAAGGAATTTTATCTACTTGTGCTTTTAATAGACATTAGCGTAGAGTTATATCTCTCGCTGGGATGTTTGGTTTCACCCAATGGGTTTCCACGTCTTTTATGTGGTCGAGCACGAGGAAGTAGAGATCATGCTTTTGAGGGTGAGCAACAAGAGGAGCAGTGGTTGAGTAAAGCTTGGATGAGTAGCTTGTGTTTTGTAGTAGAGTCCTATGTTTCATCCCTATACTCTTAGGTCCTTGGGGAGTTTTATAAATGGTGTGTATCGAGATGATGCTTTGGCTTTACGCCCTTATTGTATAGACATGATAGGTATGTATATGTGGCAGGTTATTATATGTATATGTTTTGGCCAGTGAGACAATAAATAAAGATTATGTAATAGTCTTTTGGTAGGAGCTATATAAATATATATGTGTGTGTGTATTTTTTTGACTCTGGCGTGATACTTTTCACTTGAGGTGGATATATGAAATGGTTTTAATTTCCTGTGATTTTTGGTAACCTAGTTTGATTAGTTTTAATTCCACATTTTGTTTTGAATAATCTCACTTTGTGTGGCACAGAGCGTCACAATTTGGTTGTTATCAGATCTCTAGGTTTTGTTCTAGTGTCCTCCATTCTATTAATGGTTACTTCTTCTTTTGCAAAAGAAGAAGAAGAGAAGAAAATATGGCTAGAGAATACAAATAACATGTTGTTGAGAGCAATGTTATTGCACTAGGAGGTGGTGCAAGGAGGAAGAAGTGTTGTGCCTAAGATTCCCCAGTTACACCATGCAGTGGTGGCCAATCCTACTTTTCAGTCCATGTTTGGACAGTTTATGGCCACGATTACACATATGGTGGATAGAATTCTCATTCCTAAAGTGAGAGCATCAGTACCCAATGTGGAATCTTCTGGTTCAGGGAAGCACTTCTAAAGGTTAAGGCAAGTTGGGGCTGTGGAGTATACTGGTACGTAAGATATAGCGAATTCTGACCTTTTGTTGACGAAGTTAGAGAAGGCCTTTAAGATCCTCAACATCCCTGAGGCAGACAAGGTGAAGCATGATGTGTATCTTTTGAAGGGGAGTGTTGGCCATTGGTGGGCCATTGAGGAGGAGAAGAGACCAAGTGTTGAGATCGATTGGGAGGAGTTCCGACGAGAGTTTGTGACTTGGTACTTTCCTCAGACCTACTTGGACAAGAAGATCAACCAATTTGAGAGGATCCGGCAGGGATCCATGTCGATCAATGAGTATGAGGTGAAGTTTATGGAGCTGGTGAGATTCTATCCTCACATGGCACCTATAGATCAAGAGATGGTCAGATGTTTTGAGAAGGGCTTGAGCATGAAGTTGACTACACCAGTGTCATCTTTGGAGAATGGTGAAAATTTTGCCACATTTGTGGAGTCGTTCATGAGTGTATAATGATCCATGGTGGAGAAATGTGAGAAGAGTGCTAAGAAGAGACTAACACGGTATCAAGGACAGTCGTCTGGAGGCTTCAAGAAGCCTAGGTTTTTAGTGTCTCCGACACAATAGAAGTCAGCAAGTCAGTCTTAGTGGTCACCTAGAAAAGGCAGAGGCCGCAGTCTCCCACCAACAGGAGCCCACAACACAACATCAGTGTTAGTGATGGGGCCATATAGGCCACAGTATGAGACTAGGACTTTCCATAAGTGTGGGCAGGAAGGACATATGAGGTGGTCATGTCCTATGAAAGATGATGAAGTGACCCAAGAGTTGAGACAAAGTTAGTAGGTCTCACAGAGATAGCAGTTTGTCCATGGTGGAGGATAAGGATGTGGATAGGCATCATAGGTTAGTTCTTCTGGACAAGCCAGCAGAGAATAGGGGCGACAATAAGCAATAGCTTCATTCTATGCCATGAGTCAGTCAGAAGGAGTGGTCAACCCGTGAGTAGTAACAGGTTAGATGGAGTTATTTCATCCTAATTTGTCTTCTTGTTGCTTTATATCTGTTTTGGTTGACCTGGGTGTGATACACTCTTTTATCACTCGAGAAGTGATTGATAGTTATTCCTTGCTTGTTCATCATAGGCGTGATAGTCTTCATTTAGAAACCTCATTGGTTGGTTCCGTCAAACTGCGGGAGGTGCGTCCTTCTTGTGTCCTTTCTTTTTTAGGACATATCATTCAAGTGGATCTCATACCACTTGACATGCACAAATTCAATGTGATCATTAGAATGGACATCTTGAAGAAGTATCAAGTAGTCTTGTACTATAGTTCCAAGGTGGCGACGTTTGTTGATGATGAAGTTTTGTGGATCTTCCAAGGAGATAGGAAGATTCTTCCAATGTGTCGGGTATCGACAATGGTGGCAGAGAAGTTGATGCAAGGTTGTGAGGCGTTCTTAGCCCATGTGGCGGATACCAAGGCGAGGGGTCTGAGTATCCATGAGGTGTCAGTTGTCCATGAGTTTGGGGATGTGTTTCTAGATGAGTTTCCAGGTGTTCCTCTAGTTCGAGAGATTGATTTTGATATCAATCTAGTTCTCGGCATGCAGCAGATAGTGCAGACATCATATAGGAAGGCGCCAGCTGAGATGGCAGAGTTAAGGAAACAATTGCAAGAGGTGTTTGAGAAAGGTTTTATCAGATTGATCATGTCTCCATGGGGTGATCCCATGTTTTTTGTGAAGAATAAAGATGGATCTATGAGGTTTTGCATAGAAATTAATACAGTTGAAAGAGGTGATGATCAAGAACCAGTATCCCTTGCCGCAGATTGATGATATGTTTGACCAGTTATGAGGTGTTGTAGTATTTTCCAAGATAGACCTGAGGTCTAGGTATCACTAGTTGTGGATCAAGGTAGATTACATACCAAAGTTAGCTTTTAGGATGATTTGTGGTCACTACAAGTTCGTGGTTATGTTGTTTGGGCTATCTAATGCAATGACAACATTCACGGACTTGATGAACAGGCTGTTCTGACTATATCTTGATAAGTTAGTGGTGGTTTTTATAGATGATATCCTGATATACTCTAGAGACCGTCAGTAGCATGAACAACATATTCATTAGGCGTTAACCATGTTGAGACAACATCAGTTGTATGCCAAATTCAGCAAGTGTGAGTTTTAGCTGAAGGATGTGTCTTTTCTAGGACACGTGATATATGTTGAGGGTGTTCGCATGGTCCCCAAGAAGGTTGAATATGTGATGGAGTGGGAGCAGCCAAAATGCCTATAGAAGGTTGTAGTTTTCCGGGTTTGGCATGATATTACATGAGGTTCATTAAGAACATTAGCTCAGTGGTGTTACCACTAACAAAGCTGACAAGGAAAGATGTACCTTTTGTCTGGGATGACAAGTGTCGGTGTGTCTTCTAATTGTTAAAGGAGAAGTTGACTAGTGCGCCAGTGTTGGTTCTACCTGAGTAGTGGAAAGGATACATAGTATTTTGTGATGCCTTAAGGAATGGTCTGGGACGTGTGATGATGCAGGATAAGAAAGTGATTTCTTTTGCGTCATGAGAATTGAAGAAGCATGAAGAGAATGACCCAATCCATGATCTGGAGCTTGCAATAGTGGTTCATGCCTTGAAGATCTGGAGATACTACCTTTATGGCGAGAAGTGTAAGATCTTCACAGATTACAAGAACTTCAAGTACATCTTTTCATAGTAGGAGTTGAATATGTGGCAACGTCACTGGATGGAGTTAATCAAGGATTATGACTACACCATTGATTACCATCTAGGATAGGAAAATGTGGCAGCAGATGCCTTGAGAAGAAAGTCTTCTTCATTGTCATCTATAGACAAAGCGTAGTTGTACTCCTTGGTATGCCATAAGAAAGACATTTTAGTCTCCTTACGTCATATGAATGTACAGCTAGAGGTATCCATGTTTGTGGGTTTGTTGGCACAACTCCAAGTGAATCCTACGTTGAGGCAACAGATCAGAGAAGCACAGCAGAATGATATTGTGATACAATAGATCCGATCAGAGTTCAACAGTGACAAGCGTGATGGCTTCCATGAGGTAGAGAATGGGATAGTGTGTCACCACAACAGAATTGTGGTTCTTGATGCTGAAAATTTAAGGAAGATGGTTCTAGAAGAGGCTCACTCTTTGATGTATGCTATGCACCCAAGTAGCACCAAGATGTACCATAACCTTAATAACATGTATTGGTCACCTAGTTTGAAGTGTGATGTGGTGGAGTTTGTCGCCAAGTGTCTTGTGTGACAGCAGGTTAAAGTGGAGCATCAGAAGCCTACAGGGACGTTGCAATTGCTTCCTATACCAGAGTGGAAATGAGATCATGTTATGATGGACTTTGTGTTTGGTCTACCTAGGACAACAAAGGTCATGATTCCATTTGGGTGATTGTTGACATGTTGACAAAGACAACACACTTTTTGCTAGTAAAGATGACATACACGACAGAGAAGCTTGCATAGATTTATGTTGATGAGATAGTGCATTTTCATGGTACCCCATCTACCATCGTGTCCGACAGAGGCCCTCAGTTCACTAGTCGCTTTTGGGAGCACTTGCACACAACTATGGGTATGTGGTTGAGGTTCAGCATTATGTTTCACCCACAGACAGACAAATAGTCTGAGAGGATGATACATACTTTGGAAGATCTATTGAGAGCTTGTGTCTTGTAGTTCTTGGGTAGTTGGGATGTGCACCTCAATCTGATAGAGTTTGCCTATAATAATTATGACACCCTTTGTCACACAAAGTGAGATTACTCATAGCAAAACACAGAATTATCACTAATAACAATATTACCACAAAACATCATAAATTAAAACCGATCTTGTAACAAAGTCTCATGTTGAACATATCTTACATGAAGCCATAAACTATTTCCACTTGTATTTCATTCATATCAAAAGTATTACACATCATTTTTCACTAGCTAATTAGCCAAAACTTGTTACATATAATCATATGTTCATGTATACAACCCATATCTGTACCACTATGGCATAAAGCCAAAATCTCAAAATGATATACAAGATTCACAAAACACCCCAAGGACCTGAGTGTACAAGGACTATGCATAGGACTTTATTGCTAGACAAAAATATCATATTTATGATCCAACAACTACAACTCCTTTTAGCCTGTCTCATCCGCATAATCTCTGTCTCAATCTGCATGTCCACCTAAAAGGTTGTGGAAACCCATAAGGTGCGACCAAACATCCCAACAAGAGATGTAACTGTCTACTAAAATCTATTATAAGCACAGATAAGATAAACAACAATTTATACTATTAACAAATAAACATATTCATCTAAATGATATAAGCAAGGCAATTATCATTGTTTATGCAGTTCAAGTATCTACAACTGAACAATAGATCATCCTATACTTTAAGAAGTAATATGAAGAACATGTATAACTGTTATAAAACAAACAATATAAGAACACAACAAGGGGTCCTCGAATGTTATTCATGTAGGACCCTAAGCAGTAACACTACGCGATTGTATAACATCTTTAATTAATATGCCCTGAGGATTTGAGGTGTACCACTCACATCCAACTAACCACTATGAGGTCGAAATCAACACCATACTAGATCGATGGAAGAGTCAGACTCCATGAACATTACCAGCACTACTCAGTCAGTTTGAGTCTACAACGCAGTGACATATAGTCATATTGTAAAGACATCAACTTATAGTCGAAGTTATAGTCATGTTAAGACAGTAACTCATAGTTAAGTTATAGTCTTGTAAAGAAACTAGGCTGCCTTGGTACATGGCACAACACTCGAGAATAGGCTCATGCATGGTCATTCTATATTTAATACTATACCACTATTTTAACAATTTAAGGATATAGGGAGATACCTCCACTGATACCCCGCATATTCAACAATATGTGCTCTGAGTTTCCCGTAGGAGTTACTCGTTTCACCATCCATCTAGATACTAGCGCTCAAGATGGATCTATGGTACAAGGCAAATATATTAGGGTTTCTCTTGATTAGATATTGCCAATTGAGCATATTTCAATACATCAATCAAGTTACTACATATTAACCCTAAACAAACTCTACAAAATTAAAGTAGGAAATAGTTTTAGAATATACAAAACGTATAAAGTGAGAGCTTGTCTCATCATCATATGACTCTTGTATCACAGCCATACAAGGTCATCAATAATATCACATCTCTATGGGATATCAATCCCTCAATTATATATCCACATTGCTCATAATCATCACCCTATATTATACAAGGTTCACCATAGCACTCTCATGGCTATGCTTTTCATCTCACCTACTAGTTAGGATCACATATACATAATAGAGAAAATTTTATCATAGAGTAACAACTGTCACATAGGGTGAACACATATATCTCACTATTTTAAGGAAGCACTATTTCACTACCTTAAATAAGGCCATCAACATTATCACATGTTAATAGTGTCATATCAAGCTAACCATTATTATCAAATTACTGGGGATAATAATCCCTCATCACATTACTGGCGGATACACTTTTCACTAGGCATAAAGGCTTCACTAGGTCCTAAGATGAATCACATTGTTTTGTAATTCATTGTTAACTCATTATGCCTCATTAGGCATATAAACATCACACATGTCGCATCACATGTGTGTCATTACAATCATTAACTATGATAATCATCTCACCTGCAAATTCAACATTATACATAATAGAGAGAGAAAACATCTCAATACATCAAATGCTTTAGACAATGTAAGCAATGCATCAAATGCTCCCTCAATTAGGGTTAGGGTTTCTTACTTGACCACCTAGGGTTCCATAGAATCATTTATATACCCATCTCTAGTTTCATTACTTTCCTTAAGTTTTGAGTGTATTAAAGTTATGCACTCAAATTATAGCTAAGTGTGCACATTCACATGTTTACAATTCTAGTGCACCTTATCAAGGCTCATGGATCTCATCTAGTATTATTTAATCATCTTTATAACATGCACCAGCTATGGCACTCAATTTACTTACAAGGTTAGAAATATACTAGGAGGAAAGAGAAGGTACAATTAATTCATTTATGCACATTCAACAAGTATGATATACCCTAGGATTAGGGTTAGGGTTCTCACACTTAGCCATTTAAGATTTACATCATGATTATAGCATTATCCCTAATTGGGTCACTAGGGTTCCTAATTAACAAATCCTAGAATAATTACCCTAGCACATGGTAATTAAACCAAATCTTATGTTGTATATAAGGTCATCTTCTCTAGAACTCTTTAGGAATTGAACACATAGATTTAGGGTTTAAAAAGAGAGAAACCTACATGAGAATGCTACAAAGTCATAACCCTAAAAACATAAAGACCTTATTTACCATCTTAATCTTCATGACAATAGAACCAAGTATTGTGATGCTTGTAGGATCATCATCTCCACTCTCTCTAAGTAAACATGATTGTCAACCATTAACCAAACATATAAGGTTAAAACATAATTGTAATGATCACTAAGGTCAAACGACCATAAGAACGTGTAACCATCTTCCAAACCGGGATGATCCATAACCTAAACAGTAGGTTATGACCAAGAAACTCATCAAAACTAAAAGGAAAAACTTCATACAAATATGATCACTAACATCCTTTAAACATGTATATTAAAATATCCATAAAAGAACCTTATTAAGAGTGATGATTTCTCATGTTTAACATGTACAAATCATCACCAAAGCCCCATGTTACACCAAAGTATCCGAATTCCCATTCATAAGGATAAAAATATTAATTCAAAGCTAGGAAACTATCCATCTTATATTTATCTCAAAATCGGGTACAAGAGAAATTAGGGTTTTGGATTAAAAGCAAATTTCATAGATATATCATCATGGATAAAACCCTAATTCTTGATAACACCTTTTTAAATGATAAGATCATATTTCAGGGATAAAAACTGCAGCAAACGAGCAAGGTTATGGTGCCAAAATATAAAGGGGAAAGTTATATAACCCGCCTTTTGTGGTGATCCAAGCTCCAAGATTGAAAGCCCCAAGAAAGAAGAAAACAAGACCCAACTTGATTAGAACTTCGGCCACAACAATAAACTCACAATAACAGGAACATCATGATTAAGAGATAGCTCAGGAAAGAGGGCAGGGAACCCTAGGCCGAATCTAAGGAAGAAGAAAGAAAAGAGAAGAAAACATCCTTTTACTAGTTACCACCATGGTTCAGTCTAAGGGCCTTTGTGAAGAGGAATTTTTCTCAAGAAGACCACCAGGGTAGAACCCTAGTCTAAGTCCATGGAAGAGGAAGAAGAATATGGGGTTTCATGGGGAAAGTGTGATCAAGAAGGTAGAACCACTTACCAAGAGAAGAATCACAAAAATTCACTATCAAAGATTTGATCTAGCACAAATCCTTCCTTAAGCAAGGTTGATCGGCCATCATGGCTTCAAGATCTACCCTCCTTTGCTCCCAAAGCTCCAAGGTCGGTTGCAATGGAGAGGGAAGAGTATAGGCCAAAAAAGAGTGCTTGCTAATGGAGGTAAGGGGTTATATACCCAAATGAGAAGGGAAGTAAGGTATGTATGAGGTGTCAACATAATAGAACACCCAAGGGACATTTATCCACTAAAGAGACCAACATGCAACCACTATATGCATGCATGCAACGTTGGTGATATAACCAATGTTATTTCTTGACCTCCTTAGGTCCCAAACCCTTTGGTTTTGATGGAGACACTCTAAGGGGGTCAAAACCAAAGCACCACATTTACTCTAGTTGAGACAAAGGTCACCAAGACACCAAGGTCAAACAGTCTTGACCCAACATTCTAAGACCATCTAGGTCGAGGCAAAAACACCAAGGAAGAGTGTCACAGTTGAGACACATCACAAGGTAGAGACATGAGGTCGCTACACTTATGCAAGCTCAACAAGGTCATCACCAACTAAACCCTAAATACCCTAACATCACCACATGATGCCACCTCATCAACCAAGGTCTAACAAGGCACCTCATAGCATCATTCTCTCTCTTATGATACTAAAATACTATGGGCACATTCTACATGTGACAAATTGCAAGATAATCCCCCCCACTTGGGTAAATTGCATTTTGGTCCAAAACAAGCAAACATGGCTTAAACAACATTCAAACAGGACTAAGCTTGAAACATAAGCTTGTTACATGATAAAAAAATGTCTCAAAAGATTTGAGCAACGCTCTAAGCATCTCACTATACAAAGTAAACACAAATTAACATTAAGCCAAGTCAGGGGTCTTACAACCATAAACCCCTAACAAGGATTTCAGCCCCAAAATCCCACACAAAAGAAACAAGTACTTCCCAAGTATTACTTTTTCAAACTCTCACATGTCTTCTCTATACCACAGTGTTTTCATGAAGCTTTAACCAAAATGTATTTTTATCCAAGATCAATACATGTTCTGCAACACAGGACACATACTCAACTATCTCTACCACTACTAGTTGTAGAGTCAGCTCTATGTCAAGTGACTCTTCCTTAGCATAGAAACACTATATGTATTTAATACAATTCTAGTGATAGCTCTAACTTTTAAGCCATCTTCTCAACTTGCATCATTATAAGATAAGGTCCACAACCCTAGAGTTCAACATATCCTTCTCAAACTTTAGAATGTCTCTCCCAAGGAGATATCTAGAGATACACTATGTCTTCCACTTAGAACTACAAGGCCTACCATGCTTCTGTTGTGCTAATCTAATCTGGTGACTCAACACAAGTTTCACTTATAACTTGTACTAACAAATCTACTATCATGTATACCTCCGACTCTACATTCACCTATCATATGAATACTACATGTTTCTCCTAAGGCACACTAAAGAGCACAATTGTGCCTACTTAGCAGATAATTACAAAGAAGACTCCTTCTCAAGGTATATGTAACCCAAACCATTCCTTGATGTTTCATAGAATATTATATAACTCTTCACCTAGGCAGATCTTGCAACTATCTCTTCATCTCTTACCTTCTTCCCGATGTCACCCTATTCAGTGCATAAACCCCTAACATATGATATACATACTATAGGTTGGATACATGCATCCAGATTGATCTCGAAGTCAATCTTTCTAGGAAGTAAAACACTTAATGTCTTTCTAGGAAACATATCCTCAAACTTACATACAACTGGCACTTTATGGATACTAGGATTCCTCACCCTGGGTATCCATCACATGTGCCAAGAACACACCACATCACTGACCCATCAGCTTTTCAACTGTCACTATTGATATCAAACATATAGGAAGAATCTTCCTATCATCTTGGAAGATTCCAAAAAACATCACCATCCACGGACGTCACCATCTTGGAACTAAAGTCCAAGACCAACTGATACTCTTCAAAGTATCTATCTCAAGGTCAAATAAAAACCATGCACATCAAGTGACATAAGACTCACCTAAATGTCACATCCTTGGTAAGAATTAACACAAAGGGAACACACTCCCCGAAATACCATAACACTGCCCATGGATTGCTTAACAAGGGGATGGAGTTACTCAACTCTCTTTTATTATTACTCAGGTCTATGACTGCTCATGTGTCATTTTAACCTATTTCATCTTGGTTTCCTTTCCATTAGAATAGGAATTATAAAGTTGAGCACATATCATTACCCCTTGTTTATTAATTATTCATCATTTTCATGTATATCCGCTTGAGTACCATGTTTTACAACTTCACATCAAGAGATAGACCATTATTTCTCACATGTACTTTGTTGAGCAGAGATTATCTCCCTTATTTTCTTTCAGATATCATGAAGATTGCACCTTACACTTTCTTATACTTATAGTTTGGTTTGAGATTAACTCAGGTTCCACTTTATTCATTCATCATTTATTCTTATTTGTCCTTTTACTTCATACTTATCTCAGAAATTCTCTTCATCATACATGAATTTTGCACCTTGACTTACTTCAATAACATAGAATCATATGTCTTTTTCTTTATAAAGTTCCTGATATTTGAATTTTAAGAACCTCTCATAGCTTATTTGTGCTCAGGTTCATGTTTCATGGTGTCATATATTTCTCTTTTAATCACCCAACACTTAATGTTTTAGGTATATTATGATACAGTTCTCATCTTCTTTAGGGTAAGATGGAGGTATTAGCACCATAATTCCTGATCTGTTATGCTCTTTAAATTGTTTCAAATGATTACTTTATCAGAATAATCAGAAAGATAATAACCTAAGAGATCCATACTCCCTTTCCTTCAACATTTGAATACATGGCCAGGGCACTCAAATACTGAGGTTAGGCAGTATGCACCATAGTTTATATCATATGTTTTCAATTTAGACATCGTCCTAATCCTAGTCCTTGTGTCCCTGTATAACTCTGGTACCACCAAATGTGACACCCTTTGCCACACAAAGTGAGATTATTTATACAAAATGTAGAATTATCACTAATAACAATAGTATCACAAAATAGGGTAAATTAAAACTAATTTTGTAACAATATCTCATGTTGAACAAATCTCAAATGAAGCCATAAACTATTGTCACTTGTATTTCATTCATATCAAAAGTATTACATATCATTGTTCACTAGATAATTAGCCACAACTTGCTACATATAATTATATGTTCATTTATACAACCCATATCTGTACCACTATGGCATAAAGCCAAAATCTCAAAATGATATGCAACATTCACAAAACACCCCCTGGGACATGAGTGTATAGGGACAACACATATGACTTTATTACTAGATAGCAATAGCATATCTATCATCTAATAGCTACAGTTTGTTTTATCCTGTGTCATCCGCACAATCTTTGTCTCAGTTTGCCCATCCACCTAAAAAGTTGTGGAAACCCACGGGGCGCAAATGTCTTAGCGGGAGATATAACTCTCCACCAAAATCTATTATAAGCACAGACAAGCTAAACATCAACTTATACTATTAACAAATAAATAGGTTCAGCTAAATGATATAGCAAGGTGATTATCACTGTTTAAGCGGTTCAAGTATCTACAACTGAATAATAGATCATCCTACACTTTAAGAAGGAATATGAAGAACATGTATAACTGTTATAAAACAAACAGTATAAGAACACAACTAGGGGTCATCCAATGTTATTCGTGTAGGATCCTAAGCAACAACACTACACGACTATGTTACATCTTTAATTAATATGCCCTAAGGATTTAAGCATACCACTCAAATCCAACTGACCATTACAAAGTCAAAATCAGTACCATACAAGATCATTGGAAGAGACGGACTCCATGATCATTATAAACACTACTCAGTTAGCTCGAGTCGGCAACACAATGGCATATAGTCATACTGCAGAGACAACAACTTATGGTTGAAGTTCTAGTCTTGTAAAGATGGCAACTCACAATCAAGCTATGATCCTATAAAGCAACTAGCCTACCTTGGTACATGGCACAATGCTAGAGAATAAGCTCACACATGGTCGTTCTATAATTCAATACCATACCACTATTTCAACAATTCAAGGATATAGGGAGATTGTTGGCTAAATTGACATTAGCAGAATCCCTTTTGTTTTGATAATGACAAACATTTCATTCTTGTGGTTTTAACGTGCTATTTGAGTATTTCAGGAACAAGCATATAAGGTGGTGGATAACAAAGACTTGGAAGAAACAATTTGATAAAATCGCTTTATTTTCATGATTGTAAGCAAATGTAAATGCTTGTACAAGTATATAATGTACAAGTAATTAGATATCATGTAAATCAAGCGTTTAGATCTTCCCTATCCACTCACAACACTTAGATAGGCCATTCCCCAAGATAGTATCACAATTGCACATTGATACACACACTTAGTAAATGAATACATTGAGTCAGTAATATTCTCGGTCGACAAATCGTCGATCGAGAAAATATCGGTCGACAAATCTTCGACCGAGAAACTCTCGGTCGACAAAATCTTCGATCGAGAATAGACCCTACTAGCCGTTAGACCCAGCAGACAAAGTGGTTGGGAGTTGGAAATGAACGTTGTAAACACTTGCTCCAGGAGGTCCCTCGGTCGACAAATCTTCGACCGAGAAGGACTCTCGGTCGACAAATTGTCGATCGAGAAAAGTTCTATCTGCACTTTTCAGGGTCAATTAACTAGCCGTTGCAAATGCAATTAGTGGATACATAACGGCTAGTTGAGCACTAAGAACCCCCTAGAAAGTGTCTAGAATGTCCTTAAGCACTTGTAGGTCATTCCTATAAATAGGACATGCCTTAGGACACCTAAACTCACCTAAGCTACACGTGTGCTACACTTGAGATTGAATACTCATTGGCAATCTGTTTTGAGCAATAGAGCAATTCCTCCATTGGCTATTCATTCCCATTGCTCCAACTTCGTGTCCTATAGGCTAGTATCTCCTATCCACAACACTTACACTTCTACATACATTGGTTAGGAGATCAAAACGCTTGATATAGGAAATCAAGCCTTGAGCTACAAGTGGTATTGTAATTTCTGTTTTCTTTCTTGTTCCTTTGTATCTTTTGTATTCTCCTTGCTACTCCTAGGGTTGGAGGTTGCGGATTGGAGAAGGTTCTTCTCGGAGGAGAAGGTGGACTTCAAGCTACTTCAAGAAGGCTATCGCAACGGGAAGCTACTTCAAGAAGGTTATTGCAACGGGAAGCTACTTCAGGAGGAAGGCTGCTTCAAGGTTGGTGCAATTGCTTCTAGGTGAAGGCTGCTTCAAGGTTGGTGTGATTACTTCGAGGTGAAGGCTGCTTGAAGGGTTTAGGGAGAGAATTGTAATTTTATGTAAAGTCCTTGAGAGGTAATAAAATTAAATTCTTTCCAAATCCCGGTTGGGTAAGCAACCGGGTAGTGGACTGACTGCCTTAGTATTTGCTAAGGTAGGAACCACTCTAAATCCTTGTCCTCTTGTCCAATATTTTTGTGATTGGTTGTTTGAGTTAAATAATTGTTTAAAATTGTTTAAAACTCTATTCACCCCCCCTCTAGTAGTTTTTCAATTGGTATCAGAGCGGGCTTCAAGGAACCCTAACCAGGTCTTGAAGAATGGAGGGTAATGGTGATTACAATCACAACAAAAGGTGCTGCTTGGACAAAACTACAACAAGTTGCAATTGGTGTTTAGGAACAAGCCACACAACAATCGGTTGTCCTTGGAGAGAAAATAAGAAAGAGGTCCACAAAAATTGTCTCATTGCTACAACCAATGAAGAAGAAGAAGAGGTAAGCCTTCTTGATTTATCAAAAGAAGAGCTAATTTCTAGTCTTGAAGAAACACATAATAAGTATATTGAGTGCAAGAAGAAATTAAAGAAATCTAATAAAACAAATGATGAGTTGAATGCTAGACTTCTTGCTCTTACATCTGAAAATGAAGATCTCAAAAAGGTTATTGAAGATCATGATATTAAGCTAAAATCTGTAGAAGCAAATTGCAATCTTCTTTCCGTAGAAAAGTTAAATTTGCAAACTCAAGTAAATGATCTTCAAAAACAACCTATTTTGTGTACACATCTAGATTATGATATTATTGTGAAAGAAAGAGATTCTTTATTATCTAATCTAGATCAAGCGAAGATGGATATTAAGAAGAGAATGGATGAAATTGTTAAGTTACAACAAGAAATCAGTAGCTTGAGTAACAATGATATTCTCGATAAAATCTTAAGTGATCCTTATCGTCAAATTGGAAGGAGAGGACTAGGTTATAAGCCTAAAGGAAAATCTCATCAAAAACCTAGTTGGAGAAGGACACAAGCACTAGAGAGTCAATCCATGTATGTACCTAGAGGCAAATATACATATGTACCAAAGAACAACCTAGAACAAAAACATAGAAAGAGACTTGAGGTTGATTCTATATGTTGCCATTATTGCTTACGTCTTGGACATTACTCCTTTTCATGCCCATACAAGAAAAAGGATGTTGAGTTGGTATGGGTTCCAAAACCTCCAAACTAAATGAACGGAATTAAGTTGAGATATGACCAAGGACCTTAGTTGCATATTTCTATGTCTATCTCAACTCAACATAATGGGATAACAAATTAATTCAAGTTTTTAAACATCTAACTTGGATATATACAAAATCTTTCAAATTGCAAAAATAAAATTTTGCCTTACTCATAGCTAAATTGTTAATAAAGATTTGGATACAATTAGTTGGGATTTGATCTAAAAGTTCCTTTGATGTTCATAAAGTCTATCTCAGCTAAACTGAGTCTTCAAATTGTTTAATTGAGTAAATAACCATTCATGATTTACTTATAAACAATTACTGAAAATGGTTCTGATCGGTCGAGAAATCTTCGACCGAGCAGTCAGTCGGTCGAGAAATCATCGACCGAGCAGGTTACTGATGTCAGTCTGAAATAAGTCTACTGAATAATTCTACAAAGGATCAATGTGCTATCTATTTGCTGTTAATAACTGTTTTACATGCACAAATTATGGAAATCATCTTTGGAACACTTATATGAGATCATTTTTATCTATGAATCATATTTGATTTAAGTTAAGGGAAAATTACTATTTTCATGGTAACCCTTGGAATATCTATACATGAACCATGTGTGTATTGAAATTTGTTTTAAATGATCATAATTATTGCATTTATATGTTGATCATTGTATATGCTTCAATTGTTCTATCATTACACCATGGATATGCCTCATCATGATCATTATGTTTCATTGGTTTGTCTAAAATAATTTTTGATTCATATATACAAACCATGAATGGATATTATTCTTGATCATTGTGATTCAGATAAATTGAAAATGCCATTAGCATAAAAGCATCTTGACATAATAAACAATGATGTGGACATAGCTTGTGATAAAATAATGATGTTGCTATGACAAGCCAAACGGTGCCTCTTAGAACAAAAATATTAATGTTTTTATCTATTTGTTTGTTCTAAGAAATCAAAAGCAAAAATCTTGACTTTAAGATATTAATCTTGCTTTCAAAATATATGTCTCTAAAGAATCTTATGATTAATATGAAAAAAAGGGTATAAGAAGAAATGTGATTTAATATGTACCCATAGCAAAGCTTATGAAAACATCATTCACAATGAATGTAAAACATGCGTTCTAGAAAAATCAAGGACAAAGACTTCACAATGATGCCCATATTAAGTCTTCATAATAGGTATATCTTAATATGCTTCAAATAGATATTTATTTAAAGCTATCTGCAGAAATTATACTTCACATATGAATGTTTAAATTAGAAATCTGCAGAATTTGCCTCTTGGTTGAAATTAAAATTGACCAAGGGGCGCTATGGTCGTAGTCAAGGGCGACCTAAAATAAGCTTTGACAAAATGCTTATATTGACATCATTTTATTGTACTTAATCATAGTATACGTTTGATAAAGGTCAAAATCAAAATTTAAAATCATTTGTGACCTTAGAAGCCTTAAATTGTAAGATTAAGGGGGAGCTCATAAAAACAAATTTGATTATTTGATTAAGCGTACAAAAATATTGTAAACATCATTTGAAGCCTATTATGACCTTAGTATTTTTACTCTTGGTTATGAAGAAATCAACAAATTTCATAAAATGATATATCTTGTTCTTAAAGGAATTCTCTAGACAAATTAGGGGTTAACATCCCGTGCATTTGGCTAGAGAAATTTTTATGTACTCTAAGATTAAAGAATTCTCATTTCATTTTTAGGGCTTAACATCCCTTGTAAAATGGATGAGAAATCAATACACAAATGCCATGAACCTAAAAGGAACTCATATCATTTCAAGGCTTAACATACATTGCAAATGAGTGAGAAATAAATTATGGCTAAATTTAACAATCATTGCTTTGCTTTAATCCCTTATTTTCTAATTGAATATCTCTTTAAGGGGGAGCATAGCATAAAATTAAGGGGGAGAAAGAAAATCTATTATATTGGATATCTTTTTGAAATGACAAAGGGGGAGAAATAATATAAAATCAAAAACATAAAATAAAAATATGAGTTTCATAATATCTCGGCCAACATCCACTTGCAAAACAAGAATGGCTACAAAAAGTAATCTTCAGGTATGAAACTCACATGATTTATATTTCCTTATTTTATATTTAGGAAATGTTTGTCATCTTCAAAAAGGGGGAGATTGTTGGCTACATTGACATTAGCATAATCCCTTTTGTTTTGATAATGACAAACATTTCATTCTTGTGGTTTTAACGTGCTATTTGAGTATTTCAGGAACAAGCATATAAGGTGGTGGATAACAAAGACTTGGAAGAAACAATTTGATAAAATCGCTTTATTTTCATGATTGTAAGCAAATGTAAATGCTTGTACAAGTATATAATGTACAAGTAATTAGATATCATGTAAATCAAGCGTTTAGATCTTCCCTATCCACTCACAACACTTAGATAGGCCATTCCCCAAGATAGTATCACAATTGCACATTGATACACACACTTAGTAAATGAATACATTGAGTCAGTAATATTCTCGGTCGACAAATCGTCGATCGAGAAAATATCGGTCGACAAATCTTCGACCGAGAAACTCTCGGTCGACAAAATCTTCGATCGAGAATAGACCCTACTAGCCGTTAGACCCTGAAGACAAAGTGGTTGGGAGTTGGAAATGAACGTTGTAACCACTTGCTCCAGGAGGTCCCTCGGTCGACAAATCTTCGACCGAGAAGGACTCTCGGTCGACAAATTGTCGATCGAGAAAAGTTCTGTCTGCACTTTTCAGGGTCAATTAACTAGCCGTTGCAAATGCAATTAGTGGATACATAACGGCTAGTTGAGCACTAAGAACCCCCTAGAAAGTGTCTAGAATGTCCTTAAGCACTTGTAGGTCATTCCTATAAATAGGACATGCCTTAGGACACCTAAACTCACCTAAGCTACACGTGTGCTACACTTGAGATTGAATACTCATTGGCAATCTGTTTTGAGCAATAGAGCAATTCCTACATTGGCTATTCATTCCCATTGCTCCAACTTCGTGTCCTATAGGCTAGTATCTCCTATCCACAACACTTACACTTCTACATACATTGGTTAGGAGATCAAAACGCTTGATATAGGAAATCAAGCCTTGAGCTACAAGTGGTATTGTAATTTCTGTTTTCTTTCTTGTTCCTTTGTATCTTTTGTATTCTCCTTGCTACTCCTAGGGTTGGAGGCTGCGGATTGGAGAAGGTTCTTCTCGGAGGAGAAGGTGGACTTCAAGCTACTTCAAGAAGGCTATCGCAACGGGAAGCTACTTCAAGAAGGTTATTGCAACGGGAAGCTACTTCAGGAGGAAGGCTGCTTCAAGGTTGGTGCAATTGCTTCTAGGTGAAGGCTGCTTCAAGGTTGGTGCGATTACTTCGAGGTGAAGGCTGCTTGAAGGGTTTAGGGAGAGAATTGTAATTTTATGTAAAGTCCTTGCGAGGTAATAAAATTAAATTCTTTCCAAATCCCGGTTGGGTAAGCAACCGGGTAGTGGACTGACTGCCTTAGTATTTGCTAAGGTAGGAACCACTCTAAATCCTTGTCCTCTTGTCCAATATTTTTGTGATTGGTTGTTTGAGTTAAATAATTGTTTAAAATTGTTTAAAACTCTATTCACCCCCCTCTAGTAGTTTTTCAGAGATGCCTCCACTAATACCCCAGAAATTCAACAATATGCACTCCAAGTTTCCTATAGGAGTTACTCGTTTCACCATCTAGATAGAAGATGGATCTATAGTACATGGCAACTACATGATTAGGGTTTCACTTGATTAGATATTTCCAATTGAGTATCTTTTAATACATCAATCAAGTTACTACATATTAACCCTAAACAAACTCTACAAAATTAAGGTGGGATACAACTTCAGAAGATATGAAACATATAAAGCGAGAACTTGTCTCATCATCACATGACTCCTTGTATCACATCCATACAAGGTCATCAATAATATCACATCTCTATGGGATATTGATCCCTCAATTATATATCCGCAGTACTCATAATCACCACCTTATATTATACAAGGTTTACTATAACACTCTCATGGATATGCTATTCATCTAACCTGCAAGGTTAGGATCACATATAAAGAATAGAGAAAACTCTATCATAGAGTAACAATCGTCACATAGAGTGAGAACATATATTTCATAATTTTAGGACAACACTGTCGCACTACCTTAAACAAGGCCATCAACATTATCACTTGTTAACACTACCATATCAAGCTAACCATTATTATCACATTACCGGGGATAATAACCCCTCATCACATTACTAGAGGATACACTTTTCACTAGGCATCAAGCCTTCACTAGGCCATAAGACCAATCACATCATTCTTGTAATTCATTGTTATCTCATTATGCTTCATTAGGCATATAAAAATCACATGCGTCACATCACATGTGCACCATTGCAATCATTAACTATGATAATCCTCTTACCTGCAAAGTCAACATTATACAGAATAGAGAGAGAAAACATCTCAATACATCAAATTCTTTAGACAATGTAAGCAATGCATCAAATGATCCCTCAATTAGGGTTAGGTTTTTGTGCTTAACTACATAGGGTTCCATAGAATCATTTATATACCCATCTCTAGTTTCATTACTTCCCATAATTTGGAGTGTATTAAAGTTAAGCACTAAAAATTATATCTAAGTGTGCACATTCACATGTTTACAATTCTAGTGCACCTTATCAAGGCTCATGGCTCTCATTTGGTATTATTTAATCATATTTATAACATGCACCAGCTATGGCACTCAATTGACTTGCAAAGTGTACAATTACATGTTATTCATTTATGAATGCTCAACAAGTATGATATACCCTAGGACTAGGGTTAGGGTTCTCACACTTAGTCATTTAAGATTTACATCATGATTATATCATTATCCATGATTGAGTCACTTCGCACACTCTTGGAACTGATCTCGAGTTGCAACATCATTATGTTATTAGCACTAAATACCACCTTGATATACATGTATATGTATACCATCTCATCATGTCATGCATGTGTTGCAACCAAGCAACATGGTGGGTGTCTTGACTACCTTCATCATGATGTCTTGACTGTTACTGAAACATCCCATCTCAAACAAAACACGATTACATTACTAACCAGCGGATTACCAAAAACCACGAGAAATAAAAACTGATTTACAACAAGCACCATAAGATGAGACATATTACATCTAAGTCAACACTTTCTTTTCATAACATAATTTCAAGGTGCTACAACATAATTTCCCATCATCTCATTACATGAAATAACTGTTCCACATGTTGATTTGTTACATCAAGGTACGTAAGACAAAAACCATACATCGATCATCATATGAGAAACATCAAAAACTCTCCTGAAGACCTAAGTGTACAGGGACAACACATAGGACTCTACTACTAGACACTATCTATTCCACCAGGTATGATACCTCTGCATATCATCTTAGCCACATGATCTTTATCTCTCCAGGCACGTCCACCTAAAAAGGTTATTAACCAACGGGGTGAGACACACGGTCCCAGTGAGAAACATAACCCTCTACCAACTTTATTATTATCACAGATAACTAAGCAGATAGATCAATTTAGACAACAAGTAATAACTAACATGTTATACAAGAAGGAATATGAAGAACATGTATATAGAGAACATATGAAAAAACTTACATCATCCAAGGCCTCAACCAATGTTTTGTATTTGCCCTAAGCAATGTTTTGTATTTGCCCTAAGCAAAGATACTATACGGCTGGATTATGAATTATTATGCCCTGAGGAAGTGAGTTGTACCGCTCAAATCCAACCTTCAGTTGTGAAACCCAAAGTCGGTGCCATACAAGGTCAATGGAAGAGCCAGACTCCATGACATCACCTCCTCATGGTCAGTGTACGATATCCAAAGCAGGACCGCAGTCTCTTGCTTAAGTGGCCACAGCCACAGGGTCAGCTCCCGCAGGATACCCTTTCTCTAGCCCGCTTAGGTATAGGTCTCAATGCTAGTATATCTGAGCCATGGGCCAGTTCACCGTGCTCCCTAAGCCATGAACGCATTCATGCTCTATCACACTGAGCCATGGGCTTGTTCACCGTGCTCTTATACACATCTTGAGTCTACAACCAAAGTTGCACTCTAATCCTCCTATTTTTGGCTAGGAGAAACCCCGCATATTCAGCAATATGCGCTCCGGGTTAACCCGTAGGAGAACCTGTTTCACCATCACCAACTACTGATGATGATGGATCTATGTCCAGAGCAAACTACATGAAAGTTCATCTGTATTCAGTTAATGCATTTTAAGTGGATTGTTGGGGCAACCAAGTTGTATTAAACAACCATATAAAACATAAACAACATTAAATTCCATTATCTCGTGTCACACTGTTACTGTTATTCTTAATCCCCTCAACAATCATCATATTTCCATGGGATATCAATCCCTCAGTTCATCACATAATGCTATTTCCTCTCAAGGCTTCATCATCATACATCATCATGGGATAACAATCCCTCGTATCACAACTAGAGGATAACACCTCAAACTGGCACTTCAGCCTTTATCAGGTCACCATACCTTTCACATCATATGGTGGTACTTGTTATCATTACTCAGATATTGCGCATATACCAAGTGCTACATAAAGCACATAATCATATAACCATCATAGGTCTTACCAAGCTATGAGCATAATCGATAACACCTGCATGGTTAGGATGTATGGCAAAAGAGATAATTGTATCACCAAAAACAAATCTTTAAGGAGCATATCATGAATAACATGTCATTAAGATTAAGGTTTATAGGATTGGAACAACATCCTTTATTATGAACTCATGAATCATAAAGTCTTAGATGGTATATTAAACAATACACATTAATGTTACCATACCATGGGTATCCCACCATACCCTACATCTCATGCCACCATGCATGCCATCCCTAAGGATTCATCTTTAAGGATCATACAACCATGATCTATCATCAAGATTTATCAAATGTTCACCCATCACCAACCATAGGTAACCATCATCGTGAGGCCCACAACCTATTCGTCATACCTCAGCATCATGATCAAAGATATGGGCCCAAGGTAACAAGATAAACATACAAACATCTAGGGATCAAGATAACGCTTAGGGTTATCGCGTTAGGGCACAACCCTCACCAAAGGTGTCACCTATCCTTACCAAAACTAGGCAGTTATGAAACAAACCCTCACTATAAACCAACAAACACTATTGATGTCGGCCAAGAACCACATAACCTTATAACAAATAAGGTATTCTTGAGGTCAACCCTAGCATGGTCAACTCCCTTTTCCCTCATCCATGATCATCATTAATATGCATATCATTTAAGCCAATAAACTTCTAACCCTAGGCTGCATACTTGCATAAGGATGTGTATATGGATCTCATATATAATACCATACCATCAAAACTCTCAACATGTATCATCTAAACACCATATCGCTCAAGCTTTGTCTAAACCTCTCTATGTGTTGGATAACCAACCAAAAGGAAGCATATATTGGGTAAGGTATATCGGCCAAGCACTCAACCCTAGTATCGCCCAAGCTCTCATGTACACGATCATGCTTACACCGAGATAGGGTTGATGATATCGGGCAAGCCAACAGCATGTACCTCAGAAGACTGATGTATCGGCCAAGGACTCTAAGGTGTGTGTCGAGTTGGCATAGATATCGGGTTAAGTCCTTCACCAAGGTGTATCGGGCAAGGGATACTCAGTATCACCCAAGAGCTTACTCAAGGGTAGGGGTTAACATCTAAGGGTATCGTGCAAAGCATACCAAGCCATATCGCTCGGATACAACAACAATAACACCAAAACACCCTAAGGGTTCTAGGGTATCGGGTAGCACTACCTTTAAGGGTATTTCCCTCACCAAGGATCAGCTTAACATGACCCTGTCGGGTAGCAAACCTCGTAACACCCAAGCACCATATCAGGTGAAGGATCACCAAGGCATATGCCTACTATGTCACCCAAACCTCATATTGTTGTATCACCCAAACCCGAATTAAAGGAAGAGGGGGGATATCGGGCAACTCACTCATAAGACCATAAAGGGCAACAAGCCACAAAGGTACTACCAACCATATCGAGTGACTAGGGTTTGGACAATCCTAACGGCGAACCTCATCATATCGCCCAAGGTATCAAGAGCATTGGTTCACCTCTCAACTTAAAGAAAGAGAGAGGGGTATTGCACAAATCTCAAGCTTATCGGGCAACCTCACAACTCAAGGAAGGAGGGGTGTTGCTCAAGACTCACCAACAAAGCATGGCCACTCATGTCGCTCAAGGCACCCAAGAGAACATATCGAGCAAACACCAACACAATTAAGGGATCATATCGGTCAAAGGGGTCGACAAGACACTATTCTAGCATATAGTCCAAGACCCAACTAAGGGGATATCGGGCACCTCACATCAAGACAGTATTAGGCAGCAAGACATCTCGGGCTGGTCATCTTCAACCTCAAGACCACCACAAACCCTAAAAGATCAAGAGAGTTGGCTCACCTCTCAACAACAAAGTGAGAGAGGGGTTTTACACAAGGACTCACCACCATACATATTTGGATCAAGGAATCCTAAGCTCACCTCTCAACTAAACGAGAGAGGGGTATTGCTCATAATTCATCAACCAAAGCATAACCTATCGGGCAAGGTATTATATCGGGCAAAGCTGTATATCGGGTAAAACACCATATCGGGTAGCCAAAGCATATCAGGTTAGTCATCTTCAACCTACCATCCCACACAAGATAAAGGCAGTAATAAAACATAGCATTCCCATTAGATCAGATTTCGAGTTCCACATATACAGCTATCATAGAAAAAGGTATCAATTTAAAGACAAGAATCGATTTGAGTACATATGAGGAGTAAACATAATAGAGATGGTTAAGAGTTATGTAACCCGCCTTAAGAGGATCTCCATGAAAGGCATCAAGCTTCTTGATCCAAGCCACAAACCCACGTACCTCACCATTAAGATCATCCATCCAAAGCTCTAAACATGCCTTCGGCACCATCATCATCACCTTAAGAAACAAAAGATGAAGACGAAGAAGAAGAAGCCATGGTTATGCTTAGCTCAAGAAGAAGTAAAGAGGGAGAGGACCACAGACTTGCCTACTATCATCAAGGGTCCATCCATGGCTGAGAGGGGAGGAAGGAGATGAAGAAGAAAGCACAAAGGAAAGCTAGCAAAGAAGCATGACTCACTAAGGTTGGATCTTGAGCAAGAAATCTCCATGGGCAAGGAGCTCGGCCTCCCAAGCTCCATGGGGGTTTTCCTTAGCTCCCAAAGCTCCCAAGTTCATCCCATAAAGGAAGGGGAAGGAGGTGGCCGAAAAGGATCACTTGTTTAAGGAGGAAGGGAGTTATATACACCAAGGAAGAGAGAGGTAGCAAAGGAAAGGTGTTATAACCACATAAACTTAGATGCCACTTGCTCATGCTCTTAACGCCACTTGTTGCCACCCAAACTCCACATGCACGGCCTGGTGATACACTCTAGGTTGTGTATTGTGCATCTGGTCATTTTCCATGGGCGACACACCCCCTAAACTGATACAAACTCCAAGCTCTACCCGATACACTAAAGGACAAGATAGCACATGTGACATATAAGACATAAAAACCATATAGAGATGTCACTCCTCAACTATCATCCAAACAAGGTGCCCAAGCCTTTATACACATACTAGGTGATACAAAATTGAAGCAAGAAAACTCTAGAGTAGGTAAATTGCATATTGGCCCTCTACTTTGGGTAATTTGCAATTTACACCAAAACTAGTACATAAAGCACAAGCATCATCCAACCAAGCTCAAACTTGGAACATAGGCCCTCTACAAGGCGCCCCAAAGAATAATTATCTATATAATGATGCTAGAGAACTAAAGGTATTCTCTACATGTGACATATTGCAATATAACCCCTTACTTTAGGTAAATTGCACTTTGGTCCAAAATAAGCAAACATTGCTCAAACAGCATCCAAACGGGACCAAATTGTAAACATAAACTTGTCACATGATAACAAAACTTATTGAAGGATTAGATTAAGGTTCTAAGAACCTTACTTTAGCAAAGCAAACAGGGTTACCCCAAAACATGGGTCAGGGTCCTTACAAGTCATAAACCCCTAACAAGGATTTTGTCCCCAAAATCCTGAGCGGAAGGAAGACAGGTGTTACTCACGCATCACATCATACAACTCCACAAATATCCTGGGTGTCACAGATCTATGACCAACATACTTGCTCTTCTTCTAGAGCCAACACAGGGTTTCCTATACTGGTCACAAGCTCAGCCCTCTGTCTCAACATCCTTTGTCTGGTAGCTCTCTTTATATACTGGACATCACATGCATCTTGTATTACATAGGTATCAGTTCCATTACTGATATATCGCCTTCCTTGTTATGCTTTCATTGTGCTACTCCAATCTGCACTACTCTGATCTAACAAGCTCAACACCTATGCTTCTCATGACTTGTATCCCTATCCTTCTGCTATATACATTCTAACTGTTCCTTCTTCGTCCACAAAGGATGCCTCTAATCCAAGGGAGATCGATCTTAGAAGGGATTATCATAAGATACATATGCATGTATACACATAACATAGAAAGATACACCATATCATCTTAGATGCAAGGCTGTCACAACTTCATATCAGTTCCAAGGGCACAACAAGCACCAACTCTGGTGGTAACAGATATGCACTATCACAAACCTTGTTCATCCATCTCTAATCGATGCACATCCTGCCTAGACATTCCTTTACTCAAGACTTAGCTAGGAGTATTCCAAGGAATCAGGCTTAACTTGATGAACTTTTCCCACGACAATCTTACAACGGTTCTTTTCCTTGGGTGCATACCTTCCGTCATCATGTTTATGTGGAGCATAAACCCCTAACAAGTGATAGCCATACTATGAGCACTTAACCAGGTCAAACCAAAGCCAACTTCTCCATCTTTCCAAGGATATCCATTCCTAGGGTTATCTCGATCCTCGATATGTCAAGTGGAAAAAGATTCGCTTGATTGTCATGTCCAGGAAAAGAAAGGATACAAGAAGGATATACTTCATCCAACACAACCAGGTCATCCAGCAAGGTGCGCGACAACATGCTATCTCTCTCCTGACTAAACAAGAAGGAAACATCTACCAAACATACTACAAGCGTTCAAAGGAGGGTACATCCTAAACTAGATCAACTGAGGTAGATAAGAGGCAAGAAGAAGACAAAGCGGAATGGAGTGAATCCATCCAACCAGCCAGCTCATATTGTTTTGGCTAACTCATGTCACAAGATCTAACTGTTTCCTTCTACTTTCTGGTCAAACCATCCGGTCCTCACTTGCTTATAATCATCAGGATTCCTCTGTGATGTTGAACTGCTGCCTCAAGGGTCACCACATAGGTCCAAACTCCAAAACAAGCTTCACACTTATGAGTTTAAGGTCAAGGATGATCTATCAAGATTGTTTACCACCATACCTCCACGATCCGGGTTTCTTTACTCTCTTACCAGAAGGCATGTGCTCACCTTCTCATACACTTGGCACTTCTTGTATACTAGGATTCCTCACCTTGGTATCCATCTCATGAGCCAAAACACATCACTTCTGATATCGCATCCATAGTCTACCACCGTCACCAGATCAAAATGCGTCAGGAGGATCCTACCATCGTCATCTATCACAAGCATCTCCATCTTGGAAACTAAAGTCCAAGATCAACTTATACTTTTCAAAGTATCCAACCATATATCGCTCCAAAAGCATACATACCAAGTGATGCAAGGTCCACTTGACTGCCACTCCCTCGGAAGGAAGGAACACAAGGGAACAAACTCCTCCTATCACCCCATCAACACCTATGGTTTCATATCAAGGGGAGGAGATTATCACTTTCTTTGATCCTTACATGAGTTTTCAACCATTTATGCATCATTAAACTTTGTTCCATCTGGTTTTATCCTGTTTCTTCTTAGTTTCCTTGCAATCAGCATAGGAATCATCAAGAACGTTACATGTCATTACACTTTTTCCCTTATTGTTGTTTTATCATTTTCATGATTCCTTCTTGATTATATCACATTTTTGGTTCTCTCTTTGTGGAAAAGATCGTTACTCTTCACTTATTCTTTATTGAACAGAGATCATCTCCCTTGTTCTCCTTCACTTATCATGAATTGCACTTTATACTTTCTTATTTTTACTTATGTTCATTGGTTGGTCTGAGATTATCACAGGTTCCATCTAGTTTACTCATCACTTGTTCTTCTCTTTCTTTTAACTTTATCTTGGTTTTCAGGCATCTTCTTCATCTTGTGTAAGTTTTATGCTTTAAATTACCATGTTATCATAGTTTATTCTATCTTTTAGCAGGTATATCTCCTGAGATTACAGTTTCAAGAACTTATCTCATCATATTCTCATATGGATTTAGGTTTCGTAGAACCGTTAATTCTTCTTTTTATTACCAAGCATCCAGGTATTAAGGGGTTATGGTACATTCATTTACCTCTTTTATAACATGATGAAGGTATTAACGTCATATTTCCTGATTTGTTATGCTCTTTAGATTGCTCCAGAATGACTACTTGATCAGAGTAATCAAAGAGGAAACAATCTAAGGCTCCACACTTACCTTTATCTTCAATATTTGAATACCTGACCAGGGCATCCAAGTACTGAGATTAGGTAGTATGCACCATATTTTATGTCACGGTCCAACCTTAGACACCATCCTAATCCTAGTCCTAGTATCCATATAGACTCGGCGAACCTAGAGCTCTGACACCAATCACTTGAAACATCCCATCTCAAACAAAACATGATTACATACTAACTAGCAGATTACCAAAAACCACGGGAAATTAAAACCACTTTACAACAAGCACCATAAGATGAGACATATTACATCTAAGCCAACACTTTCTTTTCATAACATATTTTCAAGGTGCTACAACATAATTTCCCATCATCTCATTACATGAAATAGTTGTTCCACATGTCGATTTGTTACATCAAGGTACATAAGCCGAAAACCATACATCGATCATCATATGAGAAACATCAAAAACTCTCCCGAAGACCTGAGTGTACAGGGCCGATACATAGGACTCTACTACTAGACACTATCTATTCCACTAGGTACGATACCTCTGCATATCATCTCAGCCACATGATCTTTATCTCACCAGGCACGTCCACCTAAGAAGGTTATTAACCAGTGGGGTGAGACACACAGTCCCAGTGAGAAACATAACCCTCTACCAACTTTATTATTATCACAGATAACTGAGCAGATAGATCAATTTAAACAACAAGTAATAACTAACCAGTTATACAAGAAGGAATATGAAGAACATGTATATAGAGAACATATGAGAAAGCTTACATCATCCAAGGCCTCAACCAATGTTTCGTATTTTCCCTAAGCAAAGATACTATATGGCTTGATTACGAATTATTATGCCCTGAAGAAGTGAGCCGTACCTCTCAAATACAACCTTCAGTTGTGAAACCCAAAGCCGATGCCATACAAGGTCAATGGAAGAGCCATACTCCATGACCTCACCTCCTCATGGTCAGTGCATGATATCCAAAGTAGGACTGTAGTCTCTTGCTTAAGTGGCCACAACCATAGGGTCAGCTCCCGCAGGCTACCCTTTCTCTAACCCACCTTGGTATAGGTCTCGGTGCTAGTATATTTGAGCCACGGGCCAGCTCACCGTGCTCCTTGAGCCATGAACACGTTCATGCTCTATCACACTAAGCCAAGGGCCTATTCACCATGCTCTTATACACATCTTGAGTCTACAACCGAAGTTGCACTCTAATCCTCCTATTTTCGCCTAGGAGAAACCCCACATATTCAACAATATGTGCTCTGGGTTAACTCGCATGAGAACCCATTTCACCATCACCAACTACTGACGATGATGGATCTATGGCCAGGGAAAACTACATGAAAGTTCATCTATATTTAGTTAATGCATTTTAAGTGGATTGTTGGGGAAACCAAGTTGTATTAAACAACCATATAAAACATAAACAACATTAAATTCCATTATCTCATGTCACACTATTATTGTTATTCTCAATGCCCTCAACAATCATCATATTGCCATGGGATATCAATCCCTTAGTTCATCACATAATGCTACTTCCTCTCAAGGCTTCATCATCATACATCATCATGGGATAACAATTCCTCGTATCACAACTAGAGGATAACACCTCAAACAGGCACTTCAGCCTTTATCAGGTCACCAGACCTTTCACATCATAAGTGGTACTTGTTATCATTACTCAGATATTGCGCATATACCAAGTGCTACATAAAGCTCATAATCATATAACCATCATATGTCTTACCTGGCTATGAGCTCAATTGATAATACCTGCATGGTTAGGATGTATGGCAAAAGAGATAACTTGATCACCAAAAACAAATATTTAAAGAGCATATCATGATTAACACGTCATTAAGATTAAGGTTTATAGGATTGGAACAACATCCTTTATTATGAACTCATGAATCATAAAGTCTTAGATGGTATATTAAACAATATACATTATTGTTACCATACCATGGGTATCCCACCATACCCTACATTTCATGTCACCATGCATGCCATCCCTAATGATTCATCTTTAAGGATCATACAACCATGATCTATCATCAAGCTTTATCAAAGGTTCACCCATCACCAACCATAGGTAACCATCATAGTGAGGCTCACAACGTATTTGTCATACCTCAGCATCATGATCAAAGATACGGGCCCAAGGTAACAAGATAAGCAGACAAACACATAGGGATCAAGATAACGCTTAGGGTTATCGGGTTAGGGCACAACCCTCACTAAAGGTGTTTCCTATCCTTACCAAAACTAGGTAGCGACCAAATGAATCCTCACTATAAACCAGCGAACACTATTTATGTCAGCCAAGAACCACATAACCATATAACAACTAAGGTATTCCTGAGGTCAACCCTAGCATGGTCAACTCCCTTTTCCCTCATCCATGATCATCATTAATATGCATATCATTTAAGCCAATAAACTTCTAACCTTAGATTGCATACTTGCATAAGGATGAGTATATGGATCTCATCTATAATACCATACCATCAAAACTCTCAACATGTATCATCTAAACACCATATCGCTCAAGCTTTGTCTAAACCTCTCTATGTGTCGGGTAACCAACCAAAAGGAAGCATGTATCGGGCAAGGTATATGGGCTAAGCACTCAACCCTAGTATCGCCCAAGCTCTCATGTACACGATCATGCTTACACCGAGATAGGGCTGATGATATCGGGCAAGCCAACAGCATGTACCTCAGAAGATTGATGTATCGGCCAAGGACTCTAAGGTGTGTGTCGAGTTGGCATAGATATCGGGTTAAGTCCTTCACCAAGGTGTATCGGGCAAGGGATACTCAGTATCACCCAAGAGATTACTCAAGGGTAGGGGTTCACATCTAAGGGTATCGTGCAAAGAATACCAAGCTATATCGCCCGGATACAACAACACCACCAAAACACCCTAAGGGTTCTAGGGTATTGGGCAACACTACCTTTAAGGGTATTACCCTCACCAAGGATCATCCTAACATGACCATGTCGGGTAGCAAACCTTGTAATGCCAAGCACCATATCGGGTGAAGGATCACCAAGGCATCTGCCTACTATGTCACCCAAACCTCATATTCTTGTATCGCCCAAACCCAAATTAAAGGAAGAGGGGGGATATCGGGAAACTCACTCAAGAGACCATAAAGAGCAACAAGCCACAAAGGTACTGCCAACCATATTGAGTGACTAGGGTTTGGACAATCCTAACGGCCAACCTCACCATATCACCCAAGGTATCAAGAGAATTGGCTCACCTCTCAACTTAAAGAAAGAGAGAGGGGTATTGAAAAATTCTCAAGCATATCAGGCAAGAGCTAGAGCTCACCTCACAACTCAAGGAAGGAGGGGTATTGCTCAAGACTCACCAATAAAGCATGTCCACTCATGTCGCTCAAGGCACCCAAGAGAACATATCGGGCAAACATCAACTCGATTAAGGGCTCATATCGGTCAAAGGGGTCAATAAGACATTATTCTAGCATATCGTCCAAGACCCAACTAAGGGGATATCGTGAACCTCACATTAAGACGATATTAGGCAGCAAGACATCTCAGGATGGTCATCTTCAACCTCAACACCACCACAAAACCTAAAAGATCAAGTGAGTTGGCTCACCTCTCAACAACAAAGTGAGAGAGGGGTTTTGCCCAAGGACTCACCACCATACATATTTGGATCAAGGAATCCTAATCTCACCTCTCAACTAAACGAGAGAGGGGTATTGCTCATAATTCATCAACCAAAGCATAACCTATCGAGCAAGGTATTATATCGGGCAAAGCTCTATATCGGGTAAAACACCATATCGGGTAGCCAAAACATATTGGGTTAGTCATATTCAACCTCAAGACACCCATTACCATCCCACACAAGATAAAGGCAGTAATAAAACATAGCATTCCCATTAGATCAGATTTCAAGTTCCACATATACAGTCATCATAGAAAAAGGTATCGATCTAAAGACAAGAATCGATTTAAGTACATATGAGGAGTTAACATAATAGAGATGGTTAAGAGTTATGTAACCTGCCTTAAGAGGATCTCCATGAAATACATCAAGCTTCTTGATCCAAGCAGCAAACTCACGTTCCTCACCATTAAGATCATCCATCCAAATCTCTAAACATGCCTTCAGCACCATCATCATCACCTTAAGACACAAAAGATGAAGAATAAGAAGAAGCCATGGTTATGCTTAGATCAAGAAGAAGTAAAGAGGGAGAGGAACACGGCCTTGCATACTCTCATCAAGGGTCCATCCATATCCGAGAGGGTAGGAAGGAGATGAAGAAGAAAGCACAAGGGAAAGCTAGCAAAGAAGCATGACTCACCAAGGTCGGATCTTGAGCAAGAAATCTCCATGGGCAAGGAGCTCGACCTCCGAAGATCCATGGGGGTTTTTCTTAGCTCCCAAAGCTCCCAAGCTCGTCCCATAAAGTAAGGGAAAGGAGGTGGCCGAAAAGGATCACTTGGTTAAGGAGGAAGGGAGTTATATACACTAAGGAAGAGAGAGGTAGCAAAGGAAAGGTGTCATAACCACATAAACTTAGATGCCACTCGCTCATGCTCTTAATGCCACTTGTTGCCACCCAAACTCCACATGCATGGCCTGGTGATACACTCTAGGATGTGTATCATGCATCTGGTCATCTTCCATGGGTGACACACCCCCTAAACTGATACAAACTCTAAGCTCTACCCGATACACTAAAGGACAAGATAGCACACGTGACATATAAGGCATACAAACCATATAGAGATGCCACTCCTCAACTATCATCTAAACAAGGTGCCCAAGCCTTAATCCACGTACTAGGTGATACCAAATGGAAGCAAGAAAACTCTAGAGTAGGTAAATTGCATATTGTCCCTCTACTTTGGGTAATTTGCAATTTACACCAAAACTAGCACATAAAGCACAAGCATCATCCAACCAAGCTCAAACTTGGAACATAGGCCCTCCACAAGGCACCCCAAAGCATAATTCTCTATCTAATGATGCTAGAGAACTAAAGGTATGCTCTACATGTGAAATATTGCAATATAACCCCTTACTTTGGGTAAATTGCACTTTGGTCTAAAATAAGCAAACATTGCTCAAACATCATCCAAACAGGACCAAACTGTAAACATAAGCTTGTCACATGATAACAAAACTTCTTGAAGGATTAGATTAAGTTTCTAAGCACCTTACTTAAGCAAAGAAAATAGGGTTAGCCCAAAACATGGGTCAGGGTCCTTACGGTTACAACCCAAGGGTCTCGACCACCATCAACATGGTGTCTCGATCGTGACAACCCAAGGGTCTCAACCACCATCCCCCATGATGTCTCGAGTGCGACATGGCTAGGTGTCTCAACCTATCAGTAACATGGTTTTGTGACCATGACGCCTACTTGTTTCAACCTAAAGTAATGTGTCACCGCGATCTAATGCATCACAGTATCGCGACCCAAGACAACACAATGTCGTGATCTGAGACAACACAACATCCCGACCCAAGACAACACATCGTTGGATACCAGCATCATAGCAAAGTGTTGCAACCATCATCCAAACTTGTCTCAACCAAAACTGACTCAAAGGAATCTCAACTGAAGTACAACACCTGGTCACAACCCCAAACACCAAGAGGTACATATGTCTCAACCTAATGACTTAAATTTAGATGTCTTGACCTCATCATGTCAAGGTGTCTCGACCTCAACTCCAAGGGTAACATATGTGTCAGCCGAAACCGAGGCTGAGAGCAAGAGTACCAAGCATCATAAAGTTTAGAACTCATGGGTACATGATTAACAAACCCTAGAAGAATTACCCTAGCACATGGTAATTAAACCAAAGCTTATGTTGTATATAAGGTCATCTTCTCTAGAGGAATTTAGGAATCAAACACATAGATTTAGGGTTTAGAAAGAGAGAAACCTACATGAGAATGCCACAAAGTCATAACCCTAAAATTGTAAAGACCTTATTTACCATCTTAATCTTCATGACAATAAAACCAAGTATTGTGATGCTTGTAGGATCATCATCTCCACTCTCTCTAAGTAAACATGATTGTCGACCACTAACCAGACATATAAGGTTAAAACATTATTGTAATGTTCACCAAGGTCAAACGACCATAAGAACATATAACCATCCTCCAAGAAGGGATGATCCATAACCTAAATAGTAGGTTATGACCAAGAAACTCATCAATACTAAAGTGGACAACTTCATACAAAGGTGATCACTAACATCCTTTAAACATGTATATTAAATCTCCATAAAAGAACCTTATTAAGAGTGATGATTTCTCATGTTTAACATGTACAAATAATCACCAAAACACCATGTTACACCAAAGTATCTGAATCCCCATTCATAAGGATAGAAATATTAAGTCAAACCTAGGAAACTACCCATCTTATATTTATCACAAAATTAGGAACAAGAGAAATCAGGGTTTTGGATTAAAAGTAAATTTCATAGATCTATCATCACGGATCAAATCCTAATTCTTGATAACACCTTTTTGCATGATAAGATCATATTTTAGGGATAAAAACGGCAACAAACAAGCAAGGTTATGGTGCCAAAATAGAAAGGGGAAAGTTATATAACCCGCCTTTTATGGTGATCCAAGCTCCAAGATTGAAAGCTCTAAGAAAGAAGAAAAGAAGCCTCAACTTGATTAGCACTTCGGACACAAAAATCACCTCACAATAAGAGGAACACCATGATTAAGAGATAGCTCAAGAAATAGGGTAGGGAACCCTAGGCCAAACTAAAGGAAGAAAAAAGAAAAGAGAAGAAAACACCCTTTCACTAGTAACCACCATGGTAGAACCACAATCTAAGGGCCTTTGTGAAGAGGAATTTTTCTCAAGAAGACCACCGGGGTAGAACCCTAGTCTATGGCCATGGAAGAGGAAGAAAAAGATGGGTTTTCATGGGGGAAACGTGATCAAGAAGGTATAACCACTTACTAAGAGAAGAATCACCAAAAATCACCATCAAAGATTTGATCTAGCATAAATCCTTCCTTGAGCAAGGTTGATAGACCATCATGGGTTCAAGATCTATCCTCCTTTGCTCCCAAAGATCCAAGGTCAGTTGTAATGGATAGGGAAGAGTATAGGGCCAACAAAAAGTGCTTGCTAATGGAGGGAAGGGGTTATATACCCAAAGGAGGAGGAAAGTAAGGTATGTATGAGGTTGTTAATATAATAGAACACCTAAGGGACACTTGTCCACTAAAGAGACCAACATGCAACCAATATATGCATTCATGCAACCTTGGTGATATAAACAATGTTATGTATTGACCTCCTTAGGTCCCAAACCCTTTGGTTTTGGTCAAGACACTCCAAAGGGGTCGAAACCAAAGCACCACATTTACTCTGGTCGAGACAAAGGTCACCAAGGTTGAAACAGAAAAGGACAAACTATCTTGACCCAACACTCCAAGACCATCTTGGTCAAGACAAAAAAACCAAGGAAGAGTGTCTCGATCAAGATACACCACAAGGTTGAGACATGAGGTCGCTACACTTAGGCAACTTCAACAAGGTCAATCACCAACAAAACCCTAAATACCCTAACATCACCACATGATGCCACCTCATCAACCAAGGTGTAACAAGGCACCCCGTAGCATCATTCTCTCTCTTATGATGCTAAAATACTATGCACACATTCCACATGTGACAAATTGCAAGATACCCCCCCCAACTTGGGTAAATTGCATTTTGGTCCAAAATAAGCAAACATGGCTTGAACAACATTCAAATATGACCAAACTTTAAAATAAGCTTGTCACATGATAACAAAACATCTCAAAAGATTTGAGCCAAGGTTCTAAGCATATCATTATACAAATTAAACTCAAATTAACATTAAGCCATGCCAAGGGCCTTACAATAACAGTTATTATAGGAGCATTGATATGGCACCTTATGAGGTGTTGTATGGGAAACATTGTAGGTCTCTTTGTGTTGGTATGAGACTGGTGAGTATTAGGTTTTGGGTCTTGAGATTGTGTTGTAGATGACAGAGAAGATCAAAGTGATTCAATAGCAGCTAAAAGAAGCCCAGGATAGAGAAAAATCATATGTTGATAACCGTCACAAACCCTTGGAGTTCCAACTGGGAGACAGGGTGTATCTCAACGTTGCTCCTTGGAAAGGTGATTCGAGGTTTGGGAAGAAGGGTAAGTTGGGCCCCATGTATATGGGACCTTACCCTATGGTGGAATGTGTTGGGAAGGTGACTTATAAGTTGGAGTTTCCACCTGAGTTGCATAAGTTGCATCTAGTGTTCCATGTGTCTATGTTGAGGAAGTGCCACCCCGGTACCAAGTTGGTTTTGCAGCCAGTGGAGGTTGAGCTTGATGAGGACATATCCTACGTGGAAGGTCATGTGTTGATCCTGGGTAGGAGTATCAAGAAGTTGAAGAAGAAGGATATAGTGTTGGTGAAGGTTATGTGGCATCATTGTAGCATAGAGGAAGCCACGTGGGAGCTTGAGGAAGAGATGTGTTAGAAGTACATGTCTCTTTTCACGTAGGATTTTGGGGACTAAATCCTTGTTAGGGGTTTATGGTTGTAAGGCCCCTAACCTAGATTAGTGCATGAGTATGCTTGCTTTTCTTAATAAGATGCTTAGAACCTTAATCTCATACTTTGAGATGCTTTGTTAACATGTGACAACCTTATGTATCTATTTTGGTCATGTTTTGATGATGTTGAGCTTTGTATGCTTGTTTGGACCAAGTTGCAATTTACCCATTTTGAGGGGTTATTTTGAAATTGGTCACATGTTGAGGGTGTCCTTAGTGCTTTAGCATCATGAGAGAGAGAATTATGTCTTGTTTGACCTTTCTTGATGAGGTGACATCATGTGGTGATGCTAGGGTTTCTAGGGTTTGCATGGTGTTGACCATGTTGAGCTTGGTGGAGTGTTGCGACCTGTAACATATCAGATCTCAAACCCTACCCTACAACTTTGATCTTTTGGGTTTGACCAAACATGGATTGATGTTAGACTTATAAAAGGTTTATAATGACCAATGCGAGCTAATGCATGTAAAATCACCCTAATAAACCTAATTGAATATAGTCATGTTTTTATTTCATTGCTACACTTTGATTGTTTTGAATACCATTAAATAAAGATTTGAAAATTTTACACCTGTTTCAACATACCTTTTGAGCATGTTGGGAATGGAGATTTGATATTTCAAAATTTTAGTAGAGAGGTGGTTTCACTTCTTTACAACATGGTATCAGAGCACATGGTAGTCAGAATCTGACTATTTCAATTTTGTCTCCCTATTAGAACCCTTGACTTAAATAGTCACCTTTAGGTGAGATGATCACCCTAAATTTGATCAATAATGATCTTTTTATACAATACGGTTTGTTTTGAGGATGAGATTAGGTTATGAGAAGACCCTAATATGGAAATATTGTGATGTGGTTCATCGCATTGATTTTGGTGCCATCTTTGTTTTATCTCCAGTGTTTCTTATCAGAATATATATATATATATAATACTATATGTACAAAAAAAATCTCTGGTTTGTCGATGTTTTCTTGAACTAAGTCACAATGAAGAGAAAACCTGGATATAGTGAATAGAATCTAACCCTAGTTTTGACTTTGGAGTTATGACTAGGATTGATATAAAGGTGTAGTTGACCTACCCTATGAATCATGGATGCTCATGTAGGGTTGATAGGTTAGAGACATAAGGACCTAAAACTCAACCCTAAGTTGGCTCTGACTTTTATATGGATACATGAGAAACATAAATCTGTAAAACTTTCATAACTAAAAGATATGTGGGTTGCCCTAAATGTTGATTAGTTTGACTTGTTAGGTTGAACCCTTTAAGGGGCGGAGAGTAGTTGGTTGTTGATGTTTGAATCTATATATTTCGAGGAAGAAATCCTTTTAAGGGGTGGAGTGTTGTAACATATCGGATCTCAAACCCTACCCTACAACTTTGATCTTTTGGGTTTGACCAAACATGGATTCAGGTTAGACTTATAAAAGGTTTAGAATGACCAATGCGAGATAATGCATGTAAAATCACCCTAATAAAACTAATTGAATATAGTCATGTTTTTATTTCACTGCTACACTTTGATTGTTTTGAATACCATTAAATAAAGATTTGAAAATTTTACACTCGTTTCAACATACCTTTTGAGTATGTTGGGAATGGAGGTTTGATATTTCAAATTTTTAGTAGAGAGGTGGTTTCACTTCTTTACACAACCTTTGTATCAACCTTGTTGATGTGCTTTGGGTGTGTCTTGATCAGCCTCTCTTGGGTGGTTTCTTTTGACTTTGATGATCTTGAGGTGCTTTGGTCGAGATGGTTGTCTTCTTGTAGAGTGTCTCGACCTAGTTTGTTTGGTGACCTTTTGTTGTGGTTGAGACAAGATATCTTAAGGTTTGTTTCGACCCCTAGGGTGGTGGTGACCCAAGTGGTCAAGACCCCACCTAGGTTTTATAACCATAGGCTACATGCATGCATGTAGTGGTTTCATGTTAGTTTCTTTTGTGGACTAGCGTCCCTTTAATGCTCTCTGAACATCCTCACAGGAGGGAAATGTTGTTCTAAAAATGCCTCCTCCGATGTGTCCGTTCCATCCCACACCCACCACTACCTTACTTCCCTCCTACTTTGAGTATATAACCTCTCTCTTCTTAATGCGAGTGATCTTTTTTGACCCTCCTTCTTATCCCTTCTCTCGTGTTCATCCTTGGAGATTTGAGGAGCAAAAAGGACTGATCTTGGGTGCTTGTGAGGTTGATCAACCTTGCATTTTGTGCTTTGAAGCTTGATAACATTCCTTGTAGTGATTCTTGGTGGTTTCTCTCCTTGGTAAGTGGTTCTTTTCCCTTGAGTACATTTTTCCTTTGGAACCCTACCTTTATTCTTCTTCCCCTTTTCTCAGCCATATACTATGGACTATGCATGGTGGTCATTTTGAGAGAGAAATCCTTGTCACAAAGGGTCAGAGACCATGTTTTGACAAGGTGGTACCCAAGTGTGAGGAAGTCTTCTTCTCTTCTTTCTTCGTAGTTGACCTAGGGTTTTTCAACCTCTTTCTTGAGCATCCTTTATACCATGGTGTTCTTTTCTCAGGAGGTGATCTTGTGGCCAAAGTATTGAGCTTGGTTGGAGCTTCATCTTCTTCTTTGTAGCCTTGATCTTGGAGCTTGGTTCTCTCCTTAAGGCGGGTTATATAACTATCTACCTTCTTCTATTACTTGCACCATAATATTGCTTGAATGTTACTATTTTGATCTCTAAACCTGATGCTAATATGATGGATTATGTTATCATAACCTAGGGTTTAATACTTGTTAATGATCTCTTGAAAGTTGCTTCATATCTAAACCCTAAATTCTTGTACCCGATTTCTTAATTGATGGTTGAGGTGATAATCATACATGCATCATGTTTCTTGGTCTCGTCACCATGATTTGGCCTTTGTGTTCTCTTGAGGTTTTGAGTTGGTTTCCTTGAGGTTGAAGCTTGGTCTTCTTTATCCTCATTTGTTTTCTTGATAGTTCTTGTTGAAGATCGGATTTAGAATTTTGGATGTCCATCTTTCATGGAGTTTTTCCACCTTATTGATGGTGATCTTCCTTGATGTTCATCTTCTATTTTGAATGAGGATTATATCTATTTTGATGTTGGATAAGTGTATTAGGTTAGCTTGACCTTATTTGTCGCAACACCTTGATCTTATCTTGGTCGAAACATATGTGTTGTTCATGGTAGAGACCTATGTTTTGGTTTTGGTCGAGATGCATGCCCTTTTTTCGGTCATGACCCTTGGTTTTATCTTGGTCGAGACACCATGATTAGTTGGAAGTCGAGACACCATGTTGATTGTGGCTAAGACACTTGGTTTTATTGCGGTCGAGACTCTTATTTATGGGTGGTCAAGACATGTGTTTTGGTCATGGTCAAGATGCTTGTTTTGTGCATGGTTGAGACACCTACTTTTGTTGTGGTCGAGACACATATTCTTGTCTTGGTCAAGACACCTTGTTGGTTTAAGGTCGAGACACTTGGATAGTGTATGGTCGTGACACATGTTTGCTTGGGTGGTCGATACACTCACTTGAGTGCATGGTCTTAACACATGCATAATATAATGAGATGGTACACATACACATGTACATGATGTTGATACCTAGTGTTGTTGTAACATCCCAAATTTGTAAATAAAGCAAGTTTAGGGTCTTTAGTGCAAATTTTCAACTTTTAATTTCAAGATCCTAAATAATGATGAAAGTTACCCAAATTTTTAATACATTAGTTGAATTATGAGTAAAGAAAGAGAAAACGAAATATGCCCTTATTTTCCTTTCTTTACAATCAAATGAACACAATTGATAATTCATTTTATTAAAATAGTGACCTATATAAGTTTGATGAACAAAAGTTAATGAAAACCTAAATCTAATTAGATAGGGAGATTCTAGACTCTCTAATTAACACGTGGTTAAATTTTGAAGTCATTTGGACTTCATTTGACCCTTCAAATCAAATAGGGAATTTAACATATGATTTTTTAGTACATTAATCAAATATTTCATGATTTAATCTAAGTTTTGGTTGGTTTTATGTTGTCATGTGCGTAACTCACTCTCTTTTTCTCTTATGACAGTTGTTGGTTTGTCTCCCCCGCCCGAAGCCTCAATGCTATAGGACTCTGGCAGCGCAAAGCTTCTACGACCCCAATCGACCCCCCTTGTGTCCCGCTTTCCCTGTTCTCTTCACCGATGAATTCAGGATCTCCACACGAATCTAACTGACCCTTGTTTTGGGGGACTTTGTGCCCTCTCCATGAAACGCCCAACTGGGCATAGACTCTCATCACTGCCATAGAGTCACAGATGCTTCTGTTGGCCTTTGAACCTATAAATAAGGGTCCAGAAATGAATACCAAACCCTGTAGAGTCAAAATATATGTCCAATTCAATCCCTCATGCCCTAGTCCAGCGCCACCTAGTCGACGCTCATTTCTGGTGATTCAGGCCTCGCCCTATCCTCAAGAAATGCCTCCGGACAAATTCACTGCCTCGTAAGCATCTTGAACCCTCTTGCTTCGTTTCTGCAATGTTGGTTTGCCCTAGATCCTCTCCAATCATCGTACCTTGTAGAAGACTTGGATGTACACACCGTCAAGTTTGCCATCCCGACTTTTCTGTGTTTCTCCAGTCACGGAAATGAGCCCTTCTCCTTCATCTTTCACCGGCAATTGCTTTGCAAGGCATTGTTCATAATTTTTACCTTGGACCAATGGTTTCAGCGCCCGAGCCCTTTGCCCCTATTCTTCTTCTGTTGAGCTATGGCGACACGGTGGAGTTCAAGCTCCAGTCCACACCGCAGCCTGAGCCTTAGCTCTCTGAGTTCGTCTGAGAAGGAAGAAGGTGATTTGCACCTTGGTTTTCCATGAAGGAAGATGGTTTGAGTGTTGGTTTCTGAGGGTCCTCGCTGACTCTCTATTGTTTGTGAGTTCTGACTAAAAACGAAGATCGTAGGTCCTTGTTTCTCAATTTTTCCCTGGATTGGATCCTTATTTGTCACGCTGCCTCAAGGACAAATTTGTCAATTAACCAGTTTTCTAGTCTACAGAGTTATAGTCTGCTTGGACGTTCCCTTCACAGGCGGTTGACCCTGGTTGGGCCACCTCAGGGTGGTGACCCACTGCTAATTTGGGTAATAATGCACACATGGCGTTTCTTTGAATTTTGATTGGCTGACTTTAGAAAATTCATAACAATTGATTGGTTGGTTAGAAAAATACGCATAAATATGTTTTGGAAAGTATTTTTTGAGTAGAATCCAATTTCACTATTTTTTTAGACCTAATTCCATGATCTATGACCATGTTTCCCTAAAGTACCTAAATTAGGGTTTAGGATGTATTAACGAAGGTAATTAATATAGATCATGTAATTTCAGGAAAATTAGGAGTGACTTAGGATCAAGGACTAAGTTAGGGATTGCTCCAATAAGTTAAGTGGGTCATTCCATCATACATATGTACCTTGGTTGAACTGCATGTTATGTATGCTTTATGATTATGCTTTAAATTCCAAGTTAATGAATGAAATTAAGATTATGATCATGTCTCATATTATATCATTGCATGCTATTTGTTATATTCATAAAGTCCTATGTTTATCATAGATGATCATTAGTTTAGTGATTATGACCATGTAAAGATTAAGACATTTAAGAAAGAACAATGTAAATCATGTAATGAGGGAGAAATCCCATTATGTCAAAGATTTAATGTTCAAGATTATGATAATGTTCATTTTAAGAATCAAGTTATAAGAATTTGATTAATTTTTATATGCTCTCACCATCATGGACCTCAAGAGGTTGTTATGGGCATTCGTGCCAGTTATGGGCTTTCACAACCAATCATGGACCTCAGGGTCATTATGGGCTTTTTTTAGCCAAATCATGGGCATTCATTCCAGTTATGGGCTCTTAAGTGGGAAAATCACAGAGAGTGCATATTTTACTTATTTAGTTCTTATTTATGTCAAGTAATTAATTTCAAGAATGCTTAAGTTAAATTCATGTCAAGGTTTCTATTCAAGTCAAGTATATACTTATTTTTTTAGTTCTTATAAAATGTATGGTGTCACTTACTGATGTGGTTGCTTTCTTTCGCATGGTCGTGGGACGAGATGTCCCTAGATCAAGGAGCAAGAGGGATTTGAAGTGAGCCTTCAATTGTAGCTAATTCAAGGGAGACTTTAGCTTGGTGGGGTGCCATCTACCACTCCATAGATTATCTAGTTTAGTTTCAGTTCATGCTTTAGATTTACTTAGCTTACATGTATTAGGTTATGATATAAGATGAGATAGCTTATGTTTTTCCCTTTTATGTGAACAATGTATGAATCTATTTTTAATTAATGCAAAGTGTTTCATTTATCATGTTTTGTGATTTTCCTCTTAGCTAAGTGACCCATGTTATGGAAAACATGAGGTTTGCTTCCGTTGTCGCATATGTGCTTGGAGGGGCATTAACAATATGGTATCAAAGCAATGAGTAGACGACCACCAAGCTAAATATTCACATGTTCTAACCCTAGGTATACCTTGTTTTTCTAGATGGCTCATAAGAAGTCTGACAAGGGAAAGGACAGGGAAGATGGTTCTAGCTCTTCTAGTGAGGGAAGTGGATCAAGGAGGAACCCTAAGGAAACCTTAGAGGACTTATTCCAATTGCTCACCAATGCCCTAGGACAAGGACGACGCCAACCCAAACACCACGAGTTGACCTTGGTGGATTTCTTTAAGATCAGGCCTGACTCCTTTGCTGGAGAAGGAGATGATGATGTCGTCACCAAGGGAGAAGAACATATTATGAGCATGGGGCATTGTTTTCGTGACCTGGACTACCCTCAATAGTCTAGTGTTTGCTTTGTCACCCACATGCTTAAGGGAGCAGCCGGTACATGGTGGGAGAACTTCCTCAACTCAAGAGCGGCTAATGCACCTGCACTTACATGGGAAGGATTTGTTGAAGCCTTCCAGGAGAACTATGTATCTGAAGCCATGATAGAGAAGAAGGAGCTAGAGTTTGCCAATCTAGCTCAGGTGGGTGACATGACAGTGACCCGGTATGCCATGAAGTTCAGGATCCTACAAAAGTACGGTTATGATTATGATGAATGATTCAAGACAAAGAAGTTCATTTGAGGACTCAAGCCTGACTTAAGCTTTGCCCTTTCAGTAAGAGACCACAGAAGCCTTCAGGCTGTGTTAGATGCCGCCTTAAAGATAGAAGACCACCCTGGAAGATCTTACAAGAAGGAAGGTCCTTAAAAGAACAACCAGCATCAACATCAACCTCCCAACAACCATAAGAGGAAGGCACCTAAACCTACTGCAGAAGTTGAGAAGCCCTTATGTCCAACATGCAAGAAGAACCATGCAAGTCCATGTAGGTATGGTACAGGAGCATGCTTATACTGTGGAGAGAATGGACACCTCAGATCAAGTTGCCCAAAGTTGTTGAAGAAGGAGGCAAATCCAAATCATAATAGGAATTGAGATCCTCCACCTAAGAGGCAAGCTAGGGTTTTTTCCTTGGACGTAGAAGACGGTTGTCACACCCCGATCTCGCATTTCCCACAAATCACGAGATTAGGGCACGACGGAGGGATTACACACAAGCCAAACCACTCAAATCTCTTAAAACCTTTTAAATACATTAATAGGATAATCTGATTTATGCTGTAAAATGAAACTAAACAAACTGCGGAAGCATTTTTCTTAAACTGACTAGCAATATACAGAAAGTCTACAGCATAATACATTATTCGACATAAAATAAAGCATAACAGTTAATTTACATCTTTATACACATTCTCTCTCACCCACACCTTGTCCCAAAGATCGAGGGGAAAGGACTAAGAGACCTCTAACTACTAACTACATATTTCTTCTACAGACTAAGCGTTAGGATGAAAGGATCCTTCAGATTCCTGTTGCTGCTGATGACCTGAAAATGTTTTGAGTAGAGGTATGAGCCTACTCGCTCAGTGAATAGCATTTCACTTAGCTATCACTAAACAACTCATCAGGTTTATAAATTTAAATTAAACATAAATGCAGTACTAAGCAGGGCAGTTCTAATGACATAGCAGATTTATAAATAACAATATCATGTCTACGCAACATCAGATATTTTGAACAATTAAACAGTTATATAGAATTGACACAGAAGTTCAAATATACTAACTTACTGTGATCCTATATGATTACCAATTTACATTATTATTATGCCCTAATCATATGTAGTGTACCCTGCATATAAAGATCTGTAGCGAACTACGATCCCACCGTACAAGACTTAGCGACACACCCGGGAAATGCTAAGTCTGACGCCAGCCCTGCTCTGCCACAGGACCCCAGGCTCTCCGGCCTGACTCATAGGCTCTACGGCCTCAAGGCACTACTCTGAGTGCTCTAGACTCCTCCTCTAACCTGAGTACACAGGCGGAGAGTCTCACGGGGTTACCTCCATGACACAAGCACAGATAATGTTGCAATAACCCCCATTTTTCTCCAGTGCTACCGTGACACAAGCACGCATTGTTGTTGGACACTGCCTCTTTATCCTCGTGTCTCCATGACACAAGCACGGATAATGTTGCAACACGAGTTTCACCCCTAAGAAGCAGATCTGTCAAAGGGGTTCTACGGTGTTAGGGCACCTAAGTCTATTAACTGATTAACATATAACCATTTAAACAGGAATATCACATTTCATGCATATTTCAAGTTTCCAATGAATCAATCATACACTATTGTACGTGCTACACTGCTTAAGAGTCATACCAACTGATACTGAAGCAAATAAGCATTTAAAATGAGTTAAATAATGATTTCTGAATGAACTGCCACTTACACTCTGAAACTCGGCCGATCACTCTGGAAATCGGCCGATCACTTCACAGTTTCTGAAACTCGGCCGACCAACTTCGGCCGATCAGTAGGAAACTCGGCCGATCCACTGGGAAACTCGGCCAATCGAAACACAGCTCGTTTACCTATAAAAGAAACTCGGCCGATTCAAATCCTAACTCGGCCGACCAAAACACTGTTCGATATCCTAAACAAGGAACTCGGCCGACCAAAACACAAACTCGGCCGAACCGCGCACAGACAGAAAATAAAAACGGACATGCAGATGTCGATTTCACTCGAATCGACAGGCAAAACCCTCGATTTGCGTTGCAAATCACTTGCAAAAGGTGCACACCACCAGGGACTAGCTGGAGGGGGAAAGAAAGACGAGCTAGGGCTGCTCTTGCACCCTAATCTTCATGCTATCTCCTTGCAACCACAGCTCCTGCTGCTAGCTGGATCGATTTGATGGAGAAGAAGATGGAAGGAGGGAAGAAGGAAGGCCGCAGCTGCAGGCCGGAGCAACTCCAGGGCTCCAAGACGTTCTTCCCTTCTCAGCTCCCTCTCTCTCTCTCTCTCTCGCACGAAGGAAGAAGAAGAACGCTTTTGCGTTCTCTCGTTTCTGGAAAAATGAAACGAGATAAGTGAGAAAGAATAGATAAGGAGGAAAACCTAGGGGCCAAAACGCAAAGTCCAAGAACTTCCAAAAACTACAAACGGGTCCCTACAAGCCCAAAAACATGCAACTTTTGACTCGAAGGTCGGATTCGAACAATTTCTCTAGCAACGCTTCAAGCATAAGATCCTACATGTTTTAAGGGCTAGGATTCACACTAAGCACATATCATATCCGTTATAAACATTATTAACAAAAGCAAGCTTACAGCTTAGCAAAGCAGCTAAAACACATGCTTAGCAGCATACTTACAGATTAAGCTCGACGCGGGTCGTAACAATCTCCCTCTCTTATAAGAATTTCGTCCCGAAATTCCTAAAAGAGAAAAGGAAACTTGCTACGCATCTCAGACTCAAGCTCCCACGTAGCTTCCTCAAGATTATGGTTCCTCCACAGAACCTTTACCAAAAGAATCTCACGGTTCTTAAGCTTCTTAATCCGGTGATCGACTGTTTGCACTGGTCCTTCCACGTAGGACACATCTGTCCTAAGCTGTGCCAGATCTGGATCTAATATTTTCTCTGTACCGGGGTGACATTTCTTCAATATAGACACATGAAACACATCATGAAGATTTGCCAACTCAGGCGGCAAATCTAACCTGTAGGCTACATGTCCAATCCTCTCAACAATAGGATATGGGCCCATAAACCTAGGGGTCAACTTGCCTTTCTTGCCAAACCTTAGAACTCCCTTCCACGGTGAAACTTTCAAATACACCTCATCACCCACCTCAAACTCAAGAGGTCGACGTCGTCTCTCTGCATAACTTTTCTGTCTGTCCTGTGCAGCTTTCAACTGATCCCTGATCACAGATATCTTCTCTGTAGTTATATCAATTATCTCAGGTCCAAGAATTTCTTTCTCACCAACCTCATACCAACAAACTGGTGATCTACACTTCCTTCCATATAGAGCTTCATATGGGGCCATTCCAAGACTAGAATGGTAGCTGTGGTTATATGCAAACTCCATCAGGCTTAAGTGTTCTTCCCAGTTACCTCTAAACTACAGAACGCATGCTCTCAGCATGTCTTCAAGGGTCTGAATGGTCCTCTCAGATTGACCATCTGTCTGCGGGTGAAATGTTGTACTAAACCTCAGCTTTGTGCCCAACGCACGATGTAACTGATTCCAGAATCTGGATGTAAACTTAGGATCTCTGTCAGAAATAATGGAAACTAGAATTCCATGCAATCTGATTACCTCGTCTACATATATCTTGGCCAGCTTCGGAACATCAAAGGTTGACTTGACCAGAAGAAAGTGAGCAGACTTAGTTAGTCTATCCACAATCACCCAAATCGAGTTCGAACCTCTAGACGTCCTGGGTAATCCTACCACAAAATCCATCGTGATGTGTTCCCATTTCTATTCAGGTATAGGAAGCGACTGTAAAGTACTAGCAGGTTTCTGATGCTCAGCCTTAACCTGCTGACACACTCCACATCTAGCCACGTACTCAGCCACATCTCTTTTCATACCAGACCACCAGTACAGCCCTCTGAGATTCATGTACATCTTCATGTGACCAGGATGCATAGCATACATAGAAGCATGCGCTTCTTCAAGAATCTGCTCTTTCAACTCACTGTTCCCAGGTACACACAACCTGTCATAAAGATACAACACACCATCGTCAGAAAATTGGAATTTTGTTCTTTTACCTTCCGACATATCCTGCATAACCTGCCACAACTCGTCATCATTCTGTTGCAACTCCTTAATCTGATCGTAGAAAGTAGGTTTGACCTGCATCTGAGCAATCAACCCACTCTGTCCAGACACATCCAAGTCTAAGTTCAACTTTCACATATCTACAAGCAAGTCTCTCTTGAAATATGCCATAGAAAATGCATCTGCAGTTGAACTTGACTTTCTACTCAAGGCATCTGCTACAACATTTGCTTTACCAGGATGGTAATCAATTGTCACGTCATAATCCTTGATCAGCTCAAGCCATCTGTGCTGTCTCAGATTCAAATCTTTTTGAGTGAAGATATACTTCAGGATCTTATGGTTCGTAAACACCTGACATGTCTCACCATACAGGTAGTGATGCCATGTCTTAAGAGCATGAACTATAGCAGCTAACTCAAGATCATGAGTAGGGTAGTTCTCTTCGTTTTTCTCAAGCTGTCTAGATGCATAAGCCACAACTTTGCCCTCCTGCATCAGCACACAGCCCAAACCTTTCCTGGAAGCGTCGCAGAACACTGTATAACCTTTATCTGCCTCAGGCAACACTAACACTGGCGCTGAAGTCAACTTCCTCTTCAAAATCTGAAAACTCTTCTCGCAGTTATCAGACCAAACAAAAGGTGCATTCTTCCTCGTCAGGCGTGTCAAAGGTGATGTTAACACACTGAAGTTCTGTATAAACCTTCTGTAATAACCTGCTAATCCCAAGAAACTTCTGATCTCAGTAGGAGTCTTAGGCTGTTCCCACTGAAGCACGGAATCAACTTTCTTAGGATCAACGCTAACTCCATCTCTCGAGATAACATGTCCAAGAAATGCTACCTCAGCCAACCAGAACTCACATTTGCTAAACTTAGCATACAGTTGGTGTTGCCTCAACAACTGCAACACTACTCTCAGGTGTTGCTCATGTTGTACATCATCTCTGGAGTAGATCAGGATATCATCTATAAAGACTACAATAAATTGATCTAGAAACGGTTTGAAAATCCGATTCATCATATCCATAAAGGTTGCTGGGGCATTGGTCAGCCCAAACGACATGACCAGAAACTCATAATGCCCATACCTGGTTCTGAAAGCTGTTTTGGAAATATCAGAAGCCTTTACTCTGAGCTAATGGTATCCAGATCTCAAATCTATTTTAGAGAAAACCGTTGCTCCACGCAACTGATCAAACAGATCGTCTATTCTCGGCAAAGGATACTTGTTCTTAATTGTGATCTTGTTCAGTTGCCTGTAATCTATACAGAGATGCATGGTACCATCCTTCTTTTTAACAAACAGCACTGGAGCACCCCACGGCGAAGAACTGGGTCTGATGAAACCCTTATCCAGCAATTCCTGCAACTGCACCTTGAGTTCCTTCAACTCTGCAGGTGCCATTCTATAGGCTGGCAGTGCTACTGGATGACTACCTGGATATACCTGAATCTCAAAATCCAGGTCTCTAACAGGAGGTAAGCCTGGCAACTCTTCTGGAAAAACATCAGAAAACTCATGAACCATGGGCACATCATAAACACTGGCGGTGCTCTTCTCTACTCTAGTGTCAACCACATGAGCAAGGAACGCTTCACATCCTTTCTGTAGCATCTTATCAGCTACAGCAGCTGATACTATGCACGTAGGAAGAACTTTCCTGTCTCCAGTAAAGACACAAGAAAATTCACCTAGTTGAAAGGTAGCTTCCTTCTTCCAACAATCGAGTTGCACTCGATATGTCTCAAGACAATCCATACCCAAGATGACTTGAAAAGTATTGACATCCAAGGGTATGAGATTAGCAGCAAAGGTGTAACCTCCAAAAGATAACAAACATCCGGGACAGAACTCAGTCAGAATCATTGGTTCACCTAGTCGAACTCTCAACACTAACTCATCTACCAAATCTTGAGTTAACAAACTAAATTCACCAACTAAAGAACGTCGTATGAAAGAGTGAGTAGCACCCGGATCTATCAAAACTGAAACTGGTATACAATTAAACAAAAGCATTTCTCCGGTAACGACTTGTGAAGAGATTATACCTTCCTGAGGTGTCAAAGAGAAGAAACGTGCTGAAGCTCTCCCTCTGACATGCTGTCCTCTCTGACCATTTCTGCCACTGGGCACTCCACCACCTCTGGAACCAGAAGCCACAGAAGAACTTGGAACATCATGGTACTGAGGTTGGAAAGCTTGTGATGCTGCTTGATGAAGCTGAGGACATTCCCTTTTGAGGTGTCCAACTTGTCCACAGACATAACAACTTGGACTCCAACACTGACCAGAATGTGGTTTTCCACATTTGTCACATGACAGTATCCCTTGTCCCTGGGGACCTGTCACTGACATTGACGACCCAGAAGACTGTCCACTAGCAGCACTGCCCCATCTCCCTGGGTTGTATCCCCCTCTGCCTCTAGAAGAAGTAACATCCTCAGGTCTCTGCCTACTGAAACAGCTAAAGCCACGTCCGAGTTTAGAAAAGAAACCTCTACCTCCACCTCTGTATCCACTACTGGACTGTCCTCTACTGAAATCTACAGATCTCTTATTAGACTCAGGCACCTTGTCAGCATTCACAGATTCCTCAACCTGTCTAGCAGCCTCAACAAACTCACCAAAGTTCTCTCTGTTCCTCCTACTAGTAGAAGAAACATTATGCCGGATTTCTGGCCTTAGCCCTTCCTGAAACCTTCTGCATCTTTCTAAGTTGTCGGGAACAAGCTGCGGACAGAAGTTCGCTAACCGGGTGAAAAGCGCTTCATACTCAGTAACTGACATGTTCCCCTGCTTAATGTTCTGTAACTGCCTGATTTTCTCATTAAGGAAGGTAGGTGGATAAAACTTAAGATGGAACTCTTCAGAGAAATCCTACCAAGAAAGCTTTGTACCTCTCCTCTTTTCCTCCACACTATGCCACCACAGCTCTGCATCGCCTGTCAAAAGATAAACTGCGTGATTAATCTTCTTCTCTTTTGGAAGCTCCATCAAGCGAAAGACCTTCTCTATCTGTCTCCACCACTCATCTGCCTACGCAGGATCTGTAGTACCACTGAATTCTGTACCACCAAGCTTCTTTACAAGCTCATAAGATCGCATCAGATCCTTACTGCTGGTAGAAGTAGAAGCTCGCCTATCAGCTTTGTACTTCTCCCTGGTCTCTAGAAACATCTTATACATACGAGATGCTTCATCTACGTGGTCACCACCACCTAGACCCAAGTACAGAGGATCAGGGCCAACATGACTCTCGGCCTGGTCATCATGATCATAACCTTTTCCTGCCATCTGCAATGATATAACAGAATATTTCCTGTTAGAAAACTATAGATAGAAGAAAGACACCTAAACCTTAATCCTATTGGTCTCTTATCGTCCCCTGACCTGGACTTAGAGTATTCATATACTCAACCTATGCTCTGATACCAAGATGTCACACCCCGATCTCGCATTTCCCACAAATCACGAGATTAGGGCGCGACGGAGGGATTACACACAAGCCAAACCACTCAAAGCTTTTAAAACCTTTTAAAGACATTAATTGGATAATTTGATTTATGTTGTAAAATGAAACTAAACAAACTGCGGAAGCATTTTTCTTAAACTGACTAGAAATATACAGAAAGTCTACAACATGATACATTGTTTGACATAAAATAAAGCATAACAGTTAATTTACATCTTTATACACATTCTCTCTCACCCACACCTTGTCCCAAAGATCGAGGGGAAAGGACTAAGAGACCTCTAACTACTAACTACATATTTCTTCTACAGACTAAGCGTTAGGATGAAAGGATCCTTCAGATTCCTGTTGCTGCTGATGACCTGAAAATGTTTTGAGTAGAAGTATGAGCCTACTCGCTCAGTGAATAGCATTTCACTTAGCTATCACTAAACAACTCATCAGGTTTATAAATTTAAATTAAACATAAATGCAGTACTAAGCAGGGCAGTTCTAATGACATAGCAGATTTATAAATAACAATATCATGTCTACGCAACATCAGATATTTTGAACAATTAAACAGTTATAGATTATTGACACAGAAGTTCAAATATACTAATTTACTGTGATCCTATATGATTACCAATTTACATTATTATTATGCCCTAATCATATGCAGTGTACCCTGCATATAAAGATCCGTAGTGAACTACGATCCCACCGTACAAGACTTAGCGAAACACCCGGGAAATGCTAAGTCTGACGCCAGCCCTGCTCTGCCACAGGACCCCAGGCTCTCCGTCCTGACTCATAGGCTCTACGGCCTCAAGGCACTACTCTGAGTGCTCTAGACTCCTCCTCTAACCTGAGTACACAGGCGGAGAGTCTCACGGGGTTACCTCCATGACACAAGCACGGATAATGTTGCAATAACCCCCATTTTTCTCCAGTGCCACCGTGACACAAGCACGCGTTGTTGTTGGACACTGCCTCTTTATCCTCGTGTCTCCATGACACAAGCACGGATAATGTTGCAACACGAGTTTCACCCCTAAGAAGCAGATCTGTCAAAGGGGTTCTACGGTGTTAGGGCACCTAAGTCTATTAACTGATTAACATATAACCATTTAAATAGGAATATCACATTTCATGCATATTTCAAGTTTCCAATGAATCAATCATACACTATTGTACGTGCTACACTACTTAAGAGTCATACCAACTGATACTGAAGCAAATAAGCATTTAAAATGAGTTAAATAATGATTTCTGAATGAACTGCCACTCACACTCTGAAACTCGGTCGATCACTCTGGAACTCGGCCGATCACTTCACAGTTTCTGAAACTCGGCCGACCAACTTCGGCCGATCAGTAGGAAACTCGGCCGATCCACTGGGAAACTCGGCCGATCGAAACACAGCTCGTTTACCTACAAAAGAAACTCGGCCGATTCAAATCCTAACTCGGCCGACCAAAACGCTGTTCGATATCCTAAACAAGGAACTCGGCCGACCAAAACATGAACTCGGCCGAACTGCGCACAGACTGAAAATAAAAACGGACCTGCAGATGTCGATTTCACTCGAATCGACAGGCAAAACCCTCGATTTGTGTTGCAAATCACTTGCAAAAGGTGCACACCACCAGGGACTAGCTGGAGGGGGAAAGAAAGACGAGCTAGGGCTGCTCTTGCACCCTAATCTTCATGCTATCTCCTTGCAACCGCAGCTCCTGCTGCTAGCTGGATCAATTTGATGGAGAAGAAGATGGAAGGAGGGAAGAAGGAAGGCCGCAGTTGCAGGCCGGAGCAACTCCAGGGCTCTAAGACGTCCTTCCCTTCTCAGCTCCCTCTCTCTCTCTCTCTCTCGCGAAGGAAGAAGAAGAACGCTTTTGCGTTCTCTCATTTCTGGAAAAATGAAACGAGATAAGTGAGAAAGAATAGATAAGGAGGAAAAACTAGGGGCCAAAACGCAAAGTCCAAGAACTTCCAAAAACTACAAACGGGTCCCTACAAGCCCAAAAACATGCAACTTTTGACTCGAAGGTCGGATTCGAACAATTTCTCTGGCAACGCTTCAAGCGTAAGATCCTACACGTTTTAAGGGCTAGGATTCACACTAAGCACATATCATATCCATTATAAACATTATTAACAAAAGCAAGCTTACAGCTTAGCAAAGCAGCTAAAACACATGCTTAGCAGCATACTTACAGATTAAGCTCGACGCGGGTCGTAACAACGGTGATCAAAGTAACATTTAATTCATATATTTCCAGCCCTAAATGTTCAATATATTCTTTCATAAAAGTTATAAAACTTAAGAGGGGATAATTGAAACTTTAAGGTGGGTAGTAGTCTAAGAAAATTTCGAGGATGAAATTTATTTAAGGTGGGTAGAATTGTAACATCCCAAATTTGTAAATAAAGCAAGTTCAAGGTCTTTAGCGCAAATTTTCAACTTTTAATTTCAAGATCCTAAATAATGATGAAAGTTACCCAAATTTTTAATACATTAGTTGAATTATGAGTAAAGAAAGAGAAAATGAAATATGCCCTTATTTTCCTTTCTTTACAATCAAATGAACACAAATGATAATTCATTTTATTAAAATAGTGACCTATATAAGTTTGATGAACAAAAGTTAATGAAAACCTAAATCTAATTAGGCAGTATGATGCTAGACTCTCTAATTAACAAGTGGTTCAATTTTGAAGTCATTTGTACTTCATTTGACCCTTCAAATCAAATGGGGAAGTTAACATATGATTTTTTAGTACATTAATCAAATATGTCATGATTTAACCTAAGTTTCGGTTGGTTTTATGTTGTCACGCACGTAACTCACTCTCTTTTTCTCTTCGGCCAGATCAGACGGCTCTCCTAGAGTCCTGGACTTCATGGACTCATCTAACGGTCGTTGGTTTGTCTCCCCCACCCGAAACCCTAATGCTATAGGATTCCAGCAGTGCGAAGCTTCTCCGACCCCAATCGCCCCCCTTGTGTCCCGCTTTCCCTATTCTCTTCATCGATGAATTTGGGATCTCCACGTGAATCTAACCAACCCTTGTTTTGGGAAACTTCGAGCCCTATCCACGAAATGCCCAATTGGGCATAGACTCTCGTCAATGCCACAGAGTCGTAGATGCTTCTACCGACCTTTGAACCTATAAATAAGGGTCCAGAAATGAATATCAACCCCTTAGAGTCAAAATATCCATCTAATTTGATCCCTCATACCCTAGGCCAGTGCCGCCTAGTCGACACTCATTTCCGATGATTCAGGCCTTGTCCTATCCTCCAAAAATGCCTCTAGACAAATTCACCGCCTCGTAAGCATCTTGAACCATCTTGCTTCATTTCTGCAATGTTGGTTTGCCCTAAATCCTCTCCAATCATCGTACCCTATAGAAGATTTGGATGTACATGCCATCAAGTTTGCCATCGTGACTTTTCTATGTTTCTCCAGTCACAGAAACGAGCCCTTCTCCTTCGCCTTTCCCCGACAATTGCTTTGCAAGGCATTGTTTGTAATTTTTACCTTGGACCAATGGTTTCAGCGCCTGAGCCATTTGCCCCTATTCTTCTTCTACTAAGCCATGGCGGCACAGTGGAGTTTGAGCTCCAGTCCACGCTACATCCTGGGCCTTAGCTCTCTAAGTTTGGTCGAGAAGTAAGAAGGTGATTTGCACCTTGGTTTTCCATGAAGGAAGATGGTTTGAGTGCTGGTTTCTGAGGGTCCTCGCTGACTCTCTATTGTTTGTAAGTTTCGACTGAAAACAAAGATTGTAGGTCCTTGTTTCTCGATTTTGCCTTGGATTGGATCCTTATTTGTCACGCTACCTCAAGGGAAAATTTGTCGATTAATCCATTTTCTAGTCTACACAGTCGCAGTCTGCTTGGGTGTGCCCTTCATAGGCGGCTGACCCTAGTTGGTCCACCTCAAGGTGGTGACCCACTACTGATTTAGATAATAATGCACACATGGCGTTTCTTTGAATTCTGATTGGCTGAGTTTAGAAAATTCATAACAATTGATTGGTTGGTCAGAAAAATATGCATAAATATGTTTTGGAAAGTATTTTTCGAGTAGAATCCAATTTCACTATTTTCTAGACCTAATTCCATGATCTTTGACCATGTTTCCCTAAAGTACCTAAATTAGGATTTAGGATGTATTAACGAAGGCAATTAATATAGATCATGTATTTTTAGGAAAATTAGGAGTGACTCAGGATCAAGGACTAAGTTAGGGATTGCTCTAATAAGGTAAGCGGGTCATGTCATCATACATATGTACCTTGGTTGAACTGCATGTTATGTATGCTTAATGATTATGCTTTAAATTCCAAGTTAATGAATGAAATTAAGATTATGATCATGTCTCATATTATATCATTGCATGTTGCTTGTTATATTCATAAAGTCCTATGTTTATCATAGATGATCATTAGTGTAGTGATTATGACCATGTAAAGATTAAGACATTTAAGAAAGAACCATGTAAATCATGTAATGGGGGAGAAATCCCATTATGTCAAATATTTAATGTTCAAGATTGTGATAATGTTCATTTTAAGAATCAGGTTATAAGAATTTCATTAAGTTTTATATGCACTCGCCATCATGGACCTCAAGGGGTCGTTATGGGCATTCGTGCCAGTTATGGGCTTTCATAGCCAATCATGGACCTTAGGGTCGTTATGGGCTTTTTTTAGCCAAATCATGGGCATTCGTGCCAAATTATGGGCTCTTAAGTGGGAAAATAATAGAGAGTGCATATTTTACTTATTCAGTTCTTATTTATGTCAAGTAATTAATTTCAAGAATGCTTAAGTTAAATTCATGTCAAGGTTTCCGTTCAAGTCAAGTATATGCTTATTTTTTTAGTTCTTATAAAATGTATGGTGTCATTTACTAATGTTGTTGCTTTCTTTCGCATGGCCATGGGACGAGATGTACCTAGATCAAGGAGCAAGAGGGATTTGAAGCGAGCCTTCAAGTGTAGCTGATTCAAGGGAGACTTTAGCTTGGTGGGGTGCCATCTACCACTCCATAGATTATCCAGTTTAGTTTCAGTTCATGCTTTAGATTTGCTTAGCCTACATGTATTAGGTTTTGATATAAGATGAGATAGCTTATGTGTTTCCCTTTTATGTGAACAATGTATGAATCTATTTTGAGTTAATGCAAAGTGTTTCATTTATCTTATTGCAATGCTTATCATGTTTTGTGATGTTCCTCCGAGCTAAGTGACCCATGTTATGGAAAACATGAAGTTTGCTTCCGCTGTCTCATATGTGCTTGGAGGGGTGTTACAGTTGTTGACATAATTATCTAATCATGTTTAATTAATTATGTTCTAATCCTAATATGTTATAAGAAATTGGTAGGTGACATAATTAGGGTTTGGTGATTGGCTTATGATATGAAACCCTAATTGGCTATGTGTTTGAAACCCTACCCTAATCCTAGGGTATGATACGCTTGTTGAGATTACATGGATGATTAGCATGTGATAATGTGATCTCTCTCCTACTTTTGCAAAACTAACCGTGCAGGTGAAATGAATGTCATAGCTTGTGTATTCTATGGTGATCATCATATGTCATAGGGTGATGGCTATGAGCCTTGGTGAGGCATGATGAGATCATAAGGATGTGATGGGTCTTATGAGCTGGAAGAGGCTTAATGCTTAGTGAGAGGTGTAATCCTTTAGTGATGTGATTAAGGGATTGATATCCCATAGTGATTTGACATTGATGATGGCTTTGAGATTGGCAGTGCTACAAGTATCATGTGATGATGTGACAAGTTCACACCTTATATGTTTTATATCTTATGAAGTTGCTTTATGCCCTTATCTTTATAGAGTTTGTTTAGGGTTTGTACATTGTAACTTGATTGATGCTAAAAGATACCCAATTGGACTAATTAATCAAAAGAAAACCTAATCATGTTGTTGACCTATGCCATAGATCCATCTTCAGTGTCAATACTTGTTGGATGGTGAAATGAGTTCTCCCTTAGTGGAAGATTGGAGTTGTATATTGTTGAGTATATGCATTTTACAGGATTGGTTGCGGTCATACCCTGACAGGAGAATGATCGAGATTGTATCTCAATGATGTGATACATTGTGTATGCATATATGATATCTTTGAGGATGGTTGTGGTCGTACCTCGGTAGGAGTGTGGATATGGTTGTAACTCGGATATACTAGCATTGTGACCTATATACCAATGTCATATAGGTTGTTTTATAGTTGGACTTGACATGTCACTGCGGTGGACTCGAATTGACCAAGGGTGTGGAGAGATTATAGGAGTCTTGCTCCTCCTAGATCTTGTATGGAACTAATTTCGACTTAGCAGTGGTCAGTTGGAGCATGAGTGGTATACATCATCTCCTCATGGCATAATAAAAGACATAATACATCCATGTAGTATAGGGTCAAATACGAATGACATTGGTTAAACCCTTTGCCTTATCTTTGTACTAATTTATTGATTTATAATAAAGTAAGAGAAGTCAAATGTTCTACATGTTCTTCATATTCCTTCTTAAAATATTAATTGTTCTACTGCTCAGTGGCAATTGCCTAGTTGTTTAAATTGCTTTATCTGTTGGATACATATCGTTTAGTTGAATTTGCTCAACCTATTTAGTATGTTATGTACCTATGCTTTTATTAGACATTGGCATAGAGTAATATCTCTCGTTGGTACGTTTGGTCTCACAATGTGGGTTTCCACATCTTTTAGGCAGTCAGGCACGAGGAAGTAGACATCATGTTGTTGATGTTAGGTAGTAAGAGGAGCATTAACTGAGTAAAGGTTGCATGAGATGCTTGTGTTTTGTAGTATATTCCTATGTGTTGGCCATGTACTTTTATGTCCTTGGAGGAGTTTTTCAGATGTTGTATATTGAGACGATGCTTTAGCTTTACGCCCTTGTTGTACAGACATGACATGTATGTATATGTGACATGTTATCATATGTACATGTTGTGGCCAGTGAGCCAGTAAACAATGATTATGTAATAATCTTTTGGCAAGTACTATATATACATGTGGCTTTTGTGGACTCTAACGTGATACATTTCCACTTGAGGTGGATATGTGAAATGGTTTTAGTTTCCTGTGATTTTTGGTAACTTGGTTTGAATAGTTTTAGTTCCATATTTTTTTTGGAGTAATCTCGCTTTGTGTGGCATGGGACGTCATATGAGGAATATCTACTAGAGAGAACAACCAAGGATCATTGTTGTAGGAGATCAAGTTGGTGACTAGTACACTAACGGGAGGGACAACTCCCACCTATCCATTCTAGTAGATGATATGAGTTCTAGGTGGTCTTTGCGGACTTCTATAGCTAGGAGAGCAACACCAACCTGCTGTCTGTGGTACAGATCAAGAGGTGCAATAGTCTTTGTGGTGCAGATCAGAAGGCACAATAGTTAGACGAGTCCCAGTGCAACTAGAAGATAGTTGCGCATCTACAACGATGAGGAGATGTCACTGGACTTACTCCAGAACCATGTATATCCTCGAAACCATCCTTCCTATCTTATAGTTATTGATGATATCCACTGGTTTACGACAAATATGGTAGTAAAAAAAATTTCTTTGCTTATTCTGTAGCCATATTTCCCTACAAATTAATCATATAATCCCTCCAAACTTGTCTTATAAGTAAATACTGGATAGTTACTTATTTAATTACCTTGGACAGTAGATAAATCAAAATTATCCAATGTTTCTCCCATGATCTTATATTCCAATTATCCATCTACGAAAAATATTTCGAGTATTTATCATGAACATAAAATACTAAATTTCCAAATTTGTACTCCAAGGACCCTTTGTGAATCTTAATTGGCCTAATTAGGCTTTAGTTGGTTTTTGGGGCCCATATCCCATTCCATGGTCTTTCAAAGGGTCCATAGGATAAATCACATCCTCGATTACAACATTAAAGTTTGATCCAATATAATTTTTCAATTGAAGATTCATTATGATACTTTTGATCAATATTACTTCACTTACTTGATATGAAGCCTTAAACTAGGTCTAGGCTCACGCCATTAACTAGAGTCACCATATTTCCTTTCTACGTGCTTTTTCCCTTCTATCCAAATATCATGAAAATTGGATGGAACCTTTTAAATCATTCCAATATTGATTTCATCAATAACTTAATCATGTGCTTTATAGGTTCTAGAAATTTGGGTGTGATAATAATACCCACTTTTTGGGGAATTTCATCCTTGAAATTCAGTTGAACTATAGGAAGCTACCCACCTTAGGGTTTCTCATACATCACTAACTCTTGACAATTGTTATAAAGTATCACATGAACCTTCAAAGTATGACCTTCTTGTGGATAACTAACTATGTATACATCCTTATCAAACCATCATGTACAACCAACATTGAAATCTATAGTAAAGTTTGAGGATAATTGAATATTCTTTCTTTACTCTTAATTCTTTCTTTTTACGTATATTACTCTAGAGTCATGTACTATTTGTGGTGACACATCCTGCTATCACACAGACAATGAGATGCCATGCGAAAATGTGTGGGAGAACGCCATAAAACACCTATTACCAAAAACACGGGTTAATTAAAACTGATTTCGGAAAGCAGATAAACCAAAAAACTATTACATCCAGATCCTCATCCTGCAAGAAGATAGGTTATATAAACATTTACAAGTCTCGATACGTGTCCACAGCTTATAAGATCAGTTGTCCTGTCAGCACATGAGTTCATCACCTGTTCATACATACACAACGGGCCACATCCGGCCAGCAGTAGGATATACAAAGCTTCATCAGCTACACATCGAAAAACAACATCAAAACATCTCCAAGGACCTGAGAGTAAAGGGAGGACTCTAGGACTCTACTACAAAATAACCAAAACAGCAGCGTATCCATCTCTTGCCTTCTACTGCTCTTCTTGCTGCTCGACTGCAACCTCACGACCACCACCACGTCTAGCGCGATCACCTAAAAATGTTGTAAACCAACGGGGTGAGACACATAGTCCCAGTGGGAAATATAACTCCCCGCCGAAACCATAAAACCTCAGAAAGGTTAAAACAACAACATCAGATAACTAATAAAGCGTATAACAAGAGCAACATATTGAGCAAGATTGTTATAGGCCATCAAGTTTACCAAGATAGCCGGGAGGCATATAACCAAGTATTTCTTTATGGAACATGATTGACAATATAAGCTTTATAAGAACTTACCACAAGATATAAGGATCGTACGCACAACTGCATAGTTCAACTAGATCAGCTATATAAACAAGGCCTCAAACAATGTTCTGTATTTTTCCTAAAGCAATAAATACTATTCGGCTGAATTACGTATTATTATGCCCTGAGGAAGTGAGATGTACCGCTCAAATCCAACTTTCGGTTGCAAAACCCAAGTCGGTGCCATAAAAGGTCGATCGAAGAGTTGGACTTCACGACCTCCCCACCTCGTGGTCAGTGCACGAGTGTAAAACAAGTAGGACCACAGTCTCATGCTTAAGTGGCCTCAGCCACAGGGTCAGGCTACCCTCTGCCTAGCCCACCTTGGTACAGGTATCGGCGCTAGTGAAACTGAGCCACGGGCATGATCACCGTGCTCTGATCCATGAACACATTCATGCTCTCTCATCACACATCCTGGGTCATGGGCTTGTTCACCATGTCCCAACATATTGAGCTATGGGCCTGACATCGTTCTCTGGAGTCTACAACCAAAGTTGCACTCAAACCTCCTCATTTTCGGCTAGGAGAAACCGCACATATTCAATAATATGCGCTTCCAGGTTAACCCACAGGAGAACCTATTTCACCATCACCAACTGCTGACGATGATGGATCTATGGCCAGGGCAACTACATAATATGTTCCACTATAATTACTTAGTATATTTTAAGTGGATTGTTGAGACAGCCAGGTTGTAGCACATACATAACATTAAGTTACATTATTACTACCACCACCACATTATCCCGGGATCTCAATCCCATATCACAGGAAACCACTGCCTCTTAAGGCATTCTCATCATCTTACATCATCACTATGGATAACAATCCCTAATCTCATCATCAGAGGATAACACCTCAACTAGGCACTTAGCCTTTATCAGGTCCTCAGACCTATCACATCATACTGGTGATGCATGTTATCTCATCAACAAGAGTGATCATCACAATGCAGTGTTATTCAAACACATATACCTCATAGCTCTTACCTAGCTATGAATTCATCTGATATACCTGCACGGTTAGTATGCACATCAAAAGAGATAACTTAAAATCACCAGACATAGCTCTTATGTTTATCATGTTATTAGGGTTTGCAGATGCACATGTCATAATCACAATCGTATGAAGCATATACTGTTTCAGTTATATTATTGCTATCAAATCAAGGGTATCCATCCATGCTTTTTACCTTTTAAACAGGAGCAAGCATCTTGGCATCATCTTTAATCACTCAACATAGCATATGTTTGCAGACTAACTTCTATTTTTCATTATCAACAAGGATGCGATCTCACGATGAAGGACTACTAGGTCAAAAGTCTACTACCCTCACTACAGGTGGTGTCGGGAAGGGTAACGCCCCTCACTAGAGGCCTGTCGGCCAAGCACTGCACATCCTCTAACATGCATCAAGGTTCCATTATCACTCAAGGTGTCGGGCAGCCACCACCAAGGTATAACGTGCAACACTACCCTAGCTATCGGCCAAGGTCTAACGTGCCCCAAGCTAGGGTTAGGGTTAGGTTTCACTATCGTCTAACCTTCATCATGAGCCATATCGACCAAAGGGGTGTCGCCCAAGATGCCCCTATCGTGCAACCATCTCAGCATCATCTAAGGGTTAACCCTATCGGCCAGGGTACCCATGATGCCCAAGAATGGTGTCGTGCATGGCCATGAGGCATCATAACGGCCAAAAATAAGGGTCAGCATGTCGGGCACTAAGCTAACATCTCATAACGGCCAAGATCATCTCAAGATAGGGGTGTGTAACGGGCATCCTCTGTACATGGTGTATCGTCCAAGACTTAACCCTAACGAGGGTATCAGGCAACATACTCGAAAGTCACCAGGGAAACATATGTCGGCCAAGAGCCCATCCAAGGGTCTAACAACCATGTCTTCCAAACCCCAACTCTAGGTTGGATAAGGGATATCGGGCACAAAGCCAACCGAACACAACAGAACCAAAATGGCCAGACCGTGACCCAAGACAAAGAGGTATCGAGCAGCATCTCATTAAGGGTGTATCGCCCAAGGTACAACCCCACAAGATCATCTTCAACCTCAAGCACAAGGGCACCAAACCCTAATTGATCAAGAAGGTCAGCTTACTTCTCAACAATCAAGAGAGGGGTTTTGCACAACCTCTATCACAAATCGAGCAACCATAAGGATCCACCTCAGCATAGGTCACCATCTATCCAAAAAGCTCACCTCTCTAATCCATGGTGAGAGGAGGGTGTTGCTCAAGAAACTAGAATATAAGCTCACCTCTCAGCCAAATTGAGAGAGGGGTATTACCCACATTACTATAGCTCAAACTCACTTCTCTGGACCAAGGAGAGAAAAGAGTGTTTCTCAACAAGGAAACCCTAAACCATGGTTCGGCCAACTAGGTACAAGGTTACAAAACATCAACCACAACAACAAGATCATTATATCCACAAGACTAAGGGTGCAAACTAAGCAAGAAACATATCTAGAAACATACATGGCCGATCATGATCATATGAAAATGTGCAACATAAAAGAAGGTAGTATGATTAGGGTTAGGAGTTATGTAACCCACCTTAAGCAAGCTCCAAGCTCCTAGCACCAAGCTTCCAAGCTCAAGCACCACCACAAGAAGAAGAACAAGGCACTCTAGGGTTCAACCACCACTAGAGGAAGAAGAAGACTCCAAGGAGAAGGAGGAGGATCAACCACTAAGCTTGCAAAGGAGAGGTGTCGTGCACCAAGGAAGGGGGAAGACTAAGGAACTAAAGGGATCCTTAGCAAGAGAAAGGGAACACATATATAGAAGAGGATGGAGGAGAAACCAAGGTAAAAACAAGGCAATGTGTCACCCACCTAGGGACACTTGTCCATGGCAACACCACCCTCACATCTTGCCACATACACATGTCCAAGGCAATTTCCACATGCAAGCATCATGCACCAAGTGTCCACTCGAGTGGTGACACAAACGAAGCTAGGAGTCAAAGGTGGTCCATGGTCGATACACCCATTCCTTGCCCAATACAGCCTCATGGGCGACACACCCATGGCCGACACAAAGTCAACAAGGCAAAGCAAGGCATAACAAGGCCCAACAAGGCTCAACCAATCCTAAAACAACCCAAGCAATGAGCCCAACCCTTCCTCTCAACACTAGAGGAAGCAAGGAGAGAGAGAAACACCTCTCAAGGTGACAAACTTGCTCATCAACCCTAGACTTGGGTTATTTGCAAGTAGCACCTCCTACACTCAACAAAGCACAAACGAACCCTAATCACGGTGATTAGAAAGCAGCTAAACACCAGGGTTAGGCAAAGCAAACAGGATAAGCCCAAAATGGGGGTCAGGGTCCTTACAAGCCATAAACCTCTACAAAGGTATTTCGTCCCTGAAATCTGAAGAGAAAAGTGAGGGATACTTCTCCTCATCTCTTCCTCAAGCTCCCACGTGGCTTCCTTAACGCCACGATGATGCCAAAGAACCATCACCGGAACCATGTCCTTCCTCTTCAACTTCTTCACTCTTTTGTCAAGGATCATCACCGGACCTTCTTCATAGGTCACATCTTCATCAAGCTCAACCTCAACTGGCTGTATCACTATCCCTGTATCTGGATGACCTTTCTTCAGCATGCTGACATGGAACACCGGATGTAACCTGTGCAACTCTGGCGGCAACTCTAACTTGTAAGCTACCTTGCCAATACGTGCTATGACCGGGTATGACCCCATATACCTGGGTGCTAACTTACCTTTCCGACCAAACCTTAGCACGCCTTTCCAAGGCAAGACCTTGAGATACACTTTGTCTCCCACTTGGAACTCTAAAGGTCATCGGCGATTGTCTGCATAAGACTTTTGCCTGCCTTGTGCCGCTTTCAACTGTTGTTGTATCACTTTGATCTTTTCTGTTGTCTGTTGTACTAACTCAGGACCCAAAAGCTGATATTTCCCAGACTCATACCAACATAAAGGAGATCTGTACTTCCTGCCATATAAGGCCTCATAAGGAGCCATGTCAATGCTCCGCTGGTAACTATTGTTGTAGGAAAACTCTATCAAACTGAGATGTACGTCCCAACTGCCTAGGAATTTCAAAACACAATCCCGGAGAAGATCCTCCAAAGTCTGAATAGTCCTTTCAGACTGTCCATCTATCTACGGGTGGAAAGCGGTGTTGAACCTCAACTGCATTCCCAACACTTTGTGCAACTGTTCCCAGAAATGACTCGTGAACTGAGGACCTCTGTCGGAAACTATCATCGCTGGTACGTCGTGCAAGCGTACTATCTCATCTACATATACCTGAGCGAGCTTCTCGGCTGTATACATCGTATTCACAGGTATGAAATGGGCATACTTCGTCAATCTGTCCACTATCACCCAAATGGAATCATGATTCTTAGCTGTCCTTGGCAGACCAACCACGAAATCCATGGTTATATGATCCCATTTCTACTACGGTATTGGCAGGGTTGCAACGTACCTGCCGGCTTCTAATGCTCATCCTTGACTTGCTGGCATACCGCACACCTAGCCACAAACTCGGCTACATCTCTCTTCAAGCCAGGCCACCAATACAGGTCCTTCATATTGTGATACATCTTGGTGACTCCTGGATGCATAACATACATTGATGTGTGTGCTTCCTCGAGCACTATCTTCCTTAGATTATCAACATGGAGGACCACCATCCTATTATGATAGAAAACTAGTCCATCCTCATACTCATGGAACTCATCACGCTTTTCGCTGCTGAGCTCTGACCTGATCAACTGCATTGTATCATCCATTCGTTGTGCATCTTTGATTTGTTGTCTCAGTGTGGGCTTTACTTGCATGTGTGCCAAAAGTCCTGCTAATAAGGAAACTTCCATCTGCACATTCATTTGTCGCAAGGAGACAAACATATCTCGTCTATGGCATACCAAGGAACCCAACTGTGCCTTCTTCATAGGAAGAGAAGAAGACTTTTGGCTAAGCACGTCAGCTACCATGTTCGCCTTACCAGGGTGATACTCAATGGTGCAGTCATAATCATTGATTAGCTCCATCCAACGATGTTGTTGCATGTTCAACTCATTCTGCGAGAACATGTACTTCAGATTCTTATGATCAGTAAAGATTTGACACACTTCCCCAAAAAGATAGTGTCTCCAAATCTTTAACGCATGAACCACCGCTGCCAACTCTAAATCATGAGCCAGATAGTTCTCCTCATGTTTCTTAAGTTGTCGCAAAGTAAAAGAAACCACATGGTCTTCCTGCATTAGCACACATCCTAATCCCTTATTAGAATCATCACAGAAAACAACATAGCCCTTCCCAGGCTCTGGCCGTACTAACACTGGAGCACTAGTCAGATTCTCTTTCAAACTGTGGAAAGCTTACTGACAATGATCATCCCAAACAAAAGGTACATCCTTCCTAGTCAACTTTGTCATCGGCAACGTGATCACACTGAAGTCCTTTATAAACCTCCGATAGTATCCTGCTAATCCCATGAAACTACGAACTTCAGTCGACGTCTTCGGCTGCTCCCATTCTGCAACTGACCCCACCTTCTTGGGGTCCACTTTGACTCCTTCTGCAGATATCACATGACCCAAGAAAGTTACTTCTTTCAATGAGAACTTGCACTTACTAAACTTGGCATACAACTGATGTCGGCAAAGGAGAGTCAACACATGTCGAAGATGTTGTTCATGCTTTTGACTGTCCTGATTGTAGATCAAGATGTCATCTATAAAGACTATAACAAACTGATCTAGAAATGAACGGAACACCCTATTCATCAGATCCATGAAAGTAGCAGGCATATTGGTTAGCTCAAACGACATAACCACAAACTCGAAGTGACCATACCTCATCCTAAAAGCTGACTTTGGTATGTCATCTACCTTAATCCTCAACTGATGATATCCAGACCATAGATCGATCTTTGAAAATACTGTAGCACCACACAATTGGTCAAACAGATCGTCTATCCTCAGCAACGGGTACTTGTTCTTGATCGTGACTTTGTTCAACTGCTGGTAGTCTATGCATAGCAGCATCGATCTGTCCTTCTTCTTAACAAATAGTATTGGAGCACCCCAAGGCAATGTGCTCGGTCAGATGAAACCTTTCTCCAACAACTCCTGTAACTGCTTCTTGAGTTCTTCCATCCCTACTGGAGCCATCATGTATGGTGTATGTGCAACTGGTTGTGTTCTTGGAACCAGATTGATCTCGAAATCAATCTCTCGAGGTGGGGGAACACCAGGAACTCATCAGGAAACACATCTCCAAACTCTCGGACAACCGTCACCTCCTCAAGGCTAGGACCCTTCGCCTTGGTATCCACAACGTGAGCTAAGAATTCCTTACATCCTTTCCGTAACAACTTTTCTGCCATCATCGCTGACACTAGACTTGTCGGGAGAATCTTCCTATCTCTTTGGAAGATCCACTTTTTCCTACCGTTATCAAACACTACTTGCTTGGAACCACGGTCCAACACAACCTTATACTTCTATAAGGTATCCATCCCAATGATCACATCGAATCCATGCATATCAAGTGGTATAAGATCCACTTGTATCTTGTGTCCTGAAAAAGAGAGAACACAGGATGGACACACTTCCCAAAGCATCGACGAACCGTCAAGAGGGGTTTCTAACAACAAGCTATCTTTTTTACAACTAATAGGTAAAAGACAGTTTTCAAGCATACTATGGGCGATAAAAGAGTGTGTAGCACCCGGGTCAACCAGAACAGATATAAAGCAAGAAGAAGACAAATTAGAATGAAATAACTCCATCTGACCTGCCACCACTCGTGGGTTGACTATCGCCTCTGGCTGACTCATAGCGTAGAATCGAGCCGTTGCTTGCTGTCCACGTCCTATGCTTCCTTGAGTAGATGATCCCGCTTGTGACGCTTGACCACGTCCTTGCCCTCTGCTACTACTAGGTTGCTATCTGTCTGACCCTTGCTGATTCTGTCTCGATTGTTGTGTCACTTCAACATCTTTCCTTGGGCAGTTTGACCTCCAATGCCCGGTCTGTCCATAAAGATGACATGACTAGTCTCACTGTTGTGGCCTAGACGGCCCTATCACTGCTACATAAGTTGTACTATGTGCCTTTGATGATGAAGAACCATATCCTCTTCCCTTACTCGGAGACCACTGCGATGGTGCATTGGAACCTCTTAACCCAGAAGGTGCTGAAAATCTTGGCTTCTTGAAGCCATCAAACCTCTGTATCTGGAACTGAGCAGGCCTCTTCTTAGACATGGACTCTCTATTCTCCTTGACTGACCATTCAATCCTTCAGACAGACTCCACAAACATGGCAAACCGCTCTCGGTTCTCCAACACAACAGTAGGTGTTGTCAGCTCAGCACTCAGGCCTTTCTCAAAACGTCTGATCTGCTCGTCATCTGTCGCTGTCATGTGAGGACAAAACCTTAACATGTCCATGAACTTGGCTTCATACTAGATGATGTTCATCGCTCCTTGGCGTAGACGCTCAAATTGGTTTATCTTCTCGTCCAGATACGTCTTCGGAAAGTATCTGTTGACAAACTCTTATCGGAAAACCTCCCAACCGATCACCTCACAGGGTCGCTTTTCCTCCTGGATGGCCCACCAGTGGCCAGCACTACTCTTCAGAAGGTAGATAGTGTGCTTGACTTTGTCTGTTTCGGGGATGTCGAGGACCCAAAAGGCCTTCTCAAGACCTGTCAGCCACATATCTACATCCGCTGGATCAATCATCCCAGCATAATCCGAAGCTCTGACTCGGTGAAGCCGCTCAAAGATTTTCCCAATACCCGATGTTTCACCATGGGGAGCATGTGCTCTCGGCGGAGGCACTGGCAATCTCTCTACCATGAGATTCATCGTAGCCATCATCTGCCCCATAAGCTGTTGGTAGGCAAGGTTTTTTAGAATGGTTGTGTCAAGTTGGGGAAACCTCAGGCACCTGATCTTCATGTGCCTGCCCTCTAGCTCCATCAACTGATGCAGCCTCGCTGCTCTTGACAATATGTTCTTCATGGTTTCCAGACATCTTGGCTTTTTCTTCCACTGAGGGTAGAAGATTATTGTAAGGAAATCTGGAAAACTCACAAGAACAGACACAACCTAGTCCTAGATCCATGTAGACTGAGCGAACCTAGGGCTCTGATACCAAGCTTGTGGTGACACATCCCGCTATCACACGGACAACGAGATGCCATGTGAAAACGTGCGGGAGAACACCATAAACCACCTATTACCAAAAACACGGGTTAATTAAAACCGATTTCGGAAAGCAGATAAACTAAGAAACTATTACATCCAGATCCTCATCCTGCAAGAAGACAAGTTATATAAACATTTACAAGTCTCAATACGTGTCCACAGCTTATAAGATCAGCTGTCCTGTCAGCACATGAGTTCATCACCTGTTCATACATACACAACAGGCCACATCCGGCCAGTAGCAGGATATACAAAGCTTCATCAGCTGCACATCAAAAAACAACGTCAAAACATCTTTGAGGACCTGAGAGTACAAGGAGGACTCTAGGACTCTACTACAAAACAACCAAGATAGCAGTGTATCCATCTCTTGCCTTCTACTGCTCTTCTTGTTGCTCGGCCACAACCTCACGACCACCACCACGTCTAGCGTGATCACCTAAAAAGGTTGTAAACCAATAGGGTGAGACACACAGTCCCAGCGGGATACATAACTCCCCGCCGAAACCATAAAACCTCAAAAAGGTTAAAAAACAACAACAAATAACTAATAAAGTGTATAACAAGAGCAACATATTCAGTAAGATTGTTATTACCATCAAGCTTACCAATATATCTGGGAGGCATATAACCAAGTATTTCTTTATGGAACATGATTGACAAGATAAGTTTTATAAGAACTTACCACAAGATATAAGGATCATACGCACAACTACATAGTTCAACTAGATCAACTATATAAACAAGGCCTCAAACAATGTTCTGTATTTTTCCTTAAGTAATAAATACTATTCGACTAAATTATGTATTATTCTACCTTGAGGAAGTGAGTTGTACCGCTCAAATCCAACCTTCGGTTGTAAAATCCAAGTTGGTGCCATAAAAGGTCGATGGAAGAGCCGGACTTCACGACCTCCTCACCTCGTGGTCAGTGCACGAGTGTAAAACAAGTAGGACCGCAGTCTCATGCTTAAGTGGCCTCAGCCACAGGGTCAGGCTACCCTCTACCTAGCCCACCTTGGTATAGGTATCGGCGCTAGTGAAACTGAGCCACAAGCATGATCACCATGCTCTAAGCCATGAACACATTCATGCTCTCTCATCACACGTCCTGGGTCATGGGCCTATTCACCATGTCCCAACATATTAAGCTATGGGCTTGAAACCACGCTCTGGAGTCTACAACCGAAGTTGTACTCAAACCTCCTCATTTTCGGCTAGGAGAAACCACACATATTCAATAATATGCGCTTCTAGGTTAACCCACAGGAGAACCTATTTCACCATCACCAACTACTGACGATGATGGATCTATGGCCAGGGCAACTACATAATATGTTCCACTGTAATTAATTAGTATATTTTAAGTGGATTGTTGAGGCAGCTAGGTTGTAGCACATACATAACATTAAGTTACATTATTACTACCACCATCACATTATCCCAGGATCTCAATCCCATATCACAGGAAACCACTGCCTCTTAAGGCATTCTCATCATATTCCATCATCACTAGGGATAACAATCCCTAATCTCATCATCAGAGGATAACACCTCAGCTAGGCACTTAGCCTTTATCAGGTCCTCAAACCTATCACATCATACTGGTGATGCATGTTATCTCATCAATAAGAGTGATCATCACAATGCAGTGTTATTCAAACACATATACCTCATAGCTCTTACCTGGCTATGAATTCATCTGATATACCTGCACGGTTAGTATGCACATCAAAAGAGATAACTTAAAATCACCAGACATATCTCTTATGTTTATCATGTTATTAGGGTTTGCAGATGCACATGTCATGATCACAATCGTATGAATCATATACTATTTCAGTTATATTATTGCTACCAAATCAAGGACATCCATCCATGCTTTTTACCTTTTAAACAGGAGCAAGCATCTTGGCATCATCTTTAATCACTCAACATAGCATATGTTTGCAGACTAACTTCTATTGTTCATTATCAACAAGGATGTGATCTCACAATGAAGGACTACTAGGTCAAAAACCTGCTACCCTCACTATAGGTGGTGTCAGGCAGGGTAACGCCCCTCACTAGAGGCATGTCGGCCAAGCACTGCACATCCTCTAACATGCATCAAAGTTCCATTAGCACTCAAGGTGTCGGGCAGCCACCACCAAGGTATAACGTGCAACACTACCCTGACTATCGGCCAAGGTCTAACGTGCCCCAAGCTAGGGTTAGGGTTAGGTTGCACTATCGGCTAACCTTCATCATGAGCCATATCGACCAAAGGGGTGTCGCCCAAGACGCCCCTATCGTGCAACTGTGGCAACACATCCCATTATCACACAGATAATGAGGTGTTACGCGAAAACGTGCGGAAATCACCATAACCACAGATTATCAAAAACACGGGTTAATTAAAACCGATTGCGGAAAACTGGTAAACTGAGAAACTTATTACATACCAGTCCTCATCCTGCAAGAAAACATGCTATATACACATCCATACAAGCCTGGATACATGTCCACAGCTTAGAGTAACAGCTGTCCTGTCACATCATGAGTTCACCACCTGTTTATACATACATAAGGCCCACACCTGGCCAGCAACATGATATACAAAACATCTGTAGATGCACATCGTGAAACAGCGTCAAAACATCGCCAAGGACCTGAGAGTACAGGGATGACTCTAGACTCTATCACAAAACATCCAAAACAGCAGCACATCCAACACTTGCCTTCTACTGTTCTTCTAGCTGCTCGGCCGCAACTCCGCGACCACCGCTACGACGAACTTGACCACCTAAAAAGGGTGTAAACCAGCAGAGTGAGACAATTGAACATTGTCCCAGCGGGAGGCATAACTCCTCGCCCAAAACTACAAAACCTCAAGATCATATACATTAAGCAGCTATCTGATAGAGGATATAGCAAGAACAGTTTATTGGAATAAAGCTAACTAAACTTACCAGATATATTCAAGTATTACATGTGAGACACAATTTATGAGATAGGATACCCAAATTCTACTGCATATGAAAGACATATGAATAACTGCAATATATAAAGAGAGTAACTACACAAACAAGGCCTCAACCAATGTTTCGTGTTTGTCTTTAAGCAGTAATTACTAAACAGCTGGATTACGTTTTATTATGCCCTGAGGAAGTGAACCGTACCGTTCAAATCCAACCATCGGCTGCGAAGCCCATAACCGGTGCCATACAAGGTCAATGGAAGAGCCGGAGTCCACGACCTCACCCCTCGTGGTCAGTACACGAGAAACACAGCAGGACCGCAGTCTCATGCTCAAGTGGTCTTAAGCCACAGGGTCAGCTCCTCAGGCTACCCTTCCTCTAGCCCGCCTTGGTACAGGTCACGGCGCTAGTAAAACCGAGCCACGGGTCTCACCACCGTGCTCTGAGCCATGAACGCATTCATGCTCATCACATATCACATATCCGGAGCCATGGGCCATGTTCACCATGCTCATCTCATATCCGAGTTTGCAACCGCAGCTGCACTCATTTCACCTCTCTATTTGAGGCTAGGAGAAACCTCACATATTCAAAAATATGCGCTCCGGGTTAACCCGCAGGAGAACCCGTTTCACCATCACCCTATCCTGACTGATGATGGATCTATGGCTAGGGCAAACTACATGGTAGATTTCACTATGATTAATTAGTATCTTTTAGATGGATTGTAAGATTCAACCAAGTTGTATGACATGCAAACTATAGAAGGAAAACAACCAACATAAACTCAACATTATGTTATTATTATAACCACATCAACCTGATCCATCTCAAGGATCCAACATCACATGTTATCACTTGGCCTCTTGCCAACCATCTAGATCCATCTCAAGGATCATCACATACCATGGGATCTCAATCCCTCATCACATAGTGTCATAGCCTCTCAAGGCTTTCATCATCATTATCATGGGACATCATTCATAATACACCTGTCATCACAATATTCACATATAACCATTTCTCATAGCCTTTCATTTGGCTAAACATTACCTGCATGATTAGCATCATTCAATAACCATATGAATAATCAAGAGACTCATATTATTAACATAAGGTAATAATTTAGGGTTAAGTATATTGCCAGCACTAAATGACAATACATCCATGCCTCATCTTAAGGTTACACATGTAAGCACATTATTAAGCAACCCTAATGCATGCTTAACGTTACTCTTAGCATCAAAGAGATAACCAGGGTAGTCACACTCGTACACATGTGCTTCACCTTGTTTCAACATCATACTAAACATACAAACTAGCATTATTACTATTGCTACCATTGTCACTATCTTCATCATTAAGAGAGCAAGGAGTCACCAACGATATCAAGGCGTATATAGTTCAAGCCATTTTCATGATGTAACGATCTCTCACAAAAAAGTACCCAAAACCCTCACCAAAAGAGTGTGTCGGGCAAGGCTCACTGACACAGTGTCGGGCACCTCTACCCTCACCCAAGCCATGGCGTGCAGCCTAGTCAGGCATGCAACACGCATCACTGAGCGTGCAGCCCCAAGGCGTGCAAGGTGTAACGGGCGTGCAGGGTGAAGCTGAGCGAGTAGGGTATGTATCGGGCGAGCAGAGGGATGTCGTGCGAGCAGAGTGTGTCGGGCGACACTGGCTGATGTTGGGCGAGCAACATGGTGTCGGGTGAGCAGATGTATCGGGTGAGCAAGGCGTCGGGCGAGCAACCCCAAGGCGTTCAGCCTGCCGGGCAGAACTAGCTCAAGGCGTGCAAGGTCAGAATGCTCACTCGCTCAAGGAACAAAAGGGATACATTGCTCACTCATGCCGTGCAAGGGCAGCTAAGCCATGAGGGCTGTCGGGTAGCACCTCTACAAGCACCAAACGCTCAAGATGCATCTCATCAAGGTCATCTAACGAGCTCACCTTCTTGCCCAAGGTGAGAAGAGAGTCTTGCTCAAGCCACTAAGTCACAAGCTCACCTCAATCGACTAGGAAAGAGGGGTGTTGCTCACAACTTTAGGACCCAAACTCACTCTTCAAGACCAAGGGGAGAAAGGAGTGTTGCTACCTAAACCCTAACTTACATGGATCGGCCAACATGCAAGATACAAAAAACTAACTACTAACGTGCATATAGGCAAGATTAAAGCAACATATATGAAAAGAGAGTAGAGTAGCTAGGGTTAGAGTTATTGTTATGACCCACATTGAGGTTAATCAATGAATACCTCGGATAACGTGAAACACCTCAATTAGTGCTAAGCACCCTGTTAAATAGCATGGTTAATCAAGATAAGCTTTGTCGAGAATCAATAGTAGAGATTTAATCACCTGAGGCAATTAATGATAATTGCAGTGCTAATTGTTAAGTTAATTAAGTTGAATAAAATACTCAGGATGTATTTGGTTCTTCGACCAGTTGTGATAAGATGATAATTGTGATTTCTCGCTTCGAGGTTGTAGTGGTTTTCGTGCTTGAAATGATGCAAACGAAATCATCCAATTTGGACCCTCGAGGTGAAAGTTATCACACTTTTATTTTCTTTGGACCTTGGTTGCAATTTCTCCAAATTTAGCTTTTTATTCCCCTTTCTTTTACTTTTCTTTCTCATTTATCTGTTTTCTTTCTCACCCGATAGAACACCGCTTGAGAAGCGGCACTCTGTAGGGGGGGGGATCGCAGCAGCAGCGGAGGGGCGATTTGTGGGCGATCTCTGGAGCTCTAGCCCAATCCATGGCGCCCTCTACCCTCTCCCTTCCTTTCTCTCTTCTTCTTCCTCCCCTTCCTCTCACCTCCGCGTGCCCCACCTGCAACGGATCTACAGAGGCGGCACACACGAAGCAGGGTCGGCCGACCAAGCAGAGGCAGGGATCGGGGGTGGGATTTATAGCCTTGGCTCTGACCAGCCGCACTCCACCTCCGCCCTCCTTCCACCTCCGTCTTTCCTCCTCATCTTGCTCCAGGGTGGCACCTCACCTGCAGCCTGACCTGCTGCATCTAGCAGCGCCCGACCAGCAAGTGTGGCCGCGACCTAGCAGCAGCGCCCAACGGTCAGGAAGCAATAGCTACGAGCTAGCACGACGACGCCTTGCTTCCTCCATGCTTCCTCAACCTCGCTCTAGCCATGCCCAGACCTGCTAGAGCGGTTCCCCTAGCAGAAGCGGCCAGCAACAGCCGCACAACTGGTGTGGCGCCACCACTAGCACGATCAGGAGCTGTTGGGCACAACAAAGCACCACCAATCGCCGCCTTGAGATCAGTCAAGAGCCTAGAGCTCGAATCCATCGCCAATAGCTACAGCTAGTAGCTGGTTCATCTTTCCATTCAACCTGTTCATGAAGTTAGAGGAAATTGTTAGAAACAGGTCCAAATTGGAACTCGATTGGCGCATGAAAGATCAAGGTAAGACCAGCACAGAGTTTGGTTTTGAAGATAGAACGCAAATCTATAGCATATAGCGTTGATTTGGTATTTTATCGGGCTTGTCCCTCTTTTGGCGCGTGAAACAGGTTCGCATCCAGGCTATTCCAAGGTAGAAGAACACCTGCGTGTGCCCGAAAACTGGTCTCTGGACGCGTTCCTAGAAGGATCCAGACGAATTCATACATCCCGAATTAGGTGAGTAGGATCTCACTCATTTATCACTTTTAACTCAAAATAGGATGTTTTGGTTGAATCGACATTAGTTGCGGGTAACATCGAGTACCCGGGTGCCGGGCAGTGCCGGCACCGCTTGATTTTTAGGTTGCGCGTTTCAATTATTAATTTCTGCTCGACATTAGTTAGTTGATTAATATGCGCGAGGTAAATTAGTAAAATTGAATGATTTATTGAAACTCAACTTGTTCGACTAAATGTCAACCAGTAGCACACGACCAGAAACTAGATAGTTTGGGAATAAACTCGGGTTGTATGATTTTTAATAAATTAATTGAGCATTATTTCAAAGAAATGACGACGAGGTGAAAAATATCAAAGAAACCCTAGATGCACGCTCTAGGTTATGTCTAATGTGAATAGATTAATATTTTCTCAAATTGACACGCTTCTCAAGGATATCAGTAGAAATTTCTAATTATTAATAATAATTCATGTTATGATACGTAAGCAACTCTTAATTGAATTATGTGATGCACAAACCAGGATTAGAGTTCATGTGCACGTTCTTCGAGAAATTCTAGATAATAGATAAATACTATGGATGATTTCTTATTTGAGAAGTTAATTACTCTTATCAGTGCAATAAGATGTTCAATTACATGAATTCAGTATGTATATGCCAAATTGACATGAGTTTGGGTTATTTATGAATTTTAAATCTGCCTGCATGCATGGTATGAAAATTTCTCAGAAATTACAATGATTTGAAATATATTTCTCTGTCAGTTTAGAATGACAGTGTATTGTGATCTGATATGAAATCAGTAAATGTGATATTCCTGTTTAAGTGTTTATATGTTAACCAGTTAATAGACTTAGATGCCCTGACACCGTAGAACCCCTTTTGGAGGTCTGTGCCTTAGGGGTGAAATGACCTACCTAGCGTGAGTCTAGATGGTCGGTGGCTCGTGTTTAACAATAATCCGTGCGTGTGTCACGGTGGCACGAGGACAGAGAGGCAGTGTTCAACAATAATCCGTGCGTGTGTCACGGTGACACTGGAGTAAATAGGGGTTATTCAACAATAATTTGTGCGTGTGTCACAGTGGTAACCCAGGCTCTCCGCCTGTGTGCTCAGGTTAGAGGAGGAGTCTAGAGTACACTCTTTGAGAGTGCAGTGAGGCCGTGTGAGCCTGAGAGTCCTGACGCAGACCAGGACGGCAGTCAAACTTAGCATTTCCCGGGTGTGTCGCTAAGTCTTGTACGGTGGGACCGTAGCATGAACTTGCTGCGGATCTTTATATGCAGAGTACACTGCATATATTTAGGGCATAATAATAAAATGAATAAATAATCAAGTAGGTTCACAGTAAATTTATATAACTGTTCATTTATCTGAATTACCTGTTGATGCTTGGAAATGTGATTATATTCTGTAAATCTGTTATGTTATTAGAACTGCCTTGTTTAGTTCTGCATTTATGTTAAATTTAAATTTATAAACCTGATGAGTTGTTTAGTGATAGCTAAGTGAAATACTATTCACTGAGCGAGTAGGCTCATACCTCTACTCAAAACATTTTCAGGTTAACATCAACAGCAGGAAATCTGAAGGATCCTTTCATCCTATCGCTTTGTCTGTAGAAGGTATACATAGTTAGTAATTAGAGGTCTCTTAGTCCTTTCCCCTCGATCTTTGGGACAAGGTGTGAGAGAGAGAGAGAGAGAATGTGTATAAGATGTAAATTAACTGTTATGCTTTATTTTATATCAAACAAAGTAATATGTTATAGACTCTGTTTATATTGCTAGTCAATTTAATAAAGATGCTTTTACAGTTTGTTTAGTTTCATTTTACAGCATAATCAGATTATCTTTTCAATCTCTTTAAAATGTTTCAAAAAGTAAAGAGTGGTTGGCTTTGTGTAAATCCCATCCTGTCGTGTCCTAATCTCGTGGTTTGTGGTTAATGTGAGATTGGGGCGTGACAATTTTTGGTATCAGAGCATAGGTTGAGTATATGAATACTCTAAGTCAAGGTCAAGGGACGATAAGAGACCAATAGGATTAGGACTTAGGTGTCTTCCTTCTAACTGCACTTTTATAACAGGAAGTGTTCTGTTATATTATTGCAGATGGTAGGAAGATGATGTGGTCACGAGAATCAAGTTGAGAGTTAAGCTGAGTCATCAGAGATCATTAGGATCAAAAGATAAAAGTTATAAGTGAGGTACATAAAAAGTGTCGTGTCTTTAGCTCTGGAAGGTCTGAGTGTTTAGATACCCTGGCCAGGTGTCTGAATACTTAGATTGACCAGTATCAAGCTACTCTGTCTGTTCTTCTCTGGATGCCCTGGCCAGGTATGCAGAGGGAGGATAGGCTAGAGAGAAACCCTAGAAATCTTAGGGTTAAGAGATCAGAAATTAATAAAGAAATAAGAGATTACATATAAGATGCGATTCAACTCTTGTTTATCATTGTTTATTTGATTAAAGATCACTAGAAACGCTCTTATATGCATGAATTTAGACTTTCAGTTTGTACAATAAGTATGATTCTTTTATATTATTGTGACATGAAGTGAATTGTTTAATGTTTGTTTTCTTTGTATTAAAGTAGACCCGAAATCATGTATAAATGAGTTGCCCTAGGTGGATATTCTTTCCACATGTTTAAGGTTAATAGGGGTTGATTAATCTCGAGTAGCTCTTGGCTTCAGGACTACAGGTTCGGCCTGGTCCGGCTGGCAGGATGCGTTACTGGGATCTAATGACTCCTATTAACAGTAATATAAGAATAGACTCTGGATGATTTAGACCCGTAATATAGTGAGAATGTATACACACTAGGATGTTTTAACTATGATGAGAAGTCTAAACGTTCTTTTGTCTTGAGATTTAGGGTTTGAGAAGCATAGACCCTAATCGGCCCAAAGCAGGGTTTTGATGATACATAAATACAAATTTGACAAGTAAAGTGTTTTAGTAAATGATTTTTAGTATCTTATGTGTAACTCTAATTTGGTTAAAATTGGGATATGATTTGGATATATATAAAATGTGAACAACATTGGTAGATATCAGAATTTTTGAAGAATGTTCTGACCTGTTCATCGGCTGAGTTTCAAACTCGACCGATCACATTTTCAGATTTATATAGCAGTGTTGTAATTGAATTTTATATTTTTATTGGTATATCCAATTGATCTCAAATTTTAATTGTGCTTGAAAAACGCAATTTTAGACACTCTGTTAAATTGGTGAAATTTTTGGATGATTTTTGACCTCTACGGTAAGGTGTCGGTCGAGTTGCAACTCGACCGAATCTGCTGCAGACTGCTATATAGAAGCGCACTGTTTGATTTTTAATTAATTATTGGTAACTTGAAATGATCCCAAATTTTTACTGGAGGTCTAAAACTTCATTAGGTATAACATATAAAATTTTCAGAATTTTTGGAGCTTCTGTTAGCAGTTTAATAAACGAATTACAGAAAATATTGTGAAAACTGAATTTTCAGCTAATGTAATTAAAGTTGAGTGCTGGGTTAATATATTATTGACCCAAGCAACTCAATTTGATTTATATAATCGACCACACACACAATAATGCTATGCTATTGATAAAGGATCAAACCCTAGAATGATTAAAGTTGTAGTAGTTTAAGGAATATCACTAGTGATGTAACCTTGAATACTAGTATCTTTGTATAATAAGATCTTGAGATTTGTTCTATGAAAAGTAAACTGCCTTTGATAGCGATCTAGTGTTTTGAGGTAGATAATCTGATCGGTACATGAACAACATGAAATGACTTAGAGAAAAGAGTAAAACATAAAACTGAAATGTAACTATAAGAAAGTAACATAGAAATCGGAATATTACCCGATAAATGATCTAAAGATAGTTGATGTAGTTCATGTTTTAAAGACATGGTGTCACTATCTTTATGATGTGACAATAGATTATCACCCTGGTAAAGAGAATGTGGTGGATGATGTTTCCAGCAGAAAGTCAAGTTCAACAGCTAATGCATTCTCTATGGCAAGTTTCAATAGAGACCTGTTAGTAGAAATGTGGAAGTTGAACTTAGACTTAGGGGTGACAGCACATAGTGGTTTGTAGAAATGTGGAAGTTGAACTTAGACTTAGGGGTGACAGCACATAGTGGTTTGATTGCACAGATGCAAGTCAAGCCTACTTCTTATGAGCAGATCAAGGAACTACAGTAGGGTGACAGTGAGTTACATTAGATCATGCATGACATAACATGGGGTATAGACCAAAGTTCAAGTTTCAGATGACGGTGTGTTCTGTTAGCGTGACAGGTTGCATGTACCTCGAGATAATGACTTCAAAGAATAGATTCTTGAGGAAACACATGCATCAATGTATGTTATGCATTCAGGCAACACTAAGATGTACAGGAATCTCAAGGAGTTGTATTGGTGGTCTGGTATGAAGAGGATGTGGCTGAGTATGTGACTAGGTGCAGTGTGTGTGTCAGCAGGTTAAGGTTGAGCACCAGAAACCTGTAGATACATTGTAATCTCTTCATATACCAGAATGGAAGTGGGAACATATCACAATGGATTTTGTGATAGGGTTGCCCAGGACACCTAGAGGTTGTAACTCGATATGAATGATTGTGGATAGACTAATTAAGTCTGCTCACTTTCTTCATATTAAGTCAACCTTTGATGTCTCTAAGTTGGTTAAGATATTCATGGATGAGATAATCAGGTTGCACGGTATTCCAGTTTCAATTATATCTGATAGAGATCCTAAGATCACATCCAGGTTTTGGAATCAGTTGCATCATGCTTTGGGCACAAAGTTGAAATACAGTACAACCTTTCACCTGCAAACAGATGGTCAGTTAGGGAGGACCATTAAGACTCTTGAGGACATGCTGAGAGCAGTCGATAGTTGCTCTGGACAGGCAACAGAGATATGCTGAAAAGAGGCGTTAACCTTTTAGAGTTTTAGGTTGGTGATGAAGTGTATCTGAAGATTTAACCGTGGAAAGGAGTGTTGAGGTTTGTCAAGAGAGGCAAACTGACTCCTAGGTTTATGGGCCCATATCCTATCATTGAGAGGATTGGACCTGTAGCCCATAAGTTGGATTTGCCATCCGAGTTGCCAAAATTACATGACGTGTTTCATGTATCGATGTTGAAGAAGTGTTACCCCGGTCCACAGGAGATAGTGGACCCAGAACCTGCACAGCTCAGATCAGATGTGTCCTATGTTGAGGGACCAGTTCAGATAGTTGATCGGTGGATCAAGAAGCTCAAGAATCGAGATACCTTTAGTAAAAGTTTTGTGGAGGAATCATAACCTAGAGGAAGCTACGTGGGAGCTTGAGTCAGAGATGCGTAACAAGTTTCCTTTTCTCTTTTAGGAATTTCGGGACGAAATTCTTATAAGGGAGGGAGATTGTTATGACCCACATTGAGGTTAATCAATGAATACCTCGGATAACGTGAAACACCTCAATTAGTGCTAAGCACCCTGTTAAATAGCATGGTTAATCAAGATAAGCTTTGTCGAGAATCAATAGTAGAGATTTAATCACCTGAGGTAATTAATGATAATTGCAGTGCTAATTGTTAAGTTAATTAAGTTGAATAAAATACTCAGGATGTATTTGGTTCTTCGACCAGTTGTGATAAGATGATAATTGTGATTTCTCGCTTCGAGGTTGTAGTGGTTTTCGTGCTTGAAAGGATGCAAACGAAATCATCCAATTTGGACCCTCGAGGTGAAAGTTATCACACTTTTATTTTCTTTGGACCTTGGTTGCAATTTCTCCAAATTTAGCTTTTTATTCCCCTTTCCTTTACTTTTCTTTCTCATTTATCTGTTTTCTTTCTCACCCGATAGAACACCGCTTGAGAAGCGGCACTCTGTAAGGGGGGGGGATCGCAGCAGCAGCGGAGGGGCGATTTGTGGGCGATCTCTGGAGCTCTAGCCCAATCCATGGCGCCCTCTACCCTCTCCCTTCCTTTCTCTCTTCTTCTTCCTCCCCTTCCTCTCACCTCCGCGTGCCCCACCTGCAATGGATCTACAGAGGCGGCACACACGAAGCAGGGTCGGCCGACCAAGCAGAGGCACGGATCGGGGGTGGGATTTATAGCCTTGGCTCCGACCAGCCGCACTCCACCTCCGCCCTCCTTCCACCTCCGTCTTTCCTCCTCATCTTGCTCCAGGGTGGCACCTCACCTGCAGCCTGACCTGCTGCATCTAGCAGCACCCGACCAGCAAGTGTGGCCGAGACCTAGCAGCAGCGCCCAACGGTCAGGAAGCAATAGCTACGAGCTAGCACGACGACGCCTTGCTTCCTCCATGCTTCCTCAACCTCGCTCTAGCCATGCCCAGACCTGCTAGGGCGGTTCCCCTAGCAGAAGCGGCCAGCAGCAGTCGCACAACTGGTGTGGCGCCACCACTAGCACGATCAGGAGCTGTTGGGCACAACAAAGCACCACCAATCGCCGCCTTGAGATCAGTCAAGAGCCTAGAGCTCGAATCCATCGCCAATAGCTACAGCTAGTAGCTGGTTCATCTTTCCATTCAACCTGTTCATGAAGTTAGAGGAAATTGTTAGAAACAGGTCCAAATTGGAACTCGATTGGCGCACGAAAGATCAAGGTAAGACCAGCACAGAGTTCGGTTTTGAAGATAGAACGCAAATCTATAGCATATAGCGTTGATTTGGTATTTTATCGGGCTTGTCCCTCTTTTGGCGCGTGAAACAGGTTCGCATCCAGGCTATTCCAAGGTAGAAGAACACCTGCGTGTGCCCGAAAACTGGTCTCTGGATGCGTTCCTAGAAGGATCCAGACGAATTCAGACATCCCGAATTAGGTGAGTAGGATCTCACTCATTTATCACTTTTAACTCAAAATAGGATGTTTTGGTTGAATCGACATTAGTTGCGGGTAACATCGTGTACCCGGGTGCCGGGCAGTGCCGACACCGCTTGATTTTTAGGTTGCGCGTTTCAATTATTAATTTCTGCTCGACATTAGTTAGTTGATTAATATGCGCGAGGTAAATTAGTAAAATTGAATGATTTATTGAAACTCAACTTGTTCGACTAAATGTCAACCAGTAGCACACGACCAGAAACTAGATAGTTTGGGAATAAACTCGGGTTGTATGATTTTTAATAAATTAATTGAGCATGATTTCAAAGAAATGACGACGAGGTGAAAAATATCAAAGAAACCCTAGATGCACGCTCTAGGTTATGTCTAATGCGAATAGATTAATATTTTCTCAAATTGACACGCTTCTCAAGGATATCAGTAGAAATTTCTAATTATTAATAATAATTCATGTTATGATACGTAAGCAACTCTTAATTGAATTATGTGATGCACAAACCAGGATTAGAGTTCATGTGCACGTTCTTCGAGAAATTCTAGATAATAGATAAATACTACGGATGATTTCTTATTTGAGAAGTTAATTACTCTTATCAGTGCAATAAGATGTTCAATTACATGAATTCAGTATGTATATGCCAAATTGACATGAGTTTGGGTTATTTATGAATTTTAAATCTGCCTGCATGCATGGTATGAAAATTTCTCAGAAATTACAATGATTTGAAATATATTGCTCTGTCAGTTTAGAATGACAGTGTATTGTGATCTGATATGAAATCAGTAAATGTGATATTCCTGTTTAAGTGTTTATATGTTAACCAGTTAATAGACTTAGATGCCCTGACACCGTAGAACCCCTTTTGGAGGTCTGTGCCTTAGGGGTGAAACGACCTACCTAGCGTGAGTCTAGATGGTCGGTGGCTCGTGTTTAACAATAATCCGTGCGTGTGTCACGGTGGCACGAGGACAGAGAGGCAGTGTTCAACAATAATCCGTGCGTGTGTCACGGTGGCACTGGAGTAAATAGGGGTTATTCAACAATAATCTGTGTGTGTGTCACAGTGGTAACCCAGGCTCTCCGCCTGTGTGCTCAGGTTAGAGGGGGAGTCTAGAGTACACTCTTTGAGAGTGAAGTGAGGCCGTGTGAGCCTGAGAGTCCTGACGCAGACCAGGACGGCAGTCAGACTTAGCATTTCCCGGGTGTGTCGCTAAGTCTTGTACGGTGGGACCGTAGCATGAACTTGCTGCGGATCTTTATATGCAGAGTACACTGCATATATTTAGGGCATAATAATAAAATGAATAAATAATCAAGTAGGTTCACAGTAAATTTATATAACTGTTCATTTATCTGAATTACCTGTTGATGCTTGGAAATGTGATTATATTCTGTAAATCTGTTATGTTATTAGAACTGCCTTGTTTAGTTCTGCATTTATGTTAAATTTAAATTTATAAACCTGATGAGTTGTTTAGTGATAGCTAAGTGAAATACTATTCACTGAGCGAGTAGGCTCATACCTCTACTCAAAACATTTTCAGGTTAACATCAACAGCAGGAAATCTGAAGGATCCTTTCATCCTATCGCTTTGTCTATAGAAGGTATACATAGTTAGTAATTAGAGGTCTCTTAGTCCTTTCCCCTCGATCTTTGGGACAAGGTGTGAGAGAGAGAGAGAGAGAATGTGTATAAGATGTAAATTAACTGTTATGCTTTATTTTATATCAAACAAAGTAATATGTTGTAGACTCTGTTTATATTGCTAGTCAATTTAATAAAGATGCTTTTGCAGTTTGTTTAGTTTCATTTTACAGCATAATCAGATTATCTTTTCAATCTCTTTAAAATGTTTCAAAAAGTAAAGAGTGGTTGGCTTTGTGTAAATCCCATCCTGTCGTGTCCTAATCTCGTGGTTTGTGGTTAATGTGAGATTGGGGCGTGACAGTTATGCAACCCGCCTTAAGCTCCAAGATTCAAGGAAGAAGAAGAACTCCAAGCTCCACACATCACCAAGCAAAGAGGATGGAGATCTCCAAAGGATATCGACCACCAAAGCTCCTCTAAGGGGGGGGTATGTCGACCTCCAAGCTACTCCTTCAAGAGTGTATCAGCCACCACTCTTCTTCTCTAAGGGTGTGTCGACCTCCAAGCAACCCCTTCAAGGGTGTGTCGGCCACCAAGCAAGGGAAGGAGGGAGTGTGTCGGGCACAAGAGGGAGAGGAACCAAAGGGTCCTTAAGCTAAGGAAGGAACCATCTTTTATAGAAAGAAAGGGAGGAGAAAACAAGGTGGAACATGGCAAGGTGTCGCCCCCACAAAGGACACTTGTCCACAAGCTCAAACCACCACTCTAGCAAGCCATAAGACACTTGTCCAAAACATGCACCAAGTGTCCACCAAACAAGACCAAGCACTATGGGCGACACATCAAGCTTGCACTAGGGCGACACACCTCCTTGTTGGCCGACACAAACACCCTAGGTCGACACACTCTTCACTTTGGGCGACACAAGGCTCAACCAAGCCAAAACAAGGCACCTCAAGGCCCAAACAAGCCCAACTAAGGCCCAAAGAGCTCAAGCAACCAGCCCAAGCCTTCCCCTCAACTCTAGAGGAAGCAAAGAGAGAGACGAACACCTCTCAAGGTGGCAAACTTGCTCACAAAACCCTAGACTTGGGTTATTTGCAAGTAGCACCTTCAACTCACAACAAAGCACAACCAAACCCTAATCACCACCAAAGGTGATTAGCAAGCACCAAAACACCAGGGTTAAGCAAAGCAAACAGGGTAAGCCCTAAATGAAGGTCAGGTTCCTTACAGCAACCATCTCAGCATCATCCAAGGGTTAACCCTATCGGCCAGGGTACCCATGACGCCCAAGAATGGTGTCGTGCATGGCCATGAAGCATCATAATGGCCAGCAACAAGGGATAGCATGTCGGGCACTAAGCTAACATCTCATAACGGCCAAGATAATCTCAATACAAGGGGGGGTGTAACGGGCATCCTCTGTACATGGTGTATCGTCAAAGACTTAACCCTAACGAGGGTATCGGGTAACATACTCAAAAGTCACCAGGGAAACATTTGTCGGCTAAGAGCCCATCCAAGGGTCTAGCAACCATGTCTTCCAAACCCCAACTCTAGGTTGGATAAGGGATATCGGGCACAAAGCCAACCGAACACAACAGAACCAAAACGGCCAGACCGTGACCCAAGACAAAGAGGTATCAGGCAACATCTCATTAAGGGTGTATCGCCCAAGGTACAACCCCATAAGATCATCTTCAACCTCAAGCACAAGGGCACCAAACCCTAATTGATCAAGAAGTTCAGCTCACCTCTCAACAACCAAGAGAGAGGGGTTTTGCACAACCTCTATAACAAATCAGGAAACCACAAGGATCCACCTCAACATAGGTCACCATCTATCCAAAAAGCTCACCTCTCCAATCAATGGTGAGAGGAGGGTGTTGCTCAAGCAACTAGAATATAAGCTCACCTCTCAACCTAATCGAGAGAGGGGTATTGCCCACATTACTAGATCTCAAACTCACTTCTCTAGACCAAGGAGAGAAAAGAGTGTTTCTCAACAAGGAAACCCTAAATCATGGTTCGGCCAACTAGGTATAAGGGTACAAAACATCAACCACAACAACAAGATCACTATATCCACAAGACTAAGGGTGCAAACTAAGCAAGAAACATATCTAGCAACATACATGGCCGATCATGATCATATGAAAACATGCAACATAAAAGAAGGTAGTATGGTTAGGGTTAGGGTTAGGAGTTATGTAACCCACCTTAAGCAAGCTCCAAGCTCCTAGCACCAAGCACCAAGCTTCCAAGCTCAAGCACCACCACAAGAAGAAGAACAAGGCACTCTAGGGTTCGACCACCACTAGAGGAAGAAGAAGACTCCAAGGAGGAGGAGGAGGATCAACCACTAAGCTTGCAAAGGAGAGGTGTTGTGCACCAAGGAAGGGGGAAGACTAAGGAACTAAAGGGATCCTTAGCAAGAGAAAGGGAACACGTATATAGAAGAGGATGGAGGAGAAACCAAGGTAAAACAAGGCAATGTGTCGCCCACCTAGGGATACTTGTCCATGGCAATGCCACCCTCACATATTGCCCCATACACATGTCCAAGGAGATTGCCACATGCAAGCATCATGCACCAAGTGTCCACTAGAGTGGTGACACAAACGAAGCTAGGAGTCAAAGGTGGTCCATGGCCGATACACCCACTCCTTGCCCAATACAGCCTCATGGGCAACACACCCATGGCTGACACAAGGTCAACAAGGCAAAGCAAGGCTAAAGCAAGGCATAACAAGGCCCAACAAGGCTCACCCAAGCCCAAAACAACCCAAGCAACGAGCCCAACCCTTCCTCTCAACACTAGAGGAAGCAAGGAGAGAGAGAAACACCTCTCAAGGTGACAAACTTGCTCATCAACCCTAAACTTGGGTTATTTGCAAGTAGCACCTCCTACACTCAACAAAGCACAAACGAACCCTAATCACCACTAAAGGTGATTAGAAAGCAACTAAACACCAGGGTTAGGCAAAGAAAACATGATAAGCCTAAAATGGGGGCCAGGGTCCTTACACTATTGTACTTGGGTCTCATGATTTGCACTAAGGGTCTGGGTCATATCTCTTGAGTTGACCTGCACTTGGGCCTAGGTCTAGCTCTATAATCTAATTTCATAGTATTAAATTTGATCTTATATGGATCTTAATACATTCTAACCTCATGGTCTCCTATGATTTAAAATCTTAATATATGGATCATATATTGGAAAGTATCCATGAGTTAATGCATTCAAATCTTATTACTTTGTCGTACATTTAGTTCTTAGATCTTAATCATTAACATGTATATACTTGAGATCTTAGGCACATCAAGTATATATTCATAAAAGTACAAACTCTTACTTGCATGTCTTATCTCAACATCTCAGAATATTGGATCACATAAATCAGTAAAGTCCTATTCAAGACCATGTAAATACATTGAGATTGATAAATACTTATCATGGAATCTTAAAGCATAACTCTTAATGGACTTACACCACAAATCACGATCGCCTTGATAAATGATAATAACACATCTTTAATTCAAAACTAAATCACCAGAACCTTAATATTCACTAATTAATCTTAACTACATTACTTTGGCTGAGACCATAATATCAAGTAAATTATGGACGCGTTGTTGAGTAGCATGAAACATGTAAACATATTAAGTGTAACTATAACTGAATATTGATGGGAATGGAACACATACTTTGGCTTGTGAAATCCTACACTAAGGTCATTCAAACTCCCTTCTCCTCTAATTATTTGCTACATTGTTAGTTTGAAATGACATTTTTTCACCTTATCATGGTGATCTTATCCAAATAAGCCCAATGCATTTACTTACGTATAACCATTATTATCCCTAAGAATATACAAAGAAACATTATTCAATCATCTTATAGGCTCTATCTCATATCAACATCATGTAGAACTTCATACTACTGTGATCCTAATCATCGATCCATACTATCACATGTCTTGTATCATCATATGCTTAAGGCATTCAAATGTATAACATAAAAGACTTTTAGTCACCACTAGCAATCATCACACCTCGAGCTTAAACTCAGTTCATAACATCAACTCTATTATCCTCAAGCATTTACCTTAACAACCATCATGACTCAACTTGCGATTGCAATCGTTCCTAGGGATGAAGGTTCTAAGGACATTAAGAGTTCTCTAGTTCTCATCAAGTATAATAGGAAAAAAAACCTCATATCCCTCTAATCATCATTCCACCTTAAATCCAAGTCACTCATCTATTTGAAAGTAATTACCTTTGGGATGCATTCTATGGTTCTAATAGATATGCGATTAGGTTTGGGTGACCATCTACCTCAAACTTTTCGTGCCAATTTTTCTTGTCTCCCCCCGATGCATATCAGCCAGTCATACATCTGAAGTGCCATGTCTTATCATATTTATTTCACCTTACAGTACATATGTCCCATACCATATGCACTAGAAAGAGTGCGACACACATAATAAGTATATAATTATGCATATAACATTCCCTCTACAAAATCCCATAAGCTTGTGTCCCATGCCACAATCATGTGGGACAAAGAGAGGGCTTGATATGCATAAATTATAAGTTAACACAAAAATCTAAAGCATCTAGACATGAACCCTAATACATATCTCAACTTCTACAGCTAGATTAAACCTCTAACTCATATTCTACTATCTTTCACTCACTTCTTTAATAACCAAATCTACTAACTATCTTTTTAAATCCATCTAGTCTCACTTGTCTTCTAATGGGAAAAATTTAAACTAAGAATATGAGAATTTTCCTGATGACCTTCTACATTATTGCCCTGATACCATATTGTAACACCCCAAATTTTCATATTGCATAAACGAAAGCAACCATTTTTTCTTGGGAGTGTCACAAACATTATACATCACAATAATAATAGAAAGAAACCAACACAACTTAGTCTACATATTCTCATAAATTCTTACAATACAAACTTGATTACATAAACCATTGTAAGAAAGACTAACTACATGTTGCAACAACCTGGACCCTATCTATCATCTTAGATCGTGTAGATGGCACCCGACCAAGCAAACCTCTTGAAGTTGTAACTGCATCATATTCTCATGACTATCTCCTAAAGTTTAGTAGTACATACATACATCTCATCCCTAGACATGCACAAAGGGAAACCTAAGTTAGATTAAGTGGCATTGAATTTCTAATAAGATAAATATGAATACTATAATTGAAATCTGAACTAATATCTAAAAACTATAGACTTATACTGAATTGGCGTGTCTTTTATTTATGTATTTTATCTGATTTACGGTGACATTATACGATAAGTCCTCCTCTATTGATATAGAAGTGTTCTCTATGGTGCAACACACCCTCTGTTGATACCAAAGTGTCCTCTATGGTGCAACACCCCCCTATTGGCTCAATGTGCCCTTTGTGACATCCACAGTGTCTAGCGCAAAGCACCCTCTGAATCGTCCTGAGATTCTCTAGTGAGGACTTATCCTATAATGTATATAATTAATGTTCTAGTGTCATTTTCTATCTCTATTTTTAATTTCTTATCTATAAATCTTAATCTCTTATCTCTGAATCTTAATCTCTTATATCTGAATATGTTTTCAATTTCTTATCTCTATATTTTAATATATTATCATTGACTCTGTATCTCTATTTTTTAATTATAACTGAATCTAACTCTGAACTCTAAACTCTGAATCTGAATATGTATCTAAATTACTAGATAATTGAGATCGGATCTGAGGTTCTTATTTAGTATGTATATCTAATTTATGACTACTCACAATGAGTAATTTAAATATTAAATCTGAAATTTAGATTCTTGTTGTCTAAATAAGTTTTTGTCTGAAACATGTATTTAATAGACCACTTAGTTAAATTCTACTATCAAATATATGACTTATGTGTCTAAAGTCTTGAGAAACAAACTGAATTAAATAAATGATGTTTTTATAGTCTTTAAAATTGGATCTTGCAAGGAGATTTCTCCTGCAGTCAGACTCTGTTTGGGTCCTATAGAACAGAGGCGCCGGTTCTCTAGTCCACAGACTGGAATCTCGCCCGCTCACGCTCTTTTTTTCTATTTTTATTTTTCTTTTCTTTTGCATAAAATTCTAATTTCTATAAATATTTCTATAGGCCACACCATGAGCTCATTTAGTCTCAAAATTTAGGATTAACTACATTGTACTACTCCCCTTTTGTGGCAAAAAGATTAGATCAAAATTAATCATATAATTACTACAAACTTGTCTTGTAAGTAAATACTAGATAATTACTTATTTAATTACCTTGGCCACTAGATAAATCAAAATTATCTAAAGTTTCTCCCATAATCTTATATTCCAATTATCCATCTATTGAAAATATTTGAGTATTTATCATGAACATAAAATACTAAATTTCCAAATTTGTACTCCAAGGACCCATTTGTGAATTTTAATTGGCCTAATTAGGCTTGAGTTGGTTTCTGGGACTCATAGCCCATTTCATGGTCTTTCAAAGGGTCCATAGGCTAAACCGCATCCTCGATTACAACATTAAAGTTTGGTCCAATATAATTTTTCAATTTAAGCTTCATTATGATACTTTTGATCAGTATTACTTCACTTATTTGATATGAAGCCTTAAACTAGGTCTAGGCTCACACCATTAACTAGAGTCACCATATTTCCTTTCTACATGCTTTTTCCCTTCTATCCAAATATCATGAAAATTGGATGGAACCTTTTAAACCAATCATATATTGATCTCATCAATAACTTAATCATGTATTAGGGTGTGACATTGGAAATTTATTTTTGGCAATTGAGAACAACAGAAATTGGTACCTAGTATGTGGTGTGACAACAACCTTCTATCCCTTTTATCTCCTAGACAAGATTGCGATCACTACACCAATGGGTAGACCGAGGTATACATGGGAAGCAACCAGAAGATGGGCTGAAGTGCTAGATTGTTTTTAGATATTTAATATGATGCACCTCACCATCATCTTTGCACATGTTTTTTTTATGCTTTTGCTACCTTGTTAACGAAATCATTATATCATTCAATTGTATATTTCCTTGTTATTGTGCCATAGTCTATGCTCATGTCCTATATGTTCGCATACCTTGCTATATATTCCTCTTATTTGCACCTTTTGTTGTTGCTTATATATGTTTGATACAACAATGATGCAACCATAGTGGTTTCATTTATGCAACCTCGTGTTTTGGGTGTACTCTAAATCAAGTTGCTCTATTTAGCACACAAGTGATTTCATGCAGTGATTATTGGAGATTTCCTTGACTACAAAGAACTAACTGTTTGTACATAGTGATAACAATACAATATCATGATCATTCTAAATTAAGGCATTTTTAGCTCTGGTATTGCTTAGTAGTATCAAACCACAATTGATTTTTTGTATTAATCAATTTGACTCTTATATAAAACATAGTATACCTAGTGGATGTTTGGATGGTTAATTTGGATCTGTATGGAGGTGGATTTTAAAGTATGTTGACTTCAACATAGTATACCTAGTGGATGTTTGGATGGTTTGGGTCTATATGGAGGTGGATTTTAAAATATGTTGATTTCAACTGGATGCCAAGTACATTGTTCAGTGGATTGGGTGTGTATAGAGGTAGATGTTGATACGAGAATGACAGTGGAGTTGTTGCTTGAAGGTGGCATGCCTTAGGGAAAAAGAAGATGGATGAAGATCAATAATAACCACAGGAAGGTTAGAACTTATATTGGGATGTGCATGTATTGTTGTGGTGGTATGGAGACAACAAAAGAGGTGGTGGTGTTGATTGTGGTGAGGAGGAAAGAAGGTGCGTGGAGCAACAAAGCAGTAGTGTGGATTGTGGATAGCTAGGAAATCAATTTATTGATGACTTATATCTTACATTTCATAATTGCACCTTGACTCTCTGTTGCTATCTTCTTTTTTATCAATAGACTAGGATTTTGATTTTATCAAATAATTTGTTTGTTGAACTATTTTCATTTTATTGAACAATTTCAGGTTGAAATGTCATGAAAAATAGATGCAAACGACAATCGGTGTTACAGAAGCTAGCAATGTCATTTTATTGAACTATTGTCCAACGCCAAGCTCAATTTGGTGACTGGACATGGACAAGAGCTCAAACTATTGTTTTAATAGATTTTTTTATTATTATTGTTAGTATCGATACAATTTAGTTGTTGTTTATGATCACAATTGTTGTAATGTGAGACAATGTGGTGGTTGTAATTTGAGACATTTGAACTCTAGCTCTACCTCTGTGTGTTTCTTATGTCAAACAGAAATGTGGTGCATGTAATATGTGCCGACCTTACTTAAGTAAGCAAGGAACCATTTGGGTATTGTGGCATATATTGAATGCAATTGCTTAGTTCACTACTACAGAAGTGCCTTTTAGTGTCGGTTGTTTAACCCCCTTTGGCGTCGGTTTCTGAACGACGCCTATGTGGGCGCCGCTAAAAGGTTGGACACTTCAGTGTCGGTTAAAAAACCGACGCCTATTTAACATAAAGGCGTCGGTTTATTATAAAACACCGACTCCAAAAGGGTTCGCGCCACAGAAAACGGCGTCATCTAGGACGCTTTCTGCGTCGGTTATATACTAAAGGACCGACGCAGAAAAGTGTCCTAGATGACTCCCATTTCCTGTAGCGCGAACACTTTTGGCGTCGGTGTTCAACAAAAAACCGACGCTGTAAGTCTGTGCTGACGGTTATTTGTAAATAACCGACGCCTATATCTATTTTTTTTTATAAATCTGTTTGCAGGCCTGCTGTGGCTGGTCCGCAGGATGAGAACCTACAGTTCAGTTTTCTGAACTGCAGGTTTACGACATCCATTGATATTAGCCTACAAACAGGCCACAAACCTGCAAAATTAACATAAAAAGATTCACACAAGTAGATACATTCAGACATCAATTCAATTGTCACGTTCACACATATAGAATCATTCAAATACATGTTTTAACATTCAGAAACATTCATTTACAAAGTATCATTCATCATCACTATCAACATCCCAATTATATCTTACAGTTGCCACTGTTTGTACAGCTATTGCCCATTCTTCTCTTACTTCATCTAATGCTTCCCTCGTATATGGAGCATGCACATTTTTTAAGCGTTTGCCTATAGTGTGGTCAGTTTTAAACACCTGCAAAGAGAATGATGTATATATATAAGTAATAATATAAAAATAAGATTGATATATTTCATACTAACTAATGAGACTATATATAATACCTCATGTATGGTATCGATGTCCAATGCGGCATGTTTGATAATCATCTGCATAAATCGCATCACATAGTATGCGCATGCCCAGCCATTGTCTTGTGTAGCGCACTATAAATTGAAACATACAAAATAATACAACTAAGCACAATTCACATCAATAATATATACATTGGAGTCGGAGAGTCGGGAACTTACTTTTACGTTCTCCCAAGACAATGGCTGGTTCTTTTTCCTTGGGACCTTTCCTCCAGCATTTTTGAATGCATCTAAACCCCTACATGTTAATATAACACACTAAGTTGCATAAGTAAATAGTAATGTAATAAAAGATGTTAACGGATATAAAAAATGAAATATTTCTCACCAGAATAATGCCATTCTCATTACGTGTCCAATTTTAGTGTTTAATGTACTTCCTGCGGGATCTAGATAATAAACAGTGAACGTCCCGGGGACAATAACTAGTAACTCCCAATGTCTACCACTAGAGGTAAAAAGTTAACAATTAATAACTCAAAATGCAAAATAATAATGGAATTTTCTTAAGTCCAAATTATAAATAAAGCAAACTTACTTGACATTGAATGGAGCTATTATTATCGTCTTCATTTGATGACCAAAAATTGTAAAAGCATCTATACAGTATTGTTGAACACTATCAGGGTCTTTAGCTACCATACTAATCAATGATGGAATCAAAAATCAATGTAAATTTATCTTACAATTTCAGTCGTGTAGAGGACATCTGCTTTGGGCCACAATATGACCCCGCCTTCTGCCTCACCAAGTGTATCAATATCTGGGTGGGCATATGGCAACTCAACTTCCCTCCAATCGGGTAATACATGTATCAGGCTCACACGAATGTAGCCCTGCGGCATTGGAGTCCCATGAAACGTTGCCCCAGGAAGGGACTGGTAAGCTTGCACCTCTGCAACAACATAGTTTTCCATTCTTAAGCGGCATGGCTTCAATGCCTACAAATTTACGTAAAGAATGTTATACATATATACATATCATCTTGAAAACATATCATCTTGAAAAGACTAGCTACAATGTCATAAACAATACTTACAGCAGACGTGTTAGGCGATGGGTCTCCAGGATTACTTGCAGTCTGTGCACCAGGAGAAGAGTGGGTCGTCATAGGCTGATTGGAAGCCTGAGATGCCTGCCACCGCAGCAATTCTTCCTTGACCTTCTCAGCAACCACATCGTTGAGCTTCTTAGCAACTATATCCTCGACTCTCTTATTCTCCTATACATGGATAAAACAAATATTAGCTTTTTATTAATGAATTTCCTTTTGCAGTAACATTCTAAAAATAGAATATGTTACCTCTTCTTGAGAAAGTCCCGCTCTGGGTTTGCGCTGGGATGGCCCAAAGAATGCTTTGATGCCCACACCAGCGCCGGCACCTCTAACACGTCCAGGATGCTCTGGGTTACCCAGAGCAACTGTCAATTCATCCCTTGTGCCCTGAGGGATGAACGTGCCTTGTTTCCTCTGCTCGTGCAGCTCCCGCTAATCACCATAAACAAAAATTGGTAAGTTAACACCACAAATAATCAATATTCAAATGATTGCTCTAAGAGTTGTATTTTACCATTTTTGCAGCCGCCTCAGCAGTTTCGGGCTTCTTTATTTCACCCTTCTTGTTTTTCCTGCCAGCTATCCAGATATCATGGCGAGGCAAGGGTGTGGCCGCAGACTCCTGAGTAGCCGCAGACTCCGCCTGTAGTCTTTGGCGAACGCTTGCATAGCCTTTTGGACCCATAGTATGGTCATGTACATTCAGTGCACGCCTTGCTTTTTGTGCGTCACTGAGGGCCTAGTTAGTATGCACATTTATAATTAGGTTAGTAGCACTAAATGTTAATCTTGAATAGGTGAATACAATGTATATTAATTAAAATGGGAGTGACGCCTAATACCTTGAATTCTTCAGATTTTCTTGAAGCAACAAAATTGTCCCAATCTTCTTTGTCCAAGAAGTTCCATTGTTCAAGGGCTGACTTCTTCTTCTTATCACCCTGTCTTATGTATTCTCTGTTCAGATTTGTCCTGTAATTCCTAAACATCTTTCCAGCGCGTTGCATCACACTTTTACGATGCAACATCTCATCCAATGCAAACAGATTCTGTAAAATAGAAATGTTATTAACTAGTACCAAAAATATAATTGCAAATAATAGAATTTGTAATCTACAAAATAGAATTGCAAATAATAATAACTCACGCATAAATCTTTCCATATCAAGTCTTTCTTCGCCTGAGGAACTTTATGCCAATTATCATACTTAACACCACAATGGCTTCGAGTGACAACCCCAAGATAGTTTATAAAATTATTGCGGTTCACTCCAATTGCATTCCCTCCATTATCAAACTCCGCAACCAATTTGGATCCACTGCCACTCAGCGCAAGTAACTTTTTCAACAGAGTGATACCCCTTTTCTTGTTAAGTTTTTGTTGCTGCGCATCAAGTTGCTCAATTGCTTCAGTGGGTAGTTGTGCATCATCAACCTAAAATTTGACAAAAATAAACACACCGAATTAAGCCAATATAGAAATACAGGATATATGACATAACTAGAAGATAATGAATTTTATAGAAATACGGGATATGTTTTTAGAACTTACGTTGGTATCCTCGCCATGCTCGTCATGGACAACATGCTCATCATGGACTTCATGCTCATCATGGACATCATTCTCATCATGGTGAGCCATCTGAAAATTTCATTAAAAAGGAAAACATTTAGCATTTGTATCAACTAGAATAAGGAAAACATTTAGCATTTGTATAAACATACATGTCTCTAAAATTGTGATATTTTATCAATTAGCAATCCTTCAATGTACAAGTAATATAAAAAATAATGATTGTTCACATTCTAGGCCAACAAACACATGTGATGTCATTCTTATATATAATAAATGTGTACCACCTATCCCATCCTTGAACACCTAATCTCACTAGTAAGTGTATAATGTGTATTAGGTTTTCAAGAAAATTTCGGCAGCATTTCCCCGCTGTTCTCTAAGTACATATGTACTTAGAGAACAAATGGGGAAATGCTACCAAAATTTTCTCGAAAACTCAATACACATTATACACTTACATCCTAAGTGAGATTAGGTGTTCAAGAACAGTCCCAAACCGGGGACTATCTAAGATTTACTCCTAATGAGTAAATCTTGGACGGGTTTCTAGGCCAACAAACACAATAATAGATATCTACAATGAAGCCGGACTCCATACAAACAATATATAATTTAGTGATTGTTCATTCTAATTTATATCAATGTACAAGTAATATAAAAAACAATGATTGTTCACATTCTAGGCCAACAAACACATGTGATGTCATTCTTATATATAATAAATGTGTACCACCTATCCCATCCTTGAACACCTAATCTCACTAGTAAGTGTATAATGTGTATTGGGTTTTCGAGAAAATTTCGGCAGCATTTCCCCGCTGTTCTCTAAGTACATATGTACTTAGAGAACAAACGGGGAAATGCTACCAAAATTTTCTCGAAAACTCAATACACATTATACACTTACATCCTAAGTGAGATTAGGTGTTCAAGAATAGTCCCAAACCGGGGACTATCCAAGATTTACTCCTAATGAGTAAATCTTGGACGGGTTTCTAGGCCAACAAACACAATAATAGATATGTACATGTTAGGGTTTCATCACAATTGATGTTAGGGTTTAAACAATGTTAGGGTTTAATCAAATCAAATGATGCTAGAATGGACAAGTTTAAATCAAATTAGGATTTAAATTAGGGTTCCAATAGGATTCAATTTAATTAATTTTTATGTGAAAGATGTAATATTATAATACATACAATGGCAATGAAATGAAACCCTAATTGTATTGGAACTCATAAAAGGATGTCTCAAAGGTTGAATCTAATATATGCATCCTAAAAAAGGTATCACATCACAAATGTGCATTTCAATAATCATATTTTATTTCCTTCCAATTAGTGTGGGTGCCATGTTTGGAATTGTTTTCTAATCATGGGTCCCTTAATTTTATTTAGGATAGAAGATAAAATCAAGGATATCAAATAGTAGACAAAAGGGGTACACTCTAGGATTTAAGATCACACTACATCATGAATTTTATACAAAATTACATGTATGTGTATATAAAAAAATATATTTATAAGGAACTTCTATACATATCTAATCAACAAAAGCAGTAAAACAGCAATTAGTAAAACTAACAGCAAGGAAATCAGTAAAACTAACCAGTGTTGTAGAAACAGGACGTCGGGTGTCAGCACGAAGAAAGGAAGGAGCTAGGGCAGGCAGGTGGGCAAGCAGGAGGGCACCAGGCGTGGTGGCGGCGCCGGTTCTCAGGCGTGGCGGCGGCGCAGCGGATGGAACAGCAGGGCGCGCGCGGGGGCAGCAGGTGGCTGGAGCAGCAGGGCGGCGGTGCAGGGCGGCGACGAGCGGACAGCAGCAGCAGCAGGGGCGGCGGAGAAGAATGGCGCCGGAGAAGAAGGGCACCGGAGAAGAAGGGCGCCGGAGAAGAAGCTAGGGCGGCGACTCTGTTGGAAGAAGCTAGGTGGGCGGCGCCGGCGACGAACAACAGCAGCAGTAGCAAGGTCGGCGGCGACGCACAGCAGCAGCAACGTCGGCGGTGACGGCGAGGCAAGGAAGCACGGGCAGCGTCGGCGACGGCGAGAACCGGCAGGCGGGCGATCGAGCAGCGCGGCAGCTAGCGATGAAGACAATGGAACAGGTAGGTGCCTAACGGGCATCACGCGGGTCTATTAGGTTGCTAAAGGCGTCAGTTGATAGTAATACACCGACGCCCAACAATGCAACCTTTACCCTAATTTTTCGCGCAAATTTTCATTTACATAGGAGTCGGTTAATAGTTACCAAACCGACGCTGTAGGAGACGAAAAAAGTTCGCTCGAAAATTGATTTTCGCGGGCTACTTTTAGACGTCGGTCTGTTATAAATGGCCGACGCTGAATACAAAGCGGTACCCGTGTCTGGCTGGTCTTCGAATATAGACGTCGGTGAGTATAAATAACCGACGCCTATGTAAAATAGGAGTCGGTTTTCCTAAATAACCGACGCCACTAAAAGCGCCACTGAATGATGTTTTTGTAGTAGTGGTTGGTGCAAAAATTTGCATTATTATTAGTGAAATTTGGCTGCGTGTAGTCCAAATATAAGGTGCAAGGTGGTTTGTGAATCATGTATTCATATTAATTAGTATATAAATGACAAGATTAATATAAATGTTGCATTCTGAATATATGTTTACCAAACAATGTGATTTAAATGACACTATTATTAATGACTGTATTTTTTATCCAATGTCATTTAGAATGTTGTAATTAAAAGTTACAAGATTTGTTAATTAGGTAGTTAAAATCCCATTGGTTGTTAATTACTACGGTAGGTACAAATGGGCCACCCAAAGGCCCCTAATACTTGTCAAAAAAGGTTCACGGGACTTTGTGTTTCAGGCCCCGTCTGGTTGGAGTGAAAGTGAACTCGACCAGTTGTAACTGCACGAAGTTATCCAGTTCCTATGTTTGGTTTCGTGCGGATGAAAGTCACGGTGAGAAAACAAACCGCACATCATGTGTTGGTTACGTTAAAAATTATGGAAAACGGACTGCGCCCTATTTAGGCGCGGTTTCATTTCCTCGATGCTCCAGCGGTATACACTGTTAACGGTAAGAACACCTAAATGTACAACCACGCACCATGAACGGATATCTGTATGCTGGTAATCAACTTTGCTGCTGGTTACAGGTCACCGGCCCATCCTCGATGGGAATCACACACACCAATTGCACCGTACCAAATGATAACAAAGCAACTAAGGGCTCGTTTGGTTCGACATCAAACCAATTCTTACCGTGAGTTTCAAAATAGGAATTTCAATGCTGCTAGTTGCAAGCCCAACATCAGCGTATGGTTCGAAGTAAAACGAAGCCGTCACTTTTGCTTGATTTCCGTTTGGTACTGTGCAGTTTTTGGTTGCGTCCACGTTGGCTACCTCAATTTCTTCCGATCCGGTCTGTATAGCAGGTAATAGCCGGTGAAATGTATCTTTGGTCTCATGAGGTGGCAGACAGGGAATCGACTGGAGCGGGATGATAGCAGGTAGCCGGTTACCGGGAGCCAGAGAAAACGAACTGCGCCCAAATCGGACGCAGTCGAACTCCACAAAATTTTCTCAGACGAGTATGTGACGATGCAGATTATTTTCCCAATGCGGCTATCAGTTACACCCAACCAAACGTGATTAGTTGGAAAACATATGTACTTAGAAAACATGTTTTGGTTTACTGCCCAACCAAACGGGCCCTAAACGAGTTCAACTTACGTTAAACCAAATAGAAGAAATGTAGTTACAGTTCATTGACTTTCATTTCCTGTTTTGAAACTCTCCGCTCGGGTTGGTTTTACACTCAAGCAAACGAGCCCTCAGCATCGGACATAGGATGGTTTCTGCATTTTGTCCTTTTGAAAATCTCTACCCAATTGCAACTTGCACTACCAAAGACGAAAATGATTTATTTGATATTATGGATGACTGGTTACGGAGGGACCGTTTTGTTTTTGTGGGTTGGTCCGGCCTATTGCTCTTTCCTTGCGCTTATTTCGCTTTAGGAGGTTGGTTCACGGGTACAACTTTTGTAACTTCATGGTATACCCACGGATTGGCTAGTTCTTATTATTTAGAAGGTTGCAATTTTTTAACCGCTGCTGTTTCAAAGTCTTCTTCGACAACTCATCACGTTATTTTGCCTTGGGAAGTAATTTGCTTGGGTCAGTCAAGGCGTGGAAAATGAACTAATCACTAATGAGGTAGTAGGTTTTTCGTAAGATGGACGGCAGTCATGCTTTATTACTTATTATACCTTGCGAGTTGCTGCGAGCGGAATCCGGTCAATTAGATCCGATCGGGATATAGTTGATTGTTAATTTATTACTGCTCATTACCAGTGAAGAAAGAGATCTTAAACAATGTTATAAAATATTAGAGTGGGAGTGGTTTATATATACAGTAGTGTGCAGATCTCTGATCCCCTCTTCTTCATGTTCGTGCCGGCTGAATCAAATCAAACCAGTAGCTAAGCTAAAGAAACCCAAATGACATTTCAAAGACTGCTGCTCCTACTCACGATCTCCACCCTTCTCCTCTCACTAATTCTCCTTCCTTCCGCCGCCGATCCAAAGAAGAATTCTCGTGCCACGGGCGATGACAACGACGAAGAAGACCTTACATTTCTCGAAGAATCCGATGCCGAACTGTTGACCTCGCCCCACCACCATCATCCCCACTCCGATCCTGAGCTGCACGATTCCGATGATGAGGACGAGGGAGAGGATGAGGATTTTGACTCATCAGCTGCCGCCAGCTCTTTTGGATCACATGAGTCCCAGCCTTCCATCGACGAGAAGGACGTCGTCGTCCTAACTGACTCCAACTTCTCCGACTTCATCGCCGCTAATAAGCACGTCCTTGTCGAGTTCTACGCCCCTTGGTGCGGCCATTGCCAGGCTCTAGCCCCCGAGTACGCCGCTGCTGCCACAATTCTCAAGGCGGAGAAACATGATGCAGCGCTTGCCAAAGTCGATGCCACTGAAGAGAATGATCTGGGACAAAAATTCGACATACAGGGATTCCCTACCGTCCTGTTCTTTATCGACGGTGTTCACAAGCCCTATCCGGGCCAGCGTACCAAGTGCGTATTTCTTGATTAGTAACTATTTACTGCTATTTTGAACTATTTACTTCGTCTCCTCTTCCTTTCTTTTACAGCATTACCTTCTCAAACTGCAGCTGCTATCGCCTTCTTCTACTTGTGATAGCTCGCTACCTTTTTCTTCTAAATTGGTTCGCAACTACTTAAATCCGAGATGTCTGGTCAGAACGCTAGACTTTGATTTGTATGTCTTGTCACTGAACCTTTGGCCGCATTCCTGCTTAGATTGTCACTTCTAGTTGAGTTATCCAAAGTGCATGCCTAACTTTTTCTCTCTACTTATGTCAAGTCCCCCGGCTTTTGGATGATAGGGATTTTTAGGAAGAATCAATGACAAGCCTCAATTGTAACAATCATGGAGTTAATGGCACGAATCCTTTTTTCCCATCGTTGTTTTAATTCTCTCAGTGAGTTGCAGAGGTTCAAATCTTGTTCTTAGGTCTGACCATTTTTTGCAACAATGTCCTCGGGCTTGTCTCATTTCTACACAGGTGGATATTTTGACTTTGTCATAAGACTCATAACTATGTGACCATTCCATGGGGATGTTTGACTTGAGGACAATTTATATTACCATCACTCAAAAATAAGTTATAGCTACTGTTTTTTGTTAAGTAAGCTACTCTGTTCGTTTCAGTTTGTCAGAAACAGGGGGATATACAAACTGGCATTTGGAGGAAGCTAAAAACACGGAAGAGAAAGAAAAAGATTTACTTGAAACTCCAGTAAAAGAAAATCTGATTTATTCTAGCAGTGGAACTACCCACCATCACCTAAGCTTCAATCCCAACCCACGCATTATTATAAACTTAATTGCAATGAATACCAACATACATAGGCATTCGACGCCCAATACTGAAAAATTTTGAGTGTAAAAAATGAACAGTCTACGTTGATGACTATCTTCACAAGTGTTGTATGGGTGTGGGGGAGGTATCACATGGCAAATTTAGATTCTATACTTTATTTAGTTGTATATTAGCATATTGCAGCTACACCTACACCTACAATTAGGAAAACAAGCAATACTAGTTAATTATGGAACTTGTAAATACAGACAACATGTGTCGAATTTCACTGTCATTTGGCTAAATGAAGTGTTTCCAAATATAACAAACACCAAACTTGATTACATCAATATACATAATCTAGATGGGCAGATGTGATTGTATAGCATTTATGTGCAATCACTGTCTTAGTACTGGGACACACATGCATAAGTAGTGTCAGACAGACCATACAACATATACTTCCATGTAGACCGGATTTTGAAAACTGCTGATGGCAATTCGAGGGAGTTGCCTACTAAATCTTTAGAATTCATGAAAATCATATGATCTCTTGATAAATGCTGTCTTGGGGAGTATGCTTGTAAGCTAATTAGGTATATCTAACAGTGTTTCAGATCCACTTAAAAGTTTAACGGCCAAGACGCTGGTGCATCTATATTACACTTTATGTATATTTGTTAAAACCGAAAACTTGTTATATAACTTTCATCCCAAACAGCAAAAAATATCATATTCACTGGTTCTAGAATTTAAATATCGTCGCTTCAAAATATAGTTGTTTCGCTTATCAAAGATAGCATTAGTAGATATCCTTGCCCTCATGTCAAATATGTTAGCATTTGCAAAATGATTGATTTTATAACCTTGTTACTTAATTAGTGAAAATCTTATCTCTTTGACTGTCTAATTCTTATTTAAAAAATATCACATGAATATTAGCTTTATACGCTTGGTCTTATATGGTATTAGGCATAACCCGTGCTATGCAAATTGCTTTATTAAAATAAAGAAATATCAACTTGTAATTTAGAAAAAGAAGAAAAATGTCTATCCAACTTCTTCCAATTTTTTTTCATGTATAGTATAAAATAAGCATAAAAATTAAGGAGCAATTGATAATTTTAAAATATAAATACATATATTTCATCGAACTCCCTCCACACTCTTGAAAATTGCATCCAACTCCCTTCATAGCATTTAATATAGGGATGAGCATTGGTCCCAACCGGTCTGATCTTGTTCAAATGTGTTTACATAACCTTCTCAGATTCGGCTCACATAAGAAAATTGTAATCAGATTCTTGTACGAGACCGTTAAGTCAAACCTAGACCCAAGAACACAGATATCAAATATCCGTTATTTATACATATAAATGTAACATTATGCACATATATAACATGCATCTTTGTAGGATACATTAACTATAACTTTTTAAATTATATTTATCAAACATATGTTTGACCAGTCATGTTAATGAGGCTACAAGAAAAATAGACCAAAGTACCATTAAGTTATATAAAATGCAAGTTGATAGTGAACATATTTGTAATAATCTACAACATAATCTAGCTGTATGTGTTGGATGTATGCTACTTTATTAGACGTGTTACATAAATCATCTCGACGGAATTGTGGATCATTATTAAAATATATAATATTTTCTAATCAATGGTAAGCTAGTAAAATTTCAAAATTGGTTGGATGATTCTCTATTTTATCTTTGAAAGCTGAAGATACGATCGTGATTTGTAAACATGTCTAATTTAGATAATATATTTTTCAACTATATGGCTAAATGAATTAGTAAGTTATAAGTTTAGTAGTCGTAAAAATAGTACATATAAGCTACATGTACCAACTGGTACACTCTTCCAAAACTCTATTAGTATATATATATCCACAAAATGTTTTGAAATATTTAATTGTAGTATGTTATTCTGGTTGATCTGACCAACTGAAATCCAAATCTATTACACATGTCGGGTAAGTGGCAAGATGTTAAAGATTATTTGTGCCCAAACAATGCTCGCAATTCATTTAATAATGTACACATGCCTGTCAAAACTCAGTATGAAGGCCATACTTGTAGTGTTTTGAAATGCGGCTCATGCGGCCGCATATGCGGCCGCTTATGCGGATCGGTCCCTCATCTGCTGCGCATATAGGTAGGCGGTCCTCATTTTGGGCTTGCACTGAATATGCGGCATGCGGCCCATTTATGCGGTCGATTATGCAGCGCATTTCAAATAGCGGCCCAATTGATAAGAAAGAAACAAATGACCCGAGTCACCTGACACCCTGACCCCCACCCCGACCCCCATCCCGACCCCCACTCACTCTCGCACGATTACCCCGACCCGTCTCTCACTCTCGCGTGAGGCTAGGGCTGCGACCTCCTGCAACCTCGCCGGCGTACGAAGACAGGGTGTCTTCTTCTCACGACGGCAGCTACGGCTGGCTTCTTCTCACGACGGCAGCATCACAGCGACATCTCCCTCCAAGGAGCAGCGGCGGCGCTAGCCCCTACAAGAAGCAGCAGCGCTAGCCCCTACAAGGAGCAGCGGCGCCAACCACGGCGGAAGGAGCAGCGGCGCCAACCACGGCGGAAGGAGCAGCGGCCACCACTCCAGCAAGCGGTGACAGCCACCACACAAGTTCCAGGTATGCCTTCCTTTCTTCATGCTTTCCCACGATACCTCCTCCAGTCATCCAAACCTTCTTCTCCTCTTCTTTATTTACATATTTCTAATCCCTTCCCTTTTCCACTTCTTTTGATTGAAATTCCGCCCCCTCTGTCCTTAAATTTCTCTCCCTTCAATCTTACTCATCCCTCCCACACAAGTTGCAACAACTTGTAATCCATTTCTTGTTTCGAAATTCCATTCTCTTCTTCACCTAAATCTCTTCTCTATTTATTATTAATTGTTCGACATATTAGTTTGACATCTTGTTTTCATTTTTTATGCTCTTCACGTTTGATTTTAATGCTAAGTATTAACTGTTTGTTTTTATGGTAGTGTATTTGCTTACTGTTAGATTTTACTGCTAAGTATTAACTTGTTGTGATTGCTCTTTCTGTATTGTTAAGGCGTGCAATTTCTTCTAGTTTCTTACTGTTGGATCTTGCTTTGTTTATTTTATTTGAGATAGATGGAGAGTGGTGGTTCAGCTGCAGGCCTTACAAATACCCAGTCTGAAGAAACACCTCAATCTCGTTACGTTCCAATCAGTTCTACTGATCCGGCATGGAAGTATGGGTTTCAGAAAGACAAATTCAACACTAATTGGGTTATTTGTGGCTTGTGTGAGAAAGAAATCAAAAGGGGAGTGAATCGATTGAAGCAACACCTAGCATAAGTCAAGGGCAATGTGGCCCCATGCCGTCTTGTTGATAATGATATAAAACAGGAGATCAGGCAGAATTTAGAAGAGATAAGAAAGAAAAAGGCTGAAAAGGCAAAAGGGGTGTCATCCATTCGTGATGAAGTCAATGTCAACATGGGCAAAGAACCTGTTATTGAAGAAGAACTTGACAACTCCTCCACACTTGACCGCTCCTCTTCTCATGCTTCAGACTTGTTGATGCGCCAGGTGGGAATAAAGGAGGCAATGGACAAAAAGCAAAGAGAAAGAGTGAACCAATATGTTGCTAGATGGGTCTATCGCTCTGGCATAGCCTTCAATGCAATATGCAATAATGACTTCCTTGCTATGTGCCAAGCTGTTGGGCAATATGGCAAGAATTATAAGCCCCCCACATATCATGAGGTGAGTGAGACTTTGTTGAAGATAGAGGTTGATCAAACTATGATAGATCTCCAACCACATAGAGACATGTGGAAGAGATATGGGTGCACTATCATGACAGATGCCTGGAGTGACAGAAGAAGAAGGAGCTTGATGAATGTTTTGTTGAATTGTGAGTTAGGCTCATGTTTTCTCAAAGCTATAGATGCCTCAGCTGATTCGCACACAAGAGAGTATGTTATGAATTTTCTTGATGGGTGCATTCAAGAGGTTGGAGCAGAGAATGTCCTCCAAATTGTTACTGATAATGCCTCTGAAAATGTATTGGCTGGGAGATTATTAGGGGCCAAATACCCTCACATTATTTGGTCTTCTTGTGCTGCTCATGTGATTGATCTTATTCTTGAGGAGTTTGGGAAAGAGCAGAGAATCAAGACTGCTATCCAGAAGGGAAGGCAACTAGTCACATTCATCTATTCCCACACCAAGACATTGAGCTTAATGCGCAAATTTACTAATAAGGGGGAGATTTTGAGACCTGGTGTGACCAGGTTTGCTACTGCTTACCTCACACTTTCTAGCCTTCTTAATAAGAAGGACAAGTTGAGGTTGATGTTTTCTTCTGATGAATGGAGCCAAAGCAGGTGGTCAAAGACAAAAGCAGGTGACACAGCTCAAGCCACAGTGTTAGCTCCAACTTTTTGGAACCAAGTTTCTTTAGCTGTGAAAGTTTGCTCTCCTTTGGTCCATCTATTGAGGATTGTTGATGGTGACAAAAAGCCTTCTCTGGGCTTTGTGTATGGTGAGCTAGAAGCTGCCAAAAAAGATATCATGGCAATCTTCAGAGGGGTTGAAGTCCTTTATAGGCCATTCATCAATGCCATTAACTTGAAATCGAAAGATAGATTGAATAGCTCTCTTCATGTGGCTGCCTACTACCTCAATCCTTATTATTTATACAAGGATCAAGCTGAAATTGAAAGGAATCCTCTATTGATGACTGGGTTGATCAAATGCATTGAGGTTTTCTTTCCTGACATTGAGATTCAAGACCTAATTACAAGGAAAGAGTTGGTTGCCTACATAATGAAAACTGGCTCATTTGGTACAACATTGGCATTGAGGCAATGTGTGGTCAATAATGATGAATATAGACCAGGTATTATAGAAATGAAACTCTTATTTTTTTAACACAAATTACTTTTCACATGGTTAAGTACTAAATGTAATTAATTGCTTGCAGCCAATTGGTGGCGTGTACATGGAGGAGATGCACCACACTTGCAGGAAATGGCAATGAAAATACTTAATTTGACTTCTTCCGCATCTGGCTGTGAGAGGAATTGGAGTACTTTTGAGGGGGTAAAATATGACACAATTTGTTTGATTAATGTACATGTAGGATTTCTATTAAAACATATCTATCTTGAAATGGCAGATTCACACCAAGAAGAGAAACAAGCTTGAGGTGAAGAAGCTAAACGACTTGGTATATGTTAGGTTCAATGCCAGGTTGCAAGCACAACGGGCAAGGAAGAATAAGGATCCCCTTATCACAGTTGATAGCCAACATGCTATGGAGTTTATAGCGGGTGATAGTAGCGCTGCAGATGATGGGGTCTTTCCTGGAGATGATCTCACGTGGGGCAATGTAGCAGAGGCAACATGAGTGGATGATATATTGCAGCCTCGAGTTACTCGTGCACAATCACGTGCCGCAGGGACTGGTCCTTCTACATCATTGCATGCAATCAATGAAGATGAGCTTCCGGATGTTGGGTTTAGTGATGATGGGGAGCCTACTTTTCTCCCAGATGATGAAGACTATTATGATTAGACTCATTTCATATCATAAGGATGTAGTGATGTATTTTGAGACTATTAGCTATTTAGATGCTACTCTTGCTATGATTTAGGCACGTAATATTTTGTGTCCACTGTCACTATTATCATTTTGTTTTTTTCCACTTAGTGACGGGAAAACTGTGTGTTTCTTCTTCCATGATATGATGATTTGTTGGTATATCTTGGGTATTAGTTTGTGCAACTAGAATCTATAAAATTTATAAATATAATTATATTTTCTAATCAAAATATATGTATAAATTTCGAATTTATAAAAAAAATCCAAAAACGCATATGCCCCGCTTATGCTCCCGCATTCCGCATATACTCTATGCGGTACTCTGACCGAACGCATACCGCATACCGCATACCGCATCTCAAAACACTAATGTATATATAAATAGAGATATGCATAAAAACAAAAGGACCAACTGTAGTATAAGTAAGAAGACAAATAGTGCATCAAGCCTCCTCCATACACTTTCTTTAAACCATGTACATCGCTTGGCTGCTTTATTAGAGTATCTGGACTATTTTGGAATTTGGTCAAGAAACATTATCTACAATCTCTCTCATAAGTATGTGTGCTGCATGGGCTTAAGAACAATACGATTGTACATGCAACTTTATTAGAATACAAAAAAAAATCAATTTAAAACTCTAGAAAATAAAAAGGAAATTATATGTTGCACACAAATAGACTAATTTTGTAATTCAAAAAAATTATAGAAAATTTTACATTTAGATCCTTCCATGAGTTTTCTTTTATAGAACATAATTCTAATAAGTACAAAAATTTAGTTTACATACATAGAACCAATTTGTAATTTAAAAAATATGGAAAAACACATGTAGCCCATGGTTATCAGAACCGGACCGAACCGGCCGGTTGAACTAGTTGAACTGGGAACCGGATACGTATCGGATACCAATACTCCGTGGATACTCCTGGATACGTATCAGATACTCCTGGATACATATCGGATACTCTAAATCCATATCCATGCCATATCTATAACTAGAAAAAAAATCTGGGCATGACATTGCTTGATTAGCGTTTGACACCAACTCTTGTCTCAACCCTCTTTGTTAAGTAGTAGCTTGCAGCAAGGCTGTCACAGTTGCTTCCTTGAAGTAGTTCAAGGTTAGTCACCATTCCTCTTGCTAAATGCCAATCTTCCTTCTTCTCTTTATTATTTGTACCTCCTTTGTTTTTTAGGATTTCACTTTTTAAAGAACTTCCATATGTAATCTGGATTTTTATTTGTTCTTTATTGCAAACAATTCATTCACCTTTACATGGTACTTGCGAATGCTTTCCCTACTAAGGTGCAAGTTTTATGCACGTTGATGTCCTCCATATATTATGAAAAGCTTCAATTTAGTATCGTTTGTTAACATGTTCTGGATTTCTATTTAGACAATATCTATTTCATCTCCTTTGAAAATAATCATTGCATCGCCATCCTTCTGTCTCCCCCTATGAAGACCGACACTCTAAAATAGGTGTCCTACCAATACTGAATACATATCTGATACTAATACTCCCTAGATACTCTCTAATACATACCATATACTTCTTAAGTCGTATTCCTTTTTTATTAGTAGGATATGACCTCAATGCAGCCAAGATACAACCAACCCATTTAGCAGCCAAGGGAGCACCCCACTCGTGTAATCCCTCAAAATTCCAAAACCATGTGACTTCCAACTCTAGACTCCCCCTATTGTATTGTGATTTGAGAATGAAATTGGTATTTTCTGTTAAAATTTCAAAATAAACATTTAAAAAAACTGTTGTATCCATGTTGTACCCGTATCTTATATTTTTGAAAATTGTCATATCTCCGCCGTACCCGTATCCGTACCCGTATCCATTTCTGTATCTAAATCCGTGCTTCATTGTAGCTAGCCATACATGAGAGAAGATAGTTTGGTATCACAGATGACACAACTCACTTTACAACACAACATTACATGATACATGAAATGTGAAAGGTTTAGAATATGATATTATCATGTTTTTTTGTAACTTCTATCTCACATTAATATGAATGAAAGACCCATTTTTATATCTTTGTTTGATATTATGGTATTGGTTTCCATTTTCTTTAGAAATATTGTGATTTTTGAATAAAATTTGACTGTTTTCATCTATTTTTATAATAAATATATTGGTTATTTTTAAAATATTAAAATAAATATTAAAAAAATTGCCGTATCCATGACGTACCCGTATCCTATATTTTTGAGAATGGCCGTATCCCCGTACCCGTACCCATATCCGATACGTATCCGTGCTTCCTAGGGAACCAGTCACTCTACCAGTTCGGTCTCCTCCCAAAGCCGGAAATGAAGTCTGACCGACATCAAACCGGTGAACCGATCGGTTGAACTGGTGAACCAGCAAACCGGTCCGGTTTTAGCCCAATCGTCCGGTTCTCTCACGTAGCAAATAAATGTATTGTTGCTGTAACTTTTTGCTGATTTGGCTGTTGGGTGTTTTGTTGCATAATTGATTCTTTTGCCGCTTCAATGATAATACTTCTATTCTCCATCTATGGTTCACTAGTCTAATTTTCACATTTGAATTGTCATTGATTATTCCTGTAGTATCTACACATTTCTTTAATTGCTGTTTGATTTCACATTGCATTATTTAGCATGTTGTGTCCCCAAGATGGCGTTAAAGACTTGTAATATATTTAGGTTATCGTAGTTAATGCATTGGGTTGTACACTTAATGAAGTTTGATTTTGTATACTGTATAAATGTTGGTATATGTATGTATATGAGTAGAATACTATTTGTTATTTGGTTTGTTCAAGTTATTGTGAGTAGTTGTGCTATTATTCATGTTTCGTAACTTTTGCAGGGATATTTTCCATGAGTATCAAATACATAAACTATTAGTGACGTCTTGCTGACGTCACCGGTTGAACCGGTCAGACTACTGATTAAACTAGTGAACCGAGAACCAGAGGCCTCATCGGTTTGCTGACCGGTTCGGTTCTGACAACCTTGATGTAACCACCTCTACGAGCTTTCTTATATAGTACATGAAGCTTTATTTAAACACATAAAGATCAATTCTTTTCTAAAAAGTAAAAACACATTTGTATTAGAACTATTTTTTTTAAAAATTACGTTTAGATCCTTTCATGAATTTTCTTATGTAGTATATAATTTTAAAAAATAAAGACAAAAGTGTAGTCTGCACACACGGAGACCATTATGTAATTCCAAAAAATAATAGAAAAAATCGCATTTAATCCCCCTCATCAAGCTTTCTTATATAGTATAGATGAGTCTTCTTATGTAGTATATAATTTTAAAAAGTAATGATAAAAGTGTAGTTCGCACTCACGACAACTTTACAATGCTAAAAAATAATGAAAACATTACAATTAACCCCCTTAGACTTTCATATGTAATCTAGATGAGTCTTGTTATGAAGTATATAATTTTGAAGAGTAAAGACAAAAGTGTTGTTTGCAAACACGGGATCAGTTTGTAATTCCAAAAAGTAATGGGAAAACTTACCTTTAGTCCCCTCTGCGGGCTTTCTTATATAGTATGGATGAGTCTTCTTATGTAGTATACAAATCGAAAAGGTCAAGACAAAAGTGGAGTTTGCACATCTGGGGACCAGTTTGTAATTCCAAAAAATAATAGAAAAAATTACACTTAGCCCACTCCATGAGCTTTCTTCTATTGCATAGACAAGTCTTCTTATGAAGTACTTAATTTTTAAAAAGTAAAGATAAAAATGTAGTTTGTACCATAGTAACAAGTTCGGGATTCGACAACTTTTCGGCTGGCTGGAAAAAATTGGAATTCGGAAAAAATCGAGAAAAGTCGTGAAAAGATCGATAAATTTCGGTCAAAGTTCGGTCAACTATTCGGAAATAATCAAGAATAAGTCGGAAATATAAGTATATATATATATATGCATGTATGCATATATATGCATGTATGCATGTGTATATATATAGGTAAATGTATGTATGTATGTACATACATATATGGTGCATGTAACTGTTACGGCCACAAGACATACAATCTTAGTGAGTAAAAATGTAGGAAAAGGAGTAAAAAAATAGTTGAGAAATAACATGAACTGTCCAGAGGAGTGGGGGCTTTGAGGTTTAGTGTGTATTAGGAATTTTGTGTACATGGTTTGGTAAAAAAAGAGCAAGCGACTTAAAAGAGAAAAATCGTGAAAAATCGTGCAAAGTCATGAAGAATCGTAAAAAATCGTATAAATCACGAAAAAGCGGGATTAATCATGAAAATTCGTGAAAAATCGGCGATTGGCGTATTAATCATGATGAATATTCGGGAGCCTATAACATCGTGAAAAATCACCGATTTTTCGTAAAATTCGGAGACTTTTGTTACTATGGTTTGTACATACATGGATCAGTTTATAGTTCCAAAAATAGATAAAATTACGATTAGCCCCCTCCCCGGGCTTTCTTATATAGTATAGTATAGATGAATCTTCTTATGTAGTATATAATTTTACAAAGTAAAGACAAAAGTGTAGTTTGCACACTCGAGAACCAGTTTTTAATTCTAAAAAAGAATGGAAAAACTGTATTTAGCGCCCTCTGCGGGCTTTGTCATATGGTATAGATGAGTTTTCTTATATAGTGTATAATTTTAATAATTAATGACATAATTGTTGTTTGCACACAAGGACCAGTTTATAATAACAAAAAATACTGGAAAAAATTGCACTTAACCCCCTCCACGGGCTTTCTTGTATAGTATAAATGCCTCTCAAGCTATTATATTAGAAATTAGGGAATCTCGACTTGTGGTCATGCAAAATGTTTTAGATTTATGATCAATATGAAAACTTATCTCAATTTATATTAATTATGTAGAAGCAACCGATCGTGGTATTGAGGTGTTCTATTTCTAGCCCATCAAATTTCAATTCATATGGGCATCATAAATGTGTTCATAAATATCCATACTTTGTGTTCAAAATATAGCAAAGATGCATGGCTATCTAGAATGTCCTCACAACAAATTTGGGCATCTTCATTTTTTTAGACATCTTCATTTTTTAGAATTTTATGTAGGTGGAAAAATCTGGTTTAGGGTTTAGGGCTAAATGTCTTTTTGGTATTATATTCTTTCTTTACGTTTCTTCCCTATTAAATGCAATTGAGGACTTCCTCTAAAAGATGCAATACTGATTTCTATGACCCTACAACAGGTTTCTCTCCTTGTATAGCTTTTCTTTACATATATAATCATAATTATATGCTAACACTGTCAAATAAATAAACAACATGGCTAACTAATGGTTTGTCTTATCATATTTTGAATTTGAATCATCAAATGTAACTATTAACTAATAATTCAGCATGCTTCATTCAAAGATAGTGTTTCTTTATAATAACATAATTATTACATATACATCTGTCAACTTCTTAAATACAGCAATATAAGTTGATTTATCAGACTTAATGGTATCTAATTTAAACAGATATTCAGTAATTTTCTCATACCTTGGACCCAAGTAGATATCTTATTTTAAAGAGCTTGTTCTGTAATTCTTTTGTGTTAATTACTCTTTTACTGTTTCGATGTTATAAAGCCGCCTTGATAAGATTCTAGCATAGATTGTTGATGAAGTGGCCTTAATGCTAGTGTGACAACTCTATTTATATGACAATAACCAGGCCGCACATGCACATGCGGTTTAAGAACTAAGATGCATGATATTGTGTGGTTGCATAGGCTGCTATTTGGAACAGTGGAAATACCGGAATGGCTACTTAACCCATGCTCATAGAAAGAAAGCTGATACTTTCTGGTATTACTATTAAGTGTTGCAGTGTGTTTGGTGTTTTAACATCTGCTCTTATAACTTACCTACTTTTTCATTCAATCTGCTATCTTCCTTCCTTTTCATTTTTCGTTCTTTCACAGGGATGCTATTGTGACTTGGATTAAAAAGAAGATTGGACCTGGCGTTCTCAATGTTACAACTGTGGAGGAAGCGGAAAAGATCTTGGCTGCAGAATCTAGAGTGGTTTTAGCATTCCTCGATTCATTGGTGGTATGTTGACCGGTTTCCGACTGACCAAATGTCACATTTCATTAGCTTTAACTTCATTTGGAAGCTCCGTATAACTTTTGGATTAGACAACGCCATTTAGATATAACGTCTAGGAAGTAGAGAACACCGCTTGCATTGTATTTGTGCTATAATCTAGACATAATATCATAGTCATGAAGGGTGGTACCCAGGTGTCCTTGGACCTGTGCGCCGATGTGGCTACCCTGGGACAAGATAAAGAACACATTATGGTACAATAAGTTGGTAGCTTGCTTCACCTTGGAGCAAGTGACTGTTACTTTGGAGTTTGGACATTCTGGTTGCCTTATTCCTTTAGTTTGAAAATTTCATTTTTTTTCTTTTATAATTTTGTAGTAAGATTAAGTACGTACATGATTTGTATATGTTCAACCTAAGTTTCTTTATACAATTATGCATTTTAAAGATGTATGGATATTTCATATAGTCCTTGTTGATCCGCTTCACAAGAATAAAATATAATCAACTAATCATTATTGTCCCATAAGATATGGTTTTATTTTTTGGTATATCTTATTATTCCTTTTTTCTGGACATTAACACTGAAATTTTGGTGTTTTATTACATAAATGCATACACCATTTTGTACTTGATAGAACATCATAGAGCTTGGTTCATTAGTTGCTTAATTCATATGAAAACTCACATACACCCTAATAACCAATACTTAAGAAATTTATCAGAAAAGATAATAATTGTTCCATGTAAACTTATAACATGGATACTTTTGGTAACAATTTACACTTTGCATGTTGTGATCTGGTAGGAAGGAGATGTTCTCAAGGTCTTATCATATTTCCCTTCATAAATCTAAATAGACATTATGCATATAATTTCATATCTAGGCTTGTGTCCTATTACAGTGATACAATATCTCAAGCTTTTCATGGACATGAATAGGATATATATATTGTCATATAAATTGCTGAATGGAAAATATATCCCAATTACAACTGAGTTGTTCTGCAAATTGCCCTCTCACAAAATTGAAGTCAACATGATTTCTCTCTCACATTTCTTGAAGAACACCCCATCTTGCCCATGGCGCATGTACTACCAGCCAAGAGAATTTGATGTTGTTTATACATTGTTCTTTTTTCCTTGCACATAGAGGTAGAAAGGATACTTATCATAAGTATACAATATATAACAGCTATATGTGTAAGGTTTGAATATATGGCCATGGTCACTGTGCAATCAAATAATCAAATTTTGGTATAAATTGGTTGATCATTGTTATCATCATGTAAGCCTCAATGCTAACCATATCGAGTTAGCTACATGAATGCTTTCTTTTCATTTCAGCTCGATTATGGATTATATCCAATGTTTTAAAAAGTGCGAAGCGGGGAGCGTGCAAACTGAACCTTGTAGCCGATTAATCGCTAGGCGGGCGATTAGCGGGCACTTTTTAAAAAAGCGGATTTTAATTTCTTATAAACTTTTATGCAAAATTACATACATACGTATATAAATACTATTTTTTTGGAACTTCTATACATATCTAAACATTGTACACTACAATATAAAACATCTAAATAGTTTATAACACAACTATAAAACAATGATTATAGCTATATAATATAGTACACAATATACTAGTCATAGATAAAACACACTACACAAAATAATAAGTGTATATACATGATACAACAACAATTTTGTATGTTTACATAGCTAAACAGTAAACAATAGACTTATCATAGCTACCTTACAAACATATTGCTACATTTGCATATCATCAATTAGTCATGCATTGCAGCAGTAAATTTAATCAAAGCATGCATTCTAAATTAGATTTTAGTTACATATAATTTACTTGGATATATTACAAAAGTACCCTATTATTACAACTCACATACAAAGTATGCGTACTAAATTAGAACTAGGTATATCATAGAACATTTAATGTATGGTAGTTTAATATATGATAGTCAATACCAATCAGACCGTATAATGTACTTAATTTACACGCTTACAGTAGTTTTCTAGAAAAAGCGGGCAAAAACGGAAAAAAGTGGGAATAAATGGGTTAAGCAGGCAAAAAGCGGCTGCTTTTCTTCAATCCACTCCACTGCCGTTTTAGGGGTTTATAAGCAGCCAGGACCTGTTGGTGATTAAGCGGCTATGATTTTTAAAACACTGATTGTATCTCGTCATATTTAAAGATTCTAAATCTCTCCTTATAAGCTATCTTCAAATTCCTATAGGCCTACCTCTTCTCCTCATACATCTGCTCGGTCCATAACATTATGTCGAATTGGTGCATTAGTCAATCAACTTTGCACATGTCTATATGATCCCAAGTGACCCTCACGTAACTTGCCCTTCGATAATCCTCACTACGACTTTATACCTTTTATAGTTTATTCCCAAGCCATCTTTCCTTGTCTTTCCTTATATCCAACTTATCACAGATTTATGTGACATCCATTCTCTTAAACACCTCATTTCTTCATTCTGCACCATTCAATCCTAAACAACGTTGTTGGATGTAGAGTTTTATGAAGTTACTTTTGAATTTGAGTCTTTTAATCACATACTATTCTAGTTGCATTCCTCCATTTCATCAGTCATGTTGTAATCCTGTGAGTCTGTGACATATACATCATCTTAAACCATTCATTTGAATATAACCATCAAATAATAAAACTCCTTACCATAGTTGTCAAGGCGGGCAATCGGTCACCTACACTGCTTAAGCGACCAGTGAACTAGTCGCCGACCAGTCTACTAGTCGGGCGCCCGATCGTAGATATAATATTTTCATGATATTAGTTATGTACAAATAGCTATGTACAACACATTATATAAATCCACTAATATAAGCATGTATCCAAGCATATAATAATCCAGATTTTGTAGATAATGTCATAAACATCTCAAACAATTTTCAATGAAGAGTATTTAATGTATTCAAATTCAACAAGTATAATTAGATAGAGAAGAGTGACATACCACTGTTAAATTCAGACTTGATTACTTGTTGAATTGCTGCAACTAAAATAAAAGTTATATACTAAACTAGTGCACAATGAATGAAATTAATATTGAGATCGAATCATGGTAAAAGACAAACACAAACAATCAGGACATGGGGTGGGGGGAATTAGAATTGCAAAAAAAAGAAAAGAAAACCTTACAATCCTTGGGCCCAAGCCTGACTAAGTTGCCACTCGGGCTTGGCTTGGGCCGACCAGTCGTGCCAGTTGACTGACCTGTCGACCTAGGCCGGCCACCAAGCCAACGCCCATTTGTGGGCGGTTGGCTATTCAGACCCCCCTCTGTCGACCAATCAACTAGTCGGCCGACTCAACAACTATGCTCGTTACTTACATTTTGGTATATCCACTATATCCAACTGGGCGCCATTCATAATTCTAGACTCTTTGAAATTGTAATGCAAGGTCCCAAGGAGTTACTCTGCTAGGGTGGGTCATGAAGTGGCCCTACTTGGGGGCTGTTCCCTTGCTAATAAAAAAGAAAAAAAGAAAGTGAAAGTCATATATTCTATTTTGCTTCTATGAATGTTAAATTTCATTAGATTTCAAACATTTTCCCTAAGTTCAACTTTGTAATTTAATCTTTCTTTGGTTTCATGAATTCACAAAATATCTTAAGAAAAATAACATACACCAAATGGATACCATCATGAACATGCTTTGTCAACTCATCGTTGACAATAATAAATAAATATGTGCTTTAAACTGATGATGTATACCAATAGTAGTAGGAGATATTGGTGTATTTTCTTCGAGAATTCTAGCACTACATTTGAGCAATAATAAATGTCTTTAATTAGCTCCATGTAGTAGACTGTCACATATTTTTTCTTTTAAATCCACCAGAGCACTTCCTCAGTACTCGGTCATAAGTCTTTTCTGAATCAATAAACACCATATAAAGATTTCTTTAATTTGTATATACTTCTTCATAAGCCTCCTTATTAGAAAAAAACACGTCTTAGATCTTCCAAGCATGAAACAAATTAGTTGTTTGATATCTACATATAGATCTTTGTCTTGCAAAAAAAATCCTCTTTCAAATCTTTATACAATTTTGAACATATCTCTTGATCTTGTAGATAGGGACTAGGTACTATTTTTCCACTCATCTTGCATTTTCTTTGTCCTCATAATGTTCTTGAAAAATTTCGTCAACTATATGACTCCTACATCCCTATACTCTTCCATACATCAATAGAGATAATGTTTGGCACACAAGTCTTCTCCATTTTCATCTTTTTTGAAGCATTCTTGACCTTTTTGAGTTTGTAACTCATCTTGTGTAAGTGATTTTTCTTATATCCATATCACACAAGTCTTTTGTGTTATTTGAATCATCTCCATTGAAAAACATATAAAAGTAGTTTGTAATGTCCATAGATTTCACCTTCCCAAAACCCCGAGGCGTCAAGGGAAGTTAGTCTAAAAATGTTGTTTAATCATATCAGAGTGCTATGTGGAAGTAGTATAACATACATGAACAAACACAAGATGCATACACGAAAGACATTTTGAACATTTGACATGTAACATAATATAACATAAATTATTACAAATTATACATGCATATTGACATGTGAATAGTACAACAAAATGAACATGTATACTAACTAGGATCTTATGCTAATAGGGGACACTTGTCCACTTGCTCACATTTTAGCTTTTTTCCCATGTTGGCTATGAACCTAAACTTGATTGAAAATCAAGAGTCAACAATACACACAAGCAGTTGGTACATTGGGCATAAAGTACATATATGCACGATTTTTGTAACTTGGAAAGATATTGAAAAAAGAAAGGAGAACATTGATAATTGATAACTTTAATCAAATACTTTAACCATTTTCTGAATCAGTTGCATTACTAAGGCATCTCAGCACATCATATATACATAAATGGCGGGCCCTCCCCTCCCCTAAGGCTTCGGGGGTGTTGACCTTGAATAGAGGGGGAAAGTTATGCACCTTAACTATAAAGCATCTACATATTAGTGTTTACAATTAGTAGAAAATGAGTACTACATGCTAATACACGACTATATTTGCAAGTAGAAGAAGCTTACATACATATCATGAATTCAACCAAGGAACCATTGTCATATAATGTACCTCAGTTCATGCATTCCTAGTTATCCTTGACCATCTATCTAGATCTCGGGTCACCACATGACTAATAAGAATTAATCACCATTAATATAAGGATCATCGTTGTTCTTAGTAGTTACTATCTAACTCCAAGTTAGGGTTTTAGTCAAATTTAGGTTAAACCACGTCCAAACCCATCTTTGATGTTTTTCTACTAATCCACATCATTGGTAGTGGAATGATGAAGTACAGAAGGCTATTAAACTTAAAAGGGAGATTTATAGGAGCTTGCCCAAATCTCGAGATGATGCAACTTTTCAAAGATACAAACAAGCAAAGAAAGAAGCTAAGAAGATAGTTCAAGAGGCAAGGTCTAAATATAATGAAGGGATGTAGACGAAGTTGGTCATTGCAGCAGGGGAAAAAGATATCTAAAATGGCTCATATAAGAGAAATGAAAGGAAGAGAGTCAGGGACTCGAGTTAAGTAAAATGCATCAAGAATGAAGATGGCAGTGTTGATGAAGGATGATGATATCAAGAACCAATGAAGAAACTACTTTCACAAGCTTTTTCAGTGGATATACTTTTAATAATGTAAGAGCCTCGATGGACGTGAATACATGAGACATCACTTACACACGTCAAATTATCACTATCTAAGGTCAAGAATGCTTTGAATAAGATGAAAATGAGAAATGCATGAGGACCAAACAATATCTCCACTGATGTATGAAAGAGTATGGGGGATGAAGAAGATGTGGTCAATGAATTTCTTCAATTAGATTATGAAGACCAAGAAGTTGTTGGATGAGTGGAGAAATCATACTATAATCCACACCTACAGAACAAAGGAGAAGTTCAAAGCTACACAAACTATGGAGGTATCAAGTTGATGAGTCATACTATGAAGCTTTACAAGAGGAGTATTGAGCAAATGCTAAAATCTATAACACAGTAGACAACTAGTTTGGTTTCATGCCTGGAAGATCAACATCACATGCTATTTTTTGATAATGAGGCTTATGGAGAAGTATAGAGAAAACAAAAGAGATTTTTATATATTAGAATTGGATACGGTTTATGATCATTACTTAGGGAACTCTTGTGGAGGGTTTTGAAGAGAAAAGGGTGTGCCAATCCAATACAACGACTTGATTAAAGATATGTATGAAGGCTATCCTGGAGGACTCCTTGAGGAGAGACACCAACAAGCGTTGTCCTTGCTGAGGATGCGCAACAGCAGAAGGCGGGGCAGCAGGAGGAGCTCCTCGTCCAGCACCAGGTCCACACCCCCGGCCTGCGCCCAGGGGAGGACGACCATCACTGGAGCGACCACGGCCACGACCACGACCACGCCCGCCCCAAGCGGCCAAAGCAGTAGAGTCTCCGGTCTCAGGAGGCGGAGACGGTGTCGATGACGGAAGGCGCTGGAGACGCTTGTAGGCAGTCTGTAAGGTAGGGAGTGGATCACTCGCCAAGATCTGATCTACCACTCCAGTATAGGACTCAGGTAAACCACTGAGAAACTGAATCAGCTGAAGCTCCGCCCGCTGTTTCTGCATAGTAGCTAAATCGGTGGACAGCGGGTGATACGTCTCCAACTCACCCCACAGACCAGTGAAGGTGGAGAAGTAGTCTGAAATGTCAGAACCAGTAAACTGCAGGCGCCCCAATTGCTTTGTGATATCAAAGACTTTCTTCGGATTTTCACTGTGCGAGTAGGTACTGGCGAGCTGATCCCACATCTGCTTCGCCATAGGCAGCTGAAGAAGAGTGACACTAATCTTCTCAACGGAGCTGTTGAGAATCCACGTCATGACGGTCGAGTCATCACGAACCCAATCATCAAAGGCCTTGATATCCTTTGCATCCGCCTCCTCTGCAGGCTGAGGCGGACCCGTCCGAATCAAGTGAGAGTACTTCCCTTGTGATTTGGCAAAGATCACAAAGGAACATACCCACAACTGGTAGTTGCGCCCGTCAAGCTTAACAGTAGTGACTTGACGGCGCGACTCTCTCTACATGTCATCCCCAGAAGACGCCATGGGAATATGCAGGAAGGCAGGCACATGCACAGGTAGGCACAGACAGAAGACGGACTAAGCCGTCAGGCAGGTAGAAGCAGGCAGAAACAAGTCACCGTGGACCTCTCACATACGCACTACGCCAAGGCGTAGCAGAGAACCCGGAGGCCGAAGCCTATACGGGCAGGCAGGCACAAATAAGCACGAACCGACGTTAACCCCTTAGACAAACAATGCGCCGATCTCCCCCCGAAGACTGATCTAGTCCAGATCTACCAGTGGGTCAGTGGTCCCGTAGAAAACGACCACCCAGCAGCGCACCTGCTGTGCGAACAACAACTACGGTTGCTCAAGCACTAGCGGTGCACCACGCCAGGAGGCAAGACGGAACCACGGAGCCCACAGAGAGACCTGCGACCCGCTGGAGACGGCCGGCCGGAGCTGCGGCGGCCCTGGCTAAGCCAGCGGCGGCGGCCTGCTGCTGCCGGCGGCGAGCTGGCTGCGGGCGGCGGCCGGCTGGCTGCTGCCGGGCGGTGGGCGGGGGGGGGGAGGAGAGAGAAGGGAGGGAGGGAAGCAAGGACAGCTAGGTTAGAGCCTGCTCTGATACCATGTGAGAGAGTCAGGGATTGTAGAAAGCTCAGTGTTGCACAACGTGTGCACCCTCATATATATATAACTGAGACAATTACAGAGAGGTCCATATATAAAGGAAAATAACAAAACAAATAACATGCTATGTAAAACAGGAAATATATATAATGTAACACGTGTCTTGTAGATAGAAGTCCTATGTGTCGTCTCTGTACTCTCAGGTCCTTGGATTTAGTACGTGTTGGTTGATTAGTGAATTGATACTAGTAAAATAACCATCATTGACATGGATAGACGTGCTTGATTTCTTTGTTTCATCTCCACACAGACTTTGGCAGCATCCAAGCATCCTGCTGATAGTGCTGCATATTCGAAGTCTAGTGGCAGCCCAAAGGTTCTCGCAATCCTTGCTAGCCGATCTAAAGTCCTTGGATCTCCAAGATTTTCAACCTTCACCCACACTGGCGCCAATGAGAACGACAAGGGGGATAACAGCGACCCTGGCGCTCAAGCCTGGACAACGACCAGAACACCATCCAAAGCCCAGGTGCCTCGTCGAGGATGCGATCTCTCTCCCTCTCCGTCAACAATCTTACAATAAAACCTTTCCTCTCTTCGACAACCACTTCAAATTTCCTACTTGGTCATTGTCTTCTGATCCAGCCAGTAAGCTGTCTGCAGAAGGGCTTCCTCCTAAGGAATTGGATTAACAGGTGATCGCTCCAATCTGAAGGAGCATCCTTATGTCTTGTGAATTTGGTGGTCTTCACTCCATTTCACAACGACGAATCTATAAAAATGCATTACTGCAACATACCCTTGCGTTCGTCCCTGGTGGCTAGCGGCAATCTAGTTCGATAATGGCGAACTAGAACCGGTCCGGGAGAAACGTTGCCATGAGATCAGGGAGGTGAGGAGAGGTTGACAGTGGATGACTCTGGAGTCTCCCTGGATGTCTCCTTCTCGCCTTTGCTCGGATTCGACTGACCTTCAGAGGCAGTGACTTGTATAGCTCCCTGGGGTTGCTCTTCTCTGGTATCTCCTAGACCAGATGGAGTTGTCGAATTTAACGTCGCAAATCCCCTTCCGCTTTCATTGCCACGCCCCCCTATGGTTTCAACCCCTCACTCTCCCTCTCCCTTGGCTTCCTGTCATTATGTACAAAAGTTCCCTTTTAATCTAATGTATGTAGCTAAATTGGTTGAGTCCTTCAACTGCTTGGTGATATTTGGGTCTTTCTTCTTCGTGTTATAGGATACCAGGAGCGGGAAGATGATTGGTGTAGGACCTAGGAAAGGCGATAGCTACTTATTTGAGGGTGATCGCCTAGCTCGCCAGATCTCTTCTACTGCATCTACCGTCCTCAATTTCTCTTCTCACAATGACATTTTCGCTATGGGCATCCCTCCTTGCAGAGTCTTTAGAAGACCGTTCCCAGCCTATTGTTAATTAAGTGTATCGAGTGTCAGTCTTGTCAACTAGGCAAGCATCATCACGTTTCTTTCCCTAGTCAGATTATAGAATGCTCTAAGCATCCTTTGATCTTATTCATAGTGATGTCTGGAGTCCTGTTAAAGAACCGAGTTACAATGGCTTGCATTACTTTCTTTCATTCATTGATGATTCTCCGGAATGACCTGGGTATATTTGAATCTTGAGATGAAGTTTTGTCGATCTTACAAACTTTTCATTAATTAATAAAAGTTCAGTTTGATACTCATATAAAAATTCTTCATATTGATAAGCTTTAGAAGATGTTCAAAAAGCTGTCTCTAGTTTCTGTGATTCTGTTGGCATGACTCACTAGACAACTTGTCCTCGTAAACCTCAACCATGGAACAAAATTTTGTTTTTTTTGCAATCAGACATCGAATGCAACGGATGAGACGTAGTTTCGCGAAAACTTTGACCATAGAGTGAGAAATTTTGCAAAACCGGGTGAAGTTTTGCAGCAAAAAGCCCAATTTGGGCCGTAATTTCATGAAATGGCATGGAAACACAACTTAAATTCTGAGAAATTTGTTCCTAGGGCTTCTAATACTACATCTTGTGTATTTTGGCAATTTTTTTTTGAATCTCTTGCTTGTAGAGGCTATTTCTCTTAATTCTAAGGTATGTTTCCCCTATCCCTAGACCATATATACATTATTTCTTCAATTTCTACATCTTCTATAGAGATCTAGAGAAGTACTTTGAAAATAACAAAGTTCTTTCTTAGATCTATGTCTAAATGTCCCATGTAACCTAGTTATATGCTAACACTAGATTTATACAAGTTGTAGTTCTTAAGTTTGTAACTTGTAATTGTAAGTTTTATATTCTAAGTTGTGATTTAAAGTTTTTAACAGTCGAACTGTCTAGCAGACTTGACATTTTTGTTCATTTGTGCACTCACTCATCACCTGAACCCACCTTAACCTCTAAACGTATAAATTTATTCTATAGTCTAGTGTGTATATGTCTAAACATTGTGTTTGCAAAATTTCATAACTTAATTTCTTCATTTTGCCATTGAAATTACCATCAAAATTTTGTCAAAATTGTTCACCTTCATTTCCTTAAAAATGTGGGAGACCCCCCACATATCCAATATGAAATATTATTGTATATTTGAGTAGATCTTGACATTTAGACCGTCTTGGTAAATTTTCATGATTTAATTTGCTTTTTTGGCCGTCGAAATCGTTAGGGCCATAATATCAAAATTTCGGCCGAAATTTGAAGAATTTTTGTTTCTGGGCCATTAGATACGACATCGAAACCGAATATTTAATTCCATGACCTCAACAAAATGGGATTGCTGAGCACAATAATCTTCATTTACTTGATGTAGCTCGTACACTACTTTTTCAAATGTCTGTGCCAAAGAAGTTTTGGTCTAATGCTCTTCTCACTACTTGTTTTTTAATTGATCCTTAGCCATCTTGTCTTGCATGGCGCTACCCCCTTTTCTGTTTTATGACTAGACGAGTAGCTTTTCCTTTTCCCCTCCGTGTCCGTGGTTGTACAACATTTGTTCACGTGTTTGATCCATGAGAAGACAAGTCGTCTCCTTGTGCACTCCACACTGTCTTTTTGGGATATTCTCCCACACAAGGGGTATAGAGGTTATTGTCATCGTCTTAGTCGTATGTTTGTGTTGAATGATGCTACTTTTCATTAGTCCACTCCGTTCTTTGGTGACTCTTATCCCGCGTGAGGGGGAGCATGACTATGAGAGTGAGCTTACCTTTGAGAATGATAGAGTGAGATAGTGAGAGCTAACACTCCTTGTGATGAGCGTGCTAGATACTACTACTATTATATCACCATCACCACCACCTAGACCTCCACCGCTACCTCCTATTCAACCTTTTCCATTGGTTTACACCAGGCGAGCAGGGCATCACCCTAAAGATGTAGTGACATCAGTCCAACAAATTGACCCATAATCATTAGATACTCCTGAGGTACTGGTTCTTGCGGAGAATTCTTTGATACTTCTATTTTAGACTTACACCTTTCAATTGCAGCTCGTAAAGGTCTTTGGTCTTGTACAATATGACATTCGACTCTAGTGTTTGTTACTTATCCCATCTGTCACCTGCAACACACATTTGCTCTTTAATTGGTTCTATAGTTGTTCCTCGCTCATATACAGAAGCAGTACATCATGATGGTAGGGTACACACCATGGATAGTGAGATGCATCTCTTTGTCAAAACTTCACTTGGGACTTGGTGGATCTTTCTCCTGGGAAGCTTGTTACGGGTTGTCGTTGGGTGTATACTGTTAAACAAAAACCGGATGGATCTGTTTACCGTTTGGAGGCTCGGTTGGTGACCAAAGGATACACTCAAACACATGGAGTGAATTTCTTCGAGACTTTTTCTCCGGTTGCTCGACTAAATTATGTACATATCCTTATTTCTTTTGGTACTCATTATGATTGCTCTCTTCTCTAGCTGGATGTCTAGAACACATTTCTTCATGGTGATCTTCTTGAATAGGTGTACAGGGAGCAACCTCCTGGGTACGTTGCTCAGGGGCAATGTTAGAAAATGTGCAAATTGAAGAATTCCTTGTATGGCCTGAAGTAATCACCACATGTATGGTTTGGTAATTTTGGTGCTGTAGTTATACATGTTGGGTTCAATCAGTCTTCTACTGATCATTCTTTAATTGTGTGCAAATCCTCGCGTGGCACTACTATTCTGGTTGTATATGTTGATGATATTGTCATCATAGATGATGATCCTACTGGCATTTCATAGCTCAAGAAGTGGCTAAAAACAAAATTTCAAACAAAGAATTGGGCAATCTTCGCTATTTCCTTAGAATAGAAGTCCTACGTTCCAAGAAAGGCACAAATCTTTCTCAACATAAATATGTTCTAGATCTTGCAGAGACATGCATGATACATTGTAAACTAATCTCTACACCCATGAACTATCATGCCAATGCCTCTATTTTTGCTGATTGTGATTTTTCAAATCTAGCAAAGTATAGACATATTGTGGGTTAGTTGATCTATATGACAATTACCCATCTTGATATCTCCTATGCAGTAGTAGTTGTTACCTAGTTTATGAGTGCACCCAAGATCACACTGGATGGCGACCACTGGGGTCCTACATATATTAAAGTCTCACCAGGGAAAGGTCTCACTTATTTCACAAGTAAAGATTCCTTGAAGCTTAATGTACTGATGCTGATTGGGTAGGTGATGTTGAAGATAGAAAATCTACCTTAGGATATTGTGTGTTCCTTGGGTCACATTTTGTGACATATAGGAACAAGAAACAAAATTTGCTAGCACGATCCGTCACAGAGACTGAATATCTAGCAATGACACATGCTTGTTGCAAACTACAATGGGTTATGTCCATACCAATGTATCAGAAAGCGGGAGGCGTGCGGACAACACCCTGTAACCGATTAAGCGGTAGGCGGGCGATTAAGCGGGCGATTTTTGAAAAAGCGGGTGTCTAAATTTTATATATTTTTATACAAAATTACATGTATGTGTATATAAAAAATATATTTATAAGAAACTTCTATACATATCTAATCAGCAAATCAGTAAATAACTAAGTATTCATCAATACTTACTATTAATCAGTATCTCTAATCACTAAAATCAGCAAGCAGATCAGTAATTGTAAATAACAAACTATGAATTGTTGAATTAAAGTAATCACTAAAGTAATACTAACCAGTAGTACCAATCATTAATCACTGAAAGCAGCAAGGAAATCAGTAAAACTAGTCATGCATTACTAGTATAATAGAGCAATAGGATATTTACTTAGATGCATTACTGCAGTACCCAATTATTACAGCTTACACACGAAGTATGCATTCTAAATTAGGACTAGCTATATCATAGAACATTTAATGTATACAAGTTTCATGTATTATAGTCAACACTACTTGGACTATGTAATTAATTAATGTTAGATGCTTACATTAGGATTTTTAAACAAAAGCGGAAAAAAAGCGGGAAACAAGCGGGCAAAAAGCGGGTGAGGTGGGCAAAAAGCGGGCGATTATGTTCAAAACGATTAAGCAGACGCTTAGGGGCTAAATTAGGCGGATGAGGGTCATGGGCGCTTAAGCGGTAAGCGGCCCGCCTGGCCATTTTTTAATTCACTGGTCCATACTGTCTGAAATGGGAAGATCTGTTGAAATCAGGCAGCCATTACCTCGTGAGCATCTTGTGTTCCATAGCGAACAAACTACATTGAGGTGGACTACCACTTTGTTTGTGATCTAGTGCTCTCCAAGAAGATTCAAACTGCTCATGTTCGCACTGGACAACAAGTTGTAGATATCTTCACCAAGCCCCTTATACCTTCAGCTTTTAGTCATATGAGTTCCAAGCTGGGCATGCACAATGCATATTATCAAGGCGGGCGCCTAGGCGTCATAGGTGCTCCACATGTCCCTTATACCTTCAGCTTTTAGTCATATGAGTTCCAAGATGGGCATGCACAATGCATATTATCAAGGCGGGCGCCTAGGCGTCATAGGCGCACCACATGTCCCTTATACCTTCAGCTTTTAGTCATATGAGTTCCAAGCTAGGCATGCACAATGCATATTATCAAGGCGGGCGCCTAGGCTCGCCTAGGCGTCATAGGCGCTCCACATGTCCCTCAAACCTAGGCACCTAGGGGTATAGGCCAGCTGGGCAAACTAGGCGGGCTAGGCGGTTAAAGCGGACAGCCTAGGCGCTTCTGCTGCAAACTGGTCAGTCCTTATACTACTGTTTCTTTAGTTTTTTTTATACTTCCTCTCGTGTTTCCTATTCTAGCTTCTTTTCTTTTCTTTTTCTGACAAATACTCCTGCATTTCCTATTCCTGAAACTGCTCCTTAATTTTTTGTAACTTCCTCCTATGTTCCCTCTTACTGCTATCTCCATGCTACTTCTTTCAAAAATTCACACTTGTACAACATTACCTGCTTCCACATCTACTATACTACTAGTACTACTTCTATTTGCATGGTTTCTTCTATTTTTTTGACTTATTCTTGCTTTTACATCCCCAAAGCTACTGCTGTTTGCATCTATGCATTAAAGTTTCTTGATCTCTGCTTCGTCCCTCAGGTCTCCTCCCAACAATTCCTTTAGAGCTGATTCTTTTTGTTTATCTAACTTCTTCCTCCTTCATGTCTCCTCTACTGCTGACTGTTGTTGTGCGTTTCTTTTTCTGACTTCTTCCTACAACTTGCATTTTTATTTCTTCTGTTTTCTTTCTCCTACAGTTCCTACTTATCTTTCAACTGTTATCTATAGAAGTTAGGCATATGACGGCATTTCATAAACAAATAGTTGCAAAATTGCATGTAGTATCATGTGTACAAATAAATAAACACGTAACCGAAAAAAAAACGCCCAGAAAAGCCTAGGCGGGCTAGGCGCCCATAGGGTGAAACCCACCGCCTACTCGCCTTGACACCCTAGGCACAATGTGTACGCTCCAGTTTGAGGGGGAGTGTTAGAAAATAGAAGCTATTCATGTAGTCTTTTCTTTATTTCTTTCCTTACTGGGTCTATTATATAAATGTTATATTCCTATATAATAAAGGCTAGCCACAACATGGAATCACTTTGGCCCAATACTCTTTCACATACTCAAAACATATATTGCACACATATAGACACATATATATTGTATATACACACATACAAACACAACAAACACATTGCACATATGCACACACACATATACACAATATATAATACACAAACTATGTCATGAGTGTCACACACTTTACAGAAATAGGCATAAAAACTTGATGCAAATAAAGTGTATCAATCTCGAGACTTATACGACCATCAGATACCATCAGATACGGCTGGGTATGATTTATGTTTTATACACCAATTATCGTGGCACTGGGCCAAACCAGAACACATGGTATGGATCATAAAATCAGATAGCTCATGGAGCAAGGTGACCAATGTGAGGGTCCATTGGAGGTTAGAAGAGTTGTCAGGAAGCTAAATTATCTGACAGTGACTTGGCCCTGGCATTGCTTTGCCACTAGTGTTGTTAGTAAATTTATGAAAAAGCTTACTTAGGTCATGTCGAGGCTGGAGTGCACATTCCTAGTTATCTGGAAAGAGCTCTTGACAAGATTCTACTATATAAGAATCACAATCACTTGAAGATTCAAACCCAAGGTTCCCTGATGCATGTTATCATGTTCTAGCATTGATAAAAGTTCTATTTTTGGTTACATGTATACGTAGGAGGCAATTTGTAATTTAGTGTCATGGAAGAATTAGAAGGAAGACCATTGTAGTCACAGATCTAGTACAGAGTCAGATAAAACCAGGACACTCACTAGTCACTACATGTGAATTTCTATAGGTCAGATATCTTCTAGATGAGCTGGGCTTCGTACCTAGTGATCTTATCATGTTGAAGTGTAACAATCAAGCTGCTTCCGTATTGCTAATAACTTATCTTTTATAAGCGGACGAAGCATATAGAGGTGGACTCTCACTTCCTTGGAGAAAAGCTTCAATGTGTTTAACTCATCCTTCTACAGTACGGTCTGATGTTCATTACAAGACTTATGCCAACTATATGAACGGTTCCCGCGTTCCTGGGCCAATTCTTATATAACAAGCTGGACACATATGATATATGTGTTTAGTCTGAAGGGGGGTGTCAATATAGCATACAACGTCAGATGTACATCATCCCTTGTTTATTTCTTATTACAGGTCAGTAGGGCATGCCAACTCTTTCCTCTATCTATGTTTCTACAGTTTGCAGTTGGTCTCCTCTGCTTGCAAGCATAGCCACAATAACGTATGCTAGTTTACATTCGGCAGAGCCAAAAAATTCGGAGTTTGGGAATTATGTAAAAAATTTGAGTACTGAAAGAACGAAACTATGGCGAACTATTAAGAACAGTTGACTACTTTGCTAATTTTTTTTTTAAAGATATTAAAAGCTAAATCTTATGAGTCAATTAACTCACTATATAAAGATCAACACAGAATGCATCCCCTTTTCATTTGACTCTCTATTATAAAGATAACTGCAGATTGCTGATTCTCCTTCGACCCTCTTTTGTAAAACATATGCAGGGTGCAGATAGTTTGGAGGTTGCCTCTGCATCAAAGCTTGAAGATGATGTTAGCTTTTATCAAACTGTGAACTCTGATGTGGCTAGGCTGTTCAACATTGATACCACAAAGCGTCCATCCTTGGTTTTGCTAAAGAAAGAGGCCGAGAAGACTACATATCTTGGTCGGTTCCTCAGCATGAGTCTTGCATTGATTACATTTACAGTAAAACCGAAAATATTTCTTTAATGGCAACATGCTGTAGCAGATGGGGACTTCAAAAAAGCTGCAATTGTAGATTTTGTTTCTGCAAACAAACTTCCTCTGCTCAACAAGTTTACTAGGGAAACAGCTCAGTCAATATTTGAGAATCCAATTAAAAAACAGGTAATTTGATCTTCAGTTCCACCATATTATTCTTATAAGATATTTTCTTTTCACTCTGATTTGAATTCTTATCTATTTATTAAAATGTAGTAAAAAGGTATATGAATCTTTTTCAGCTTTGCCATACTATGCTGTAAGAAATCATTTTCTTATCATTTTTATTGGACTTCTCTGTTTTTTCAGGTGTTATTATTTGCTACTGCAAATGATTCTGAAAAAATTATTCCAGACTTTGAAGAGGCTGCCAAATCGTTCAGAGGGAAGGTAACTTTTATGTTCCCTGTGATCCGAACTTTCCCCTAATACGTACAAGTTTGACTACTACATTAACTCTGTCCTGACAGATTGCAAATTTCTGTTGTAATTTTGCAAAGATAAGGGGCTGAGCTGATTAATTTCTTTGGTAATAAAAATTGTTTGAATCATTGCAGCTTATATTTGTGTCAGTGGAAATGGACAATGAGGATGTTGGGGTGCCTGTTTCGGACTACTTTGGTGTCAAAGGACCTGGTCCGAAAGTGAGATTCATCCCTCTCCACAAAGTTTATTTATAGAATTAAGCTTTTTCCACAAACTTTGTTTATCTTTAGAACTCCTTATTTTTCAATAAATTCGAAAATCACATTCTCATGGATGCCCAGGTCTTGGCATACACTGGAAATGAAGATGCAAAGAAACATATTCTTGACAGTGAAGTGACTTTGGACAGTCTTAAGGTAGGATGCAGTTTCATTTTGTTCTGTCCAGATCCAGTCACGGTTTTTTGAAATTCTAGGTACTTTGCCTGTTTTCTTGATTGACCATTGCATGTTCTGAGTATTCCATCTTTGAAATGGAAGACGACCAAAGTGTTGTATATCTATATTTCAAGCAAATAAAGTCTTATGGTTGCAATGTGCTTTGATGCATCCATTCAGATTACCCAAGGTTTATATTGAAGGGTACTTATAGAAGCTTTAGAAACAAATGAGATGCTGAAAGTAATAATCATATCCTATATCTACATTTTAAACATCAAAATATTTGCATATATCATGCAATTAAAAGCAATACACCACAATGTTCTAAAAAGTTGTATGCAGTGTATAGGCAGATATGATACTGAATAGAAAATATGTGAGAACATACAAATTTTTCTCAAATTATTTATGATCATATAAAATTTATATATTCAGTTTGTAAAATATTAAATGAGGATTGAATGGAAATTCATACTAAAGTTAGAATATTAATTAAACATGAATTCAAATTAACTAACAGGAAAATGGTTTTACACAACCATTCACATAAACAAAAACATAGAAAACATGATATACATGTATGAAATGTCCAATAGCATTCTGGGTTTAGGGTTTAGGGATGAATCTATGTCCTAAATGTCTTAAATATCTCACAATAATAACATGATATACATAGGAAATAAGATACGTGATTGAACATTTGGTGGATATATGTATGCGATAAATAGAAAACATGATATACATGTATGAAATGTCCAATAGCATTCTGGGTTTAGGGTTTAGGGATGAATCTATGTCCTAAATGTCTTAAATATCTCACAATAATAACATGATATACATAGGAAATAAGATACGTGATTGAACATTTGGTGGATATATGTATGCGATAAAATAATAGAGAGAAAGGGAAGTAATAAACATGAACAAATTGAAATGTGCAAATATGCAAGTGCATGAAAATATGAAACATAGCATACAACACAACATCGATTTATATAAAAAACATAAAAAGGGTAAAAACTATGTACTGCGAGTATAACGTAGATAGATGAATAAGAAGAGTAGGAAAGAAGAGAAACGTAAGAACCAGTGGCGGAGCCAGGGGCAAGTAGGGCCGTGCCCCCCCAAAATAAATATAAAAATTAGGCATTTATGCATAGACAGATGTATATATATGTCAATTGATATAATATATTAGGTTTGTCCTCTTATCATCACTGTGATTCAAGTAGCCTAGTGGTTCGTAGGTTCAACTTTGCGTCTGCGTCCGTGTTTGTTGATTGCGCAGGTTCAAAACCCAGCGTATCCATTTTTATTAAATCATCTCAGATTCTCAGGTCACACTGTGTAGCGTCTGAAATATAAAAATCTTACACAATTGTTTTATATAATCATTGTGTAGCTTAGTGGTTAGCATGCTAAGTTTTTGCGTCACTCTTTGTTGGTTGCCTAGGTTCGAAATCCAATAACTTCAATTTTAATAAATCCTCCTCAGGTCATGTGTGTTGCGTCGGCAATATAATAAAATTACACAAATGTTACAAGGATTATTCTGCAGTCTATTGGATTAGTTAAGTTTGTCTAGTGCTTTTGCACTTGGGGTTGTAGTTTCAATTTCCACTCTATTTTTATTATGTTTTAGCACATTTTAAAAATATCATTGTCCCCCCCAACCATAAAATTCTGGTAAGAACTAAAGATAAGAACATAAATAAGTAGATGAATGTTGTCAAGAGGAGAAAGAGCAGGAGAATAGCAACAATATGTTGCCAACTGTTAAAAGGGGAAAATAGAATGTAAAGAATAGTTAGGAGATTAATTGTTGAATTGTTTTTACTAAGAAAAAAGATGACGACGAGATAGATTTATAAGGTGAGGAGGGGGAAGAGAAGGAGAACTATAATATATGTTGAGAGGGGAAGAGAAGGAGAACTATAATATATGTTGAGAGGGGAAGAGAAGGAGAACTATAATATATGTTGAGAGTGTTGGATCTAGGATGGGCTATTTGCTCTAGAGAAGGGGGGTGAATAGAGCTAAATGCATTTAAACAAAATTCATTAGACCTTCAAAATATATCATAGAAAATGTTGTTAATATAAGATTTTAGTGCAACTAAAACATACATAGCAAGGGAGATAGAGTTTGAACAATCACCAAATAACACAAGATATGTACAGTGGTTCCATACTCCAAACTAGGAGTAAGTCAGTCCACTATCTAGAGAGGTCAAGCCCTAGAATTTTTCAACCAGTGCACCTTCCTTATATTCCAATATTCCATTATAAGAGATACAATACATGGCCTTCCTTTTCTAGGTCAAGGATACACAACCTTCCCTTTAAGGAGAAGGGAGCCAACAACCTACCGAAGGACTTGACCGAGTCTTCAACCTCACCAAGGACTTACCCACTTTGCAACGAGTCTTTTGCCTTTACCAAGGACTTACCCACTCTTGCACAATTCTTCCCCCTTACAGGAATTACCCACTTTTCTTATATCTTCTGCTTTTGACTTCAACTTCGTCAAGGAGAAACTTTCACTAAGGGACCCCTTCCCTTCTTCTTCACCTCTCTTAGTCAAGAGAGAGAATCTTCATCTTTATGGTAGAAATGAGAGATTGGGAGGTGGAGGAAGTGAGAGCCTCACAAGATATACATGTATGACTAGCTCTTACAAATCTCCTACTCACTCTAATGGATGTAGCAAGTGGTTAAGTTTAGGGAGAGAGAGAAGGTTGTAGGAAGCACTCAACTATAATATAGGGACCTTCATAGTGCTTGGCTAACTATGAGATGAAGCTCAAGGGGTCCTATTTATAGTTGGGGATGCCTCCTAGCCAGTAGAAACACTTAAGGACAAATACTAGCCGTTTAGGGTGTTGTAACAGATATTTTTTCGAGTTTTGCACAATTCCAACGGCTAGAAACATTTTTTCTGCACATTGTGTACTGTGCGATCGGTCGAGTTTACTTATGGGAAACTTGACCGATTGTACTATTTGACAAAGTAGATTTGAAGCATCATTCGAGTTTATCCTAGATGAAACTCGACCGAACTATTTAAATCAGTTTTGGTCAGTGCGTGGATAAGTTCTGTGTACATGAAACTCGACCAAACCTGGACATTCTCAAAATGCATCAAGGAGATCGGTCGAGTTTGTCAAAGGAGAAACTCGACCAAAAACACTCTGTAATGTATTTTAGAAAATGTCATTAAATTGCTTAAATATTCAATTTAAGTGCTCTTGATTTTTTCTAAGCTTAACTACAAGTCATATTATCATTACAAGTGATTTACAACATGATTCTAATGGATTTACGTCATATTCCTCAAAAAGTGCACTTGCATTGATTTTGACTTGCCTTTTCTCCAAGTTAGGATTCGCAAGGGCATTTGAAGTGTGTCTATACCTAATTTGGAATCACTCAAATAAAAACATTGGACACAAATAAGTGGAATGATTAGTCATCATCAAAACAAGAGTTTCGTCAATTTAGACCTTGAGTCAACATTGACCTTGAGTCAACAGAGAGAAAATCATGAATAGGCTGAAGTAGAGGAAATAGGAGGGTAGCAACAATACATTATTGTACCCTCAAAGAGGCCGGGGGGGGGGGAGAACATAAAATGGGAGGATAAAATAGTGAAAGGAAATCTGAATACCACATGAACAAGATGGAATAGCAGGTGGACGTGATCAAAACTATCCATATTTTTCATTGACAACCGTAATTGTAGGAAAGCTTTTTTATCTCTATGCGAAAAAGCTGATACCGCCTTGGTCTTGCTAACCAATTTATGGAGAAGCTTAGAGGACAATGGTTTTCTTTGTCTGATCATATGGTGCTTAAGGTCTTCTGCATCAAAGGACTATTTTTCTGAAACAATGACCTATCTCAGAATTTAGGGATAGTAAGTGCAGATTATGTTGATGTATATGAAAGTCGATGCTCTATTTGGGCTTTATGGCTACACGTTTGGCAACTTAGTGATCCCACCTCTAATGCTGAATCAGAGTATCAGGTCATTAAGTGATATCACTTGTGAGCATACTTGAGTGCTTTCTATCTTGCATGTTTTTGGGGTTCCATTTGAACATGCCTATATTTTGTGAGAAAAAGCCAACAATTTTCTTGGTTCATAATCCAATCTTCCACAAGTTACATTGCATGTTGAAATTATTTATCATTTCTCAAAGATGATGTGTCGGCAGATTGACTGGTGCACATCTTTCCACTGATCAGTATAGCACATCCTGGGAGTCATCGTCTTCTATCATTACAAGTTGGTATGTATAATTTGCATGCTCCAATTTTAGGGGTAATGTGGGAGATTTAATTTTAAATCTCTTGTTTCCTATATAGTTGTCCAAGAGACCTGGAGGTTTTGGATAATTATTAAAGGAAAACAACCAATTTAGTACACTTTCACAAAAACATTTACCAATATAGCACACTTTGCAAAATATTTTCCAAAATAACACATTTTGTATAGAACCCGCCACTCAAAATGCCGTTTTTTGTATTCAAAATTGAAAAGCTCCACAATATTGGCATGTTTATTTTTAAATAAAAAAATTTGAAAAAAAGAGTCAAAAGCGCCACTTTGAGTGGCGCTTTCAACTTGACGCTACAATTAATTGCAAAGTTGAAAGCGCCACTCAAGGTGGCGTTTTGCTTTTTTTATTTTTTTTTATTTTAAAATAGATACGCCAATACTTATGGTGCTTTTCAGTCTTGGATATAAAAAGCTCCACACAAAGTGGCGTTTATAGACCAAAGTGTGCTATTCAAGGAAATATTTTGCAAAGTGTCTTATATTGATAAATATTTTTACAAAAGTGTGCTATATTGATTTTTTTTTTTTCCATTGTCAAATCCAACGGTTAAGAGGTAAGCACCACTTTTGTATTTTTTGGGTTGCAAGTCTCCTCACCTTAGCTATAGATGATGTGCAGGACCACAATGGTGAAAAAGAATGTATTTTCGCTCCTTTCCACTTTTTTGACAAGATGGAAGAGTGTATGCCTAGTGCAACCAGGATAGATCTCCCACTCCTGCTGGAAAATTTAATTTAGCGATCATTTGGGGGGTCTCATATTTGACACATACTTCACCCCTTGATATCTTAGGGTGCATATAAAACGATTATGCAAACTACAGGGCACATAAACACCGTAAAACCATGATGTGTCCAAAACAGTACATTGAAAACTGCATCCAAATGTGAAACTAAAACTGGGAGAGGAACGCCGGGGGGGAGTGGTTCAGGTGGTTCGGGCACGGGCCCCCTCATGAAGGGACCCGGGTTCGATACCCAGCGGCCGCCTCCGAAGTGTTTACCCGTCGCGCAGGCCGGCCAACCTGTGCGCTTTAACTGGTTCCTGGGTTTGCGGGACGCCCAGGGACCCGAGAGTTTACGCCGCCTGGGGGGGTCACTAATGTGGCGCTTCTGCGGGGGTGGTTCTCTCGTTAATCTAAAAAAAAATCTGGGAGGAACAAAATCTGATGGGTGCAGCACTCAAATCTAACTGAAACACGAGATGAACAATAGTTAAATACTTAATGGCCTTTACTTGGAATCCATAATCTGAAATGAAATTAGGTCATGCTCAAATTTTGCTGAATTCATGGCCACATTAAACTGCTATTCACAATTTTCAGCCATTAGTTTTTCATCTCTTCAGCAGTTGGTTGCTTCGAATATCATTACAAAAATTGGTTTTACACTTGGCCAACTTTGGTTTTGATTTTCGTTTTCTATTTGACTTGAAAGTTATTCTTATATTAATTGTGTGGTCCTTTACCAATGTTTCACACCCTACAATGTATAGATTAATTATTTCCCAAGTTTTGCGATATTGTAAAACTGATGCTCTAACAGAGTTGGTATATCCTAAGGAAATTTGATTAATGTATCTTCTCCTGTATTGTTTCACAGGTCTTCTGTGAGGATTTCTTGCAAGATAAGTTGAAGCCTTTCTACAAGTCAGATCCTGTTCCTGAAGTGGTAACTCCTTGTACTATTGATTATAAGTGTCGATTACTAGTTCAAATTCTGATGATGCATAATCATTCAGAATGACGGTGACGTGAAAATTGTTGTTGGAAACAACTTTGATGACATTGTGTTGGATGAATCCAAAGATGTTCTCCTTGAGGCAAGCACTTGACCAAAAAGTACTATTTAAGTAGGTGATATCTGCTAATTTTTTTTTCTAAATAGTAATTACTCCATTGCAGATATATGCACCATGGTGTGGCCACTGCCAAGCACTGGAGCCGACTTATAACAAGCTTGCAAAACATCTACGTAGCATTGATTCCCTTGTTATCGCTAAGATGGATGGGACAACCAATGAACATCCAAGGGCAAAGGTTATATTTTCTTACACGGATCTACTCTTGTATTTATAAGCAGTTGAACTAGAATTTATATTTGTTGTCCATATATGCAACGGGATTGAAAATCTTTCTGATATTTGACATTTTCAATTTGATTTCTTTTTTCAGGCGGATGGATTTCCAACACTTCTCTTTTTCCCTGCCGGGAACAAGAGTTTTGATCCAGTAAGTTTAATTTTGCAGGAACAAGCTATAGCAGTTTCTGTTGCTTCATTTGCAGATTTGTATAAATACGTGCCTTATATTTTTTCCCATGAGCCCTTATGCGTAGCATATTCAGTAACATATCAATTATTGCCATGCTCAAATCCTATATAGGATCCTGATGTGGACGTTCTGCACCCTGAAAAATCTATTTCTGGATTTGACAGATTACAGTTGAGACAGACAGGACGATTGTAGCATTCTACAAGTTCATTAAGAAGCATGCAGCTATCCCCTTCAAGCTCCAGAAGCCAATCTTGGCCATGGCTTCAGAAAGCACTAATGCCAAGACGATGTCATCTGATAGCAAAAAGATTAGTGACGATGTTAAAGATGAATTATAAAGTATTTACCAAGTAGATGCTGATGTCAGCTGTAACATTTTGTAGGCGAAGAGATATAGTGACTGAAAATGAACAAGGTTGGTTTTGCTTCTGAGTTACAAGTAGATTTTAGGTACTTTGGGTAAAATAACATGATAACATGAATAAGGTGTTTGATTTTCCATCGTCTTCCCTATCTACGTTCTGGTGAGGTGGGCGTATACTATGATTATTGTGGGAAGTCCATCATGGAGATTCGTATGGTGAGAGCGGTCCATGTGGTGAAGCTCTCAGTTGTGCTGTCCAGAAGGGATTAGATTGGCATAACTGCTTAGAAATGTATATTGATGTCAATCTCGACCCTCTAGGTCCCCTATTGATGTATGATTGATTGGAATAGTTTCTCCCTGCTATTGTGTTAGGCTTCATCCTTGCATATTTTGTTGCATTGCCTTATTTCTATTAACCTATTAGCGGCTTTAGCATTACGGGCGGAATGAGTCAAAACGGTTCCATTGTCTATTGAAGTTCTTGTAATTTGTAGGTTTACAACTCTCGTCATCCGGAATATTAAATGAAAAGTATATTGAGTATACAGGCGTTTGGGCAAAAGTTATGCGTGAAAAGAAACTAGTTTAGGTTGTACACATAAGTTACAAATAGGTGGTAGGCACTTTTGGTAAATACACCTAACCAACTTTTAAGAATACGATAACAAGAAGTCTTTGTCCAGACTCTCCTTTATTTTTGCTACATTCTTAAAAGCTTCTCTCTTTTATCAAATTTCAAACCACCCTGTCATACTTTCGTTGCCCACCGATAAATAGAAATGAGATCTCTGTTTTTTCTTGTTTCATATATGCTATGGACGTGCTTTCAACAGCTACCACATGTACTATATCATTGGATATGATAATGAGGAATTAGAATATTAGGACTTTATTGTTATTTTGGTTTATTATTTAGTTATATATGATATGTGAAAATCTCAATTATGTGTTGGGTAATGATTTAAGTAGAAGATATTATATTCATATAATAGTTTGTAATAGCCTTATTGTATTCTCATAGTATACATATATCTATGTATCAAGCAAGTATTTATAAGATAATTGTTTGAATAAGTATGACTAATAAAATCTTGAGCTTAGTTTTGGATTTGGCATTATTGAACTTGGTATCCAAAATTTGTTAAAAAAATAGGTTTGGTCGGTTTTGGATCAAGTAGGTTTTATATTTGTGCATCTAATAAATATTAGACTATTACGGTTTTGGATCAAGTAGGTTTTATATTTGTGCATCTAATATATATTAGACTATTACCGGAAGAAATATAGAAAATTATAGAAACCATCTTTTGGTTCAGGTTAGATATTATCTGACCGGGTCTAATTTTCAGTATATTAGTTCGTGGAAATTTGAGATTTGGACCAGTTTAAAGTTGGATCCAACGTGCGTATATTCTAGTCATTAGTATTCACAATTTTTGTTGATTTTATAATAATCTTATAATATTTAAATTTAGCGATAAGTATATATTTGTCAAGTATTTTTTGAAGAAGCACAAAAAATTATAAAACTTGGGTATGGCTTTGGATTACGTTCCTGAATTGCGGCGTGTTTAATACTTCAATATGGGTGTGTTTAATACTTCATTATGCATTCAGATATAAGTTTGTTCGCTCTGGGTTTGTCAGTCTTGTGTGGATTTATATCAAGTACAATTCAATAGAATGTATTAAGTAAAATTAATAGAACAATATTTGAATATGAAACATATGATCCGAGTTTGGTTTGGGCTATATATTACATAACTACTATAGTTATTCCATTAATACTTTTTAAAGAATTTGGATTTGGATTTGGATTTGTTATGAGTTTGGCAGCTTTTTGACGGTATGGTGTTCGCTTCAAAACTGTACTTTTTGACTCCTTCCATCACTCCCAAATACAGATTTTGGATCAAATATCAAAATTAGAACCACCAATTTTTTAAGATGTTGAAACACCAGCGTTCAGATCTCAATTGGAATATATTAATAAATTATAATATGATTATAAGTAATGATTTATAAATAGTGATATTATATATACTGATGATATATTACAGTAATATAATAAATGTAAGTGTTTCTCGGGTCGGCGCGACCTCCTTTCTGGTTGCATATCTCTAAATTGAATTGGAGAGTCCTTGGACCCACATATACGCAGTATATGAGGAGTTATATAACACATATAAGTGGTTGAGCCAATCAAAATGCATTATTTTTTTGTTCTTCACTTTTTTCCAAACCCGCTTCTTTTAAAGCAAGGAGAGCAAAATATTTATCGAATGCAATGACTTAAATCTGTTGGTACTTACCATAATGACGTTCGATCCACCTATGTTTTTTTTTGAAGTTTCGATCCACCTATATATAGTATAAGATGAGTCTTATAATTTTTTAAATACGAAGACAATTCAGAATGTAGCATTTTCTCCTCACATTTCTCCAAATCCCACCACTTGAAAAACAATGAGAGAGAAACGTCTATTCTATACAAAAAATTTGTTAGCTCCTACCATATTAGGACGGTGTACTGTAATAAATGCGTCCGAAATTAGCCTTCTCCCCTAACATATTGTAAAGAAGACACTGACGATTCCACTATGCGCTGGAACATGATCTGCTGACTTGGGAATCTGACTCGCGGAAATTTCCACCACGCTATCTGATTATCGGAACGAGAAATATGGGAAAATGGGTGTGGGAGATCCTCCATCAGAAGTGGAAGAAGCTGTGGAAAGACAATGTCCACCTAAACTAGTTAGACCGGATTCAAGTCTAAAATTTTGAAAAAAATAAGGCATCCGCATAATCTGAATTGGATTTAAGATATCAAATTTCATATCCGAAAATTTCGAATAAGATATCCGCTCCGAAAAATCCGAATCCGACAAATATATACATATATTATTAAGTATATATTATCTATATAAAATATATAAAAATATAGATATTTTATCACATATAAGCATTGTAATATCAATATTTTCTATATATAATATATTTATAATAATACATTTGTGATTTCTGGAACGAATCAGATATTTAACATAATTCAAATATTATTTGTCAGATCTTATTACATGATATCCATCGGATATCGGATCAATTTTTTTTTCTTTTCGGATTCAGATATCGGATATAATAATATCCGCTCTGTATTGGATCCAGGTCTAAAACTAGCTCACTAAGTTTGGTTCACATGCAAAGCTTCGACATGGTCAGGTCACAGCCAACGACTTCTGCCCACGATGCAAGGTAGACACGGAAGATATCTCACTCACACGCGATCTTCAATTGCAATCTAGCCAAAAGGGTCTGGACTTGCTGCAAGCCTGCAACGTAGAGCCGAGCACTGATCGTGTCCACTATAATCCACAATCTTCTAAACCACGACTGTCCCAAGGAAATGAAGAGACTCGAACAACGATGTGGATTGCCTGGACAGCAAGGAACAAACGAGTTTGTCGGTACGCGAGCCTAGCGTGGTTGCCAAATTCAAAGGCTTAGTGTCTGATTACCACAAGAATTTTCAGCCTCACTAGTAGTCTAAGCACACTGCAAGAAGAGCTGATCAAAACTGCCATGGAGGCCACCAGGCAATCGGAATGCTGAAGATGCAGATGCAAGCTGGGAACGGCGCGCAAATACCTGTGGCGACACTAGGGGTCCCCGATGGCAGGGTAATTGCTACACTCCCAAGTCAGAACGGGAAGCTGCAAATCAGTGTTCATGGCCGAGGCCCTTGCAGCCAGAGATGTGCTGATAAATTTTACAAAGCTTTGAAAATAGTACTCGAAATGGATTGCCATCCCCTTGTAGCTGCTATTAAGGGGGGAGACAATGGTCGAGGTTACGAAGATGTACTGGTAAAAGAAATCGTAACTCTTTCCTGTAGTCTTGAGGCTTTCAATGTTAGGCATACCCATCGATCTGCCCATGATCTTAGCCACTTCATGGCTGTCAATGTCAACGCAGGACAGTACTAAAGCTTTCCTTCGTTATCGAAAACCTCCTCTAGTGAAGTAAACACAATAGCTTGTAATCACTTGAGTTAATATAAAAGCTATCTTTGATCTTAAAACAAATGTAAGTATTTATTGAAAGCACGACCCGTCGGATTAGAAAATTATTCTAGGTCAAAAAACTAAAACTTTAAGCATTTTAATTACCAAAATGACATAATCTAGAACTTAATTTTCGAAATGGCATATTTCCAGACTAATAAGCCCCCATTAGAAATGTATTGCTCTTTGCGAGGGCAATACGTCCTTTCGGGTGACACATTGCTCTCTCAAAGCAATACGTCCCCGCCTGAGACATATTGTCCTACTGTGGGGTCAATACGTCCAGAGCCGGTACGTGTTGCTCTGAGAGAGAGAGAGCAATGTGTCTCGGTCTCCGAAACATTGACCCCATCGCAGAGCAATGCGTTCCGGATCAGGACGTATTGCCTCATGGCGGAGCCAATACGTCCAAACCTGAGACTCATTGTCATGTGGTGGGGCAATACATCTTGGTACTAGACGTGTTGTTGTCACATCAGATTAATACATCTCTATACAAGACGTATTCTCCGGAAATGAAGTAATACGTTCCCATGCAAGGCATATTGTTTTTTATCAATGTTTTTTATATTTGTAATTATTATTTTCTTATCATTGATTTGTATAATAATAATATTATATTTCTATATTTACAATTAGTTCACTTGTATTTTTCAGTATATAATACATTCAATTATTATAAATTTGTTAATTGAATAGCTCCAAACACACCTACGAATTATAAAAATATTATTACAACCAACAATTTGTGTTTGTTACTTGATTAGGTAAGAAGAAATTAATAAAAAAATACGAGATATCAATTAAAATTAAGGTTACAACATGAACCACATGAAGAGTAAATAATATATTTGATGTCTAAGTACAAATGATATCATAAACCAAAACACTCATCAATCAAGAACCACATATACAAACCATATGTGGTGGACATATATGATACATTCAAATATAAGCTAGATAAATGCCTTCACAAAAGTATATATACAAAAGAGTACAACAACTAAGCACGTCTACCAAGCCCACGTCGCCCTCACCCACCTCCCTGTACCTCTGACTTTTGAGTAGGGATCTCATCTGGAGACGCCTTAATGGGGGACCACTATGTAGCAATAGGCTGCCGAGTTCTAGGGTCGAAATGGAAAGGTGGAGGTGGGGTGAGGAGTCTCTAAAAACTAGGATGTGGGACCTCAGGTGGAGTACAAAATTGATAATCAAACAAAGTAGGTGAATATGTAACATAAGATGATGGTCGACTCTCGTAGATAACTAGTAGTGGGACTGGAGTGTATGGAACATAAGAAGAACCTGCTCCATAGAAGACTGAGGGTGGAAGAGGTGGGGTGATGCATGAAACAGATGTACTGACTTCTTGCTTGTCCCTATCCCATGAACTGAGTAGTGGGAGTGGGTTCAATATCAGTGGGAATGAGCTCAGAGTGAGTGGTACATGTATGGGTAGGAGTGGGCGTGGGATAATGACCAGTAGTATGAGTAGGAGTAGGGATGGGATCATATGGGCAAGCACACTCAGGAAGACTCTCAAAGTAGCTCTTCTGGATGATGTAGATATCATCTATGATATGTGTAGGGGCACACTGTAAAGCTGCTCGGATCTGCACATGTGATTTTACCTATTTAAACAAAGTATGTAGAAACAATAAAGACCAATTACATATAGTACACACAATAACAATTTGTAATAAAATAATTATACTCACAAATTATTTTTATCGGTAACTACTTAGGTAGTATGTGATCGGAGGCTGAGCTGAAGGGCCACTACATATTGTAGATAATACCATACATAGTGCACATGTGGATTGAAGACTGTCCCTGTTGGTGGATAGATATTTTTTGAAGAAAGACATCGATATATGCATCAGATGAAAGTGAGCACAAAGTTCTTCCCCCTCCTCCACCTCAAGACTACTATTTTCATACTCAATAATAGGGTTTTGAGGAAATTCAGGTGGTTGATTCCATGTGGAAGAAACAGTACTGTTGCTTGTTTGAATTTGATTCAACAAACTCATGTAACTATAACTAGAATGCTGGTGGATATATATTTTTCAAGAAAGACATCAATATAGGCATCAATATAGGCATCAAATGAAAATGAGAACAAAGTTCTAATAGCATCATCATTGTCAACTTGTATGAGAATATGATGTTCTCCAGGGAAAAGATAGGATATATTGATAGAGAAGTGTTTGAGGTTGATGTCAAGTGATATATGACTTGAATTTGATCATGATATTCATAAGTATTATTCATGGGTCTAATAGATCAACTAGAATAAGACCTATTAGAAAGAAATTGACCATCATATCGAAGCTTGACACTTCGTAAATGTGAAGTAAATTGTGACCACCCGATTACAAATCAAGCCATCACCAGTAAAAATGCGAAATTATCACAAATAACAGAATTAATAAAAAACACTAAAAATAAAAACCATTTTGCACATAGATCCCTATCCAGTAAGCTTTTACACAAAGGACCACAGCTTTACATACACAGTTCATGTCATACATTCAGTATGGCATCTCTTCTCGAGGATAACAAGTATCAGTTGCTTTACTCTGATATATATACAACAACATTGTAAAAACCTCGAGATAAGCAAACCAAAATCTCAAGTCGTTCGTGAAAATCATTAAGAACTATCTCCTAAGGACATGAGAGTACAAAGACGACACATAAACATCTATCTACAAAACCCTGACAGATAGCGTATTCGACCTGGAATACTACTACTATTCTTGTTGACACGATCCTTCTTCTGCAACTTGGTTCCTAGTCCCTCGTCCGCGACCACCTAAAAAAATTGTGGATCCCACGAGGTGAGACTATTATCCCAATGAGAGATATAACTCTCTGCCAGCAATATTATTATCACAAAAAATAATATAAAACTGAACTAAAGGTATTCTATTTGTTTAACAAATATATCTTCAAGTACCAAGCAAAGATATTAATAACAGATCTATAAATTATCTTTTGCTTGAAAAGGAATATGAAGAACATGTATACCATCTATCTATCAAGATGTATAAAAGTAATAATGTATCAACCAATGTTTCCGTATTTGGTCCTTAAACAAATATACTACACGACTGATTACATGTTCACATTCATACTTATGCCCAGAGGAGATGAGATATACCGCTCATATTCCAACCGACCACTAAGTCAAAATCAGTACCATACAAGGTCAATGGAAGAGCCGGCTGTCAAGACCTCACCTTTCTCGGTCAATATGAGAACACTTAGGTAACACTTAGGTTTAGCATGACATCTTATGTCTGTTGTGATTAGCTATGCCATGGTATAGAGACATCTTTGCTATAGAGTTACTGCAGTAACATGTACTCTCTTCGGGAGAGGACCACTTAGCTTTCCCAGATTATCAGGATGACCACTGAGCAATCCTGTTTTGATTTTTATCAAGAAGTACACTGAGCAACTTGATGTATTTAGGGAGTCCACTGAGCACCCTTATTTAGTTTGGGAGTCCACTGAGCACCCTTATATTATCATATATTCAAAAAATATGCATTCTGAGTAAAAACTCGTTTCACCATTCAGCAAATGCTGGCACTGAATGGATCTATGGTCTGGGCAACTACATGATAATATTCATCTTGCTTAATTAAGTGCATTACTGTATCTTTTAGCATCAACCAAGTTACAAACAAGATTTACATCAAATGCTACAAAGAAAAGCATAATTGCATTTATCAAATACTTTCATATTCCTTGAGTCACATAGTTCTCTTAGAATCTCAATCTCTTATCATCACACTTGGGTATTCAACCCTTTATTCATCACTGAGTACTGTCACCACTTAGCAGATGATCATTACCTCTAGGTCATCAGACCTGCGTATTTATTCACATAGTCCACATAGGTCATTGCATTGTTTCACATAACAACATAGTTCTTACTTGGCCATGCTCATAGCCTTAAGATACTTGCATGATTATTATATCATATTATCAACAATTTCAAACACACGTCTATAAGATACTAAGGAACACATCCTCTTTTATGAATTAGGGTTATAGTCAACCAATTAGGGTTTCAAGATCTCATTAGTAAGATTATATCTTAACTCATACTCTACTCTTCTTAGGAGTATTATCGAAGGTTAATCTTATAGTCATCTTGCCATTCTTAGTTTCTCTTTCATTCTTACTAAGATGTAGGTTACTTAATTCACATCTTTAAGGTTGATAACTCATCATTATTAAGTTGAGTTAAGCACATTCATCACTTAGACAAGCTAAATGATTAAGGACAGGTCTATCATGTCATTCTAATGTATTTGGAAATACATATATTCAATTAATCACATGGTGAGACCACATCCTCATACCGTGTATAGGGTATATCCCTTATCACCATATCGTGTAGTCATTTTAGTTAGGTATCATTTTACCTTTCTTATCTTAAGTCCACTTCATATCATGTACTAGGGTACACCATATCGGGCATGTCCATATCTCATGTAAACAATATTATATTGTTTCTACTCCTTATTTGGTTATGGAAACTCTCAATTTAAACTCCCATATTAGTCTTTCATCATACCGAGTTGTCTCTTGGATTTCCATATCAGGCTCCATCTTGGATTTCTATATCGGGCCCCATCTTGGATTTCTATATCAGGCTCCATCTTGGGTTACCATATCGTGCACTCACATTGGACTTGCCATATGTTGGATATCATATCGTGATCTCATGTTGGACATCATATCAATTTTCACCATATTGGTTTATCTCATAGGCTCACCATATCGAGTATGTGTATTGGGCAGCATATCGAGCATAGGTATTGGGCGACATATTGGACATAGGTATTGGGAGCCATATCAGACATAGGTATTGGGTGCCATATCGGGTACCCATATTAATTGATACCTCATGACCATATCGTGTGCCCATTACTAATAAGAACCTTGAACTCAAATCATAACAAGGTGATTACCAAGTTGTTCTTTTAACCCTAACACCAAGTAAAGGGGTATATCAAGTTTCAAAGATAAAAAACATATCGGGTTTCTAGGATTTTGCTCATATCGGGCAAATGTATTCCTTTTACCTTGTATCATGTACAAGGTGGTAGATAGGAGTCCTCCATATCGTTCATAGAACCTATGGTGACCTATCTCAATATCAGACAAGTCTCCATGTTGGGTCCCATATCGGTTATCCCAAGTCTTCAACCCATGTCAGGTTGTTCAAGAGTGATCAACTCATATGGGGTATCCAATGATGATGTCATCATCATCAACCTCAAGATTATTAATTGGTCCAAAACTATGGATAATAGTCCTAATTACATATTGGAGCTCATGATTAAATCAATTGATCATAGGAAGTCCTAATATTGAAGGATAATAATCTTGAAGAGCTTCTAAGCTTCAAGCTTCACTCCACACGTTCCAAGGTTGAAGATGAGTCTTCTCCAAGCTCAAAGACTTGAACTCCAAGCTCTTGCACGATATCTCCAATCTCCTTGGGCAATATCACCTCACTTGGTTGCTTCAACCTTGTTTGGCCAATATTCCTTCTCCTTGGCCGATACCACTTAACTCTCTTCACTATGGGTGACACAAGAGAGGGTGTTGCACGATACAAGAGGAAGGACACTTGCTAGATCCGAAAATCTTGCCAACAAATGAGGGTCAAGGTATTTATACTTGAGATTTATAGAAAAGAGTGTAATAGGTGTCATTATCCTAAGGTACTTCATGCCACCTAGCCATGCAAGGTTGACACATGCTCTTTCATGCTTGCCACTTATTATATAGCCATGCAAAAATAAAAGTCCAAGTGTAAAATGGAAGACAAGGATCGACTCTTGAGTTGTCCTCTAGGGCAAGCTTTCTTCCACTATCTTATTATTATATTCAACTCAATCATTTCCAAGGAAAAAGCAAATCGATGCTTCAACATTTCCTTGAAGTGCCTTGCCCGTCATGGGCCAAGCCAAAGCTCCACAAACTAATAGGATGCTCTCCTTATGTCTCTATGGCCGATAGGGACTCCTTACCTAAGTCCACAATCGATATGGATCATGTGTATAACTTCAACTTATGCATTTTCTTATTTTCTTCATTATTAAGAGTACTAACACTTCAACATGCTTCAAACATATTGCCACCTTCTTTCTATCTCCTCTAGATAAAACTAGGTAAGAGTAAAAACAATCTAGAGGTGAAAATTACACATTAACCCTACATTTTATACATATTGCAAATTGTACTACAATCGATGCATCAAGCACTTAGCATTATTTACACAAGTTCTCACTTAGGGTTTAGGCTTTGCATAAGCCATTACTTAGCATCATATTCTCTTTCATGATATATAAAATACTTAAAATATATTCAACATGTAACATTTGCAATATATCCCCTCATCTTGGGTAAGTTACACTTCTCACTTAGATTATCATATAATGCACACATAGCTTTGCATATAAGCTCAATTTGAAAATAATACATCACAAAGGCCTTAATTACTTTTCAAAAGGTAAGAACAAGTTTGTAATCAACTTACTTAAGAAAAACATCTAGGGTTAGGTCATAACCCAGGTCAGGGGTGTTACAATTATCAACCCCTAAAAGAAGGATTTCATTCTCAAAATCTCAAGAGCGTACTTCTTCCTCATCTCTTCCTCTAACTCCCATGTGGCTTCTTCAACTCCATGGTGATGCTAGAGAACTTTCACAAGAACAATATCTTTATTCTTCAACTTTTTGACCCTTTTGTCAAGAATCATCATAGGGCCTTCAACATAGGATATATCTCCACTCAATTCAACCTCTACAAGTTGCAACACCATCTCTGCATCGGGATGACACTTTCTCAGCATAGACACATGAAATACTGAATGTAGTCTATGTAGATCAGGTGGCAACTCCAACCTATAAGCTACTTTCCCGATCCTTGCTATCACTGGGTAAGGTCCCATAAATATAGGGGCTAACTTACCTTTCTTCCCAAATCTAAGAACACCTTTCCAAAGAGAAACCTTCAGATACACTATGTCTGCAATTTGGAACTCTAGAGGTCTATGACATTTATCAGCATAAGACTTTTGTCTATCCTATGCAGTCCTCAACTGCTGCTATATAACTTTAATCTTCTCAATTGTTTGTTGTACTAACTCAAGACCCAAAAGTTGGTATTCTCCAGTTTCAAACCAACATAACAGAGATATACAACATCTTCCATATAATGCTTCATATGGTGCCATATCAGTACTGGCCTGATAACTATTATTATAAGAAAACTCAATCAAGCTTAAGTGTAAGTCCCAACTTCCCACAAACTAAAGGAAACATGCCCTAAGCAAGTCCTCCAAAATCTGTATGGTCCTTTCAGATTGCCCATCTGTTTGAGGATGAAAGGCTGTGCTAAACTTTAACTGTGTACCCCGAGCTTTATGTAATCGTTCCCAAAAATAACTTGTAAACTGGGGACCTCTATCAGATACAATCGTAGCCGGGACTCCATGCAACCACACTATATCATCTATATAGATATGTGCAAGCTTCTCCGCTGTGTAGGTTGTTTTGACAGGAAGAAAATGTGCTGTCTTAGTCAACCTATCAACTATCACCCAGATGGAATCATGACTTTTGGCTGTCCTAGGCAGACCAACCACAAAGTCCATTGTCATGTGATCCCATTTCCACTAAGGTATAGGTAGGGGTTGCAACATCCCTACAGGCTTCTGGTGTTATGCTTTAACCTACTGACACACCGAACACTGCATGACAAACTCAGCTACATCTTTCTTAAGACCGGGCCACCAATACATATCTTTTAAGTTATGGTACATTTGGGTGATCCCTGGATGCATTGCATACATGGATGAGTGAGCTTCCTCCATAACTAACTTCCTTAAGTTATTACTATCAGGAACTACCATCCTACTATGGTAAGAAACTATTCCATCCTCTGACACATGGAAACTGTCCCGTTTCTCACTGACCAACTCTGACTTAATTTTCTGAATCACAGTTTCAGCCTGTTGTGCCTCTTTGATCTGTTCCTTCAGAGTGGGTTTCACATGCATCTCAGCTAATAACCCTGCTAATAGAGATACTTCTATCTGCACATTCATCTATCTAAAAAAGATAAGCATATCCCGCTTACAACATATTAAAGAATTCAGTTGTACATCATCTGAGGGTGAAGATGAGGGTTTTCTACTGAGTGCATCAACCACTACATTGGCTTTACCTGGATGATAATCAATTGTACAATCGCAGTCCTTGATTAACTCCATCCAGTGACGTTGTCTCATATTCAGCTCATGCTGAGAGAAGATGTATTTTAAGTTTTTATGATCTGTGAAGATCTGACACATTTCTCGATAAAGGTAATGCCTCCAGATATTTAACACATGAACTACTGCAACTAGTTCTAGATCATGTGTCAGATAATTCTTCTCATATTTCTTGAGCTGTCGAGAAGCAAAAGAAACTGCATGATCATTTTGCATCAACACACAACCTAGACCATTCTTAGAAGCGTCATAGAAAACAACATACCCCTTTCCCTGCTTTGGTAAAACTAACACAAGCGCACTAGTCAACTTTTCTTTCAACATCTGGAAAGAATGCTGACACTTGTCATTCCACACAAAAGGAACTTCTTTCCTTGTCAATCTGGTTAAGGGTAACACTATAGAGCTAAAATATTTAATAAACCTTCTGTAGTATCCTGCCAAGCCTAGGAAACTGCGAACCTCAGTCGGTGTCTTAGGTTGTTCCCATTCCACAATAGATTCTACTTTCTTAGGATCAACATGGATACCTGAAGCAGATATGACGTGTCCAAGGAAGGATACTTTTGATAACCAGAACTCACACTTGATAAACTTAGCATATAACTTATGCTGTCACAACAAGGTCAAGGCTTGACGAAGATGTTGTTCATGCTGTTGACTATCTCTACTGTATATCAAGATGTCATCTATGAAACCCACTACAAACTGATCAAGGAAAGGCTGAAAGATTCTATTCATCAACTCCATGAATGTAGTTGGTGCATTAGTTAGTCCAAATGACATAACTACAAACTTATAATGACCATACCTCGTTCTAAAGGCCGACTTAGGTATGTTACTCTCCTTGATACGTAACTGATGATATCCGACCCTTAAATCAATCTCAGAAAACACCGTTGCACCACGCAACTGGTCAAACAGTACATCAATCCTTGGTAAGGGATATTTGTTCTTAATAGTCACCTTGTTGAGCTGTCTGTAATCTATGCATAGTCTCATAGACCCATCCTTCTTTTTAATGAAAAGAACTGGAGCACCCCATGGTGAAGTACTCGGTCGTATGAAGCCTTTCTCAAGCAAATCTTGCAACTGTTTCTTAAGTTCTACCATCTCAGCTGGTGCCATCCTATAAGGGGTTTAGGCTATAAGTTGCATATCCAGAACAAGATTAATATCGAAATTAATCTCTCGAGGTGGAGGAATACCTGGTAGTTCCTCAGGAAACACATCCTCGAATCCCTTAACAATCGAAACTTTGGAAAGACTAGGGCTCTTTATCCTGGTATCTACCACATGTGCCAAGAATGCGAAGCATCCTTGTCTCATCAACTTCTCTGCCACCATAGATGACAACAAACAGGTTGGAAGAATCTTTCTCTCCCCTGAAAGACCCATGTCTTGTCACCATATGTGAACATGGCCTGCTTGGACCCACAATCCAAGACAACTTTATATTTCTCTAAGGTGTCCATCCCGAGAATTACATCAAACCCATGCATTTCAAGTGGTATAAGATCCACTTAAATGCTGTATTCTGAGAAGGAAAGAACACATGGAGAGCATACCTCCCGCAACATCGTAGATCCCTCTAACAGGGTTTCTAATAACATATTATCCTTTCTAGGATTAACGACCATATTATAGTCATGAATCACCTCTTGGGTGATAAAAGAATGCGTAGCACCCGGATCAATCAAAACAGATACAAAACATGATGAAGACATATCACAATGAAATAATTCCATCTGACCTATCACAACTCATGGGTTAACCACTGCCTCTGGCTGATTCATAGCATAGAATCTTGCCGTCGCTTGCAGCCGACCTCGTCCTCTATTGGCTGGTGCAGATGATCCTGCTTGAGATGCATGTCCACGTCTCCTAGAGCCACTACCGAACTGCTATCTCTGAGAGCCCTGCTGGCTCTGCCTCGATGGCTGGGTCACTTCCACGTCCCTAACTGGACAATCCTTAATCACATGCCCTGTCTGTCTACACCTGTAGCAGACTCTGTTATCCCACTGTGACCTAGACGGTCCTGTCAGTGACATTGATGCTGAACTCTGAGCTCCTCCTGATGGAAAACTACCGCCTCTACCTCGGCTAGATATCCACTGTGTCTGAGTATTGAATCTCTATGGTTCCACAGGTGTAGAAAATCTCAATTTCTTAAAACTGCCAGACCTCCGATTCTAAAACTGTGCACGTGTCTTCCTACTATTTGCCTCTCGTTTCTCTATCACAAACCTCTCTATCCATCTAACTGACTCCATAAAGGTAGCAAACCTCTCCCTATTCTCCAAGGCAGATACAGGTGTGATCAATTCAACATTCAAACCCTTCTTAAAATGCCGAATTCTCTCCTCATCTGTGGTGACTATGTGCGGACAAAATCATAGAAGCTCCATAAACTTGGCTTCATACTCATTAACCTTCATCGTCCCCTATCTAATCCGCTCAAACTACAAAATCTTCTCATCCAGATAAGTCTTAGGGAAGTATCTATTGATAAACTCTTGTTGGAATTCCTTCCATCCGATCCCAACACCCGGTCATTTTTCTTCTTCTATGGCGCACCAATGGCCAACATTTCCCTTCAGAAGGTATACAACATGCTTAACCTTATCAACTTCTAGGATATCAAGGATCTTTAAGGCTTTCTCTATCTCAGTGAGCCATAAATCTGCATCTACTGGGTCAGCTATGCCAACATATTCAATGGCTCCTACTCGATGCAACCGTTCAAAAGTCTTGCCAGCTCCATGTCTCTCACTAGACCCTGATCTCTTAGGGGCTGGTACTGGTATCCGGTCAGCCATATGCGTCTCTGCATTCATGATCTGCCCAAAAAGAGCTTGAAAAATTGGGTTTTCTAATAGAGTTTGGTCAGGCTGAGGATTCTCAGGCACTGGTTCATTTCTATCCTGATCCCTTGCACCTCCGGGTGCAGCAACACTGCTCTGAGCAATGTGTTCTTCATGCGCTCCAGACATCTTTGGTTCCTATTTCTTCTCCTGTACAAGAAGAATTTTACTATAAGATATACTGGAGGATACTAGAACAGACTCAACAAACTTAATCCTATGTCTCTGTAGACTCAGTGAACCTTAGGCTTTGATACCAAAACTTTGTGACGACCCGATTACAAATCAAGCCATCACCAGTAAAAACATGAAATCATCACAAATAAAAAAATTAATAAAAACCACTAAAAATTAAAACCATTTTGCACATAGATCCCTATCTAGTAAACTTTTACACAAAGGACCAAAGCTTTTTATACACACAATTCATATCATACATTCAGTATGGCGTCTCTTCTCAAGGATAACAAGTATCAATTGCTTTACTCTGATATATATACAACAACATTATAAAAACCTCGGGATAAGAAAACCAAAATCTCAAGTCATTCGTGAAAATAACTAAGAACTATCTCCCAAGGACCTGAAAGTACAAAGACGACACATAGACATCTATCTACAAAACCCTGACAGACAGCGTATTCGACCTGAAATACTCATGCTATTCTTGCTGACACGATCCTTCTTCTGCAGATTGGTTCCTAGTCCCTCATCCACGACTACCTAAAATAAATTATGGATCCCATGGGGTGAGACTATTGTCCCAGCGATAGAGATAACTCTGCCAGCAATATTATTATCATAGAAAATAATATAAAAATGAACTACATGTATTCTATTTGTTTAATAGATATATCTTCAAGTACCAAGCAAGGATATTGATAATGTTGGTATGTATGCCCTGAGATCCAATCATGGGATGATTGGTGGGATACATTAAGATTGATTTGATAAACATCAAAGGCAAGCTTCCAATTCTTTCTGGTTCAGTCATATGAGATAGTGATAGAACAGATTGAATGTCTAGAGAATGACAGTACACAATGACGTATGCCTTCAGGTTCAGAACCTGAACGATGAGATCATACGGATGCTAAGAGTTTGTACATTCTTGTTATGTCCCTAGTCGGATGTCATTGTGGAAGGTAGATAGACAACAATGACACGCAAGACTAGATTGTGGTGTTGGTTGATGACAAAATCTCATTAGTCATGATATAGAGATATCAAACCAAACACATAGGTACTTATTAGAGAACAAGTGTACCGGACAGACCCACCGTGAGTTTGACACATGGAACCATGACATGGTAGTCACAGTCAGTACTCACAGTGATGGTGGTGAGTGTGATTCTTTGACCTGAAATCACTACACTCAACACATGTCGTTGGGCACACTTTGACATCATCAAACGCAGTCCTGAAACATGGGTTGTTATAAAGGTGATGATTGGGTGGCTTTGACACATGGGGCTTTTGAGGGGTGAGTGATAGATATGGGATTTGTCCCTCCTGAGGGAGTTTGATATCCAAGGCCACTTGATGAGTAGGATTGAAATAGGCGTGCGCACGCATGTGTGAATCAGTATGTGATATTGATGTCATACATATCTCTTCCAATCTGCTCTGAGATCAAGAAAGTGAATGAATGTTGACAGGATGACTATTCCATGCCTCGAGTTCCTTCGGGATATCAGTGACAAAGGAATCATACATTCACTGTAGCACCATTCACAGATTGTAGGATTGAAAGTTGTTCTCCAACTTTCTATTTCACTTGGGTAGCACTGATGTGTGACTAGGCACCGCTCTTTTCTTGTGAAGTCATAAGTGTTATGGACTTTCACTGCCAACGTGAAAAAGGACCTGCAGGGTCACACACATAGGATTTAACCTGGAAAAGGAGTTTTGTCCACAAACAATGTTTAGATTGATTAATAAAGGAGTTTAGTAGTTCAATTAAACACTCAATTGATTGAAAGCTCAAAATCATAGTGTTCAAGGTGTTGGACAGATTGATTAGAGTATCAGATTGATTGAAACTATAATTGACTGATTCTACACAATCTACACTCTCAACCGATCGGCTCATGTGATGAACCGATTGGCTCAGCTTGGTGAACCGATCGGCTCAGGTTGTGAGTCGATCGGCTCATGGTCAGGGTGAAATGATTGGTTTAAGTGTTGAAATGATCGATTCAACTGATGCAACTGAGCAAGTTGGGAAAGTAGGATTGGTGAGAAATTTCCTTTTGTTTCACTTGCCCAATTTGATTGGAACAAGGATTGGTATTTGATACCAATTAGAAACAAAAGATGGAAAGTCAATCGGGAACTTACTAGGACCACGAAGTGACCGATTCAGAAGTGAACCGATCGGTTGAGGTGTCAACCGACCGGTTCAGGTCCCCAACCAACCGTTTCAGTTGTGAAACGATCGGTTCAGGTTGCGAGTTGGTTATTTTGTGGAAAATCTCGAACCCTTCTACTCCTGCTTTTAGTCCCGCATTGCCCGGGATGGAGAACCCTGTCCCATGACCCTCCTATATATAGGGGTATTGGGGGCTTCTCAAAGTACAACTCAGTGCAACCAGTTGCTCTGTAAAGTTGTCGTTCTCTCTGGTTTTGGTAACCGAGAGAGAGCCCGAGCAAGTGCTACCCGATAAGGGAGGCACAACAAGGGAAAGACAACTACAGAAAGCAATTGGTGGCTGGAGAGTGTGTTGGTGACTAGTACGCTGACAGGAGGGTGCGACTCCTTCCAATTCTTTGTGGGATAAGGAGATTGTAGTTCCAGGTGGTCCGTGTGGACTACTTCAGAGGCGGGAGGTTTTTGCCGCTCGGAGGACAACTGTCAATCTTGACAGTCCCGGTGAGACCAGTAGTCGACAGTCCCGGTGCGACCAGGAGCTGCACAGACACCATCTAAGACCGGAGGTGAAGACCACGCAAGGTGCGAGGTATTGTCTCTGAGCAAGCCTCGGGACAAGGTATGATTCCACAAACCATCCTTTCCTATTGTATAGACGTTGACGCGTTACCTTGTTCTGGGTTTGGGGGAGAAAATTTTTGTTTCCGCTGCCTTCTCTGCCTCCCCTAAAACCCAATAGTAGTATCAGAGCCACGTCAACTGCTCTATACTTTGGGAATATCGATATGATCAATTTTGGTTATTACTATCAGGAACTACCATCCTACTATGGTAACAAACTATTCCATCCCCTGACTCATGGAAACCGACCCATTTCTCACTGCCCAACTCTGACTTAATTTGTTGAATCACAGTATCATCCTGTTGTGCCTCTTTGATTTGTTCCTTCAGAGTGGGTTTCACATGCATCTCAGCTAATAACCCTGCTAACAAAGATACTTCTATCTACACATTCATCTGTCTCAAAGAGACAAGCATATCCTTCTTACAACATATTAAGGAATTCAGTTGTACATCATCTGAGGGTGAAGATGAGGATTTTCTACTGAGTGCATCAGCCACTACATTGGCTTTACCTGGATGATAATCAATTGTACAATCGTAGTCCTTGATTAACTCCATCTAGCGAAGTTGTCTCATATTTAGCTCATGCTGAGAGAAGATGTATTTTAAGTTTTTATGATCTGTGAAGATTTGGCACGTTCTCCATAAAGGTAATGCCTCCAGATATTTAATGCATGAACTACTGTAGCTAGTTCTAGATCACGTGTCAGATAATTCTCCTCATGTTTCTTGAGCTGTCGAGAAGCAAAAGAAACTACATGATCATTTTGCATCAACACACAACCTAGACCATTCTTAGAAGCGTCACAGAAAACAACATACCCCTTTCCCTGCTCAGGTAAAACTAACACATGTGTACTAGTCAACTTTTCTTTCAACATCTGGAAAGAATGTTGACACTTGTCATTCCAGACAAAAGAAACTTCTTTCCTTGTCAACATGTTTAAGGGTAACGCTATAGAGATGAAATCTTTAATAAACCTTATGTAGTATCCTGTCAAGCCTAGGAAACTACAAATCTCATTCGGCGTCTTAGGTTGTTCCCATTCCAAAACAGATTCTACTTTCTTAGGATCAACACAGATACCTAAAGCAGATATGACGTGTCCAAGGAAGGATAATTATGATAACCATAAGTCACACTTGCTAAACTTAGCATATAACTTATGCTGTCTCAACAAGGTTAAGGCTTGACGAAGATGTTGTTCATGCTGTTGACTGTCTCTACTGTATATCAAGGTGTCATATATGAAAACCACTACAAATTGATCAAGGAAAGGATGAAAGATTCTATTCATCAACTCCATGAATGCATCTGGTGCATTAGTTTCTCCAAACGACATAACTACAAACCCATAATGACCATACCTCATTCTAAAGGTTGACTTAGGTATGTCACTCTCCTTGATACATAACTGATGATATCCTGTCCTTAGATCAATCTTAGAAAACACAGTTGCAACACACAACTGGTCAAATAGATCATCAATCCTTGGTAAGGTATATTTTTTCTTAATAGTCACCTTGTTGAGTTGTCTGTAATCTATGCATAGTCTCATAGACCCATCCTTCTTTTTAATGAAAAGAACTAGAACACCCCATGGTGAAGTACTCGGTCGTATGAAGCCATTCTCAAGCAACTCTTGCAACTATTTCTTAAGATCTGCCATCTCAACTGGTTCCATCCTATAAGGGGTTTGTGCTATAGGTTGCGTATCCGGAACAAGATTAATCTTGGAATCAATCTCTAGAGGTGGAGGAATACCTGGTAGTTTCTCGGGAAACACATCCTCGAATCCCTTAACAACCGAAACTTCGGAAAGACTAAGGCTCTTTATCTTGGTATGTACCACATGTGCCAAGAATGCAAAGCATTCTTGTCTCATCAACTTCTCTGCCACCATAGATGACACTAAATAGGTTGGAAGAATCTTTCTCTCCCCTGAAAGACCCATGTCTTGTCACTATATGTGAACATGGCCTGCTTGGACCCACAATCCAAGACAACTTTAAATTTCTCTAAGGTGTCCATCCTGAGATCTACATCAAACCCATGCATTTCAAGTTGTATAAGATCCACTTGAATGTTGTGTTCTGAGAAGGAAAGAACAAAGGGAGAGCATACCTCCCGCAACACAGCAGATCCCTCTAATGGGGTTTCTAATAACATATTATCCTTTCTAGGATTAACAACCATATTATAGTCATGAATCACCTCTCGGGTGATAAAAGAATGCATAGCACCCAGATCGATCAAAACAGATATGAAACATGATGAATACATATCAAAATGAAATAATTCCATTTGACCTATCACAACTCGTGGGTTAACCACTGCCTCCGGCTGATTCATAGCATAGAATCTTGCCGTCGCTTGCTGCCGACCTCATCCTCTATTGGCCAGTGCAGATGATCCTACCTAAGACGCCTGTCTACGTCCCCTAGAGCCACTACTGAATTGTTGTCTCTGAGAGCCCTGCTGGCTCTGCCTCGATGGCTGGGTCACTTCCACGTCCCTAACTGGACAATCCTTAATCACATGCCCTGTCTGTCTACACTTGTAGCAGACTCTATTATCCCACTGTGACCTAGGCAGTCCTGTCATTGACATTGATGCTAAACTCTAAGCTATTCCGATGGAAAACTATGACCTCTACCTCAGCTAGATGTCCACTGTGTATTGAACCTCTGTGGTTCCACATGTGCAGAAAATCTTGATTTCTTAAAATTGCCAGATCTCCAATTCTGAAACTGTGCATGTGTCTTCCTAATGTTCACCTCTCATTTCTCTATCACGGACCTCTCTATCCGTTTAACTGACTCCATAAAGGTAGCAAACCTCTCCCTATTCTCCAGGGCAGATACATGTGTGGTCAATTCAGCATTCAAACCCTTCTCGAAATGCCAAATTCTCTCCTCATTTGTGGTGGCCATGTGCGGACAAAACCACAGAAGCTCCATAAACTTGGCTTCATACTCATTAATCTTCATCGTCCCCTGTCTAATCTGCTCAAACTGTGAAATATTCTCATCCAGATAAGTCTTAGGGAAGTATCTATTGACAAACTCATGTCGGAATTCCTGCCATCCAATCCCAACACCCGATAATTTTTCTTCTTCTATGGCCCACTAATGGCTAACACTTCCCTTCAGAAGGTATACATCATGCTTAACCTTATCATCTTCTGGAATATCAAGGATCTTAAAGGCTTTCTCTATCTCAGTAAGCCATAAATCTACATCTGCTAGGTCAGTTGTGCCAGCATATTTAATGGCTCCTACTCGACACAACCATTCCAAAGTCTTGCCAGCTCCATGTCTCTCATTAGACCCTAATGTCCTAGGGACTGGTACTGGTATCTGGTCAGCCATATGCATCACTGCATTCATGATCTGCCCGAAAAGAGCTTGAAAAGATGGGTTTTCTAACAGAGTTTGGTCAGGCTGGGGATTCTCAGGCACTGGTTCATTTCTATCCTGATCCCTTACACCACCTCCGGGTGCAACAACACTGATCTCAACAACGTGTTCTTCATGCGCTCCAGACATCTTTGGTTCCTACTTCTTCTCTTGTACAAGGAGAATTTTACTATAAGATATACTGGAGGGTACTAGAACAAACTCAACAAACTTAATCCTATGTGTTTGTAGACTCACCGAACCTGAGGCTTTGATACCAAAACTTTATGACGACCCGATTACAAATCAAGCCATCACCAGTAAAAACGCAGAATTATCACAAATAACAGAAATAATAAAAACCACTAAAAATTTAAACCATTTTGCCATAGATCTCTGTCCAGTAAGCTTTTACACAAAGGACTAAAGATTTACATACACATAGTTCATGTCATACATTCAGTATGGCATCTCTTCTCAAGGATAACAAGTATCAGTTGCTTTACTCTGATATATATATACAATAACATTTTAAAAACCTCGAAATAAGCAAACCAAAATCTCAAGTCATTTGTGAAAATCACTAAGAACTATATCCCAAGGACCTGAGAGTACAAAGATGACACATAGACATCTATCTACAAAACCCTAACAAACAACGTATTCAACCTAAAATACTACTGCTATTCTTGCTGACACGATCCTTCTTCTGCAGCTTGGTTCCTAGTCCCTCATCCATGACCACCTAAAAAAAATTGTGGATCCCACGGGGTGAGACTATTGTCCCAGCGAGAGATATAACTCTCTGCCAGCAATATTATTATCACAAAAAAATATAAAACTGAACTGCATGTATTCTATTTGTTTAACATATATATCTTCAAGTACCAAGCAAGGATATTGATAACAGATCTATAAATCATCTTTTGCTTGAAAAGGAATATGAAGAACATGTATAACATCTATCTATCAATATGTATATAAGCAATAAGGCATCAACTAATGTTTTCGTATTTGGTCCTTAAACAAATATACTACACGATTGATTACATGTTCACATTCATACTTATGCCCATAGGAGATGAGATATATCGCTCATACTCCAACCGACCACTAGTAAGTCAAAATCGATACCATACAAGGTCGATGGCAGAGCTGGCTGTTAAGACCTCACCTTTCTCAGTCAGTACGAGAACACTTAGGTAACACTTAGGTTTAGCATGGCATCTTGTGTCTGTTGTGATTAGCTATGCCATGGTATAGCGACATCTTCACTATAGAGTTAGTGCCGTAGCATGTAATCTCTTCGGGAGAAGACCACTTAGCTTTCCCAAATTATCAGGATGACCACTGAGCGATCCTATTTTGATTTTTATCAGTAAGTACACTGAGCAACCTAATGTATTTAGGGAGTCCACTGAGCACCCTTATTTAGTTTGAGAGTCCACTGAGCACCCTTATATTATCGCATATTTAAAAAAATGTGTTCTGAGTAAAAACTCGTTTCACCATTCAGCAAATGCTGACACTGAATGGATCTATGGTCTGGGCAACTACATGATAATATTCATCTTGCTTAATTAAGTGCATTACTGTATCTTTTAGCATCAATCAAGTTACAAACAAGATTTACATCAAATGCTACAAATAAAAGCATAATTGCATTTATCAAATACTTTCATATTCCTTGAGTCACATAGTTCTCTTACATCTAATGGTGGGAGATAACTCGACAGTTGACAACCAATACGGTTACGAGACACCCTAAACCCTAGGTTTGGCTAGGAGACCCCAACTTCTGCTAATATGGGAGTAATTATCACTCTAGAGCAAGAGTTGGCCATGTTTCGACAACTTTTTGCTACTTCCATGGCGGGGAAGATGAAAGACCCGTCTGTGCCTGAAAAGCCTAAGGAGTTCTTGATCATGGAGTTCATGAAGATGCAACCACCTTCCAATAAGGGTGAAGGTGAAATAGAGAGGATCGATAAAGCTAATGATTGGGTGCTAGCCTTAGAGAGGACCTTTGATGGCATGGCATGCCCTCCCCACCAGAAGGTTAGGTTTGCTTCATATATTTTGGATGGACTCGCTCGAGTTTGGTGGAAGGGGATAGGAAGGACATCTGATATCTGTACCATGACCTAGGAGCAATTCTTGTTGCTTTTTCATGGGAAGTATATCTGCACTGCTACCCTAAAGAAGAAAGAAGCAGAGTTCTACACCTTGAAGCAAGGTTCCTTATACGTTTCTCCTTTTGTATAAGAATTTCTACCATTGGAACGTTATGCAGTTGGTTTGAGTGAGGAACATAGGGCTGGCCTATTCCTACAAGGACTCAACTACAATGTGGGTCATGCTCTTATCCTACAACTACCCTTGACCTTTCAACAGATGGTTGATAAAGCATTGGCTGTGGAGTCTTACCCAGGGTTTCAACCTAGGGAGTTTGATAAGAAGAGGAAACCCTCAGGAGATGAGTAGAGAAGAGACATGTGTGCTAAGTGCAATGGTTACCATACTCCAGGAAAGTTCTCTCAAGATAAGAATCAAGCAAAGTATCAACCTAACTTTCAGGTTGTGTGCCATCATTGCACTGAACCTGGACATATTCACCCTAGGTGCCCTCAGCTTCATAATGGACATGTATCGTCTCAACAACAACAACCTCAAGTGCCTCATTAGAATAATGGTAACAACAATGGAAAAAGACATGTGAAAAGGTGAGACAGAAGAGTTTTTTCTTTGGATGGTCAAGAAGTCTATGATGATGATCAAGTTGAAGGTAACCCTTAGTCCCATAGTTAGACTTTCAAGTTATGTTTCCTTTTGTATGATACCTTGTAGATATATATAAAGCAGTTACCTTTGTACCTATAGTTTTGCTTGGCTTATTAGGATGAAACCTTTCAAGGGGTGGTAGACAGTTGTTGTAGATGTTTAGATTTTGAGGACGAAATCTCTTTAAGGGGTGGTATGCTATAACATGTCGAAACCTAGAACTTAATCTTATTCCAAGATTAAGAAGTTAGAAACCTTAGTCTTTAAGGTTTAGCCAAACAAGGATAAAATTATGCTCTTTAGTGACCTTAAATATGTTAATGCATGAACAAATCACCCTAAAATGTAGAATATAAATTAGTATCACCTAATACCTTCAAATTAATCATAAAATCAATATAGGTCACATGATGTAATAATGTTCTTACAATGTTCATAATTGAGAATAATGAGCTCTAATTCCACAAAATATGAAATAAATAAACTAATGTGAGAAAATGATAGAGTAGATTCATTCTAGATCATTCCTTTGCCTTATGGTGCAAGGAAGAGAAAAAGGAAAAAATATAATGCTTAAATCATGATTAATGAGATATTGGATTATTCATGAGAGAAATAATAGAAATAATGGATAATATGTAAAAAGGAAAAATTATTGGATAACATTAACCTCATACTCATTTTCTTGGGATATGATTTGTCTTGGAGGCTAAGTTTCACCAATTTAGGATAATAATAAACATATCTATTTTATTTAGAAAAGAAAAGGGTGTTTTTCATTAAAAATATTAAATACAATATTTAATGACTCCAAAATTGGATAATATTCTTAGATTTGTAATCTAAATAATAAAGTATGCCTTTGGGTGAAATTTCACTCAATTTGGAGAAAGTTTGATTAAAAGATCAAAGCAGGAGAGAGAAAGTGTATAGAACCATCAACATATTAAATAAGTGAAAAATAACTCAAACATGTGAAATTGATGGCAAATTCGTATTTAACACATTAAATATGACTTTTGGGTGAAGTTTCATAAAATTTGGGTAATCTTATAACTGTTAATGAAGGAGGAAAGAGAAAATGAGTTTTGAATTATTTAATGCATTAAAAGTTCTCAAAGGGAAAAACTAATTCATTATTCAGATTCTACACCTCAAAATCAGTCAGCGTGTCAATTTTTATTAAATTTGGAAATTATTTGAGCCCTCAAATGAAGAGAGAGAAATTCATTTAATAATATATGTATCACTTTATTTGATTTCAAATTGGATAATGTTTCTGATTTTGATCACACGTGTGAACCACAACCATTGGATGGCAGATTAGACATCTGAGGGTTATCTTCTACCTTGGGCCTAAAAGGAAACATGTCGCCGAATTTGGCAGAATTAAAAAAATGGGATTTCTCCCTCATCTCTCAATTTTTTTGTGAGATTTTTCTTCCTACAGTTTCTATTTTTGATTTCGAACAAACTGAGCCCTATTTTGTGGTGTTTCATTGTGAACTGGGAAAATGCTCAATTCATGAGCTCAAAGCTTCTCGACCAGTTTCCCCACCCATTTTCCTATGCTTCCTCACCTATAAATACCCTTACCCCGAGCATCCCCATCTCCTATGCAACTTACTGCATCTCTCAATTTCTCATTTCCTCGCCGTTTGACCGCTCGACAAGCAACTTTAGACATAGGCCTTGTGGAAACTTTCCCTCTCTCCTCTCTTCACCTCCGGCCGAACTAAAGGTACCATCGAGTTCATATTCTTCTCGTCTTTCTTTTGACACCTTGTATGTCAAGTTTCGTCTCGATTTGCGATTTTGCCCAAACCTCACACAAGCAACAACTTGCTGCTTGGTGCCATGGTGCGAGTGTTAGAAAGGAGATGAATCCCTCTGGTGTAATTATGAGATTACCCTTGCTCTCTTCTTTTTTTCTTCTCTACTTTGCGTGAGGGCCTTTTGGTCCTTTGATTCATTTTTTTTCTGCTTTGACCAGGCGCAACTGAGCGGCCATGTAGGCATGCACTGACTTGGTGCGTTCCTATTGAGCCAAGTAGCATGCCTGACCCCACTCTCGCTCTCTCTCTATTTCAAATGAAAATTGATTTTTGGATTTTTCCTATTGGCTGATTTTAAAAAATTGATAACTAATTATTTACTAATAAAAAAATACAAATAGATACTCATTGGATTTGAAAAAATGTAATATTTCTAATGGTATTGGTTTTTTGACCTGAATATGATGTTATAAAGTGGTGATTTTAATGGATTAATTTAAATAAGTAATAACTTGTATAATTCATAAATAAATATTTATAAGTTAGAAAAATATAATAAAATATGCTTTGAACTTAGGAAAATATAACCTAAAGCATAGCATGGTTTTTATAACCTAATTCATAAATAATAATAAGGAAATCTTTAGGGTTTTGAATGATCAATGTAGTTCTAACCCTAATTTCACATATATGATATTAGGTGCTTTGGAAACCTAGATTTAGATCTAGAAGTAATCTTGTTTTGTTAAGACTATGAGAGCTATGTTTGCATCTCTTATTCTTCTTTATTGAGCAATAACCTAAATTCTCTTTCTTTTGGTCCTATGGACAATAGCCTATACACATTGCTCTTATCTTTTGATATCATGGTTCTTGTGAACTATTTTGTTTGTGGTGATCTTGGACATTCTCTTGACTCTTTTCCTCATGCCTTGGTGCATGTTGGACTTATTTGCTGCTATATGCTCACTTTGAGGTGGATGATAATGATGATCACTTATGTGGTGATTAATTTGTAAAATCCAACTTTACCTTTTACTTGCCTCTCTATTAAGCATGTTGTGTGACTTAGTAGTCCTAGAGTAATATAATTTGTATTGGTTTTGGGTTATGTGCCCATATTCTTATTTATTTTTGGGATGGAGGTTATGTGCCCCATACCCGGATTTCAAATTTATGAGGTTTGGCCCAACATTTTTATATTTGTGAGTTTGGTTATGTGCCAATCTCTATCAGGTTTCAAGTTTATGAGGCTTGGCCACCTTTGTTATTTATGTTGTTCTAGTGCTATGTTTATCCCACCTACATGCAGGTTGTTATGGGTTTTGTGCCCTAAAAACATTATGAGTGCTTTTGTGGCACAACTTTTATTATTGATTTTATGAAAAATATTCCTTTTATCATGTGCTAGTGATTATTTCCTTTTATGCCCATTGGGTATTTTTACTTCTTTTCATGGGAAGCCTTTTATACTTGACGTACCTTTTCCCTAATATATATTGCTCAATTTCCTTATAGCATGCTCATACCGGCTTTTTGTTGATATCCTCTTTTCTTTTCCTTTTGTGGGGTATGCTTCCAACTAGGCGGACCTGGACCACAACAAGTGTAGCTGACTTCATGGAAGACTTTGCTTGAAAGTGTTAGGTGATCCTCAACTAGTCCTAAATATGTAGTTAGTTTTTCCTTTATGTCACCCTGCGTGGTGAAAGTTTAGTATGATAAGAAGCTTTGTAATGGTTAGATATGTCTATAATTCTACTACTACTTTGTTTTATGATACAATCATGTTAAATAAATTTGGTTTCATCCCTTTTAAGAAAATGTTTTTGTGGATGTGCCTTTTTATTTTTAGTAGGGAGTGGTTCCCTATGGGATCCCAATCCTTACAGTGACTCTTAAGAGTGGAATATAATAGGATTTTCTGATTCCTCACACCCAATTTAGGTAAGCTATAAAATTTGTTGTCTTTTAGATGAGCGTAGAGACCTCAATTTGATTTGAAAAGAACTTAACTTAATCAATACAAAATAATCAAGTCCCAATTAGTAGGGACTTTGGTTTAATATGTCCTGACAGGTCACACGACTGGTTACTTTTAGTATTCAAGTCAGACCTTGAGATCAGAGTTATCCGTGAGAATGATTCATCTCTTTTACCCGAGTCCACCCCAGATTGAACTCTACGACTTGTGATCTTCTCCCCCTATGATCTTCCTCTTTGCATATCCCCTCTCAAACCAAACTCTTCCCCGTGATCCCTGAATCTTCTCAAATCTCCTGACCCCAAGTTTGTTTGGCTTTCAAGCCCCAAAGTTCCCATACGGTGGGGACTGCTCCATCTATCCCATGTTTCAGCCTCTGACATGAAGACATGCCACCACAGACTCTCCTCTATTTAAGTGAGGCATTTTAACGATCAAGAAGAACCCAAGATCACTTTGTGATCATTCTCTCCCATTGCGAGTCCGTGAGGTGGTGCTCCCAGTGAGCTACCATGCTGATGGTTGACAGAGTTCATCAACCTAGTGTTTCTGACTACCGCAATGGCTCCTTAGGACCCACTGCGTCTCCTTAGAGCCTCAAGGAGATCAAAGATGATTAGATTTTGTCAATTCATTTAAGAACCTAGTTTTCCCCTTTTGTATTTTTTTTTGATAAAAGATCCATGCTTAAAATTAAAATTAGATACTTGTAAAAGGAGACACCTGCAAGCATAAGGTACAAAAGGAGTTTCATCACGGGCATACAAACACTGGTGCCAACCCACATCCGAGTGTTACACAAGATGAAAGTTGAAGGAAAACTGAAAGTAAAGATGTTCGTGGGGACGCACCCCTTAACAATAGGCCTCATCAACATGATGAAGTAAAAAATGAAGGGTCACTAGGAAATTAGAGTTCTTATCGTATGATAGTCCAATAGAATTAGAATCATGGATCATCTACTACAATGTCTTCCAACAAGTAACATCCTCCACCATGATGGTCTCCAAACATGTTGACTTGGTCATCTTCAACTCCTATCACCTGTGTTGATTTGGAAGTCAGCCTTAAAATGCAAATATATGTATAATGAATGTTCAATATCAGTTAGAAATAAGTGGGTAGGTCTGGAGGTGTTGATGATTTTTTTGTTATTTCTCTTTAGCCAGATGTTCCAGAAAATGTTTATAATAAGATCTTCAGGGGGACATCGTGTATGTTGTGGTAGTGGTTTTATACTTGTGATGTAATTTGGTAGGATGAGGTTGTTGGTGATAGTATGTGGTGGGAAGAATTTATATAGGAAGTATTGCATGGTAGGGCAACTGATGAAGAGATGTTGTGTAGTTTCTTCAACGGTATGACAGAGGTAACATCTGGTTGGCCCCAAAAAACCTCTACTGGTAATGTGGTGGTCATTGTGGATTCTGTTGTTGAGAGAAGTCAAAAGAAGATTTTGAATTTATGCAGCCATTTTCCTTCCATATGTGTATCATATGTGATATATGTCCTCTGTAGGTTAAGTGTAGGTAGGCAACTTTGGGGGAATAAACCTGCCCCTAGATCCAAGAAATCTAGCTACTGGTGTTGAATTCTAGTTCATGTATGATGTCTAACAGTATACTTTCTTTTAAGTGATTTTTTAGACACATTTTGAGAGAGTTTTGCCTATTGCTGGAAAGGAGTTGAAGCACTTTTGCTATATTGAGATTTTTCAGTGATGGCGGGATATGGAGGTGATTATTTAGGTTTTGAATGGTGTTATGATGGAAACATGGATCAACCCAGAAATTTATATAATGGAAGGCATGGGGGGGGGAGAGGATGAGATGCTTGATGGTGTCGAAATTTTTATTGATGAACTTCCAAACTGGGGAAGATTTACTATTACTAGTGTGGTTTGTTTTTGTAGAATTTATTAAGGATGAAGCTTATCCAATTTTTTTTAGTTTAGTAGATAGAATGTTGATGATATTTGTGATGAGAAAAATAGTATGCATTTTGGTGTTGATGATACCCCATCCTCCATATATTACTGGTGCTGTGATGGTGTCCCAGTTGACAATGTGGATCTTTCTTTTGGAGTTATCTTTGTTGAAGTGGTTCCAAAGGGAATTTTTCTAATGGTGTCAATGATCTTGTGGGTTTTTCTAGGATGGAGAATGCACCTGAGGTAGTATGTAGTTATAGGTGTGATGAAACTATTGAGAAGGGTAAGGCAACCTGCCAGGTTGAGTAAGTGGTTTGTCCAAGAGATGGGATTCCAAAGTGAGTGAGTGATAGGGTGAGGCGAGATTAGTAGGCCAAGGTAAGAGACTGGGAATTTTTCAATCTTGCACTTGGGGAGATTTTTGTATCTTTTGATGAGGTCCAGTGAGGTGTTTATGCCAATGATGGAAGAGTTTGAAAGGTTGATTTTAAGGCTAGATATGTATGAGAAGAGCCCAATGATTCAGATGGTATTAATGATAGTATTGTCTTCTGGTTTCACTAGAATCATACTATCGCCCACAAATTGGATGATATTCTCATAGCATTCTAAGGGTGAAGAGATGAAGCCATGTGCTATACCAAGCTTGATCATGTTAGTGAGGATGGATGTGACAATGATGAGAAGATATGGGGGAGAGAGGGTCACCCTATTTGAGTCCATTTGTGTTTTGGAAGTGACCGAAAGGGGATCCATTGATGATAGTGGAGAAGAAGTTTGTGGAGATGCAGGCATGAATCTAGCTGTTCTAGATGCTTGGAAACCCATATCCTGACATGGCTCTAAGAAGTCAGTCCCAGTTTGTATAATCAAAACCTTTCTCAAAGTCTAGCTTGATAGCTAAAATAGGAGTTTTGTTTTTGTAGCATAGGTGGAGAGTTTCGTTTACCATTATAAAGGCATTGTGTATGCTACACTTTTTGAGGAAAGCATTTTGATTATGAGGGATGATGTGATTTGTAAGGTTCTTAGCAATGATTTTGTTTGAGGTGTTGATAAGACTGATATGTTTGAATTGTGTGATCTGGTCAGGATGATTTACCTTCTGAATAAGAGCTATGTTCATATGGTTGATGGTTTTAATGAGTCTGTGGAAGTTGATGTTGCAATCGATGACTCTAAGGAGGTCCATGAAATCTCCCTTGACGTGATTCCAATTATCCAGGTAGAATTCTGTATTTAAACCATCAAGTTTAGGTGATTTGATAGGTGACTGGGAATTTGATTACTCTCCCCTCATCTATTTGTTTGAGGTCTGGTAGGTTCCTCAACCCTACTTAGTTTAGTCCAATATTAATCATTCATGCAAATTCATTATTATTTATTGAAAATCTTTTGTTATATGCCTCATTCTCTTGGTCCTCTCATCTTATGATGAATCTATATCCTTATGTTTCATTGTTGTTCTTATCTTTGTTTCTTGTTCATGTTGTTGACACATACCTTGCTTCTTTCTTTTGTTGGGTGCCTTCCCAACCACCCAACTAGGTAAAGTACAAGGTGTCGAACAAAATCAAAGAGGACATAGCTTTTGGCATGGACCTAGCTCTTGGAGTTGTTGCTTGGAGACAAAGTTAGTGTAGTTTGGACTTCCCTCTATCTTATATCCTTTGATGTATCTTACATGTAAACCCTTATAGGGGATAAGATGGAATTTTGTAATCTTTTAAAAAAAATTGAATATAGTCATGATTTTATGCCGTTGCTATGGACATTGGTCTTTTACATACCATTATATAAATATTTTAAAATTTTACTCCCGTTTTAGCATACCTTTTGAGTATGCTTGGGATGGATGTTTTATTCTTCAAATTTTTAGTAAAGGGGTGATTTCACACTTTTACTTCTTTACTGACAAATTGTCCAAGAATCTTTCATCTGGTTTGATTAATAGAGTTAAGAGGAAGTTGGACTCCTAGAAATCTAACATCCTTTCTCTTATGGGGAGATGTGAGCTCATCAACTCAACATTGTCATCTATTCATCTTTACTAGATTTTCTCCTTTCCTATACTTTATTCTACTATTAATGAAATATATAAAATTTGTAGAGACTTTCTTTGTGATAATTTAGAAACCAAGAAAAGTCTACATCTAGTTAAATGGGATAAAGTAACACTATCGAAAAAGGAATTTGATCTTGGTTTAAGGAAAACTAAAGAGATGGCTAATGCTTGTTTAATGATGAATGCCTAGAACATTGCCTCAAAAAAAGATATGCTATGGATGAAATGGACTAGCGAGACGTTTCTTAATAAACATTACTTTTGGAGTATAGAAGAATCTCCTATTTTTCTTGGCTTTTTAACAATATTTTCACAAGGATTAACATTTTACCTTTAATTAATTTAAACATTGGCTTGAGTGTCTTGTTCAGTCTTTGGAAGGATCCCCGGGTGAAAGGTAAGTTTCTTTTGGATGTGGTGGATAAGAATATTATGATTAGATCTGGTTTGCACAATTCTGCTAGTCTCACTAGTATCATTAGTAATGGGAGTCGGAACGTTCTTGAGAGTAGATGTTCGAATATTATTCTTTGTGCCATTCTTTCCAATGGAGTCACTATCTCTATGTGTGATTCTATTACTATCAATGGAAAAACTAATTTGAAATTAAAGGATATGTGGGATGTTATTTGTACCAAAGGAGAGGAAGCTATTATTTATAACTGGCTACGGAAGGTTAATCTCCCTGGAAATTTTCACTCATGTCTGGAAAGTTGTTGTGAACAAACTCCCAACATTTGAATACTCTAGAAGGAGAGGCTTACAGTTAGCTTCTATGTGTTTTCTTTATTGTAAGGGTTATGGAGATTCATTTCATCTATCCTTTTCTTGCCAGTACGTTTAGGAGATCTGGTCCTTGGCTCTAAATGAAGGTTTTTTAGTTTTATTCCTAACGGTTGGGAGGATCTCAGTAACACACATGTAAGGTAGTGAACATGTGTGTCGTTGCTATTTTGTTTCATTACTGGATGGAAAGGAATCACAAAGTGCATGAGTCATTTGTTGATTGTTCTTTAGAAAAGTATTAAAGTTGACATTCAGGTGTTTTCTTTGCCAAATAATTCCTAAAGTTCAGTGAGTATGAGTTTTCCCTTTTGATCCTTTCGGGCTCCTACTGATACTTGATTTTGATCATATGATTCTTCAGTGTAGATATTTGCCAGATATATTTTCTATTTCAATTTTTTCATCTTTATTTCCCGCCTTCCCCTACGTGGGATTTCTTTCTTTCCTATGATACCATTTCTTTTTTCCTCTTTACATTCCTTGCATTGTGACCTCAAAAAATTCAAAAAAAAAACAACATGGTTTTTGACAACCAAAAAAAATATGGAAAAACTTTAGCATAAAAGAGAGCATTCTATATAATAGGATAATCTAAGGTAGATGGTACCCACTGGGTTGAGCTTGAAGGTCTTCTAATCATTGGATCACTATTTTTAAATATTTATTTGCTCCAATATTTGGGAACATCTCATCCCCATCCGTATAAAGGGAAAAATAATCACATCAGTAAATGGTACTGGCACTTCATAGAACAAGTAAACTAATTATATTTGACATTATCAAAATTGACTTGAACATTAACTTAAGCATTCTTGCAATATATTCTTGACATAAATAAGAAATAAATAAGTAAAACATGCATCTATTTATGATTGCCCACTTAAGAGGACATAATGCTAACAAAGCCCATAATTGCTAGGAAAGCCCATACTGACCACGCAAGGTCCATGATTTCTAGAGCATACAAAACTTAATCAAATACTTATAACATGATTCTTAATATGAGCATTACCATAATCTTTGAATGTGACTATTTAACATGATGGGACTTCTCCCTCTTGAACGTGAAATTCATTGAGTGTTGATCATAATATCTAATCTTAGTGATCATGGTAACCATAAGACATAAGTTATAGAAATATTTAAGAAATTGATATAATGAATGCGATAAAAACATTTAACTTGAAATCATAATTTTTATTTTATACATAACATTCAATCAAACATGAATTATTGTGCATAGCGGCATCATTCATATACCATGAAGATAGACACCTAAGTCAACTATCTTAACTTGATTAGTCTCTAATCATCTATTATGTTGATTGACCATGTGATATGTACCTTGAAAAACATAGCTTCAAACCCTAATCACCTTCTTGGGTTGATGAGTCTAATTACCATGTTCAATTAGTAATCATTCATTAATAATTATATTCACCTTAGTTTTCAAAGTTTTGGGGTTTTATAAGGTTGATGGCAAAAATGAGATCAAAATAGGAATTAAAACCAAAGTACAAAATTGTGACCTAGTCCAATGGCTTGATCTCAAAAAATAGATCAAAAAGCATGTAAGGGTAGATCAAAAACAATATTAACATCATTACTATTCATGAAACAAAATCTACTCTTACACCTTTTACCCTTAAAACCATAGGAGGGAAACACATAAACTCATGGCATCAAATTCTACTGGTTGGCTTCAAAGGTGATCTGATCATAGGTTTAAACAATAGTCTCTTAAACATTACACATTCAGAGATTCTAAAATTCTCCATCACCCTCCACATCACAAGAAACACTAATAACTTTAGTTGTATCTTCACTGGAATCTATGGTGAACCTAGCTCAAATAAATTCAAATACATGGCTGAAATCATGCACATTATAGAGAAATTCCATGACAAGCCATGGTTCATCGGTGGATATCTCAATCTTACTACACAACCATCGGACAGACTTAACCCCACCTCACAAGTAGGACACATGTACCTCGCTGACTGTGCTTTCAAACAACTCATCACACAACACCACTTGATTGATATTCGACCTGCAAATGTAGGCTATAGTTGGCATTGAAATCAAACCTGGGCCAGACTAGATCACTTCATTTATACTACTCTATGGGAAGATAATTAACCACATTTTTTTGTATTCCACAATGACCAATATCTGATCATTTCCCTATCATTATTGACACTAAACTTGAAAGATGGGGGCACAAACCTTTGTGGTTTGAAAATTATCAGCTCACTAATCCTAACTGTCTGGAACTTTGCATTAGCACCTAGATTGCTTCTGATAACCATACCATGGACCTAGGATACCACATCCACAACAACACAAAAACATCAGGAGAAACCTGAAAAGTTCGCAGAAGAAAAAAAATTGAAACCTCACGCATAAATTAGCCGATCTTGAATAGCAACACCTCTGTGTTAATAGTGATCCTACTACAGATCCAGCCCTCACCCTCACCATCAAAGCTGAACTAGAACACATTAAACATTGCCCGGACACCATATGGAAACAACGTGACAAAATCAAATGGGCCTTAGAGGGAAATAAGAATACTAAATTCGTCCATAAAACATGTAATAGGAATGCACGTAAAAACATCATCTCCATTTTGTGCATAAATGGAAACATTACATGTAACAAGCATATGATCACCAACCACATAGTCCAACACTTTGAATGCATTTCAATATTGGATGCAAGCACTACTACAGAAACAGCCTTTGGCATCGGTTGTTTAACCCCCTTTGGCTTCGGTTTCTGAGCGACTCCTATGTGGGCGCCGCTAAAGGTCGAACACTTCGGCGTCGGTTTTTTAACCGACGCCTATTTAACATATAGGCGTCGGTCTTTTAGTAGATAATCGACGCCAAAAGGGTTCGCGCCTATATGGACTATAGCGTCGGTTATCTACGTCGGTTATCTAAAAGACTATAGCGTCTTTTAGTAGATAATCTAGGACACATTCTGCGTCGGTTATCTACAAAAAGACTGACGCCTATATGGACTATAGCGTCGGTGTTTACTTGGTAACCGACGCAGAAAGAGTCCTAGATGACGCTGTTTTCTGTGGCGCGAACCCTTTTGGCGTCGGTTTTCTATAAAAAACCGACGCCATACTTCAAGACGACACGGCCGTGCTTCCCTGCATGGCCGTGTTTAGTACTATAGGCGTCGGTTTTATATGAATAACCGACGCCTTTTCCACCACGGCCGTGCTTTCCTGCACGGTCGGGTTGTTTGTACTATTAGGCGTCGGTTTTTATCCAATAACCGACGCTGTAGGTCTTTGCTGACGGTTTTCTGTAAATAACCGACGCCTATATCTATTTTTTTTTTCATATCAGTTTGTAGGCATGCTGTGGCTGGTCAGCAGGATGAGAACCTACAGTTCAGTTTTCTGAACTGCAGGTTTACGACATCCATTGATATCAGCCTATAAACAGGCCACAAACCTGCAAAAGTCCCAAGGAAAATTTCACACAAGTAGATACATTCAGACATCAATTCAATTCTCACATTCACACATATAGAAACATTCAAATACATGTATTAACATTCAGAAATATTCATTTACAAAGTATCATTCATTATCTCTATCAACATCCCAATTATATCTTACAGTTGCCACTGCTTGTATGGCTTTTTCCCATTCTTCTCTTATTTCATTTAATGCTTCCATCGTATATGGAACATGTATATTTTTTAAGCGTTTACCTATAGTGTTGTCAGTCTTAAACACCTGCAAAGAGAATGATGTATATATATATAAGAAATAATATAAAAATAAGATTGATATATTTCATACTAACTAATGAGACTATATATAATACCTCATGCATGGTATCGATGTCAATGCGGCATGTTTGATAATCATCTGCATAAATCGCATCACATAGTATGTGCATGCCCAACCATTGTCTTGTGTAGGGCACTATAAATTGAAACATACAAAATAATACAACTAAGCACAATTCACATCAATAATATATATATTGGAGTCGGGAACTTACTTGTACGTTCTCCCAATTTATTGGCTGGTTCTTTTTCCTTGGGACCGTTCCTCCAGCCTTTTTGAATGCATCTAAACCCCTACATGTTAATATAACACAGTAAATTACATAAGTAAATAGTAATGTAATAACAGATGTTAACATATACAAAAATGAAATATTTCTCACCAGAATAATGACATTCTCATTACGTGTCCAATTTTAGTGTTTAATGTACTTCCCGTGGGATCTAGATAATAAACAGTGAACGTCCCGGGGACAATAACTAGTAACTCCCAATGTTTACCGCTAGAGGTAAAAAGTTAACAATTAATAACTCAAAATGCACAATAAAAATGGAATTTTCTTAAGTCCAAATTATAAATAAAGTAAACTTACTTGACATTGAATGGAGCTATTATTATCGTCTTCTTTTGCTGACCAAAAATTGTAAAAGCATCTATACAGTATTGTTGAACATTATCAGGGTCTTTAGCTACCATACTAATCAATGATGGAATCAAAAATCCCACATGATCAAATGCAAATTGTTTACAATGATCTTCGACTAAGTAGCTGCAAAACATGTATTACGTATGCATTAATATATAAGAAACCAGATCACCGGATCTTACACAAGGTATATGGATGTATAAACAAGATCTCACCTTATCCATGTCTCTATCATTGATGTATTCAGCCAATCATACATAAACAACTCAATAATATCTTGTATAAATAAAGAGCTATCGTATGATTGACCTGCATAATCTGCATCTAAAGAAACAATTATCGGGTAATGTATATTATGTGCCCGTAGCCAACATGCCATTCCCCTACAAGCAGGACCTAACGGGTATGTTAGGTCAGTTGGAACCCAAGTTGGTAATGCGGGAAGTGGAGGTGGAGGCCTAGGTGCTCCTGGTGTCTTCTTTTTAACATGTATATATAATTTCAGATCAGTTGACATCATATATACACATTAACAGTCTAAATCAATGTAAATTTATCTTACAATTTCATTAGTGTAGACGACATATGCTTTGGGCCACAATATGACCCCGCCTTCTGCCTCAACAAGTGTATCAATATCCGGGTGGGGATATGGCAATGTAGCTTCCCTCCAATCGGGTAACACACGTAATGGGCCCACACGAACGTAGCCCTGTGGAATTGGAGTCCCGTGAAACCTTTCCCCAGGAAGGGACGGGTAAGCCTGCGTCTCTGCAACAACATAGTCTTGTATTCTTAAGCGACATGGCTTCAATACCTACAAATTTACGTAAAGAATGTTATACATATATACATATCATCTTGAAAACATATCATCTTGAAAAGACTAGCTACAATGTCATAAACAATACTTACAACAGACGTGTTAGGCGATGGGTCTCCAGGATTACTCGCAGTCTGTGAATCAGGAGAAGAGTGGGTCGCCATAGGCTGATTGGAAGCCTGAGATGCCTGCCACCGCATCAATTCTTCCTTGACCTTCTCAGCAACTACATCATTGACCTTCTTAGCAACTATATCCTCGACTCTCTTATTCTCCTATACATGGATAAAAGAAACATTAGCTTCTTATTATTGAATTTCCTTTTGCAGTAACATTCTAAAAAAAGAATAGGTTACCTCTTCTTGAGAAAGTCCCGCTCTGGGTTTGCGCTGGGATGGCCCAAAGAATGCTTTGATGCCCACACCAGCGCCTGCACCCCTAACACATCCAGGATGCTCTGGGTTACCCAGAGCAACTGTCAATTCATCCCTTGTACCCTGAGGGATGAACGTGCCTTGTTTCCACTACTCGTGCAGCTCCCGCTAATCACCATCAACAAAATTTGGTAAGTTAACACCACAAATAATCAATATTCAAACGATTGCTCTAAGAGTTGTATTTTACCATTTTCGCAGCCGCCTCAGCAATTACGGGCTTCTTTATTTCACCCTTCTTGTTTTGCCTCCCAGCTATCCAGATATCATGGCGAGGCATGGGTGTGGCAGACTCCTGAGTAGGAGCAGACTCCTGAGTAGCCGCAGACTCCGCATGTAGTCTTTGGCGAACGCTTGCATAGCCTTTTGGACCCATAGTGTGGTCATGCACATTCAGTGCACGCCTTGCTTATTGTGCGTCACTGAGGGCCTAGTTAGTATGCACATTAATGATTTGGTTAGTATCACTAAATGTTAATCTTGAATAGGTGAATACAATGTATATTAATTAAATTGGGAGTGACACCTAATACCTTGAATTCTTCAGATTTTCTTGAAGCAACAAAATTGTCCCAATCTTCTTTGTCCAAGAAGTTCCATTGTTCAAGGGCTGACTTCTTTTTCTTATCACCCTCTTTTATGTATTCTCTGTTCAGATTTGTCCTATAATTCCTAAGCATCTTTCCAGCGCGTTGCATCACACTTTTACGATGCAACTTCTCATCCAATGCAAACAGATTCTGTAAAATAGAAATGTTATTAACTAGTATCCAAAATAGAATTGCAAATAATAGAATTTGTAATCTACAAAATAGAATTACAAATAATAATAACTCACACATAAATCCTTCCATATCAAGTCTTTTCTCCCCTGAGGAACTTTATGCCAATTATCATACTTAACACCACAATGGCTCCGAGTGGTACACCCAAGATAGTTTACAAAATTATTGCGGTTCACTCCAATTGTATTTCCTCCATTATCAAACTCCACAACCAATTTGGATCCACTGCCACTAAGCGCTATTAACTTCTTCAACAGAGTGATGCCCCTTTTCTTGTTAAGTGTTTGGTGCTGCGCATCAAGTTGCTCCAGTGCTTCAGTGGGTACATGTGCATCATCAACCTAAAATTTGACAAAAATAAACACACTGAATTAGCCCAATATAGAAATATAAGATATATGACATAACTAGAAGATAATGAATTTTATAGAAATACAGGATATGTTTTTAGAACTTACATTAGTATCCTCGCCATGCTCGTCATGGACAACATGCTCATCATGGACTTCATGCTCATCATGGACATCATGCTCATCATGGTCAGCCATCTGAAAATGTCATTAAAAAGGCAAACATTTAGCATTTGTATTAACTAGAAAAAGGCAAACATTTAGCATTTGTATTAACTAGAAAAAGGCAAACATTTCGCATTTGTATAAACATACATGTCTCTAAAATTGTGATCTTTTATCAATTAACAATCCTTCATTGTGATCTCCGTGCACATATAAGTCATCATTAGCTTCAATATTTTGTGGAGTTGGCAACCCAACTGAGAATGGACTGGAGTCATCATACTTATCATAGTACTCTTCTTCATCTATAGGATCTTCAATGAACTGTCTTTTACCATGAAGAACAACTGACCATTTATCATTTGCAGGATCATCGATATAGAATATTTGTTTCGCCTGTGATGCCAATATGAATGGTTCACCCTTCTCGCCAATCTTTTCAAAGTTCACCAAAGTGAAACCCAATTCATCCACTATAACTCCTTTGGTGTTATCAACCCAATTACATTTAAAGAGCGGAATTTTGAAATCTATGTAGTCAAACTCCCAAATGTCTTCAATGACACCGTAATATGACATTTTAGCTTCACGTGGACTCTTATCCTTTGCACTTGCAAAGTACATAGTCGACGCTTGAAGAGTGACCCCACTATTTTGGACGACACTCTTATCATCTTGGCGCTTTGTGTAATATGTGAATTCATTAATGTCAAACTCTTCATAAGACATAACATTCAGTTTTGGTTTAAAGGCGAGGCATTTGATAGTTTCTGTAATATCATTTGGTGTTTGAGATAGTTGATGTAAGACTTTATCTTCAAACCACTTAGTAAAAGTCTTATTATGCTCTCTAGCAAGCCACATTGAACTTGCTCGAGGATGTTGTCTCTTTATGAAATTGGTATGTTCCTCGATATAAACACTCACTTCGTCCATATTGTGTAAAATATACAAGTGAGCTTGTTCCAACTGCTCACGGCTGATTACTTTCACCCGTGATCCCAAAATTCCTTTGCCCTACTCAATATTCTTGTCATTATCAGGAGTGCCATTACCACTGAGAAAGTCATTGCAAAAATCCATAACCTCTCTCGCCACATAACCTTCAATAATACTCCCTTCAGGCCGATAACGGTTTCGAACATCACCTTTAAAAATGCTCATGTATCGTTCAAAGGGATACATCCAATGCAAGAAAACTGGTCCCAACATTTTCACTTCCCTAGTCAAGTGGACAACAAGATGTACCATGATATCAAAGAATGAAGGAGGGAAATACATCTCAAGCTGACATAGGGTAACAACCACTTCTCTTTACAAATTATCGAGAGTATCAGGGTCAATAACTTTGCTGCATAGACTGTTGAAAAAGAAACAAAGTCTGGTAATTGCAAACCTTACATGCTTCGGCAATATAGATCGAATTGCCACGGGCAATATTTGTTGCATTAGAGTGTGACAATCATGAGATTTAAGACCTATCAACTTCAGATCTTTCATTGATACCAATCTACGGATGTTGGATGAGTAACCATGTGGCACCTTAACATTTACCAAGTATTCACAAAAAGTTTTCTTCTCCTTTCTAGACAACGTGTAACAAGTGGGAGGTAAGTATGTTCTTTTATTACCCATTTCACGTAATTCTGTTAATTCTGACCTTATTCCCATTTCACGTAGGTCCAGTCTAGATTTTATCCCATCTTTAGTCTTACCTGGTATATTTAACAGAGTACCAATGATGCTATCACAGACATTTTTCTCAACGTGCATTACATCGATACAATGCCTGCCTGTCAAAGAACTCCAATAAGGAAGATCCCAAAATATTGACTTCTTCTTGAATGAAGAATTGTCACTCCGTGTGGCCATACTACATTGTGATTTCTTACCAAATTCATTGACAATGTCTTTTACTCTTGCATAAACAACATCCCCTGGTATAGGTTTAGGTGCACTCCGTTCATCATTCCATCTATTGAATGCTTTGCGTTTCCTACGATACAGATGAAATTTTGAAAGAAACCTTCGATGACCAAGATATACAGTCTTGCCGCCATGTTTTAGTCTTATTGAATCAGTGTTTTCTTCACATATAGGACACGCTTTAGCTCCTTTGACACTATATCCAGACAAATTCCCATATGCTGGAAAGTCATTAACAGTGCAAAACAACATAGCGTGCAAATGAAATGTCTCTCTTGCTGAAGCATCATAGGTCATCACACCTTCAGCCCAAAGTTTCTTTAAGTCATCAATCAAAGGTTCAAGATAAACATCGATATCATTTCTGGGTTGTTTAGGGCCCGATATCAACAACGACAACATAACGTACTTATTTTACATACACATCCAGGGAGGAAGATTGTATATAACAAGCATGACTGGCCAAGTGCTATGTTGGCTGCTCAATGTCCCGTACGGATTCATCCCATCTGTACAAAGCCCAAGTCTTAGATTCCTATCTTCTTCACCAAATTTGGGGTACAATAGATCAATCTTCTTCTACTGTGGGGAATCAGACGCATGTCGTAGGATCCCATCATTATTTTTCTTAACATCTGCATGCCACCTCAAATTCTTCGCATCTTTCAGATTTGCAAACAAGCGTTGAAACCGTGATATTATAGGTAGATACCACAACACCTTGGCAGGAGAACCAGTTTTGGACTCCCCCGGGCAGCTCGTTTCCTTCAGGAAGCATTTCTTTCAACAAAGTCAACAATGAAGTGAAGCTTTTGTCGCTCCATCTATTGTTAGCTTTCAACTTATACAATCTCAACACAGCGCTAAGCTTCATAAACTTAGCACAGCCTGTGTATAACGGTATCTCAGCATCATGCACAATATTTCTAAAGATAGGAGGTGGATCGGTGTGCTCTACCCTACAACTATCCAGCATCGCATCAACGATGTCTGCTGGAACTGGTTCGTTCACATTTACGTCATCGGAGGCAATTTCTTCTTCCACCCAAGCACTGCTATCGACATCTACTGGTTTTGATTTTGAAATCTCTCCATGCCAGTGCCATTCTGTATAGCCTTGTACAATCCCGTTGCACATGATATGAGTTTTGATTTCCTCACCAGTGTTGACTTTCAAGTTGTTACCGCAATGCCTACATGGACAGTAGAACCTATCTGTAGGTTTTTTCCTATGTTCCTCGGAAAATCTAATAAACTGATCAAGACCAGATATAAACTCTGGGGTGCAACGATTACGAATGGACATCCATAATCTATCCATTCTATGATCAGAGAAAACAAGTATATATTAGGAAACAAGTATATATTAGGAAAAGATTAGGGTATACACTTACATCCTAAGTGTATAATGTGATGTCATTCTTATATATAATAAATGTGTACCACCTATCCCATCCTTGAACACCTAATCTCACTAGTAAGTGTATAATGTGTATTGGGTTTTCGAGAAAATTTCGGCAGCATTTCCCCGCTGTTCTCTAAGTACATATGTACTTAGAGAACAAACGGGGAAATGCTGCCGAAATTTTCTCAAAAACCCAATACACATTATACACTTACATCCTAAGTGAGATTAGGTGTTCAAGAACAGTCCCAAACCGGGGACTATCCAAGATTTACTCCTAATGAGTCAATCTTGGACGGGTTTCTAGGCCAACAAACACATTTGATGTCATTCTTATATATAATAAATGTGTACCACCTATCCTATCCTTGAACACCTAATCTCACTAGTAAGTGTATAATGTATATTGGGTTTTCAAGAAAATTTCAGCAACATTTCCCCGTTGTTCTCTAAGTACATATGTACTTAGAGAACAAACGGGGAAATGCTGCCGAAATTTTCTCGAAAACCCAATACACATTATACACTTACATCCTAAGTGAGATTAGGTGTTCAAGAACAGTCCCAAACCGGGGACTATCCAAGATTTACTCCTAATGAGTCAATCTTGGACGGGTTTCTAGGCCAACACACACATTTGATGTCATTCTTATATATAATAAATGTGTACCACCTATCCCATCCTTGAACACCTAATCTCACTAGTAAGTGTATAATGTGTATTGGGTTTTCGAGAAAATTTCGGCAGCATTTCCCCGCTGTTCTCTAAGTACATATGTACTTAGAGAACAAACGGGGAAATGCTATCGAAATTTTCTCAAAAACCCAATACACATTATACACTTACATCCTAAGTGAGATTAGGTGTTCAAGAACAGTCCCAAACCGGGGACTATCCAAGATTTACTCCTAATGAGTCAATCTTGGATGAGTTTCTAGGCCAACAAACACAATAATAGATATGTACATGTTAGGGTTTCATCACAATTGATGTTAGGGTTTCATCAATGTTAGGGTTTAATCAAATCAAATTAGGATGCTAGAATGGATTTAAATCAAATTAGGGTTTAAATCAAATCAAACACGGCCGTGGCTGTGTTGGCCTACCACGGCCGTGCTGGGCAGCACAGCCGTGCTGTCCAGAATGGCCGTGCTGCCCAGCACGGCCGTAGTAGGCCATTCTTCTCAGTTCTCAGTGAAAGAAGTGATGAAACCAAGATTTAGATGCAATATTAGGTGAGCAACAACAACTGACCTCCCAGCAGTGGTGGCGGTGATCGGCGAGCTCCAGGCGACAGGGCAGGCAGGTGCAGCGGTGGCCGGCGAGCTCCAGGCGGTAAGGCAGACAGACCAAGGAGCAGCGGCGTCGGCGGCAAGGAGCAGCGGCGTCAGCGGGCGGGGGCAAGGAGGAAGGCGGCGAGCTCCAGGCGGCAGGGAAGGCAGACCAAGGAGCAGTAGTGGCTGCAGAGAAGGGGGCGCGGTGGAGAAGGGGGCGCGGAGAAGGGGAAGAAGGCAGCAACAGTGGCGGCAGAGAAGGGGGTGCGCCGGCGGCGCGGTGGCGCTGTTGTGGAGGAAGAAGGAGCTTTCGTGGAGGAGAAATTGGCGGCGTGGTCGGGCGACAGCAGAGAAGAAAAGGGAAATCGGCTCATAATGAAACAGAAGAAAGGGGAAGAGTCGGGCGATCGCGGGATATTAAGTTCCAAAATAGCGTCGGTTGTTTCAAACAACCGACGACTAAACCTCTTTAGCGTCGGTTGTTAGAAACAACCGATGTCTAATTGGACGATATTTTCACGAAATTGTTTGGCGGGAACCACTTTCAGCGTCGGTTATAAAAGGTTAACCGACGCTGAAAGTGACACTTTTCACGTAAATTTTCATCGTGCATAGGCGTCGGTTTCTATCTACATAACCGACGCTGAAAGTGACACTATTTTTTGCTCGAAAATTGGATTTCGCGAGCGACTTTAGGCGTCGGTTTGTTATTAACAACCGACGCTGTATTCAAAGCGGTACCCGTGTCTGGCTGGTCTTCGAATATAGACGTCGATTTGCCTAAATAACCGACGTCTAATAGTGTAGGCGTCGATTTTCCTAAAGAACCGACGCCCAGAAAAGCGACACTGAATGCTGTTTCTGTAGTAGTGAAGCCCACATTACTTGACTCTATAAATTGGAAATATATCTGTGGTAGCACTATCCCAACCCCACAACACACCAACATAGACTTTAGCCTAGAGGAACTTGACAAGGCTATCAACTCACTTGGAAATATATAGGGGAGAAATAACACATTCCCTAGGGAAGAGCAAACACATTCCCTAGGGCAAAATAACACATGCCCTAAACTATGGGTGGTTGTACATAAGTACCACTACTATAGCTAAATAGTCAAATAAACCATCATGCTCAAAGAAATAGTATTATGGAAAAATTAAATCATCAAATAGTTACAACATGGAAGTGAGGTTCCAAGACCTAAGAAATAATATATCAAATCTGATTTTGAGGCAAATAGAATAAGAGAAACAATAATAAAGAAAATAGGGTTCAATTATTGCCTCATTAAGAAAAATAGAGTTGGATCACATATATCCCAACTTAAGGGTGTAAGAATGCACATACCTCTCTTATGAAATTCTATTACTCACTTTCAGCACTTTAATTGAGTCCAAAGTCCACTTGCCCTATTTTCAAGGTATAATCATGTATTAGGGTTTTTCATATGCATTAATGTAAAGAAAACCCTAGTTTTAAACTTTTCAAACAAAACTCCAATTTAGACTCTGAAAACATAACCATTGATCTTATTAGATTTTCTTGATTAAGAAAACATAATTTGTCAATTTTGGAGTTATGATGATTAAAGTGTATTTTTGGTGGTTTTTATGTATTAAAATCATTTTTAGAGAACACCTCTTGACAAAAGTCAAAAGAAAGCCTTGAAAGTATTTTTATTGGAAAGATCACATTTTTTTTATTCCAAAGCATATTTATACTTAATTTTTGGACAAAGGAATAAAAAGATATGAATTTTACATTTTTGACCAATCAGAAATTGCCACATAAGAAAATTGGGCAAAAGAGGTGAAGAGAGAGAGGGAGAGGGGTGGGCCGCATGACTTGTCCCGACTATGGGAAACCAAGTAAGAGATCCTCACCAACTCATCTGCGTGCCCAAGCAAGCATAATAAAGGAAACCATGCACAAAAAGACCAAATTGCCCTAAAGATAAAATGAACTGCAAAAGAGAAACGAGGGTAGAAATGAGAATCATATAGGGTTCATCCCCTTCATAGGCCCTTACGCCATGGGCGCCAAGCAAGCAAGTATGTGCTTGCTAGAAATTGGGAAAAAGGTGATATGGAGACCAATTAAGATCTAAGGGCATGAAAACGAAGAACGGAGCTTACCGAAACATACTCGCAAAAGGAATTGGTCCGAAATAAGACACAAGAGGGGTACAGGCAGCCAAAATTGTTCCACGATACATGACCTCACGACGGCTCTAGGCCATATAGCAAGGGAAATCAGAATGAGGGATTAGTTGTGAGGTGTGGAGTGAAGGTCCAAGCACATATATATAGAAGGGGTTATGAGTTGAGGGTTTGAGAGGTTATGGCCCGGGAGACAAAAATAGAAATTTGGGGAAAACATAAATACTCGATTATAGGTCTCGAGTAAGCAATCATTGCGTGGGGAACCTTATCACAAGTACAACACAAGAAAAATCATGAAGAACAGTGGACCGAGTAGGGAGAAATTGGGATTTTCATGAACCACGCTCCCACTAGCTGCTTGCCTTATTTTTGCAAGGTAGAAGACAAAGAAGCCACCATCAAATCCTAATCAGACGTCTCACATTAAGTGTGAAATTGAATAAGATGAGAAACCACTCGTGACAATTAAACCAAATACAAATCCAATTCGAATAAGGTGTGTATTAAATCATATCTCTTTTTCTCTCTCTTCATTTGAGGGTACAAATGAGCCCCAAAATATATGAAATTTGACAACCAATCTATTTTTCATACGAGGAATTAGAAAAAATCTTATTTTCTCTTTCCTCCATCATTAATGGTTATAAGATTCTCCAAATTTGATGAAACTTCCCCCAAAAGTCACATTAAGTGACTTGGATACAAATTTGCCATCAATTTTACATGTTGAAGTTATTTCTACATTTATTTAACATTTTGAAGCTTCTACACACTTTCTCTCTCCTAACTTCACATGTATATTAAAGATTATTTACATGAAAATTCACCCAAAGGCTATTTTTAATATGTAGATCACGAATCCAAGATTATTTTCCACTTTTGGAGTTATTAAATATTTTATTTCATATTTGGAAGATAACTCTCCTTTTCTTTTCAAAATAAAATTAAATATAGTTATTATCATTCAAAAATTATGAAACTTGGCTTCCAAGACAAACCAAACCCAAGGAAAATGAATCTCAACTTATATTTAACCATTTATCCTTCCTTTATGAGTTTTTGCCCATTATCCAATATTACCACTATTTCTCATATTAATTAATTCAGTATCACATTAACATGTTTAAAGCATTATTATTCATTCCTTTTTCTCTTCCTTTCTCCATAATGCTAAGTAATGATCTAGAATGAATTCCCTTTATTAACATGTCACATAAGTGGTAGATTTGCATATTAAACCCTGATTGATAAATTAACTGAGGTATTTGTGCATAAAACCATTTGTTGGCATAAATAATGAACAAATGTTCACCAAACGATTATTATTTCCACAAATTCAACAAAAAAGACAAAGAGAAATAGGAAAGAAAGGAAAAACTTAGGAAAGATGGTCAAAAAGAGAATATATCCAAGTTTCGGTATGTTACAACACTCCATCCCTTAAAGAGGATTTTGTCCCCAAAATCACTAGCAAAGAGGGAAGGGTGAGTGTGCAACATCTCTACACTATCTTCAGGCTGTTCCTCCAACCATGAAACTTCCACCAAAACTTTCACTAGCAACTCCTCATAGGTCAGGTTCTCAAGGATCACCTAGGGTTCCCCTATTAAGTTTTCTTTTATGAGATTCAACATTATTAATATTTATGGCTCATTAGCATTACATTAATTAGGATATCACAATATAATTATTATTCTTTTAATTGTGTCATGTCATATTCACTTTGTTTCTAAAAATGTTATATTTTGTTATTATGCAAGAAACCACACATACATATATTTATCCCATTAATAATTTTGAGAACAATTAGGGTTTACTCATTTATCTCAATGTCTATTAATATATTAGATCATTATCCTTAATAATTTGGATTTAGATTCCATTATCCTCATATTATCACGATATTAAATTATATCAAATTATTCGCACTAAATAAGACATTTTATCCAATTTGTTATTAAGTCTACAATTAATCCAAATTATGTCACATTATTTACTTGTATCTATATTAAACAACTAGTCATTGTCAAATTACCTTTCTTACTCACATTAATATCATCATTAACCAATTTCTCATATTTATCCACTTATTATTATTGATTATGCACATTTATGTGAATCCAATTACTCTTTATCCATATTGAAGTCATTATATGTATATTAGTGAACAAGGTGGATCATATTACATAATAATGATTTGATTAGCATACCAAGTCACTTAGGTGATTAACTAGGTGTGTATTAGATAACAAGGTGATATGCATTTCATATTGATGACTTGATTAATCTATGATTAGGTGATTATATACCATTTATGTGTATCAAGGTATATTATCTGATTATGACACCTAATGTCATTCATGTATCATGAGAGGCATTAAGGATGTATATTAAGGTTAGATGATTACAACTTAGGATTTAGTTCAACATGATCAATATATTTCATCCTTCTTAGCATGCATTCAGTCCAACATTATGTTGCAATTATCTTGCTCATTATATCATTAGATTTTGTTGGTTCATGACATGGTTAGCATCACATGTATCGACAATTACTATTCTTATGTGAGTCACTCATATTATGTGAATTTGATATTCATTAGGGTTCAAACATATTAACTATTCATTAGATGACCATTACATGTTCATTAGTATATAAACAAGCATGTTGAGTTATAACAAGCAAACTATCCCCCTAATCATGGATTTAAGGTTTCTAAAGTCACATAGCTAGATCTCGGTATGGCACAGAGCTTCATCCCCCATAAAATAATTTTTCCCTCAAAATCTAACTACCCAACAAGTACAACCCACTACTCTCCACCCCTTAAAAGGTTTGACCTGCCAAGCCAAACTAATCTATAGGTAAATGGGTGAGTCTAACTAAACAATGTATAAGATCCATCATGCTTCCACCGTGTACTCGGATGGCTTATTAAACACCAAACTTCAAAGTCTAGGTTTTAGGTTTAGGCTGACCAAACATGTGGTCCTAAGGGACATAAGGTTACTATATTGGGTATCCATCTTCAAAACAAGTCACAACACCTGAAAGATTAGGTCAACACATAAGCTTCCCAAAGATATACAACAAAGATGTCTAAGGTTATTATTGCCTAAAAGTATGCTATTTTGGATAATCCTATCAGCTCAAGCCAGGCAGGTATCGTATGGATCTGAGAGTCCTTGTAAACCAAGCTAGTGGTACGGAGGAAAATCTTACCAATCCCCAAACCCTGATCCTTTCTAGACACCTTTCTTTCAACTTCATGTCCTAGTAGCTGCCTAAAGGCCAAACTAAACATCCTCAAGATACTATGTTTACCTACATCTTTTAATTGTAAATATTTTAGGAGATTTAATCAATATGAATCTAATGTGAAACTCATAGGATCCTACATCAACCTTTCATCATCTATAGATCAAATCTAGGGCAAACAAGTCACTAAAAGGGGAGACTATGTAAGACAATGATTCTAAATAGGGAGACAAAATTGAAATAGTCAGATTTCGACTACCATGGGCTCTGATACCATGTTGTAAAAGAGTAAAATCACCCCTTCACTAAAATTTGAAGAATAAAACATACATCCCAAACATACTCAAAAGGTATGCTGAAACGGGAGTAAAATTTCCAAATCTTTATATAATGGTATGCAAAAGACCAAAGTATATAGCAACGGAAAAAAAAATCATGACTACATTCAATTTTTTTTCAAAAGATAACCAAATTTCCATCATATCTCCCTTAAGGGTTTACATGTAAGATACATCAAAATATATAAGATAGAGGGAAGTCTAAGCTACACCAACTTTGTCTCCAAGCAACAACTCCAAGAGCTAGGTCCATGCCAAAAGCTATGTCCTCTTTGATCTTGCTCAACACCTTGTGCTTTACCTGGGAGGTTGGGAAGGCACCCAACAAAAGAAAGAAGTAAGGTATGTGTCAAAAATATGAATAGGAAACAAAGATAAGAACAACAATGAAACATAAGGATATAGATTCATAATAAGATGAGAGGGCCAAGAGAATGAGGGATATAACAAAAGATTTTCAATAAATAGTAACAAATTTGCATGAATGCTTAATATTGGACTAAATTAACTAAGTAGGGTTGAGACACCTACCAGACCTTAACCAAATAGATGAGGGGAGAGTAATCACATTCCCAGTCACCTATGGAATATTTTATATTGGGGAGAAATAACACATTCCCTAGGGGGAGTGTAAACACATTGCCCAGGGTAAAATAACACATGCCCTGAACTATGGGTGGTTGTACATAAGTACCACTACTATAGATAAATAGTCAAATAAACCATCATGCTCAAATAAAACTATTATGTCAAGATTAAATCATAAAATAGTTGCAACATGGAAGTGGGGTCCAAGACCCAAGAAATAATATATGAAATCTGATTTTGAGTTAAATAGAACAAGAGAAACAATAATAAAGGAAATAGGGTTCAATTAATGCCTCATTAAGGACAATAGGGTTGGTTCACAAATATCCCAACTTAAGGGTGTAAGAATTCACATACCTCTCTTATGGAATTCTATTACACACTTTCACCACTTTAATTGAGTCCAAAGTCCACTTGCCCTATTTTCAATGTATAATCATGTATTAGGGTATTTCATATGCATTAATGTAAAGAAAACCCTAGTTTTGGACTTTTCAAACAAAACTCCAATAAAGACTCTAAAAACATCACCATTGATCTTATTAGGTTTTTGTGATTAAGAAAACATATAATTTTTCCAATTTTGGAGTTATGATGATTAAAGTGTATTTTTGGTGATTTTTATGTTTTAAAATCATTTTTTGAAAAGACCTCTCGAAAAAACTCAAAACCAAGCCTTGAAAGTATTTTTATTGGAGAGATCACATTGTTCATTCCAAACATATTTATACTTATTTTTGGGACAAAGGAATAAAAAGATATGAATTTTACATTTTCGACCAATCCAAAATTGCAGCATAAGCAAATTGGGCGAAAGAGGTGAAGAGAGAGAGGGAGAGGGGCGGGCCACATGACTTGGCCCAGTCATGGGGTGCCAAGTTAGTGATCATCGCCAACACATCTGCATGCCCAGACAAGCAAAACAAAAGAAACCATAGGCAAAAAGACCAAATTGCCCCTAAAGATAAAACGAACTACAAAAGAGAAATGAGGGCAGAATCAAGAATCGTATGGGGTTCATCCTCTTCACAGGCCCTTGTGCCATGGGTACCGAGCAAGTAAGCAGATGCTTGCTAGAAATTTGGCAAAAGGCGAGATGGCGACCAAACTAAGATCTAATTGCATGAAAATGAAGAACATAGCTTATCAAAACATACCCCAATAGGAATTGGTCCAAAGCAAGACACAAGAGGGGCATGAGCAGCCGACGTTGATCCACGATACATGACCTCACGATGGCTCTAGGTGGTAGATCAGGAGAAATCAGAATGAGGGATTAGTTGTGAGGTGTGGAATGAAGGTCCAGGCACACACACATATACATACATACATACATACATATATATATATATGTATATATATATATATATATATATATATATATATATATATATATATATATATATATATATATATATATATATATATATATATATATGGCTAAATATTTGTTACCCGCACGGGTAACATACACTCGCTACCCGACACTATTCTATTCCGCCTCCGTCCCCTGCGCGCGACCAAAGACGAAATATCTGGCGATTCCAACCCCCTCTTCCGACGATTCCAACCCCCTCTTCCGCCGATTCCATCCCTCTCTTCCGGCGGCTTTTCCATCTCCAGTGAATCCACTGTTAGACGGGCCCATATCGTCCGTCTGCCGCAGCGGCACTATTCTATTGTCCGCCTCCTTCCCCTGTGCGCGACCAAAGACGGAAGATCCTGCAAATCTCCGACGATTCTTCTCTGATCTCCTCCGCCGCTGGTAAGCATCCGCCGTTAGACGGGATCATACCATCCATCTGCGGCAGAGTATTTGGGTCTTTATTCGTTGATCCGGATTCTCCCTCTTATCCGCCCCTTTTTGATCCAAGAGCTCCAATTGACAGTGCGACAAGTTCCCCGATCTGAAAGCGGCGCCCGACCTAGAAGAATAGCGACATTGTTCATTTATCCGTTAACTGCAAGAAGGGGCGGGTTTTCCAGTTCTCAGTTTTCATAGAGGAGGACGACGAACGTGTTTCTGAACTCATCTGAGTCCTATTTGGCTGTCGTCCGAATATCAGGTGAACATATTGATAATCATCAGTTGAAATCGTTGCTATTCAAGTGTGTCTGTCCAACTTCGAAATTTGATTTGTAATGTGTATATTGATTTTCCAAGAGAATGCTGATTTGTAATGTGTATACTGATTTTTCTATTCAAGTGTCTTTACAACCTTGATATCTATTTTATTCTAATTTGTACTTTAGAATACTAATCTATCTATACTGATTGACTTATAGTAGAAAATCCAAAAGAATGTGTATTCATCGCTCTGACTATTGTATGCCCAATGTGTTTTCTTCTCTCTGACTTTTGTATTCACAATGTGTATACATTTCTCTGACCTTTGTGTTTAAAGTAAACCCAATTTTGTGTTTGCATTTTCCATTTTTGAAGCAGTTACTCATTTGGTATGCTGGGTTACTCTTCTGACTGACAGAGTTACTATTTTGTTACTGATAGACGTTGTTATGATACAAATCTTCCTTCAGTTACTCATTTGTTATGATGAGTTACTCTTCGGCCTGATAGAGTTACTCTCTGCTGTTTCAGATTTACTCCTCTGTACTGCTGAGTTACTGATAGACGTTGCAATGGATCCCAGTCTTGATACAGATGCTGCCAATTCAAATGTTGGCCCTAATAATGATAATGCTAATTCTTATCCATCTGTTGGTGCTTCCACTCTGCCGCCAGCTACAGTTCCTAAAATTGGTCTCCATTTTGGAAGTTTAGATGAAGCTATTTCATTCTATTCTAGCTATGCTGGCATGAATGGTTTTAATATCAGGAAAGATGACAACATGTATGAACGGGGAACTAAGATTCTTGTTGCCAAAGATCTGGTTTGTGACAAGCAGGGTACAATGAGCCGTTCTAAGAGGTCACGAGGCCTGCTGAGCCCCGTTTGTGATGAAGTGGGTAAGTTACAGGAAAATCTGTCTAAGAAGCACAAGCGATCTGTGAAGAGGTGTGGTTGTGGAGCCATGATCCGATTCACACTAGACAAGTCCTCATCTACGTGGGTTGTGACTGCCTTTGTTGAGGAACACAACCACGATCTTATTGATGATGCACATCTCCGTTACTTGAAGTGTAACTCATCTCTTAATGAAACTCAAAAAGATATGCTTTCTTCCATGAGCCAAGCTAACATACCCGTATCAAGACAAATTGCATTGATGGCATCGGAGTCTGGTGGTTATGAAAATCTGACATTTACTAGCAGACAAGCTCATGGACACATCAGTAGCAAGAGGAAAGAGGCAGCTAAATACGACGTCGACATGGTCTTGGATCGGTTTGCCAAGTTTAAGGTACTCGATCAGAAATTCTTCTATACATACCAAAACGATCCTGATTGTTGCTTGACTCATCTGTTTTGGGCTGATCTTGTTTCCGTTGAAGATTGTGGGTTGTTTGGTGATGCGATAGTTTTTGACACCACCTACCGCACCAACAAGTATTCAATGGTTTTTGGAATGTTTGGTGGTGTTGATCACCATCGTAAGACGGTCTTGTTTGCTTCAGCTCTTATGATTGATGAGAAGTACGAGTCGTTTGTATGGGTTTTCAAGCAGTATCTACTTTGTTTTGGCAAAGAGCCAGTGTCCATCATAACCGATCAAGACCCGACTATGAATGCTGCTATCCTTACTGTTTTTCCGAACTGCAAGCATCGGTTCTGCAGCTGGCACATCCTACAAAAGCTTCCCTCTAAGCTTGGTGGTGTTCCTAACAAGGAGCAGATCATAAGCTCCTTGAATGATTGCGTGTGGAATGTGGATGATGTTGGCACCTTTGAAGAGAAGTGGCATTCTGTTGTTGAGGTTTATGGTCTGTCGTCTATTAATTGGTTGTCTGACATGTATGCTATGCGTTCGGATTGGGTCCCGTGCTATATGCAGTCTTCCTTCTTCGCAGGCATGAGGACAACGCAAAGGAGCGAGAGCTTGAATGCGTTCATTAGAAGCCATGTGAACAGTAAGAAGACTTTATTTGAACTTATATGCTCATTGGAGACTGCTTACTCTCATGTACGGGAGATTGAAAATTTCAAAGACTTTGAAGACGAGTATAGTAATCTCCCTTTGTCATCACTTTGGCCTCTGGAGGAGCAGATGAGAGGTATATACACAAAGTAAATTTTTAAGATTTTTCAGAGTGAGGTTCATCAAAGCATGATATATAATGTAAAGGAATCTTCAGAAGGTGTGTTTGAAGTGTATCGCGTTGGTGGCCTTGGATCTGCCCGCATTTTGAAGAAGAATCCATTGAGTGAGATTGTTTATTGCAACTGTTACATGTTGGAATTCAAAGGTATACCTTGCAGGCACATCCTGTCCTATTTGAAGAGTCGTGACTTTTGCACTCTTCCCGAGCCATACATATATAAGAGGTGGACCAAAGGCTACATAGAACATCCTTTGATATTTGGCAAAGCTGCAGTTAGTCATCTATCCACTGGGAGGACTCTTAAGCTTGTCTCTACCTGCAATTCTATTGTGAACATAGCGTGTAGGAACAACGCTGTAGATATTTGCCATGAAAAACTGCTTGCATTGCAAAAGGAGCTGTTAGATTTGGATGTCTCTGATAGTTGTGCAGATGCAGGTGCTGGTGTAACTGCTTCAAATACAACTTCTTCTTCAGCTGTCAAGGTTAATATCCCCAATGTTTGTAAAACTAAGGGGAGACCCAAATCCACAGATTTGAGGTTTAAATCTGGAGTTGAGATTGCACAGTCTAAAAGAGAGAGGCAGTGCAAGAATTGTTTAGAGTTTGGTGTTAACCATGACAGCAGGAATTGTCCTAAGAAGTAGTGCATTATATGATTGGGATTTGCTGCTACTATGTATACTGCTCGTGTTCTGGTGATCTTGCTGTTGCTATTGATGTATATGTGGTTCTATCTTTTTATTGGAGCTTGTAGTGTGTTTGTGAGGCATGTTCAAATATGTAATGGGGTTGTTCTTTTTGTGTAGTTTTATGAAAGTGAGTTTGTAACTTTCTAAGTACTTCACTTGTGTTTGTAATCTATCTTTGTGTTACCTTGTGCTCCAGCAATTGTATGTATACTTTGAATATGTTATAAATAATGTTTTCTGATCAATTGTTATTCTTTTTGAATATTATGTGTTTGTCTTTGTGTACAATGGATACTATTACTGTTGTCACAGTTACTCTTATTGCTGTCATAGTTACTCGCAGTGGGTTGTCAGTTACTCTTATTGCTGTTAGAGTTACTCGCAGGGTTGTCCCAGTTACTCGCAGTGTTTTTCCAGTTACTCACAGGCTATTTTTTTCACAGTTACTCTAACTGCTCACAGTTACTCTATCTGCTATTTCAGTTACTCGTAGTGCTCGTTCAGTTACTCGCATTGTTTTCATAGTTACTCGTAGTGTGTCACAGTTACTCGCAGTGTTGGTGCAGTTACTCGTAGTCCTTTTCCAGTTACTTGCAGCCTTTTCCAGTTACTCGCAGTGGTTTTCCAGTTACTTGCAGGGTTTTTCAGTTACTCGCAGTGTTTTTCCAGGTACTCGCAGTGGTTTTCCAGTTACTCGCAGGGTTTTCCAGTTACTCGCAGTGTTTTTTCAGTTACTCGCAGGGTTTTTCAGTTACTCCCGTGCTTTTTTCAGTTACTCGCAGTGGTTTTCCAGTTACTCCCGTGCTTTTTTCAGTTACTCGCAGTGGTTTTTCAGTTACTCCCGTGCTTTTTTTAGTTACTCGCAGGGTTTTTCAGTTACTCCCGTGCCTTTTCCAGTTACTCGCAGTGGTTTTCCAGTTACTCGCAGGGTTTTCCAGTTACTCACAGTGTTTTTTCAGTTACTCGCAGGGTTTTTCAGTTACTCCCGTGCTTTTTTCAGTTACTCGCAGTGGTTTTCAGTTACTCGATGCGTTGGTTCAGCAATATTCGAAAAGGTTTCTTCACTTACTCGCGTGCTTTCTTCAGGTACTCGCAGGGGTCTTCAGTTACTCGCAGGGTTCTTCAGTTACTCGTAGGGGTTCCTCAGTTACTCGTAGGGGTTCTCCAGTTACTCGCAGGGGTTGTTAAGTAATAGTAGGAGAAAAATGAGTACAGGAGTCTGTTGTACAAAAAGTAACTCTAGAAGAGAGAGCACAGAGCTATAAATAATTGCAGTGATGTGTCGTCAGAATAACCCAGAGTATGCTGGCATCTTTGCAACCCAACAGTAAAGAGCACTGCTGTCAATAATTGCAGCACCAACAACACAGACCATTACTCTCACTGCTGTCAATAATTGCAGCACCAACAACACAGACCATTACTCTCACTGCTGTCAATAATTGCAGCACCAACAATACAGCGGGGGGCTTTTAGATCTGCAACATATCCATCCTCCACGACACTCTCTCCTTCCATCTCTTCTTCATCAGCAACTGCTACAGTTTCAAACACAGCGGGGGGGGGGGGCTTTCAGATCTGCAACATCTCCATCCTCCACGGCACCATCTCCTTCCATCTCTTCTTCATCAGCAACTTCTACAGTTTCAAACACAGCGGGGGGCTTTCAGATCTGCAACATCTCCATCCTCAACGGCACCCTCTCCTTCCATCTCTTCTTCATCCACTACTGCTACAGTTTCAAACACAGCGGGTGGCTTTCAGATCTACATCATCTCCATCCTCGACAACACCCCCGAGGTCCACTTCTTCATCTGTGACTGTTACGGTTTACATAAGGTACAGTTTTACATTTCTTCAGATCCCCTTTTACATTTCTTCATAAGGTACAATTTTTCAGTAGCACCCCCTTTGACCATCTCCTCAGATCCCCTTTAACATTTCTTCACAGCCTACCATGGAGCCATTCATCCAGCCAATCAACTACACCCTTGATGACAAGACAGTGGAATCCATTCTACTTCCTATAGAATGGAACCATCTCCATTTTCAGATCAAACCAGGAAAAACCACCTTCCTAATCGGAAACCAGTCTTTCCAGATAACCCTTATGCAGAATAAAAACGGGTCACTTTCAACTGCTAAGGGCTGGAAAAGGATGATCTCACAGCTCAGTCTTCGCAAAGGTTGGATCATCTACCTCAAGCCAACTGATCACCAGACCATCACAACATGTATCACAGATCAGTTCTTAGAAACACCAACTGAGCTTATCCCTCTATTCAGAATGCCTGGCGACGAAGTATACTCTGGATCGGAGGACTCTGCAGATCAGCTCTTCATTAGGGACATACACCAAGCAGCACCGGGATCAGCTGTAAATCCCATTCAGTTTGCAGAAGACACTGCTTCTTCGTTTGTCCAGTGTTCCTTTCACAAGTAGCTATTTGATTTTTATGTTCAGTTAATGGACCTTCTTTACAGCCGATCTGGCTGTATTTTTCTGTATTTTAAGTTCAGTTGTTGGACCTTCTTTATATTCGATCTGGTTGTATAATATATAACTTTTTATGCTTTGAATGTTGTAATCTTGAATGTTTAGATGTAGTGTTTTGAATGGTGTAATCTTGAATGTTGTAATCTTGCTTGTTCTCTCCGTGAGCTTATGTAACTCACATGGTTGCCTAGTTACTCGCATAGGATTGAGTTACTCATATGGTTTTCTAGTTATTCTATAGCTGTCGCATAGGATTCAATTACTCACATGTTTTATCCTTTTTGTTGTTCAGTTACTCGCAGTGTTGGTTCAGTTACTCGCAGCGTTTGCTCAGTTACTCGCAGGCTATTTGAGTTACTCACAATATTGATACAGTTACTCGCAGCGTTGGTTCAGTTACTCGCAGTGTTGGTTCAGTTACTCGCAGTGTTGGTTCAGTTACTCGCAGGGTTGTTCAGTTACTCGCAACATTTTCCAGTTACTCGCGAGTTTTTTTCAGTTACTTGCGAGCTTTCTTCAGTTACTCGCAGCGTTTTTCCAGTTACTCGCGAACTTTCTTCAGTTACTCGCAGGGTTTTTCCAGTTACTCGCGAGCTTTCTTCAGTTACTCACAGGGTTGTTCAGTTACTCGCAGCGTTTTGCCAGTTACTCGCGAGCTTTGTTCAGTTACTCGCATCATTTTTCCAGTTACTCGCGAGCTTTCTTCAGTTACTCGCAGGGTTGTTCAGTTACTCTCAGCGTTTTTCCAGTTACTCGTGAGCTTTGTTCAGTTACTCGCAGCGTTTTTCCAGTTACTCGCGAGCTTTCTTCAGTTACTCAGAGTGGTTGTGACAGTTACTCGCAGCGTTTTTCCAGTTACTCGGAGAAGGTTGTTCAGTTACTTGCAGTGTTTGTTCAGTTACTCACAGACGGTTGTTTAGTTACTCGCAGAGGGTTGTTCAGTTACTGCAGAGGGTTGTTCAGTTACTCGCAAGCTATTTTGAGTTACTCGCAGTGTTTTTCCAGTTACTCGGAGTGGCTGTGACAGTTACTCGCAGGCTATTTGAGTTACTCGCAGTCCCTTTTCAGTTACTCGGAGTCCTTTTTCAGTTACTCGCAGCCCTTTTCCAGTTACTCGTAGTGTTCAAGTAGTCATTTTTCAGTTACTCGAATAGTTTGTTAAGTTACTCAATCATTACTGTCGGGTGTTCAAGCATTACTCAAGCATTCTGTTACTTTCAGCTCAGTTACTCGTAGTAGTTTCAAGATGTACATAAGCATTCAAAGCATAAAGTTATCTAAAGCATTCAAGAACATTTAGCCAAAATATAAGGGCAAAATCAATATATGTTCAAGATGACATGTACAACAAGATCAAATGTACATTAAGATCAGTTGTAAATTCAGACTTTTAACAGTTGTACATTCAATAGCAGCTGTACATTCAGATATATACAGCTTATACAACAGTGAGTAACTGAACAACAACTTATACAAAAGCAGCTATACACTTGTTGTTTCTTCATTCTTTTTTGTTTCTGGTTGTTTATCAGCTTCAGCTTCTCCTCCATTGTTATCAGCAGATATACCTTCTTTGATCTTTTCGATTTCAGCTTTTTCATCGTCTCTTGGAGGCTGCAGCTGCCCCCTTGCCATCATTCGTTGAAAAATATCAGCCCTTATTGATGGTATGTCTTTGCAGGTGAAGTCCATAGGTTTACAATTTACTAGGCACTCTAGGTACTTCATGACAAAGATCCCACAGTCAAGTGAGTCTTCTTCCTGCTGTGGGCAGATCGGGTAATCCCTTTTCCACTGCGACAATTGGCTTCCCTTTTCAGGTGCACCCCTAAAGAAGTCGTGCACTATACCCACCTGCATTAAAAAAACAAGACATTTATTCATCATCAATTAAAGATCAGTAATCCTTTCAATCCACTTATAATGGACTTAATTTTTATAGATCACTTACCCATCTATTGAATTCCTTTCTTGAGTTGCTACTCCAACTCATTGAATTATAGGACCGGTGTGCTACATCCCTGAAACTTGCTTCGTACAAGTGCCAGTGGTTGTCGTTGTTTAGTATTGTGAACACCGAGTCCATTGCGTCCCAATCTTTCATTGGAACGTTGAATAGTGGAGATAGCATGTCTATCTGTTCCAAGGTGATGTCCTCAATATTAAATGATAGCTTTTGCTGCAAATGTAGAGTTTAAAAACCACATCTATAAATTTCAATTTGTGTTTATATATTGTAATTTCATGTAAATTTGTATACAAAGTTTATTTGTCTTACCGGAGCATAAGTGCTCATGCAGTGCCACGTCAATCCCTTCTTCCTCCGCTTGCTTGTGCTCTCCTTGAGCATCTGTACAAAGGAGTCGAGAACCTGAATAAAACCAAAAGCTTTATCAGTTTAGCAATCCAAATTATCTATTTCAAAGAGTTAAACTACATTCTTGTTTCTTACAGGTGAATGTGTCATTTGATCCTTGTACAGGAGGGCGGCGAGGTCCTTCCCCGTGCACCAAGTGTCTTCACTGAATTTCCATTCTCGTTTTAACCTGCAAATTATTTTTATAGATGTTATACATACGAGTTGGATATAGAAACATTAATGTGTTATCATTTTACATTTGACAATAACCAATTCTCTTACATTTTTTCTATGTTGTCCATGAAGTGATGGACAATTTCTTTGGCTTCTTTTGTCTTGAAATGTTCAAAACCTATGAAGTTTGACATCTTGTGCTGTCAACAACAATAGAGAAATCCATGTTAGAATCAATCTTCATTTTTCCCAAGTTATTTAAGCATTTCTGTCAGTTACTTAAGCATTACTCTCGGTTACTCATTCATTATGTTCAGTTACTCAAGCATTATATTCAGTTACTCATTCATTATATGCAGTTACTCAAGCATTATATTCAGTTACTCAAGCCTTACGTGCAGTTGCTCAAGCCTTACTTGCAGTTACTCAAGCATTAGGTTCAGTTACTCAAGCTTTAGGTTCAGTTACTCAAGCATTACTTGCAGTTATGATATACTTGAAAGGAGATGAAAATTACCTTTTCCTCCCTTCTTTTCTTCACATTTTTCTTTATGCTTCCTATCTTTGGCTCTTCCATCGTCTTCTTCTTCAATCTTCTTCTGGGCTTCTTCTGCCCTTCTTCTTCTGCTATCTTCTCTGGCTGTTGGCTCCCTTCTTTTTGTTTCTTTTGGTCTGCCTCTTCTGCAGACTTTGGTTCTTCAGAACTGTTGTCCTTTGTTTCTTTTTTCTCCTTTTCTTCTTGTTTCTTTTGGTCTGCATCTTCTGCAGAATTGTTGTCTTTTGTTTCTTTGTTCTCCTCTTCATCAACATTTTTCCCGTCCTCACTATGATCTTCGGATTCTACGTATTTTCTTCTGAGGGTTAGCCTTCTTCGTTTTGTCGGTGGGGCGACATCCTTTGTCGGTGCGTCTTTCGGTTCATCTACATTCACCGAGACAAAACCCTCTACAAATTCCTGGAATCCACTTCCAGGTGACTGTGATTTGTTACCCTCATCTTCCCACTTTCTTTTTAGGTTTTTGTTCTCTTCTTCTAACTTGGCTATTCTTTCTTCTAGCCTTTTATTCTCCAATTGCAGTTCTGTGAATTTATCAATACTTATTCTTGTGTAGATCTCCTTATGTATTTTGAGCTCCTCCTCCAACATTTTGATTCTTGTCTCCAGGGTGGAGGTGTCAATAGTGTCTCCCTCTTTGATGATTGGTTTTGCTGGTGCCTCAGTGGTTGTTGGCGTACTTTTTTCTGGCATGTCATTCAATGATTTTGCAGCATGCCAATCATCTCCCTGGTCTACCAATATCATTTGACATACCTGTCCAACATATAAAAAAAAATAATGTGTTACTCGCAGAGGGTTGTTCAGTTACTGCAGGCTATTTTGAGTTACTCGCAGAGGGTTGTTCAGTTACTCGCAGAGGGTTGTCCAACATATAAAAAAAAACAATGTGTTACTGCAGAGGGTTGTCTAACATATAAAAAAAAATAATGTGTTACTGCAGGCTATTTTGAGTTACTCGCAGAGGGTTGTTCAGTTACTCACAGGCTATTTTGAGTTACTCGCAGTGTTTTTTGAGTTACTCGCAGTGTTTTTTGAGTTACTCGCAGTGTTTTTTGAGTTACTCGCAGACTATTTTGAGTTACTCGCAGTGTTGTATATTAGATTTTGTAACAAAGATTAGATAATCTTACATCCTTAGGCTCCACTTTCACTAATTCCATCAATTTCTTGACCGGCGCAGCCCACTTCTTTATCCTTGGTTTGGAGTCAAGGAATGTTGGCTTTGCCATCTTTGTCATCTCATATGCCCAAACCTGCATGTAATATATAGAAAATATAATGCATATGTAACTGCACCCCCATAGTCAATATTGTATCAATGTACTTGAATATGATTTTATTCACTTACGCATAGGCACATGACACAACCTGTTGTGTACAGGGTGTTCTTAGCCCCTTTCTCTCCTTTCCTTCTTAGCTGGACATTCTCCTTTAGCATCTTCATATTCTTGAAGATACTCCCATGCACCAGCTTTGCCCAATTCATCTGCCCAGTGGCAGTTACATTATCTAGGTAGTGGATAATGTAGATTGGTGCGCAATAGCTAGTGTCTGGGATTAGGAATATTGCCAGCAGGTGCAACATCCACGCACGACACATATTTGTATTGTCCGCTGGATTGTTGGTCTTGGCATATTCTTGCCAAAGTTTTGTCAAGTTGTCCTTATGCAGGACATCTTTTTCTCTCAATTTCTTTGATGTCTCACCTTCATTTCTATTTTTACAAGTCTCCTTCGCAAACTCTTACCATATCGACTTTACTATGGCAGAATCTTTTCTTTGTGTTATTTCTATACCTTTGCTGGGGATACCTAGAATTATCCCCACGTCATCTACTGTCATCCTTCTTTCCTCTCCGTCGGCCAGCAGAAATATGTCTTCATCGACATATCTATCAATTAAATCCTCTAACAAGCCTATGTCAGCCGCAAGATTTGGCATATTTACGAGGTTTGCAAAGGCTGTTGAGCTCAGCATCATAAGTTGTTCCTTTGTATAAACCATGCTCTTGCTGGTATTGTTGTAGCTCTTTAAGGAGCACCTGTGATACAGTCTATTTACTCCCACTGCAAACATATCAAAATTTATCGTTAGAGCTCATTGTTTATTTTGTAAAAGCTATTTAATAAACTGTAAGTAACTAAAAATTAAAACTATTACAAATCCATACAATCTTACCTTTCTCTTTAGCCTTTTCTGTCTCTTTCTGTTTCTGACTTGCAGTTGTACTCTCCTCATCCCCTTTGCTTTCTTCTCCTGCATACAAATAAAGTTATTCCAATAATGTAGTAGTCAGCTTAACAATATTGTTTTATCGCTTATTATCGGTTACTCAAACATTACTCTTGGTTACTCAAGCATTATGTAATAGTTACTCAAGCATAAATTTCAGTTACTCAAGCATTAATCTCAGTTACTCAAGCACTACTATCGGTCACTCAAGCAATATGTGATAGTTACTCGAGCATAAATTTCAGTTACTCAAGCATTACTCTCGGTTACTCAAGCATTATTCTCGGTTACTCAAGCATAATGTAATAGTTACTTAATCATAAACTTCAGTTGCTCAAGCATTAATCTCAGTTACTCAAGCATTAATCTCAGTTACTCAAGCACTACTATCGGTCACTCAAGCAATATGTGATAGTTACTCGAGCATAAATTTCAGTTACTCAAGCATTACTCTCGGTTACTCAAGTATTACTCTCGGTTACTCAAGCATAATGTAATAGTTACTCAATCATAAATTTCAGTTGCTCAAGAATTACTCTTGGTTACTCAAGCATTAATCTCAGTTACTCAAGCATTATGTGATAGTTACTCGAGCATAAATTTCAGTTACTCAAACACTACTATCGGTCACTCAAGCAATATGTGATAGTTACTCAAGCATTAATTTCAGTTACTGAAGCATTACTCTTGGTTACTCAAGCATTACTCTTGGTTACTCAACCATTATGTGATAGTTACTTGAGCATAAATCTCGGTTACTCACACATTATTCTCGGTTAGTCAAACATTCTGTAATAGTTACTCAAGCATTAATCTCGGTTACTCAACATTAATGTCTATTATTCAAGCATTTTGTAATAGTTACTCAAGCATTAATTTCAGTTACTCAAACATTACTATCAGTTACTCAAGCATTAATATCGGTTACTCAAGCATTACTCTCGGTTATTCAAGAAGCATTATGTAATAATTACTCGAGCATTACCTTGTTGTTCAAATTCTACCGCTTTGCTGCGCGTACATTCTTTCTTCTCAGCTGCTATGTTGACTCCACGACCAGCAGTAGCAACATTACTTCGCTTTGCACTTTTTGATGGAGGTTTGATCCATGGGGGAGCTGTAACCCCTATTTTTTTGCCTTTATCCTGTGTCTTAGTTGTCTGAGGAGTCTCAGCAGCAAGCCCCTTCTTCATTCCCGCAGCTTCTTCTTTCCCCTCTTTTTCCGCTTCTACGTCCTTGGTAGCCTCTTTCTTATCCTCTTTCGGGGTTGTCGGAGTAGTGTGGTCGAGTATTTCCCTTTCCGCCGGCGATGCTGATTTATCCGCTTCTTCTGGTTCTTTGACCATCTTCTCCTCGGCCTGATGGGGCAGCATTTCGATGTCATCATCTTCTTCAATCACTGGTCGTGGACGCCTTAGCCACGGCGGCCCTGTCGAGGTCTTCCTTGACGCTTGCTTTGTTCTCGTCATATTGGAAGAGGTAACTGTCGGAATTCAAATGCAGCGAGATGGAGGAGCAATTAGAGACGGAGTTCGGGTCGCCAGTGATTTTTGCACGACAGGCAGAGCGACGAGTGAGGAGGAAGTGCGCGAGAACGGGAGGGCGACGATCTGGGGTTTTGCTTCGGCGGGGACGGCGCGACGAACTGGGGTTTGCTTCGGCGGGGACGGCGATGATCTGGGGTTCGCGAGTAGCTCTCTCCTGCGGGGACGGCGCGACGAACTGGTAGCCGGGCTCTTTTTCCCGTTTTTCTCCCTTCCGGAACTGCTGTCGGGTAGCCTAAAGTTGTTACCCGCGCGGGCAACTAATACTAACTATATATATATATATATATATATATATATATATATATATATATATATATATATATATATATATATATATATATATATATATATATATATATATACTATTACCATACTAAACACGAAGGGCCAAAAACTCCTTTCCGTCCTCCTACTGTCACGTGAAGCATGCCATTATTTATTTAATTATTATATCCTAATTCTCAAAGTTCGGTAGCCAATATTAAATGTATCGTTGTGACAATTTCCCACAGTATGTACTTTACCATTGTATCCGGAGACGAGGTTCCAAGAAAAAGAAAACCTAATCGGCGTCATCCGATATTCTTCCAACCCAAAGCGCAGCAGCCCACTGCCCACTGGTCAGGGAGGACATCCGCATTGGTCTCTTGAGGGCGACTGTTTGGAGTTCTTGGCGGTCTCAAAGCCTAACACAGTGGTTTGCGTTGACTGTTCGGCTTCTATTTCAGAGTTTTTTCTCTCACCTTGCAGCCCCAGTAATCATACGTCTACATCTTGGTAACAAGTGATCCACGACTTGCATAGCCTTCTTCTGTAGCCGAAGCAAATATATATGAGTGGCAACCAATTTTTGCAAATCTATATCTACGTCATGCCCTCCCTCTTTGCAGTTGGAGAAGACATTAGCGGCGACCAACATGCAGATCACAAGTGAGATTCATGAAAAAGAACGATCTCTGGCCTGCACAGCCAAAAGGCACGCTTCATGTCAACGACACAATCACCCTCGTGTCACTTGTATTTAAACCCAAATAGCTGTTCGAGATAGAGGAAAACATGAAAAATCGTGAAGAACGTCAAAAGAACTTTGTACATAATTAACAAAAGATCGCGAAGAAGCCACTGATCCGTCAAACACACGTGGTGATGAGAATTGGATCAAAAAAACTGGTCTAAATATCAGTGGGTGAGTTCTCTGTGTCATTAGTTTGTTTGTGTACTGAGGTAGACGAAATGATATTGCTTTGAGTTTCAGAAATCATATCAATTAATGTTCTATGGATTAACGTTTTCTAACAACAGCTTTATGCGATCAGTGAAAAATATTTCAAAAAAGAATCATACTGGAGCATTGTACCTTCAACTAATTTCTCTTGGATGTTTAATTCTATCATTCATATAAGGGATCAGTTGAGACCTTTGTTTTCTATTAGCATTGGTTCTGGGGAAAATATTAAGACCTGGCTGGACCCTTGGGTCAAAGGGAATTTTCTTTTAGACTATGTGGATAGCAGTATGATTATCAGATCTGGAATCCCTCGTGATTCAAAGCTTTCCAGTATCATTAAGAACAATCAGTGGTCTATTGCTAAGTCTAGGGTGTCCAAGGACATTCTCAATATCATTTCGGATATTCCTATCTCCAATTCTTCTATTGACTCTTTCTTTCTTAATGGTTCAAGAAGAGTGAAGTTCAATCTTATCTGGAATCTGATTAGAAAGGAAGGTGATGAAGAAGATATTTATGACTGGATTTGGAAGTCTAAAGGGAGCATGAATAGAAAAATTCATGTGTGGAAAGCTGCTCTTAATAAACTACCCACATCTGACTACGCTAGAAGAAGGGGTATATCTGTTGTTTCTATCTATTTTCTATGTATAAATGATTATGAGGACACTCAGCATATTTGTTTCAGCTATCAATTCACTAAAGACTTGTGGTCTAATGCTCTCAACGATAATTATATTGATTGTATTCCTTGCACTTGGAGAGATGTTCTGAATCATAACTCAATTTTGGCAAGTACTATTATTCCCTTCATTCTTTATCAGGTTTGGCTGGAGAGGAATAGGAGAGTCCATGACAACAAGCTCAGTTTTCCTAACCAGATTTGGAAGTTGATTGTGAATGATTTTGAGATGATGAATTAACTCTGTGAGGCTTCAGTGTTGGTGAATGGTGGAAATTCATCCTCCTCCTTGACCTTATTCTGTCCTGGGAGATAGCTAGAGCTGAGTTCTGCACTTGCTGAAGTTTAAGCTCGTGTTGAAGATGGGTTTCCTATGTTGATCTATAAGTGGTCTTGGTTGTTCCTTTTGATGGAAGCTGTTGGCCTTTTGCTGAAGATGTTTGAGACTGGTGCTTTGCTTTTAATTTCTGGTCCAGTGGCAGAATAGTTTTTTGTCCTCGCTTATGGTTAAGCTATCTGGGCTGTTTTGACTCTTGTACAGAGGAGCTAGAGTGATGTTGACTTCTTTTGATGGCATTTTTTCTGAAGGTGGTAGTTCAGTGCTTTCTGTTGCGTTTTGAGTAGTTGATCTGAAGGTTGGTGGGTTGTGCTTGGCTATCTCTGTTGGCGTTACTGCTAGATGATTTTATCCCCATTGCACAGTTGTTTGCAGTGATGCTCATTTTCCCTGGGATGAGTTACGTTTTCCTTCTTCTGTATGATAAGGTTACAGTGGTGCTAGGGTTTTTCTCCCCTTCTATAGCGGTTTTAAAGCTTTAATGGCAGAGTTCATTTGGATCTGGTTTTGGTTTTGTCCTGTGATGTTTGAGGGCCTCTCGTCTCCCTCTTATGGATGGCTTTCACAGCTGTAATGGTTGAGTTCTGTGGGTCGAGTTTTGGTTTTATTCTGTGTTGTTAAGCTGCTGGAGGTTCTAAAGTTAATGTTGTTCTGAAGGATGACTGGTGATGCTGGCTTGGGGGTCTTATGAAGGTGGTTTAGTTTATGAAGGAAGTTTAGCCGGTGGTTTTTGCTTTTCTTTAGTTGGATCATCTGTTGATGCTTGCTGAGTCTTGTTAGTCGCAGCTGTGGATTCTTCTTTTGGTCTGGCTTGAATGGTAGAGTTTATCCTTCGGGAGTGGCAGAGCTCTTTCAAGCTTGGTTTTGTGTGCTTTCTTGCTTTAGCTACAATGATGGTCCTTCTCTTGCTGCTCTGTGCTATGATGATGGGAGTTTGTCTAATGATCTCTCCACTGGTTGTTGTTGCTTTGGTTGCAGCTGGGGCGACTTGTCTTGTTTGTTCTGGCCTGGATGGTAGAGCTTATCCTTCGGGAGTGGCAGAGCTCTTTCCAACTTGGGTTTTGAGCGTTGGAGGATGGTTTGATCTCCCTTTTTCTGTGTTGATGATGAGTTGCAATGTTTATGTTTGATCTCCCTGCTCACTCTAGTAGTGATGGACGAGCTGGTGATCTGTCGTTGCTCTCCTCTTCTTTTTGAGAAGGTTGTGCTGACTAAGGGTGGTTTTCTGCTGGTGCTCTGGTTTCTATGTGATAAGTTTTGTCTGGTTCTTGATTTCTTCTCTGTGGATGGTGCTGCTGGCTTTGTGGTTTCTGAAGTTTATCTTTTGGTTGATATGTCTATGGGGGTTGAGCTTATCCTTCGGGAGTGGCAGAGCTCTCTGGAAGTGGTGATTGTTTTCTGTTGGAAACAGCTGTGGTATCCTGTTTAATCTAGCAGTTATGATCAAGGGTTCCTTCTTGGTTTCATGAAGTTTCAGCCTCTTGTTTGCTGTGGTTCCTCTTATTGGTTCCTTTTCTGTTGTGAGCTCATTGCTCGATATCTTTTGATGTAAAGATAGATAGTTCTTTTCTTTTGAGTTGATTCTTGTTAAGGAGTCAACAAGCATTGTACAGACACTAAAGATAAAATGAAAAAAAGCAACAGGAGTTCTGACCGACCAAAAAAAAATAGCTTTATGCATGCCAGCTGAATGTGGAGGATCCATCAAGGTACTTACCCATGAGGCAGTGCTGCTTGCAATCCACATTGTTTAAGTACACGTTGGAGCTGGATGAATCAATAAATTGGAGCTAAAGTTACTCATTTTTCCTTTGCTCTATCATAGTAGATGTTGAGTCCTTATGGAAAATCCCTTCCAGAATCACAAATCATCAATTAATGTTGAATCCTACTGGATGACTACTGTTACATCTATCTCGAGAAAACAAGATTAACTAATGCGGAAGCGTTCACTAAGCAGCGGATGACCAAAAATCACTAAAAATTAAAACTTTTTGTGAAGAGATCTTTAAATGGTAAATCTTTTTCATAAAGCAACATGATAAGTTATTTACAAACTGATCCATCAGTACATCTCTGTAAGGTCGTATCTCGAGGTTACAATCATCAACTACCATGTTAACTATATAAGGCAAGATACAAAAATCTCGAGGTACTGGACCAAAAACTCGAAAGCACTAACTATTACCCCGAGGACCTGAGAGTACAGAGACGACACATAGGACTCTAACTACATCTATACGTGGCATAACAGCCAGTGTCTCCACCTGAAACTTCACTGTTGTCCCTGGTACTGTTGATGCTGCCCTTCACCTATTGAAGGATTTCTGCCTCCTCGCCCACGTCCACCTAAAAATATGTTTCCCACGGGGTGAGACAATTATAAAATTGTCCCATCGAGAGATATAACTCTTCGCCAGAAACATAATTATTGCAGCTTAAGAGAATAAATGTACACAAAGAAGTTATATTTGTCTGGGAGTAATTAAAACAATGTTCAATAGATTAAACCATTCTTCCTATTAAAGTAATACAGCTATAATTTGATAAACCCATATGTCATTTATCTTTTAAGAAATATAAGAACATGTATGGCATTTATTTACTATAAAGCCATTATTACAATACTAACTCTCTTCAGACTTAGATCATATATCTAATGTCTGACATTATTATTGGGGAGTCATGGCCTGTAGCCATACTTTTTCTCACAAAGTGTTAGGATCTCAATTCCTCAACTTATCAAGTACCTTTCTAAATTTATCATCATGATTATAGAATCTAGGTACTTGAACTCATAATTTACCATTCACTAGGTGTCATAGCATATCATTATACTTGAAGCATGTAAAGTAATTTCAATACATAAGATATCATAATCCTTACCTGGATATGATCACCTCTTTATGAAAACCTACATGATCAATATTTACTAATAACATGCATATTGTATCATAATAGCACAATACATGTTCTTCTCAAATTATATATGTGATACCACGGCCGTGCTACCTTGTACGGTTGTGCAACAAAGGACTCACCACGACCGTGTCATAATACCACGACTGGATTCTAGGGTTAGGATTCTCATTTAATCCAAAAAGAGTTATTCCACCTCTTAACTACATTAGGAATAGTGATTCCTATCTCATTTCTCAATCATGGAGTTTCATGCTTAAAAGCATAACTCAGAATTAGGGTTACTTGTTCATATCATCACATCTCCCTAGATTAGGGTTTACTATTCACATAGCATCACATTACCCTAGATTAGGGTTTACTATTCACATAGTAGTGAATTGAGATCATACCATCATTATGTATGAAGATTACTTCCATTCATGTCTTCACTTAGGTTAAGATTCATTGATCATCATAATTAGGGTTTCTATGATCCCATTGTAAAGGATCATACCCTAATTATGTGTATTCATACATGTTGGAAGTATATTACTTGATTCTCATTCATATTAGGAGTCTTCTCTCCCCTCTTATTATTAGATGATGTTTACATCTCTTATGATTAGGTTAGGTCAATTCAACCTTGATAACATAAGTCACATTATTACTACAATGTTCACTAGGGTTTGCTTGATCAAGAGGTGTTGACTACTTAAACCCATCAAGGGTACCTTAGTAATGTTCACCATTGATCATAACATGCTTCAATCAACTAATTACTTGTTTCCTTAATGTCTTTAGATATCATTATGATTTAGATTAACCAACCATTAAACCATATAAGCCTTAATAGCATTAAGCAATCTTGACCTTAAAAGACCCCAAACAGTTTTGCACTTTCAACCTCCAAATGGTTTGAAACCGCATGACCATCAAACGATCTTGAGACCGTTTGGTCCCAAACGGTCTTGAGACCGTTTGGTCTCAAACAGTGTTGAGACCGTTTGGACTCAAATGGTCTTGAGACCGTTTGGACTCAAACGGTCTTGAGACCGTTTGGTCCAAACACCCTCAAAACTGCATGGACCAAAAAGTGTATTAATACTTCCAATTGAGTTAGGGTTTTCAATGTTGAACCCCTCAATCGTTCATGCCATGGTTAACCATTTATCAATTGAGCCAATTAAGTTAATACTCAACTGATGTGACCCTCAATTAATCCTCAATTGATCACCAATTAGGGTTTAGATGGATTGGATTAGGGTTGGAATCGATCATCCTTCAATACTAATCAATGTAAGACTATTTACTTAGAAACCATAGAACCATCATCCAAAATGGGTATGACCTGACCCCAAACGGTCTTGAGGTCGTTTGGATGACCTCCAAATGGTCTTGAGACCATTTTCCCATCATATCACCAAAATCCAAGTCAACCAATTAAGGTTTGGATCATTGGATTGATCACCAAAACAACAATTGATTACACTTTAACTTAATAACATTGGATCATCAATTGCTTAACCATACTCACCCCTAGACCTCCAAACGGTCTTGGGTGACCTATAAACGGTCTTGAGACCATTTGGATGAGCTCCAAACGGTCTTGAGACCGTTTGGCTCATTCAACCCTTGGATTCTAGTGAAATTCTATCAAGGATTGGTCTATCGAGTTGATCAACAAAGCATCACTTAATTGTAATATGTTTTGGTACATTTGGACCTTCAATTGGTCAACTATACTTAACCCCAGACCTCCAAACGGTCTTGGGTGATCCCCAAACGGTCTTGAGACCGTTTGGGTGATCCCCAAACGGTTTTGAAACCGTTTGGGCCAATCAACCCAAAACATCATCTCATTCACTTGCAAAAACAGCATTTAGCCGATTAGGGTTCATACCACATTCTTTGGATCTTCAAACACATATACATACTTAACCCTAGACCTCCAAACGGTCTTGGGTGACCCCCAAACGGTCTTGAGACCGTTTGGGTGATCCCCAAACGGTCTTGAGACCGTTTGGGATAATCAACCCAAAATCTCAAATTAACTCATTGGAATTTCAGCACTAATTTCAATTAGGGTTTGCCCAATTTATTAGCCTTCAACTCATGATTCCTTGAGAATTAACCCCTAAAATTTGGTGAGTTATTAACCAACATAATTAGGAACAGTAATCTCAAACGGTCAACACTTGGTCAATGCACTCAAATGGTTTTGAAACCGTTTGCCCAAAAAGGTCAAGTTAATCAGGTTGAAAATCAGCACTTAATCCAATTAGGTTTATCTAATTGATTAGCCTTCAACTCTCGATTCCTTGGGAGTTAACCCATAAAATTTGGTGAGTCATTAACCAAAATAATTATGAACAGGAATCCCAAATGGTAAACCCTTGGTCAACTCAACCAAATGGTCTTGGAGACCGTTTGCTCCAACCGTCCTTGTGAAACCGTTTGCCCCTCAAACGGTTTTGCAAACCCCCAAACGGTTTTGCAAACCGTTTGGCCAAGGGTGCAAGACCATTTGCTAAAGTAACATTGGTATTCACGCCCCCTTCTTCTACCTCCAGATCCAGGTCTGTTCTTCATGGTTTTAGTTGCAAGAAAGCAAGGAAGGATGGGGGAAAGAAGAACAAACTACTTTTGCAAGAAAGAAAGATGCATAACAAAGTTTAAGGGTTTAGAGTTATAAAACCCGCCTTAGAATCTGATCTAGAGCTCCAAGCTCCGTAGCTTTAATGGTGGCTTGAGCTCCAGGGGTCGTCCAAGGTCCTTTCTTCAAGAATTGGATGGAGAAGATGGCTAGAAGCAAGAGTTGTGTAAGGAATACTAGCAAACCAACCTTGTAATGGAATTTCCTCCATGAATCCGAGCTAGAAGATGACCAAACTTACCTAGATCAACTTGGTCGTCCTCCTCTGCTCCTAAGCTCCTCCTTAGTCAGCCCAAAGCAAAAGGATGAGAAGAGGAAATGAAGGGAACGATCCCTTGATTGTGGAAAGAGCTTGCTTATATATTTTTGGGCATATTTCCAAGGCAATGATAAATACTTCTTTTCTTTTACATCTATATCCTCCACGCCCCTCTCCTACTTTTTTGCCACGTTCCTACATTCTCATAACATGCAAACTTATCTCTCAACCTTGGTTTAGAGGAAAAGAAGCCAAACACTTTATTAAGTTATACATATATAAGGGTCATTTTGCATACATCTTTATTATTCAATTACAATGATTATCCTTCTTATATGGTTACTCAAATGAGGCGCCCCCCTCATTTTATTTACTCAACTTGATGCTAAAAATCATGAGAGGTACTCTAGAGGGTATATTTTACATGTTGCACCCTATGTTTTGGGTAAATTGCACTTTACACCAAAACTAGGTTTTAAAGTACAAGGATTGCTCTACAAGCTATATTTTGGTGCCCAAGCTTGGGGAATCCATATCACCACATCATATTCATTCTTATGATGTCTCATCATCATACGAACATCTTAACATGTGCAATTTGCAAGTTAACCCCTCTAATTGGGTAATTTTCACATAGGTCCCTATTAAACAAAATAATCTTACAACATTGTTCAAAAAGGGCAGAAAAGAAAATATAGATTCTTCTAAAGCTTTAATGACATATCAAGGGTTAACCACAAGCCTCTAATCATAATTTTAAGCAAAACACCTAGGGTTAGTTCATAACCCAGGTCAGGGGTGTTACAACTACTACCATATCTATCAATCTATCACTCCAACGTCTTTTTCTGGCTACAATGATAGGTATGTTCTCACCACTTCTAATTCTTGATTGATTTACCTTCTTGATAATCTTAGTCTGGTATTTTTAACCCTTGATGTTAACAAGTAGACAATATCATCACCATCCAAATATTTGTTAACTATTGCCAATGAAAATTGCATTCCCACAAAAAATATGATATGACTGGTCGATTTCAATATGTTTTGAAAAACTATTTTGACACATAATGTGCTCGGTTAATGTGACTTTGTCCATAAGAAGAAAAAGAAAAACATTATTAAGACCAAGTTGAATGTGTCTCTTACGTATGACAGGACCCATGCTATATTACTAATACAACAACTAATTAAAAGCGTGCATAGTGTACTCATTTTCTTGAAAGATATTGGTCAATTACAAAATATGTGTAATATGAGTAAAATAACTTATTTCGTATGATTGAGTAACACTTGTGTTAATGAAATATTAATTTGGAAATGTATTTTTACACTTTTACAAAATGTGTAGGAGTTATGAAGAAATCTTAGAAAAGTAAGAAAAGTTTAGATGATCTACTATCACCATATAATGTCCAATACATCATTTTTAATCTAAATCTTCTTTCTAGGAAGTCAATTGTTGTTTCCATTCATTGAAATGTATAATTTTACATGTATTTAATTATTTTCCCATGATTTTGCATATATCATGGATAGGTTCAATGCAACTTGTTCTCAAATTTACAGAAATTACAAATAAACAAAAATCCAAATCATATACAGAAATGAAATATTCATGAGTATGACATGCGCCACAAACATGTATCCATTGATATATGGTACTATTAATATTAACATTTCCATTTAAAGAAGAATCCAACCATATTGAAATATTTGAGTCAACATGAGTAGAACATATTTGATACCATAACTAAAACCAATCAAATTTTGTTGCCAATAAAGTTTCATGTACAAGATAAGATGCATTCAACGTTCGTTATTTCAATAATATATATATATTTGTTAAATATTGAAGAAGTTCATGTGAGATATTGATAGATGTATGAAAATATATGTTTTGAAGCAATGCATAGTATAAGTATCTACAAGTAAATTAACATCAATATCATGACATATGACATCAAATGGAGGAAAGGAAAAACCACTATGTTGCTATTATTCAATTTTGACTGAAAGCATATATATATGTATATATTATCAATAATGATGCTAATAATATAAGAATATAATACCTTTCAAATGTTAGATAACTAAAATAGCATCCTACTCAGTGTTCAGAAAAGCGCTATTCGGTGTACGGGCAGACGGGGCACTGAATAGAGTATATGCGGTATGCGGGAGTATATGCGGTTTTGGATTTTTTTTAATAAATTTATATATCTATGTATATTTATATATCAGTCATATAGAATTATATATCACATCGAACAATTACATACAAGCACAACATAGAATGATTAATTAGAAGAAAGGGAGCAGCAATATCATATAAATATTTAATTAGAAACAAAAAAATATCATATACATTTCATTTCTTCAAGTCCATGTATGTGTGTTTGGAAAAGCGGTGATTAAGCGGCCGCACAAGCGGGTAATCGGCTGCATAATCGGGTCTAGACCGATTATTAGTCCGCTTTGACATATACAGTGCGGTCCCCTGTCCGAACCGCTTAAGTGCAGTCGCACAGACCGATTTCCTGAACACTGATCCTACTAGAAATTTACCAAATTCATTATGTTGGAAAAGTTCAACAACTCAATTTGGGATGCATGGGCTTGTTAATTTCATTCTCTTCTTCTATATATATTAATAATAAAATGATAACCTTACATGTCGTTTCAAGCTCATAGAACATATTAATATGCATATTAAAATCTAGAATTTTTATAGCATATTTTCTAACAATTCATGGAGAACATTTTATTTGGACCAACATATACAAGAAGATGGATGGTAACACAATTAATTTTAGGTGTTAAAGCACAAATGACTTGTGTTAGGTCCATAGTGAACCATATGGTAAACCATGTTTTAGATGATTCTAATGTATAAGGACCAAAATAGTTTTTAGTTGAATTCTTACATGTAGTTAATGTCACATGCTTACAAAATAAAATTATATACATGTGTTTACTAGAGGTTGAAATATACAACCTACAATAGGACATGATCATGCTTAGATGAAATTTAACATATTTTAAAATGGTAAAAATAATAATACAACATGTTTTTTTAAAAACTTTGTTGTATGCAAACTACAAAACTATCATACCTTTGATCTTGCCATGGTATTAAATTAGGTGCATTGCTAATTAAATTGAAACTTTCATCTTTTGGTGACGGAGAGAACCCACCCCGAGCGAGCACGGCATGGTAAAATCTTGAGGCATGAGATGGTGTGGTCCGGTCACCAATCAATATACATAAATTTAATTGATATATAGTCAATCATGCATTGTTCTTATTCAAATCTATATCCATGACTTAATTTAATAAATCATTCTAACCTATTACAAATTCTTGTACTCAAGGAGTATATATCAATAATGAAAAGATATTTGTTTTGAATAAATACAATATATGTTTGTACTTTGCCTAATTTTTAATACACATAAAATATTAATACGAACCAAGATAACTTATCCCATTAAAGAGATTAGTATTAATAAAATATAACAAGCCAAATAAAAAAATTTGGATGATTAATATGTAAATTATTGAATAAAATGATCATCTCTTTATTTATGAAATTATCTCAAATCCCGTGTAGAACATGTAAAAATATTAAGTAGTAAGACATGTGTTTTTCATTTGTAGCTTCACAGAAAAGGAAAAGTTACTAGGGGGACAATGAGTGGATGTTGAAATATAATTTAATTTTGTTTGATTATTTATAATAGGATACAATTTAATATAAAATGCTATATTTATAAGTGAAATCAATGATCAAGTATAGTTAATAGAATATTGAAAGTAATGCAATCCATGGAAGTTATATGGAACTGATCAGTTGAGAAATATTTGAACAATATTCTGTCAAATTATTTCAAAAATACTTATCTGACAGATCAAAGGAACCAATCATAAGATCAAATGCTGATTTAGCAAGTTATTTATGTTTAAAATGAGTGAAGAAGGTTGACAAAGATGTTACCAAATGTCATTATATTGGAAAGAAAGGTGAAGGTACATGTACGTAAAATTCATCAAGAATAAAGCATGCAGTGATATAATGCAATTAGTTTGCTTTCTCTTTGGTAATCATTGATTACTAAGCTAAAAATCAGTGTCAATGCATGAATTTACTACCTTTTTCATGATGCAAAAAAAATGTCAAACAAGTGGGGACTGATTGAGAACTACTCCCTATCACAATTTAATTTTGACAAAAAAAAATATGAAGTATTTATATTCATATTTTTAAATATTGGATCATCTATATCACAAAGGACACATATGTTATACTCTTTTTGTTCTTATAGGGCAATAAGAAAGGAATCTAGGTTCCAAAAACCACCAAGATCACATGCATTAGCACGTGCATTTACTAGTGTGTGTATATATATATATATATATATATATATATATATATATATATATATATATATATATATATATATATACATCTGTCATAACATTACTTACATGGCTCACAATCTAGAAAGCTCGCATTGATAACATGTCCACAAAACACATCAAAAACACCTCCAAGGACCTAAGTGTGCAACGATGACTCTAGGACTCTAACATCAAAAGACTAGCAGCACATCCAACCTTATCAGCTACTGCTCTTGTTGCTGCTCTTCCTAAGTTGCACGATCTCAACCTCTTCGTGCACGACCACCTTAAAGAAATGGAAACCGAAGGGGTTAAACCAAACATCCCAACGAAGGATATAACTCTCTGCCAACGTCTATTAAAGCACAAATAACTAAAGTAGATAAATGACTGTATTACTAAATAGAGCAGATTCGGCTAAATGATATGTATCCAATAGATGAAACATGTTAGGTAACTAAGCATTTATGAGTGAGAAGTAGAAAATTTAATTCTAAGAAGGAATATGAAAGACAAGTATAACAGTTGACTTCTCTTATTGCCTTATAATTCGAGAAATCATTACAAAAGCAACACAAAGGGTTCAACCAATGTTATTCACATTTGTCCCTACAAAATTACGATACATCATTGTATTATGTCTTTTGTTATGCCCTGAGGAGATGAGATATACCACTCATGCTCCAACTGACCACTGCTAAGTTGAAACCAGTATCATACAAGGTCAACGGAAGATTCAGAATCCACGACCTCTCCAACACCTCATGGTCAATACACGAGAACACCACATTGACATATAGAGTCAAACTCCAAAAACAACCTAGCATGCCCTGGTATATAGGAACAACTCTAGTGAAACTGAGTTACGACCCACAGTCGCACTCCTCCCAGGGTATGACCCGCAGCCAATCCTGTAAAGTATTATATGTATATATTGAATCACATCACTAAGTTACGGCCCATAGCCGCACTGCTTCCAGGGTATGGTTCACAGCCAATCCTATGAATGTGTATACTCAATAGTATATGACTCCAAGCTTCCACTAAGGGAGAACGTGTTTCACCATCCACCAAGTACTAACATTAAAGATAGATATATGGCATAGGGCAACAACATTATTAAGGTTTCACTTTGATTAGTTATGCCAATTGGGTGAATTAAGGCTTTAGCACACAAGTGGACATACAAAACCCTAATTCAATCTAGCAAGCATAACTAGGGAACGACTTCAGAAGATATAAAATGGATAAGGTGTGAACCTATCACATCATCACATGGTACTTATAATGATGTCATCATCATATTCACACTCTCATGGGGTACCAATCCCTTATCAAATCACTAGATGATAACACCTCACACTAGGCATGTAGCCTCTGCCAGGTCATAGGACCCAATCACATAATCCCTGCATGTACACCATCACATTATGCCTCAACAATTTGCATAGTCACCGTCCTGCATAATACAGAACTCAACAAGCATTCACATAGCTATGACATACATGCAAGGTTAGGTATTTACAAATAGGAGAGAGAAAACGTCATAATATGATAACCACTTCAAGAGAGAGAAGCAAACACATCACATGGCCCAACATTAGGGTTATGGCTCCATACATAGCTGATTAGGGTTTTACAACTTTATTCAATCACCAAAACCTAGGCACATCCTTTCCCATGTTTTGGAGCATATTAGGATCAATGAACATGATTAGGATTAATCCAACAATCATCCAAACATCACTATATATGGTTCATTACTTGCTTACTCATACACATGTATTGACTATGTGTTCATGTATGTGTCTCAACCATCCATCACATAGGTGTATCTGATTCAGCCCTATTTAGGGCTTCATATTGTGTCATATTGCATTTCAATCACATCTACACCTGTTAGATTACATTTTATTCCCCTCAATATGTATATTTGTATAAAATGCACTTATAGACATTATTTGCATGTTTTTCAGGCATTTGGACCACACTTGGATGGACGAGAGAGAAGATGGGTGATCCTAGGGTTTCTCTGCTCCTAGAGAGGCCTAAAGTGAAGTTTGATGCCCCTCAACCTACCCCTAGTGGCCAAAGCTCCATTGAAGCAAAGATGTCCAATAATGAATTAAGAATCAAGTCAAATTGTTGATCCAAGAAGCAGCACGACCGTGCTAGCCCACTTGCAAAATCAATAGGTTTAGAGCTCAATTTGTGCAGAAATCACCATGGCCATGGAGCACAGAACGGTCGTGGTGCACTGACTCCAGAATGGTTGTGGTGCACAGCACAGCCATGGTACATGCATAGAGAAAAGCCATGGAGCCAAGAATGGATAGCTAAATTTGAGCCACCACGGCCGTGCTACCCTTGCCCCACCACAGTCGTGGTGACCACCACGGCCGTGCCACCTTCAGTACAAAATTGACATATTCCTCGTGATTTTTTCCCATTTCTCACCATGGTCATTCTCATCCACCAGACCATTCTTACCCCTCCCCACCATGTCCGTGGTGACCACTACAACCATGTTACCTATGAAAATCTAGCTACTTTTGCATTGTTTTTCGCATACTACCCCTACTTGACCTAGTGCTTCCCCCACACCAATATATACTTAGGTGGTGTCTCCATCATGAGGTTAGATACCTTCTACCACCTCCTAGATCCCCATTTTTCCCCTTAGCCATTCCACTCCATTTCCACCTCCATTCCACTCCATTTTACCATTTCCACCACTAAAACCTTGGTTTCCTCTCATTTCCACCCATTTCTACCATCATTCCATGCCCCTACACCTTGGAGGAGAGAAGAGGACACCTTGAAGAAGCTAAAGTGGAAGAATTCTTCATCTACACCGAGCTCCATGGCTTCTTCAAACTCTTTCTCCTTTCTTTTTGTACTTTGCATTGTTATGAGTAGCTCGACCCCTTAGGTGGGCTGTTTGGGGTGTAAAATGTTACTTTGATACCATGTTGAGGGAAAATGAATGTAAACTTTGTAATTCCATTTGCTAATGATTATGTTCTATTTCTATCTCACTCTTCATAAATTGCTTGTTGGTTTGTGCTTGAAATCAATTGGGAATTTAGGGAAATTGATTATATGTGTGAATTTTGGGATTTGCTCCTAGATCCAATTCTTGGATCCCCAGCTAGCTACCCATCCTCCTACATCCTAATCAATTCTCCTAACCCCAGTTGAGAGATCTAAGTAGCTAGTTTAGATGAATTTGGTGTGCTTAGCATGGAGCTTTCACGAGGTTAGAATGTGAGTGATGGGAGGCCTAAAACCTCACTTCCACTCCCATTACTAACCTCAGCCCCCAATCATCCTAAAATCATCTAACCTAGAAACCTAAGCTTGATTAGACTATAATTGGATTACACCTAAGCCCTAACCCAATTGAGCCTCGCAAGGGTAGTAGGGAGTGTTAGGGACTAGTTCCCCTATACACAACTTAGCATATCCATGGCCAGTTAGTAGCTTAAGATAATTCATTAAACTCTAACTTGTTGTTTGGTTTTATAATCTAAATGAAATCATAATGTTCATATGTCACCCCAACCTAATTGATAAGTGCATCCCCTAAATAGCCCACATATTCCTTCATTGATTTCCATCTTGCTGAGCTAGTGTTAGCTTAATTAGTTCTTTTCTTGCTTAGATAGCTTCTTGCCCTGTTCTTGCTAGCTTAGGTCTTTAATTACTCTTTTGCCTTATCTTGCTTGCCTTAGTGTAGATTGTTCTCTTCTTATCTATTCTGCTTGCCTTGTCTTCTCTTGCTTAGTAGAATTAATTGTCTAGGGTTAACTTAGGTTTTGTTCTTGCTTGTCTTTCTTTCTTGCTCAACTTAGTTTAACAATCAAAATCACCTTCAAACCCTTAACCCTAGTCTCTATAGTAGGAACCTAGCACCAAAAAATAACCTAGCTCTAGTGCCCCCTTTTCTCCCTGTGGATTGACCCTATACTTTCCGCCCTCCTATACTACGACATGACCCTGTGCGCTTGCGGGTGTAGTGTTTTAGTTTTTGAGAGTGTGTTAAGTCTTAATAAATATTGAAAGTGAATCCACATGTGTGCTCCCGTTCATGGAGTTGCATCCATTCAAGTCTCAATTGACTGGTGTGTAACGCCATTGGCGGGGGCGCACTAGTATCGACCACCCATGAAACAAGTGTCTCGTCCACCTTCACCCAAGGTGTCTCAACTGCAACAACATCACAGTTCTCGACCCCTCATGGATTAGGGTTTTGACCACCCATCAAAAGCACATGTCTAGACCCAAAACAAAGGCTATCTCGGCCACGACAACAACACCTATTTCGACCATCCATGAAAATGACGTCTCGACCCTGCACCAAGCAACGTCTCGACCAACAGCAAAACATGGTGTCTCAACCGAGACCAAGAAAATAGCACGACCATCAACACATAAACAAGAAGCCTTGACCAGAACCAAGACAAAGCATCACGACCAACATGACACCAACCATCTCGACCAAACACCCAAAAGCAAAGTATCTTGACTAAGAGGAAAACAAAGGGATAGTGACCACCTAGGTCATGCTATCACCAAGGAACAAAACTACCTTCAAACCAAGGATGAACCATCAACAAAATAGAAGTAAACTTCAGCCAAAATAGAAGATTAAACCAAGGAAAATCATCATCAAACAAGGGAGAACTTCATACAATGGAGCACCAAAACCCCTAAAATCCAAACTTCAACATGACCTCCAAGAAAACTAAACCAAGACCCTCAAGAAAGCACCAAGGCCAAACCAAAACATGGTGATAACACCAAGAAACATGTTGCATGTATCATCAATACCTCAACCCTCACTTAGAAACCAAGTTCATTGAATTAGGGTTAAGAAAGAGAGTAATCTACATGAGAGTACTACAGAGTCTTAAACCTTAGATCATAAAAACTTCATCTAGCATTTCATCATCAAGTTTAGAGGTCAAAATAGTAGCATGCAAGCAATATTATGGTGCAAGTAATATAATAAGGTAGACAGTTATATAACCCACCTTAATAGAAGGAACAAGCTCCAAGCACACGATCACCAAGGATGATGATAAAGCTCCACCAAAAGCTCCACTTTTCACCACAAGATCACCTCAGGAAGAAGAAGACACCAACGACAAAGATAGATCAAGAAAAGAGGGCACGAAACCCTAGGTCTAACCAAAAGAAGGGGGAAAGAGAGAAGGAAACTTCCTCACACTTGGGTACCACCTTGTCAAAACATGGCCTATGACCCTTGCGATGAGGAGTTTCTCTTCAAAATGACCACCATGGAGGATCCATGGTCTCAGCATGAGTAAAGAGGAAGGGATAGGGTAGAAGGTCAAAGGAAAATGTAACTAAAGAAAGGCAAACACTTACCAAGGTTGAAGATGATCAAAAGTCACCACATGTAAGGGATCTTAGTCACCAAAGCTCCATGGTTCAGCTCTCCTTGCTCCACCAAGCTCCAAGGTCGGCCACAAGAAAGGGGGAGAAGAAGGAGGGCCGAAAGGGATGCATGGTTGAAGAGAAGAGGGGTTATATACATGAAGGAGGAGGGAAGTAAGGTGGAGATGATGTGTCAACACTTAAAGGCACCAAAGGGACACTTGTAAGCCCAAGAAACACACATGCAACCACTTAAACCATGCATGCACGAGGTGGTCATACAACCTATGTTGAGTCTCGACCACTTAGGTCCCCCAACCCATTAGTTTCGGTTGAGACACTCCAAAGGGGTCGTAACAACATCACAACACATGTCTAGGTCAAGAAAAAGGTCACCACCACATCCAAGTCTAGACACACTTCAAGAAGACCTTTGTCTCAAACCAAATCCAACAAAACCATCATGGTTGAGATGAAACCAAGACAAGGTAGGTGTATCAGTCAAGACACACCCAAATCTCACCCCCAAGGTCGAGACAAGGGTCTCTACCCTTCAACCAAGCTCATAGGGTCAACACCAAGCAAACCTTAGAAACCCTAATCACATGTAGTGATGCCACCACTCATCCAAGGCTCAACCAAGGTGCCCAAGCACCACACTCTTTCTCATGAGGCCAAGGAAGGGAAGGAATACTCTAGGTGTGGAAAATGGCAAGATAGCCCTCTTAATTGGGTAAATTGCAATTTGACCCAGAATAAGCCCATAAAGCACAAACATCATCCAAACAAGCTCAAACTGGAAACTTAAGCTTACCACAAGCTCTAGAACCATCTCAAAGGGTTAGATTAAGCTTATAAGCAATTAATTAAAACAAAACAAATAAGTCTATCCCAAAACTCAGGCCAGGGGTCTTACAAGCCATAAACCCCTAACAAGGATTTTGCCCCCAAAATCATACGCGAAAAGAGACGGGTACCTCCTATGCATCTCTTTCTCAAGCTCCCACATATATGACTAATAGGCAAATATCAACTATCAATCACCTCGTGGGTGATTGAAAGAGTGTGTAGCACTCGTGTCAACTAAAATAGACATAAAACAAGATGTAGACATATCAAAATGAAACAACTCCATCTGACATGTCTCTACTCATAGGTTGACCTCTGCTTCCGATTGACTCATAGCATAGAATCTAGTTGTTGCCTATTGTCACCCTTGTTCCCTACTAGCCTGTATAGAGGAACCAGCCTATAATGCTTGTCTACATCCTTACCTCCACCACTGCTAAATTATTGTCTCTTTGAGCCCTACTGGCTCAGCCTCAGTTGTTGGGTCACCTCATCATCTTTTACTGGACACTCCCGCCTCAGATGTCCTACTTGTACACACTTATGGCAAGTCCTAGTCTCATACTATGGACTATATGGCCCCATCACTGACACGGACGTTGTATTGTGAGCTCCAACAGGTGGAAGGTTGCGGCCTCTACTCTTACTTGGTGACCACTACATCTCACTTGCTACTCTCTACTGTGACACTAGTGCTGAGAACCTAGGCTCCTTAAAGCCTTTAGATGACTGTCCTTGGTTCTTGGAAGACCTCTTCTTGGCACACTTGTCACGCTTCTCAACCACTGGTCTCTCTATCCATCAAACCGACTCCACAAACATGGCAAACCATTCATGATTCTCTAAAGCATCCATCGGGGTAGACAACTTAGCACTCAACCCCTTCTCAAACTATCAGATCCTCTCCTTATCAGTAGTAGCCATGTGAGGATAGAACCTCAACAACTTCATAAACCTCGCTTCATACTCATTGATCAACATGGATCCCTGTCAGATCCTCTAAAAATGGCTAATCTTCTCATCCAGATAGGTCTGAGGAAAGTACTGACTAAAAAATGTACATCGGAACTCCTCCCAATCGATCACAACACATGGCCTTTTCTCTTCCTCAATGGCCCACTAATAACCAACACTCCCTTTCAAAAGGTACACGACATGCTTCACTTTATCAGCCTTGAGGATGTTGAGGATTTTGAAGGCCTTTTCCAACTCTGGCAGCCAAAGGTCTACATCTATTAGATCTATCGTACTAGCATACTCCACAACCCCAACATGTCTCGACCACTCAAAGGTCTTTCTTGAGACCAGAGATTCAGCACTGGAAATAGCTACCCTCAACTGAGGTGTGGACATTGTGTCTCCATGTGTGTCATAGTTGCCATGAACTACCTGAAAAGAGATCGAAAGGCATGACTCTCCATCATGGCCAGGTCAAACTGGGGTACCTTAGGTGCCTAATCTTCTCTTGCCTTCTGCCATGCACCACCTCTAGGTGCAGAAACACTACTCTCTGTAGCGTGTTCTTCATGCTAGACATCTTTTCTACTCTTCTTCTTAATCTGCATAATCAGAAGTCACGATAAGAATACTAGAGGATACTAGAGAAGACACAAACCCTAGTCCTAGGTCCATATAGACTCGGCGAACCAAAAGCTATGATTCCAACCAAATTGTGACACCTCGATGCGCCACAAATGAGGTTACTCAAAACTACACGCAGAATTAAAACTAAACATATGGATTACCAGAAAACACAGGAAAATAAAACTGATTTGCAAAATCACCATAAGTTGAAACTTATTACATATAAGTCCTCAACAGGACACCTAGATCACATAACATATATCATGGGTGCTTACATCACTATGCATCAAACATCCTTGTCATCAACCTGTTACATGAGGAATATGTCCCACATATATATACATACATATATATGCACATCTACCATAACTATGCATACATGGCTCACAAGCCAGAAACCTCACATTGATAACATGTCTACAAAACACATCGAGAACACCCCCAAGGACCTGAGTGTACAGGGATGACTCTAGGACTCTAATATCAAAATACTAGCAGCACACCCAACCTTATCAACTACTGCTCTTGTTGTTTCTCTTCCTCAATTGCACGATCTCTACCTCTTTGTGCACGACCACCTAAAAGATGTGAAAACCCACGGGGTGAGACCAAACGTCCCGGTGAGAGATATAACACTCTGCCAATGTCTATTAAAGCATAGATAACTAAAGTAGATAAATAATTGTATTACTAAATAGAGCAGATTCAGCTAAATGATATGTATCCAGTAGATGAAACAAGTTAGGCAATTAAGCACTTATTACTAAGTAGTAGAACAATTAATATTCTAAGAAGGAATATGAAGAACGTGTATAAAAATTGACTTCTCTTACCACCTTATAATTCAATAAATCAGTCAAAAAGCAAGGAATATGGTTCAACCAATGTTATTCACATTTGTCCCTATGCAATTACACTAAACTGTTGTATTACGTCTTTTGTTATGTCCTGAGGAAATGAGGTATACCATTCATGCTCCAACTGATCATTGCTAAGTCAAAATTAGTGCCATACAAGGTCAACAGAAGATTTGGAATCCAGGACCTCTTCAAAACCTCATGGTCAATACACAAGAACATCGTAGTGACATATAGAGTCAAACTGCAAAAAACATCCTAGCATGCCTTGGTATATAGGCACAACGCTAGTGAAAGTGAGTTATGATCCGCAGTTGCACTCCCGGTACGGTATGGCCTACATCCAATCCTGTATAGTATCATATGTATATAATGAATCACATCACTGAGCTACGGCCTGTAGCCGCACTCCTGTAAGGGTATGGCCCATAGCCAATCATGTGAATGTGTATACTCAATAGTATACGACTCTGAACTTCCACTAAGGGAGAATGTGTTTCACCATCTAGCAAGTACTGACGCTAAAGATGGATATATGGCACAGGGAAACTACATGATTAAGGTTTCACTTTGATTAGTTATGCAAATTGGGTGAATTAAGGCTTTAGCATACAAGTGGACATACATAACCCTAATTCAATCTAGCAAGCATAACTAGGAAACGACTTCAGAAGATATAAAATGGATAAGGTGTGTACTTGTCACATCATCATCACATGGCACTTGTAATGTTTCCATCATCATATTCACATTGTCATGGGGTACCAATCCCTTATCACATCACTGGAGGATAACACCTCACACTAGGCATGTAGCCTCTGCCATGTCATAGGACCCAATCACATAATCCCTACATGTACACCATCACATTATGCCTCAACAATGTGCATTGTCACCATCCTGCATAATATAGAGCTCACCATAGCATTCGCATAGCTATTGTAAGGACCCTGACCTTCGTTTAGGGTTTACCCTATTTGCTTTGCCTAACCTTGATGCTTAGTTGCTTGCTAATCACCTTTAGTAGTGATTAGGGTTTGGTTGTGCTTTGTTGAGAGTTGGAGGTGCTACTTGCAATTAACCCAAGTCTAGGGTTTGTGGGCAAGTTTTCCACCTTGTGAGGTGTTCCTCTCTCTCTTTACTTCCTCTAGTGTAGAGAGGAAGGCTTGGGCTCGTTGCTTGGAGTCCTGTTGGGCTTGGTTGAGCTTGTTGGGCCTTGAGGTGCCTTGCTTTGGTTGAGTTGAGCCTTGTATCGGCCAAGAGGAGAGTGTGTCGCCCATGGGGTGTGTCGCCCATAAGGTGTGTCACCCAGTGTGTCGCCCATGACCCTTTGACCAAGTTTGACCTCGTTTGTGTCACCACTAGTGGACACTTGGTGCATGATGCTTGCATGTGGCCAAGGTCGTGGACATGTGTTTAGAGCATGCTAGAGTGGTGGCTCGTGCACTAGGACAAGTGTCCCTAGGTGGCCGACACCTTGCTTGGCTTTACCTTGTTTTCTCCTCCCTTTCCTTCTATATAGGTGGTTCCTTTCCTTTGCCAAGAGTCCCTTTGGTTCCTTAGTCTCTTCTCCACCTTGGTGTGCATGATACCCTTCTCCTTAGCAGCTTGGTGGACGATACCCCTTGGAGGAGCAAGCTTGGTGGCCGATATCCTTGGAGTCTTCTTCCTCCTTGGAGCTTGGTGGTGCTAGGAGCTTGGAGCTTGCTTAAGGCGGGTTGCATAACTCCTAACCCTAACTATTCTACCTTCTTTCATGTTCTTATATGTTGCTAGCTTTGTTTCTTTCTTAGTATCCATGTTGGCCGATCCTTGTGGTTTAGGGTTTCGTGGTGAGCAATACTTCTTTCTCTCCTTGGTCTATAGGAGTGAGTTTGAGCTTCTAGTAGCATGGGAAACACCCCTCTCTCATTTTAGTGGAGAGGTGAGCTTGTGTTCTGGTTGCTTGAGCAACACCCTCCTCTTACCATGGACTAGAAGGGTGAGCTTGGTGATAGTGGTGACTCTTTCTAGGGTTTCGGGTGTCCTTGTGCTTGAGGTGGAAGATGATATTGTGAGTGGTACCTTGTTCATTATGAGTATGGGGAGGTGCTGCCCGTCATCCCTCTTGACCTAACCCCTTGGACGATAGGCTCTGCTGGTAGTGGACGACACCCCTATCTTTGTGACGAGCGTCACACCATCACCTTGCCCTGTGACGGCCGATAGGTCATGGTATAGATGGATGGACGATAGGTTCCTTAGTGATAATTTGAGTTACACCTGATCTAGATGTTGCTGGTTGTCGTTGTACTCTTGAGATCGGCGTTGCTAGTGGATCTGTGACGGACGTCACGTTTAGCCCTTTTGTGTGCCGCCCGATATGCACCTTGTGACGGGCGTTGCTCTGTTGGCCGACACAAGCGTTGCCCGGTAGGGCTTGGTGCCCGGCACTCTGTCGCGCATTGTGCTTCCCTGCACGCCTTGATGTTGTTGTGACGTTGTGTTGCCCGACACATGTTGTGACGACACACGTCATCATTAAGATAACAAGTGTCATTAACAATAAAAAAAACATGCGGAAGCGATCGTTAGCAGCGGATTACTGAAAATCACTAAAAATTAAAACCATTTATCAAGAGATCCATTCATAGGAAAACTCTTTCATTTAGAACCAAAGTATAACATTACATCCTGGTTCATATATATACATATCATGCCTCTTTGCACAAAATATCAGATCGAAGAATCAAAACACTAACTCCTAGGACCCGAGAGTACAGAGATGACTCATAGGACTATCTACACAAAACCAGACAGCCAATGTCTCCACCTGTTGGATCACTGCTGTCCCTATGACTGCTGCTGCTGTTGCTCACCCACTGAAAGGTTTCTTCCTCTTCTTCGGCGATTACCTAAAAATTTAATCCCACGGGGGTGAGACAATTATAAAAATTGTCCCAGCGAGAGATATAACTCTCCTCCAGAAACATTGTTATTGCTGATAATAGAATAACACTGAGCAGTAGAATTATATTTACTCAACAGCAGGTAAATCATTGAATAAGATATGCAGAGCAGTATTCTCTATGCAATCATTTCAATTATAACTTGATTAAGCAGCAAGTCATTCATTTAATAAGGAATATGAAGAACATGTATATCATTTATCCAACTCTGATATAATAGACCATGTATCATCAACCATTGATTCTCGCAATTTAACCCTAAGCAAATATGCTACACGGCTGATTACTTTTTACAATCATACTTATGCCATGAGGAGATGAGGTATATCGCTCATACTCCAACTGACCACGGTTACGTAAAGCATCGGTACCACACATAGGTCAATGGAAGAGCCGGATTCCCATGACCTCATCCGTCTCAGTCAGTACGAGACTACATGCAGGACATCTTGTGTCTCTGCTAGATAGCTTTCCAGGGTATACTGGTAACATTGCTATTAGAGTTATAGCCTGTAGCATATACTCTCTTCAGGATATGGCCCGTAGCCAATGCCCGGTATTATTTTTTGGAGTCATGGCCCGTAGCCATGCTCTTATTGGGGTATGGTCTGTAACCAATCCCGTTCATAGGACATAGCCCGTAGGAATGCCTATGGGGCATAAGGATATAATTTCCCAATTACCCTCACATATTCAAAAATATGCGTTCTGAGTAAACTCGTTTCACCATTCAGCTAATTCTGACGCTGATGGATCTGTGGTCAGGGAAACTACATTATATGGTATCACTTGATTAATTAAGTACATTATCATATTCTTTTAGCATCAGCCAAGTTTCCAAACATAACTTAATAAGACAAATGATATAAAGAAAACATGTACTATTTCCATTAATCACTTCTCAGTCTTTATAAGACATTGGGATCTCAGTCCCTCATTTCAATACTGGAAATTATCATTCCTTTGCAACTCAATGCCATAATCATATGGTTCTAGGTATTCAAACCCTTAGCTCATCATTGAGCATTATTACCACTTTTTCAGGTAACTATCACCTTCAGGTCATTTGACCAAGGTAAATATGATGCTTATTACATAAACATCTTCTCATGGCACTTAAGGCCCATTACTTCTCTTATTACCTCATACTAGGCAATAAGGTATAGCATGGCACATAAGGCCCAATAAACAATGTCAATACATAAAATGTCATAGCTCATACCTGGGTATGTTCATCATCACATCTTACCTACAAGGTTAGTACAGATGATAATACATCAATTTCATATCAGCACCATGCAAAACAATATATAACATCATTATTCAAGGGTAAAACCACTATTCCCTTACCAGGGTTAGGGTTTCCCATTTCTTATCAATCAGGGTTACTCATTCCCTATGCTCAATCAAGACCAATGACTTATCATTTCATTGTCCAGAATTAGAGTTCATGTTATATGGTATAACCCAAAAATTAGGGTTTCACATACCTTCACCCTATTTTAGAATTAGGGTTTGCATATAGCATCACCCTTCATTAGGGTTTCATATCACGTTGCCCATAATTAGGGTTTACTAATCATTCCCAATTAGGGTTTCTCATAGAATCACCCTCAATTAGAGCTTTACATGGATACACCTTCAATTAGGGTTTCATATAGATACACCCTCAACTAGGGTTTCACATGGATACACCCTCAACTAGGGTTTACTATTCATCCTAATTAGTGATTTCACATGTAGACAACCTCTTATTAGGGTTATACATTGAATCAGCCTCAATTAGGGTTTACATCATGTATTGGATCCATGCATTTGTTATGCATTAATGACTAGTACCATTAAAGGTATCTCCCACCTAATCACATTAGGTTTTCAAAAAGGTTTGATCAATTAGACCTTCAATAACATGAGGTATCCAATTGAATTAACCAAATTGAACCACACTCAATTCTAATCAATGGAACTTCAACCAATTGGATCATAAACTCAATCATCATTTAGATCATGGATCACCCCTCAATTGGGACTTCAATTATGGTCTGATCTCAATGGGATTAGGGTTTATAAACACCAATTAGAGCTTTGAAGTTGATCATCAATCAAGCTACTAATTGTGTTTCAATTGATTGCATTGGACCTTCAACCATTGAATTCATGGAACCAATCATCAATTGGACCTATGTTCATACTTCAATTGAGTTTAATAGGTCAACCTTCAACTAATTTTACCCTCAATTGACCCTCAATTGGTCATCAATTAGGGCTTGATTCAATTGAATTAGGGTTTAGAATTGATGATCCTTCAATACTAATCAATGTAAGACTAGTTACTTTGAAACTTTTGAACCATCATCCAAATTGGGTATGACCTGACCCCAAACGGTCTTTAGGTCGTTTGGATGACCTCCAAACGGTCTTGAGACCGTTTTCCCATCATATCACTCAAATCCAATCCATCCAATTAAGGTTTGGATCATTGGATTGATCACCAAATCAGCATTGCATTGTATATCAGCTTGGTACCTTTAGACCTTCAAACACCTAACCATACTCAACCCTAGACCTCCAAACGGTCTTGGGTGACCACCAAACGGTCTTGAGACCGTTTGGATGAGCTCCAAACGGTCTTGAGACCGTTTGGCCCATCCATCCTTTGGATTCTAGTGAAAAATCATCAAGGATTGGTCTGTCGAGTTGATCAACAATTCAGCACTTAATTGCAATATGATTGGTACCTTTGGACCTTCAATTGATCAACTATACTTGACCCCAGACCTCCAAACGGTCTTGGGGTGACCCCCAAACGGTCTTTAGACCGTTTGGATGATCCCCAAACGGTCTTGAGACCGTTTGGGCTAATCAACCCAAAATCTCAAATTAACTCATTGGAATTTCAGCACTAATTTCAATTAGGGTTTGCCTAATTGAATAGCCTTCAACTCACGATTCCTTGGGAGTTAATCCCTCAAATTTGGTGAGTCATTATACCACATCATTAGTAACAGTAATCTCAAACGGTCAACCCTTGGTCAACGCACTCAAACGGTTTTGACACCATTTTCCCAAAAAGGTCAAGTTAATCAGGTTGAAAATCAGCATTTAATTCAATTCGATTTGCCTAATTGATTGGCCTTAAACCTACGATTCCTTTAGCGTTAACCCCTAACATTTGGTGGGTCATTAGCCTACATAATTAGGAACAAAATTACCAAACGGTCAACACTTGGTCAACCATCTCAAACGGTTTTGAAACCGTTTTCTCCCAAACGGTTTCAAACCGTTTGCCCTTAAACGGTTTGCTGAAACCGCATAGCCAATCAAATTAAAACAATTTGGAGTAGCTATCAAAACCGTTTGGCTTGGTACTTTTCTTTGGATAAGCATCTAGGATGATGTCATCATCCCCTTCCTTCGAACAACCAAGAACAGCAACCGTTCTTGATGGAAATTGCAGCAAAGAAACAAGAGTGTATCAAATTGAAGAAATCAATCAACAAAGCATAGAGAATTGATGCAATAGAAATGATTATGGGTTTAAGTTATAGAACCCGCCTCAAATCTGATCTCCAAGCTCCAAGATCCAAGTTCCACGGCTCTAATGGTGGATGGAGTTCCAGAAACTATCCAAGGTTCGTTCTTGAGCTTTTGGATGAACAAGTTGGCTAGAAATGGAAATCGGGTGAACAAAACCAAGAATCAAGTATTACTTTAGGGTTTTCACCATGAATCCAAGGTAGAAGATGATAAAAACCTTACCAACAGGTTGTGTTCGTCCTTCTCCTGCTCCTGAGCTCTTTCTTGGTCGGCCAAAGCAAAATGGTAGGGAAAAGACTAAGGGTACGACCCTTATGTGTTATTGAAATAAGATATACATAAAGAATATGTATATGGTTTTCAAGGAAAGAGAAAATGAAATTATTTTCTTTAAATTCCATACTAATTTCCCCCAAATCATCCTACATTTCTTGGAAAAGAAACCACCTTCAAAGTCTTGCAAAAGCTCTTCATTATCCAAGAATTAATGGAAAAGAAATTAAGCACCTTAAAGAGTTTTATATTAATATCCAACTTTTAGTGGATATTACTTTTGATTATAATAATGTGAGTGGCTTCCACTCAACCAAGATCTTTTTGTGCCATAGCAAGGCACAAGCTCGTCCAACACCTTACAAAATCATCCCTCAACTTTTGGTTGAAGGGCTCCTCAATTAATTTATTTCTTTTTGCATAAATTAAACTAAAGTCCCATATATGCTTAAATCTTGATTATTTTAATGTCAAGATTCTCTCTCCTCCAAGATAACACAAATGAGGCGCCCCTCTCATTTTCGTTTCTCTACTTAATGCCAATAAACATGAGAGATCTTCTAGAGGTGATATATTGCATATTGAACCCTAGATTTTGGGTAAATTGCACATTACACCAAAACTAGGTTTTAATACACAAGGTTTGCTCTACAAGCTTTATCTTGATGCCCAAGCTTGTGGAAACCATACCATTACATCATATTCATTCTTATGATGTATCAACATCATAGGAACATCTTATCATGTGGAATTTGCAATTTAACCCCTCAACTTGGGTAATTTGCACATTAGTCCAAGATAAGCAAACATTGCTTCAACATTGTCCAAACATGACCAAAATTGAAACATAAGTTCCTCATGAGCCCTAATTACTTTTCACAAGATAGGATTAAGCATATAATCATCTTTCTTAATCAAAACACCTAGGGTTAAAACATAACCCAGGTCAGGGATGTTACACATGATGTGCACGACACCCTGACGCAGCTTGCGCGTTGCTTGGGTGCTGGCCGTTGTGGGATGGACATTAGATGAGGGCAGGTTGCCCGATACAACCTTTAGTGAGGGTGCTTGATGCTTCTAGTGAGGGTCTCGTTTATCATGGAAAGCAGATTTGTTGTATATGTTTTTGTTTAGCACGATGGTGACTCCTTGCATGCTTAATGACATTTATTATGATAGTGTTAGTCCTCTTAACTTAGCATGGCTACACACATGAATGTGATATCCTTGACTATCGGTATAATGCTAAGGATAATGATAAGTATGTAGTATGGGTTGCTTAGTAATGTGCCTGGTACATATGATTATAAGTTGAGATTATGGTAAGCATATAAGTGGTTTGACTAATGATGTGTCTTATGCGCATGATCATCAGTTGATGTATGATTGATAAAGTATAGAATCTTTAATGTCACCTTATATTGGTAAGCATAGTCTTTCTGTTAAGCCTATGATTATTGTGTACACTAACCATGCAGGTAATAATTAGCCAAGAAAAGGCTATGAGAAAAATGTGATGAGTAACATTACTTTGATAGTCACTCTTGTTGATGAGATTACATGTATGATGTATTTGTCCCATGATGATGGGGTAAGCTTTGAGAGGCAGTGGCAATACATGATGAGGGATTGAGATCCCATGGTATGTGATGATTGGATCCTTGATATGGATCAGGTTGATGTGATTATAATAAAAGCTTAATGTTGAGTTTTATGTTGTTTATCTCCTGTTATAGTTTTCATGTTATACAACTTGGTTGAATCTTGCAATCCATATAAAAGATACTAATTAATCACAGTGGAATATATCATGTAGTTTGCCCTGGCCATAGATCCATCATCGTCAGGAGCTGGTGATGGTGAAACGGGTTCTCCTACGGGTTAACCCGGAGCGCATATTGTTGAATATGTGAGGTTTCTCCTAGCCTAAAATAGTGAGGATTTGAGTGCAGCTACGGTTGCAGACTCGGGATATGAATAGAGCATGGTGAATAGGCTCATGGCTCCGGATATGTGATATAAAGAGCATGAATGCGTTCATGCCTCAGAGCATGGTGAATAGGCCTGTGGCTCAGATATACTAGCATTGTGACTTGTACCGAAGCGGGCTAGAGGATGGGTAGCCTATGGAGCTGACCCTGTGGCTGAGGCCACTTAAGCACGAGACTGCGGTCCCGCTTTGGTTCTCGTACACTGTCCACGAGGGGGAAGGTCATGGAGTCCAGCTCCTCCATGTGACCTTGTATGGCACCGGCTCCGGGTTTCACAGCCGTCGGTTGGATTTGAACGGTATGGTTCACTTCCTCAGGGCATAAGAATACATAATTTAGCTTTATAGTATTTACTGTCTAAGAAAAAACACGGAACATTGGTTGAGGCCTTGCTTGTATAGTTAATCTTGTTATATCTTGTAGTCACTTATATGTTCCTCATGTTATGTAGCAATATATCTTATCTTGTTAATCTTGTTCCATAAAAGAATTGGTGATATGCCTTTTGTACATCTGGTAAGCTTGTTGGTAAGAATAGCCTTGCTTTACATAAAACTGCTCTTGCTATACTTCTTATCAGATATTTTTTGTTATTGCTTTTACCCTTCTGGTTTTATAGTTGCGGCGGGGAGTTATGTTTCTCACTAGGACAATGTTCGATTGTCTCACTCCGCTGGTTTTCAGGTGGTCGAGCTAGACGTGGTGGTGGTCGCGGAGTTGCGGCCGAGCAGCAAGTAGAGCAGTAGAAGGCAAGAGATGGATATGCTACTGTTTTGGTATTTTGTAGTAGAGTCTAGAGTCATCCCTGTACTCTCAGGTCCTTGGAGGTGTTTTGACGTTGTTTCACGATGTATAACTGTTGATGTTTTGTATATCCTGCTGCTGGCCGGATGTGGGCCTTTATGTATATATAACAGGTGATGAACTCATGTGATGACACGACAGCTGTTGCTCTAAGCTGTGGACACGTATCAGATCTGGTATATGTTTATGTAACATGTTTTCTTGCAGGATGAGGACTTATATGTAATAGTTTCACAGTTTATCCGTTTTCCGCAATCAGTTTTAATTAACCCGTGTTTTTGGTAATCTGTGGTTATGGTGATTTCCGCACGTTTTCGCGTAACACCTCGCTATCTGTGTGATAGTGGGATGTGTTGCCACAAGTTTTGGTATCAGAGCTCTAGGTTCGCTGAGTCTACAGGTATTTAGGACTAGGTTGAGTCTGTTCTTGTGAGTTGTCCAGATTTTCTTACGATCGTCTTCTGCCCTCAGGGGAAGAGAAGTCAAGATGTCTGGAAACCATGAATAACACGCTACTGAGAACAGCGATGCTGCTTCAGCTGGTGGAGCTGAAGGACAGGGACATGGAGATCAGGTGCCTGAGGTCCCCCAACCTGACCCAGCCATTCTTGAACATCCTGCCTACCAACAGCTTATGGGGCAGATGATGGCTACGATGAATCTCATGGTGGAAAGATTGTCAGTGCCTCCTCCGAGAGCACAGGCTCCCCATGGTGAAACATAGGGTATTGGGAAGACCTTTGAGCGGCTTCGCCGAGTCGGAGCTTCGGATTATGCTGGAACGGCTGATCTAGCGGATGTAGATCTGTGGCTGACAAGTCTTGTGAAGGCTTTCCGGATCCTCGACATCCCTAAAGTGGACAAATTAAAGCACGATGTCTACCTTCTGAAGGGAAGTGCTGGTCACTGGTGGATCATCAAGGAGGAGAAGCGACCTGGTGAGGTGATCTGTTGGGAGGTTTTTCGGCACGAGTTCGTCAGTAGATACTTTCCAAAGACGTATATGGATGATAAGATCAGTCAGTTTGAGAGCCTATGACAAGGAATGATGAACATCACCGAGTATGAGGCTAAGTTCATGGATCTGTTGACGTTTTGTCCTCATATGGCGGCGACAGATGAGGAGCGGATCAGACGTTTCGAGAAAGTGAGTGCTGAGCTGACAACACCTGTTTCTGTGTTGGAGAACCGTGAGCAGTTTGCTATGTTTGTAGAATCTGTCTAGAGGATTGAAAGGTCAGTAAGGGAGAAAAGAGAATCCATGTCTCATAAAAGACCTGCTCAGTTTCAGGGACAGAGGTTTGGTGGCTTCAAGAAGCCCAGGTTTTCATCACCGTCAGTGATGAGAGGTTCTGGTGTACTGTCGCAGTGGTCTCTGAGTAAGGGAAGAGGTTATGTTTCTTTGCCATCTAAGGCACATAGTACAGCTTCAGTGGCAGTGACAGGGCCATTTAGGCCACGGTTCGAAGATAGGGCATGCTATCTTTGTGGTCAGACTGGGCATCTCAAGTTGCATTGCCCGAATAGAGATGTTGAGGTGACGCAGCAGCCGAGGCAGAGTCAACAAGGGTCAGATAGATTGCAGCCCAGTGGTAGCAGCGGGTGAGGACACGGTCAAGCGCCTCAAGCTGGATCGTCTGCTCAAGGAAGCAGAGGACGTGGACAGCAAGCAACGGTTCGATTCTACCCTATGAATCAGTCAGAGGCGATGGTCAACCCGCGAGTGGTGACAGGTCAGATGGAGTTATTTCATTATGATATGTCTTCTTCTTGCTTTATATCTGTTCTGGTTGACCCGGGTGCTATGCACTCTTTTATTGCCTATAGTATGCTTGAAAACTTTCGTTTAACTGTTAGTTGTAAGAAGGATAGCTTGTTGTTAGAGACCCATCTTGATGGTTCTTCGATGCTTCGAGAAGAGTTTCCATCTTGTGTCCTGTCTTTTTCAGGACACTGTATACAAGTGGATCTTATACCACTTGATATGCATGGTTTTGATGTCATCCTTGGGATGGATACCTTAGAGAAGTATAAGGTTGTCTTGGATTGTGGTTCCAAGCAGGATGTGTTTGATGATGCCGGAGAGAAGTGGATCTTCCAAGGAGATAGGAAGATTTTTCTGATGTGTCTGGTATCAGCTATGGTGGCAGAGAAGATGCTATGACAAGGATGTGATGCGTTCTTAGCTCATGTAGTGGATATCGTTGTGGCTACCAAGGTGAAATGTCCTAGTCTCGAGGAGGTATCAGTTGTCCGAGAGTTTGTGGACGTGTTTCCTGAGGAGTTTCCTGGTGTTCCTCCACCCCGAGAGATTGATTTTGAGATCAATCTGGTGCCAGGAACGCAGCCAGTTGCACAGACACCGTATAGGATGGCTCCAGTGGAGATGGCAGAGCTGAAGAAGCAGTTGCAAGAGTTGTTGGAGAAAGGTTTCATCCGACCGAGTACATTGCCTTGGGGTGCTCCAGTGTTGTTTGTCAAGAAGAAGGACGGATCGATGTGGTTATGTATAGATTACCGGCAGTTGAACAAGGTCACGATCAAGAACAAGTACCCGTTACCGAGGATAGATGATCTGTTCGATCAGTTGCGTGGTGCTACAGTGTTTTCAAAGATCAATCTACGGTCTGGATATCATCAGTTGAGGATTAAGGCAGATGACATACCAAAGTCAGCGTTCAGGACGAGGTATGGTCACTTTGAGTTTGTGGTTATGTCGTTCGGGCTAACCAATGCACCTGCTGCTTTCATGGACCTGAAGAACAGAGTGTTCCGTCCATTTCTAGATCAGTTTGTTGTAGTCTTTATAGATGACATCTTGATCTATAGTCGGGACAAGCAAGAGCATGAGCAACATCTTCGTCTAGCGTTGACTCTTCTTCACCAACATCAATTGTATGCCAAGTTTAGTAAGTGTGAGTTCTGGTTGGAAGAAGTGACTTTCTTGGGTCATGTGATATCTGCTGAAGGAGTCAAAGTGGACCCGAAGAAGGTGGAATCTGTTGCGGATTGGGAGCAACCAAAGACGCCGACAGAAGTTCATAGTTTTCTGGGGTTAGCAGGATACTACATGAGGTTTATCAAGGACTTCAGTGCGATTGCGTTGCTGATGAAGAAGTTGACTAGAAAAGATGTACCTTTTGTTTGGGATGATCGATGTCAGCAAGCTTTCTAGAGTTTGAAGGAGAAGTTGACCAGTGCTCCAGTGTTAATCCTGTCAGAGCCTGGAAAGGGCTATGTTGTTTTCTGTGATGCTTCCAAGAAAGGTTTAGGTTGTGTGCTGATGCAGGAAGATCAGGTGGTTTCTTTTGCTTCACGAAAGCTCAAGAAACATGAGGAGAACTATCCGACTCGTGACTTAGAGTTGGCGGTAGTGGTTCATGTGTTAAAGATTTGGAGACACTATCTATATGGGGAAGTGTGTCAGATCTTTACGGATCATAAGAATCTGAAGTACATCTTTTCACAGCATGAGTTGAACATGCGACAACGTCGATGGATGGAGTTAATCAATGATTATGACTGCACTATCGAGTATCATCCTGGTAAGGCGAATGTGGTAGCTAATGCGCTTAGCCGAAAGTCTTCTTCTCTTTCTTCAAAGAAGGCACAGTTGAGTTCTCTGGTATGCCATAGACGGGATATGTTTGTTTCCTTGTGACAAATGAATGTACAGATGGAAGTTTCCTTGTTAGATGGACTTTTAGCACAGATGCAAGTCAAGCCTACGGTGAGACAGCAGACCAAAGATGCAAAACAGACAGATGATGCAGTACAATTGATCAGATCAGAGTTCGGCAGTGAAAAGTGTGATGGGTTTCATGAGTCCGAGGATGGACTAGTTTGCTATCGTGATAGGATGGTGGTCCCCGATGATGATGATCTGAGGAAGTTAGTACTCGAGGAAGCACACACATCGATGTATGCTATGCATCCAGGTGTCACCAAGATGTATCATAGTCTGAAGGACTTGTACTGGTAGCCTGACTTGAAGAGAGATGTGGCCGAGTTTGTGGCTAGATGTGCGGTTTGTCAACAAGTGAAGGTTGAACATCAGAAGCCGGCAGGTACGTTGCAACCCTTGCCGATACCGCAGTGGAAATGGGATCATATAACCATGGATTTCATAGTTGGTCTGCCCAAGACAACTAGGAATCATGATTCCATTTGGGTAGTAGTGGATAGATTGACGAAGTCTGCCCACTTCCTATCGGTAAAGACGACGTATACAGCCGAGAAGCTTGCTCATGTATATGTAGATGAGATAGTATGTTTGCATAGTGTGCTAGTGACGATAGTTTCTGACAGAGGTCCTCAGTTCACGAGTCGTTTCTGGGAACAGTTGCACAAAGCGTTGGGAACGCAGTTGAGGTTCAGTACCGCCTTTCACCCGCAGATAGATGGACAGTCTGAAAGGACTATTTAGACTTTAGAAGATCTCCTTCGAGCTTGTGTTTTGCAGTTTTTAGGCAACTGGGATGTACATCTTAGTTTGATAGAGTTTGCCTACAACAACAGTTATCATCGGAGCATTGACATGGCTCCTTATGAGGCTTTGTATGGAAGGAAGTGCATATCTCCTTTGTGTTGGTACGAGTCTGGTGAGTATCAGCTTTTGGGTCCTGAGTTAGTACAACAGATGATAGAAAAGATCAAGGTGATACAGCAACAGTTGAAAGCGCCACAGGACAAGCAGAAGTCTTATGCAGACAATCGCCGACGACCTTTGGAGTTCCAGGCAGGATACAAAGTGTATCTTAAAGTCTCGTCGTGGAAAGGTGTGCTAAGGTTTTTCCGGAAGGGTAAGCTAGCACCCAGGTATACGGGGCCATACCCGGTCATAGCACGAGTTGGCAAAGTAGCTTATGAGTTAGAGTTTCCTCCAGAGTTGCACAAGTTACATCCAGTGTTCCATGTCAGTATGCTGAAGAAAAGCCATCCAGATTCGAGAACAGTGATACAACCTGTTGAAGTTGAGCTTGATGAAGATGTGACCTACGAGGAAGGTCCTGTGGCAATCCTTGATAGAAGGATTAAGAAGCTGAAGAGGAAGGACCTGGTTCTTGTGAAGGTTCTTTGGCATCATCGTGGCATTGAGGAAGCCACGTGGGAGCTTGAGGAAGAGATGAGGAGGAAGTATCCCTCGCTTTTCTCTTCGGATTTTGGGGACGAAATCCTTTGAAGGGGGTTATCTTGTAAGTACCTTGACCTTCGTTTAGGGTTTACCATGTTTGCTTTGCCTAACCTTGATGCTTAGTTGCTTGCTAATTACCTTTAGTAGTGATTAGGGTTTGGTTGTGCTTTGTTGAGAGTTGGAGGTGCTACTTGCAATTAACCCAAGTCTAGGGTTTGTGGGCAAGTTTGCCACCTTGTCAGGTCACTACTACAGAAACGGCCTTTGGCGTCGGTCGTTTAACCCCATTTGGCGTCGGTTTCCGACCGACACCTATGTGGGCGCCGCTAAAGGTTGAACACTTCGGCGTCGGTTTTTTAACCGACGCCTATTTGTCCTATTGGCGTCGGTTGTTTAGTAAATAACCGCCGCCAAAAGTGTTCGCGCCACAGAAAATGGCGTCATCTAGGGCACTTTGTGCGTCGGTTATTTACTACACAACCGACGCCTATATGGAATATAGCGTCGGTGTTTTAGTAGATAACCGACACATTTTCTGTGGCGCGAACACTTTTGGCATCGGTTATATACTAAACCACTGACGCCTGTACTTGCAAGACGACACGGCCGTGCTTCCCTGCACGGCCGTGCTTCCCTGCACGGCCGTGCTTCCCTGCACGGCTGTGTTAGTACTATAGGCGTCGGTTTTATATGAATAACCGACGCCATTTACACCACGGCCGTGCTATCCTGCACGGTTGGGTTGTTTGTACTATTAGGCGGCGGTTTTATCAAATAACCGACGCTGTATGTCTTTGCTGACGGTTTTCGATAAATAACCGACGCCTATTTATATTTTTTTTTTCATATCAGTTTGCAGGCCTGTTGTGGCTGGTCAGCAGGATGAGAACCTGCAGTTCAGTTTTCTGAACTGCAGGTTTACGACATCCATTGATATCAGCCTACAAACAGGCCGCAAACCTGCAAAAGTCACAAGCAAAATTCTACACAAGTACATACATTCAGACATCAATTCAATTCTCACATTCACACATATAGAAACATTCAAATACATGTATTAACATTCAGAAATATTCATTTACATAGTATCATTCATTATCGCTATCAACATCCCAATTATATCTTACAGTTGCCACTGCTTGTATGGCTTTTGCCCATTCTTCTCTTACTTCATTTAATGCTTCCATCGTATATGGAGCATGTATATTTTTTAAACGTTTACCTGTAGTGTTGTCAGTTTTAAACACCTGCAAAGAGAATGATGTATATATATAAGTAATAATATAAAAATAATATAAGATTGATATATTGCATACTAACTAATGAGACTATATATAATACCTCATGTATGGTATCGATGTCCAATGCGGCATATTTGATAATCATCTGCATAAGTCGCATCACATAGTATGTGCATGCCCAGCCATTGTCTTGTGTAGCACACTATAAATTGAAACATACAAAATAATACAACTAAGCACAATTCACATCAATAATATATATATTCGAGTCGGGAACTTACTTGTACGTTCTGCCAATTTATTGGCTGGTTCTTTTTCCTTGGGACCGTTCCTCCAGCCTTTTTGAATGCATCTAAACCCCTACATGTTAATATAACACAATAAATTGCATAAGTAAATAGTAATGTAATAAAAGATGTTAACGGATATAAAAATGAAATATTTCTCACCAGAATAATGGCATTCTCATTACGTGTCCAATTTTAGTGTTCAATGTACTCCCCGCAGGATCTAGATAATAAACAGTGAATGTCCCGGGGACAATAACTAGTAACTCCCAATGTCTACCGCTAGAAGTAAGAAGTTAACAATTAATAACTCAAAATGCAAAATAAAAATGGAATTTTCTTAAGTCCAAATTAAAAATAAAGTAAACTTACTTGACATTGAATGGAGCTATTATTATCGTCTTCTTTTGCTGACCAAAAATTGTAAAAGCATCTATACAGTATTGTTGAACATTATCGGGGTCTTTAGCTACCAAACTAATCAATGATGGAATCAAAAATCCCACATGATCAAATGCAAATTGTTTGCAATGATCTTCGACTAGGTAGCTGCAAAACATATAGGCGTATGCATTAATATATAAGAAACCAGATCACCGGATCTTACACAAGGTATATGGATGTATAAACAAGATCTCACCTTATCCATGTCTCTATCATTGATGTATTCAGCCAATCATACATAAACAGCTCAATAATATCTTGTATAAATAAAGAGCTATCGTATGATTGACCTGCATAATCTGCATCTAAAGAAATAATTATAGGGCAATGTACATTATGTGCCCGTAGCCAACATGCCATTCCCCTACAAGCAGGACCTAACGGGTATGTTAGGTCAGTTGGAACCCAATCGGGTAATGCGGGAAGTGGAAGTGGAGGCCTAGGTGCTCCTGGTGTCTTCTTTTTAACCTGTACATATAATTTCAGATCAGTTGACATCATATATACACATTAACAGTCTAAATCAATGTAAATTTATCTTACAATTTCAGTCGTGTAGACGACATCTGCTTTGGGCCACAATATCACCCCGCCTTCTGCATCAGCAAGTCTATCAATATCCGGGTGGGGATATGGCAATGTAGCTTCTCTCCAATCAGGTAACACACGTATCGGGCTCACACGAACGTAGCCCTGTGGCATTGGAGTCCCGTGAAACATTGCCCCAGGAAGGGACGGGTAAGCCTGCGCCTCTGCAACAACGTAGTCTTGCATTCTTAAGCGGCATGGCTTCAATGCCTACAAATTTACGTAAAGAATATTATACATATATACATATCATCTTGAAAACATAACAACTTGAAAAGACTAACTACAATGTCATAAACAATACTTACAGCAGACGTGCTAGGCGATGGGTCTCCAGGATTACTCGCAGTCTGTGCATCAGGAGAAGAGTGGGTCGCCATAGGCGTATTGGAAGCCTGAGATGCATGCCACCGCAGCAATTCTTCCTTGACCTTCTCAGCAACTACATCGTTGATCTTCTTAGCAACTAAATCCTCAACTCTCTTATTCTCCTATACATGGATAAAAGAAACATTAGCTTCTTATTAATGAATTTCCTTTTGCAGTAACATTCTAAAAAAAGAATAGGTTACCTCTTCTTGAGAAAGTCCCGCTCTGGGTTTGCGCTGGGATGGCCCAAAGAATGCTTTGATGCCAACACCAGCGCCGGCACCTCTAACACGTCCAGGATGCTCTGGGTTACCCAGAGCAACTGTCAATTCATCCCTTGTGCCCTGAGGGATGAACGTGCCTTGTTTCCTCTGCTCGTGCAGCTCCCGCTAATCACCATAAACAGAAATTGGTAAGTTAACACCACAAATAAGCAATATTCAAACGATTTCTCTAAGAGTTGTATTTTACCATTTTTGCAGCCGCCTCAGCAGTTACAGGCTTCTTTATTTCACCCTTCTTGTTTTGCCTGCCAGCTATCCAGATATCATGGTGAGGCATGGGTGTGGCAGACTCCTGAGTAGGAGCAGACTCCTGAGTAGCCGCAGACTCCGCCTGTAGTCTTTGGCGAACGCTTGCATAGCCTTTTGGACCCATAGTGTGGTCATGCACATTCAGTGCACGCCTTGCTTTTTGTGCGTCACTGAGGGCCTAGTTAGTATGCACATTAATGATTTGGTTAGTAGCACTAAATGCTAATCTTGAATAGGTGAATACAATGTATATTAATTAAATTAGGAGTGACACCTAATACCTTGAATTCTTCAGATTTTCTTGAAGCAACAAAATTGTCCCAATCTTCTTTGTCCAAGAAGTTCCATTGTTCAAGGGCTGACTTCTTCTTCTTATCACCCTCTTTTATGTATTCTCTGTTCAGATTTGTCCTATAATTCCTAAGCATCTTTCCAGCGCGTTGCATCACATTTTTACGATGCAACTTCTCATCCAATGCAAACAGATTCTGTAAAATAGAAATGTTATTAACTAGTATCCAAAATAGAATTGCAAATAATAGAATTTGTAATCTACAAAATAGAATTGCAAATAATAATAACTCACGCATAAATCCTTCCATATCAAGTCCTTTTTCCCTTGAGGAACTTTATGCCAATTGTCATACTTAACACCACAATGGCTCCGAGTGGTACACCCAAGATAGTTCACAAAATTATTGCGGTTCACTCCAATTGGATTTCCTCCATTATCAAACTCCACCACCAATTTAGATCCACTACCACTTAGCGCTAATAACTTCTTCAACAGAGTGATGCCCCTTTTCTTGTTAAGTGTCTGGTGTTGCGCATCAAGTTGCTCCAGTGCTTCAGTGGGTACAGGTGTATCAACCTAAAATTTGACAAAAATAAAACACACTAACTTAGCCCAATATAGAAATATAGGATATGTGACATAACTAGAAGATAATGAATTTTATAGAAATACAGGATATGTTTTTAGAACTTACATTAGTATCCTCGCCATGCTCGTCATGGACAGCATGCTCATCATGGACTTCATGCTCATCATGGACATCATGCTCATCATGGTCAGCCATCTGAAAATGTCATTAAAAAGGCAAACATTTAGCATTTCTATTAACTAGAAAAAGACAAACATTTAGCATTTGTATTAACTAGAAAAAGGCAAACATTTAGCATTTGTATTAACTAGAAAAAGGCAAACATTTAGCATTTGTATTAACTAGAAAAAGGCAAACATTTAGCATTTGTATAAACATACATGTCTCTAAAATTGTGATCTTTTATCAATTAACAATCCTTCATTGTGATCTCCGCGCACATATAAGTCATCATTAGCTTCAATATTTTGTGGAGTTGGCAACCCAACTGAGAATGGACTGGATTCATCATACTTATCATAGTACTCTTCTTCATCTATAGGATCTTCAATGAACTGTCTTTTACCATGAAGAACAACCGACCATTTATCATTTGCAGGATCATCGATATAGAATATTTGTTTCGCCTGTGATGCCAATATGAATGGTTCACCCTTCTCGCCAATCTTTTCAAAGTTCACCAAAGTGAAACCCAATTCATCCACTATAACTCCTTTGGTGTTATCAACCCAATTACATTTAAAGAGCGGAATTTTGAAATCTATGTAGTCAAACTCCCAAATGTCCTCAATGACACCGTAATATGACATTTTAGCTTCACGTGGACTCTTATCCTTTGCACTTGCAAAGTACATAGTCGACGCTTGAAGAGTGACCCCACTATTTTGGACGACACTCTTATCATCTTGGCGCTTTGTGTAATATGTGAATCCATTAATGTCAAACCCTTCATAAGACATAACATTCGGTTTTGGTTTAAAGGCGAGGCATTTGATAGTTTCTGTAATATCATTTGGTGTTTGAGATAGTTGATGTAAGACTTTATCTTCAAACCACTTAGTAAAAGTCTTATTATGCTCTCTAGCAAGCCACATTGAACTTGCTCGAGGATGTTGTCTCTTTATGAAATTGGTATGTTCCTCGATATAAACACTCACTTCATCCATATTGTGTAAAATATACAAGTGAGCTTGTTCCAACTGCTCACGGCTGATTACTTTCACCCGTGATCCCAAAATTCCTTTGCCCTCCTCAATATTCTTGTCATTATCAGGAGTGTCATTACCACTGAGAAAGTCATTGCAAAAATCCATAACCTCTCTCGCCACATAACCTTCAATAATACTCCCTTCAGGCCGATAACGGTTTCGAACATCACCTTTAAAAACGCTCATGTATCGTTCAAAGGGATACATCCAATGCAAGAAAACTGGTCCCAACATTTTCACTTCCCTAGTCAAGTGGACAACAAGATGTACCATGATATCAAAGAACGAAGGAGGGAAATACATCTCAAGCTGACATAGGGTAACAACCACTTCTCTTTGCAAATTATCGAGAGTATCAGGGTCAATAACTTTGTTGCATAGACTGTTGAAAAAGAAACAAAGTCTGGTAATTGCAAACCTTACATGCTTCGGCAATATAGATCGAATTGCCACGGGCAATATTTGTTGCATTAGAGTGTGACAATCATGAGATTTAAGACCTATCAACTTCAGATCTTTCATTGATACCAATCTACGGATGTTGGATGAGTAACCATGTGGCACCTTAACATTTACCAAACATTCAAAAAAAGTTTTCTTCTCCTTTCTAGACAACGTGTAACAAGCGGGAGGTAAGTATGTTCTTTTATTACCCATTTCACGTAATTCTGTTAATTCTGACCTTATTCCCATTTCACGTAGGTCCAGTCTGGATTTTATCCCATCTTTAGTCTTACCTGGTATATTTAATAGAGTACCAATGATGCTATCACATACATTTTTCTCAACGTGCATTACATCGATACAATGCCTGACTGTCAAAGAACTCCAATAAGGAAAATCCCAAAATATTGACTTCTTCTTGAATGAAGAATTGTCACTCCGTGTGGCCATACTACATTGTGATTTCTTACCAAATTCATTGACAATGTCTTTTACTCTTTCATAAACAACATCCCCTGGTATAGGTTTAGGTGCACTTCGTTCATCATTCCATCCATTGAATGCTTTGCGCTTCCTACGATACGGATGGAATTTTGAAAGAAACCTTCGATGACCAAGATATACAGTCTTGCCGCCATGTTTTAGTCTTATTGAATCAGTGTTTTCTTCACATATAGGACACGCTTTAGCTCCTTTGACACTATATCCAGACAAATTCCCATATGCTGGAAAGTCATTAATAGTGCAAAACAACATAGTGTGCAAACGAAATGTCTCTCTTGCTGAAGCATCATAGGTCATCACACCTTCAGCCCAAAGTTTCTTTAAGTCATCAATCAAAGGTTCAAGATAAACATCGATATCATTTCCGGGTTGTTTAGGACCCGATATCAACAATGACAACATAACGTACTTATTTTTCATACACATCCAGGGAGGAAGATTGTATATAACAAGCATGACTGGCCAAGTGCTATGTTGGCTGCTCAATGTCCCGTACGGATTCATCCCATCTGTACAAAGCCCAAGTCTTAGATTCCTATCTTCTTCACCAAATTTAGGGTACAATAGATCAATCTTCTTCCACTGTGGGGAATCAGACGCATGTCGTAGGATCCCATCATTATTTTTCTTAACATCTGCATGCCACCTCAAATTCCTCGCATCTTTCGGATTTGCAAACAAGCGTTGAAACCGTGATATTATAGGTAGATACCACAACACCTTGGCAGGAGAACCAGTTTTGGACTCCCCCGAAGTCGTCAATTTATACCGTGACGCACCACATTTTGGACAATCTTTCAAATCTACATAGTCCTTTTGAAATAATACACAATCATTCGGGCATGCGTGTATCTTCTTGGCCTCCATTCCCATTGGGCACAACATTTTCTTTACCTGGTATGTTGAGATTGGAAGCTCGTTTCCTTCAGGAAGCATTTCTTTCAACAAAGTCAACAATGAAGTGAAGCTTTTGTCAGTCCATCTATTGTTAGCTTTCAACTTATACAATCTCAAGACAGCGCTAAGCTTCGTAAACTTAGCACAACCTGTGTATAACGGTATCTCAGCATCATGCACAATGTTTGTAAAGATAGGAGGTGGATCGGTGTGCTCTACCCTACAACTATCCAGCATCGCATCAACGATGTCTGCTGGAACTGGTTCGTTCACATTTACGTCATCAGAGGCAATTTCTTCTTCCACCCAAGCACTGCTATCGACATCTACTGGTTTCGATTTTGAAATCTCTCCATGCCAGTGCCATTCTGTATAGCCTTGTACAATCCCGTTGCACATGACATGACTTTTGATTTCCTCACCAGTGTTGACTTTCAAGTTGTTACCGCAATGCCTACATGGACAGTAGAACCTATCTGCAGGTTTTTTCCTATGTTCCTCGGAAAATCTAATAAACTGATCAAGACCAGATATAAACTCTGGGGTGCAACGATTACGAATGGACATCCATGATCTATCCATTCTATGATCAGAGAAAACAAGTATATATTAGGAAACAAGTATATATTAGGAAAAGATTAGGGTATACACTTACATCCTAAGCGTATAATGTGATGTCATTCTTATATATAATAAATGTGTACCACCTATCCCATCCTTGAACACCTAATCTCACTAGTAAGTGTATAATGTATATTTGGTTTTCAAGAAAATTTCGGCAGCATTTCCCCGCTGTTCTCTAAGTACATATGTACTTAGAGAACAAACGGGGAAATGCTACCGAAATTTTCTCGAAAACCCAATACACATTATACACTTACATCCTAAGTGAGATTAGGTGTTCAAGAACAGTCCCAAACCGGGGACTATCCAAGATTTACTCCTAATGAGTCAATCTTGGATGGGTTTCTAGGCCAACAAATACATTTGATGTCATTCTTATATATAATAAATGTGTACCACCTATCCCATCCTTGAACACCTAATCTCACTAGTAAGTGTATAATGTGTATTTGGTTTTCAAGAAAATTTCGGCAGCATTTCCCCGCTGTTCTCTAAGTACATATGTACTTAGAGAACAAACGGGGAAATGCTACCAAAATTTTCTCGAAAACCCAATACACATTATACACTTACATCCTAAGTGAGATTAGGTGTTCAAGAACAGTCCCAAACCGGGGACTATCCAAGATTTACTCCTAATGAGTCAATCTTGGATGGGTTTCTAGGCCAACAAATACATTTGATGTCATTCTTATATATAATAAATGTGTACCACCTATCCCATCCTTGAACACCTAATCTCACTAGTAAGTGTATAATGTGTATTTGGTTTTTAAGAAAATTTCGGCAGCATTTCCCCGATGTTCTCTAAGTACATATGTACTTAGAGAACAAACGGGGATATGCTACTGAAATCTTCTCGAAAACCCAATACACATTATACACTTACATCCTAAGTGAGATTAGGTGTTCAAGAATAGTCCCAAACCGGGGACTATCCAAGATTTACTCCTAATGAGTAAATCTTGGACGGGTTTCTAGGCCAACAAACACAATAATAGATATGACAAATATATGCAAGCAAAAGATTTGTTCATATATGCAAGCACAAATGTATGACAAATATATGCACAAATTAGAAGTTCATAACCCTCATAACCCCCCATCTTAGGATGATGAAGGTCCATCTTTGCAGTCCTTGGCTACCATATGAGCCAATGAACAAGGAAGTTGGTCGTTTGTCCCAGGATTAACATTGTGAAATTTGAGTTGAAGAACATGAACAAATTTGAGTTGAAGGTCCATCTTTGAGGTTGGTCATCTAGGTTCACCCACAATACAACTTATCAGAAGAACATGAACAACTTTCAGGGCAAGGTCAAAGCAAAAATCAGAATGATGATGACATTGATGAATTTTTTGTTGGTTGAGATTGAGAAATTCATGCCCAACTATAATATATTTCACTCATATTTTAAGCCCTTTTTAGTTAGAGGGACCATAGGGCTGAACGTATATGACCACATTATGACTTTATAGAGGTTCAAGTAAAATTAAGTATTGATTGAGATCTTGATAATAATGTTCTATCTGATCTTGAAGATTTTTGGATGGATAAAAAAGATATTATATATGAGGGTATGAAATTTCCATCCTTGAGGTGCTTATATAGGTGAATAAGTGGATTTTAATATTGATACTTTGTGACATAATAGTTATGTCTTGATTTGGTGAAATTCGGAGTAGTAATACTAATTTAGTTTGATTATTTACGAAATTAGACATATATGATTGTGTTCAATACATTATGCGCGTCTTGCATCTTAAAAAATATATTTAATAATGTTGTAGGGATGATTCTACGTTGAGGCGACTTTCAGGACTTGTAAAATCTAATTACAAACAGATTAAACGGTGTTTTCCTTTTTGTTTGGGAGAACAAATAGATAGGTACTCGTAGAGAGAGTGTTTATTTATGTTTAGGATATGTTTCTTGGGTTTCCTTTTTGGTATAGGAAAGTGACCCATCAGTTGCTAATAGTTAATGTTTTAATTAGATTTGCGTTTTGAGCATCCTTGTATCTCACAATCCGACATAGGAAAAGACGACCTGGCAGTTTGGTAGGGAGGGGGTTCTCTCAATCACAATCAAATATGATTGAAAAATTAAATCGTTCTCCTTTGAAAAATTACAAGCAAATATAAATGACAAAATGAACCAAATTGCAATAAAAAACAACAACATGTTGAATATGATTGAAGCAAAAATGAGCTGTGTAACTAGGTATAAAAACGCATAACCAAATGATTGACCAACAACTCAGAAACCAATCTGACCTTATAAAGAACACACATTGAAGGATCCTATAACAGAGTAAAATCGAACCTGTAAGTAGCAAGCTCGTGGAGGAAGAAGAGGAGTAGCTCTGTCGGTAGCGAGCTCCGTTAAGGAAGAAGAGCAGTGGAGGCGGCGACGTTGAGCAGTGGAGGCGGCGACGTTGAGCAGTGGAGGCGGCGGTGTAGGCAGTGGAGGCGGCAGCGGCGTAGGGCAGTGGCAGCAGCGGCGGAGATGCGGGGGTCGTCAGGCGGAGATGCGGCGGCGGAGAGGCAGTGGCAGTAGTGGCAGAGACGTCGGCGGAGAGCAGCGGCAGAGAGCGAGCGGCGGAGAGCAACAGCGGAGAGCGAGCGGCAGAGAGCAGCAGCTGGAGTCGTCGGGCAGAGAGCGAGCGGCGAGCAGCAGGATGAAACAGGAAGAAAGGGGGAAGAGCTGGGTGATCGGGTCTATTAATTTGGTAATCAGCATCGGTTATTTAGAAAACCGACGCCTCTAACGCTTTAGCGTCGGTTGTCTGTAAAAAACTGACGCCCGTTTAGAAAACCTGTACCCTAAATTTTTTGGCGGGAACCATAATCAGCATCGGTTATCTGGCACAACCGACGCTGAAAGTGGGACATTTTTGCACAAATTTTCATTTTAAATAGGCGTCGGTGAATACCTATAAAACCGACGCTAAAGATGACCTAAAATGTTTTTGCTCGAAATTTGGATTTCACGGGTGATTTTAGGCGTCGGTTTTTTATAAACAGCCGACGCTGAATATAAAGCGGTACCCGTGTCTGGCTGGTCTTCAAATATAGACGTCGGTTTGTATAAATAACCGACGTCTAATAGTATCGGCGTCGGTTTCCGTAAACAACCGACGCCCAGAAAAGCGACACTGAATGCTATTTCTGTAGTAGTGGGTGTTCCTCTCTCTCTTTGCTTCCTCTAGTGTAGAGAGGAAGGCTTGGGCTCATTGCTTGGAGTCCTGTTGGGCTTGGTTGAGCTTGTTGGGCCTTGAGGTGCCTTGCTTTGGTTGATTTGAGCCTTGTATCGGCCAAGAGGAGAGTGTGTCGCCCATGGGGTGTGTCGCCCATGAGGTGTGTCGCCCAGTGTGTCACCCATGACCCTTTGACCAAGTTTGACCTCGTTTGTGTCACCACTAGTGCACACTTGGTGCATGATGCTTGCATGTGGCCAAGGTCGTGGACATGTGTTTAGAGCATGCTAGAGTGGTGGCTCGTGCGCTAGGACAAGTGTCCCTAGGTGGCCGACACCTTGCTTGGCTTTACCTTGTTTTCTCCTCCCTTTCCTTCTATATAGGTGGTTCCTTTCCTTTTCCAAGAGTCCCTTTGGTTCCTTAGTCTCTTCTCCACCTTGGTGTGCATGATACCCTTCTCCTTAGTAGCTTGGTGGACGATACCCCTTGGAGGAGCAAGCTTGGTGGCCGATATCCTTGGAGTCTTCTTCCTCCTTGGAGCTTGCTTAAGGCGGGTTGCATAACTCCTAACCCTAACTATTCTACCTTCTTTCATGTTCTTATATGTTGCTAGCTTTGTTTCTTGCTTAGTATCCATGTCGGCCGATCCTTGTGATTTAGGGTTTTGTGGTGAGCAATACTCCTTTCTCTCCTTGGTCTAGAGGAGTGAGTTTGAGCTTCTAGTAGCATGGGCAACACCCCTCTCTCATTTTAGTTGAGAGGTGAGCTTGTGTTCTGGTTGCTTGAGCAACACCCTCCTCTCACCATGGACTAGAAGGGTGAGCTTGGTGATAGTGGTGACTCTTTCTAGGGTTTCCGGTGTCCTTGTGCTTGAGGTGGAAGATGATCTTGTGAGTGGTACCTTGTTCATTATGAGTATGGGGAGGTGTTGCCCGACAGCCCTCTTGACCTAACCCCTTGGACGATAGGCTCTGCTGGTAGTGGACGACACCCCTGTCTTTGTGACGGGTGTCACACCATCACCTTGCCCTGTGACGGCCGATAGGTCATGGTATAGATGGCTGGACGATATGTTCCTTAGTGATAATTTGAGTTACACCTGATCTAGATGTTGTTGGTTGTCGTTGTACTCTTGAGATCGGCGTTGCTAGTGGATCTGTGATAGACATCACGTTTAGCCCTTTTGTGTGTCGCCCGATATGCACCTTGTGACGGGCGTTGCTCTACTAGCCGACACAAGCGTTTCCCGATAGGGCTGGGTGCCCGGCACCCTGTCGCGCGTTGCGCTTCCCTGCACGCCTTGATGTTGTTGTGACGTTGTGTCGCCCAACACATGTTGTGCACGACACCCTGACGTAGCTTGCGCGTTGCTTGGGTGCTGGCCGTTGTGGGATGGACATTAGATGAGGGTAGGTTGCCCGATACAACCTTTAGTGAGGGTGTTTGATGCTTCTAGTGAGGGTCTCATTTATCATGGAAAGCAGATTTGTTGTATATGTTCTTGTTTAGCACGATGGTGACTCCTTGCATGCTTAATTACATTTATTATGATAATGTTAGTCCTCTTAACTTAGCATGGATACACACATGAATGTGATCTCCTTGACTATCGGTATAATGCTAAGGATAATGATAAGTATGTAGTATGGGTTGCTTAGTAATGTGCCTGGTACATATGATTATAAGTTGAGATTATGGTAAGCATATAAGTGGTTTGCCTAATGATGTGTCTTATGCACATGATCATCAGTTGATGTATGATTGATAAAGTATAGAATCTTTAATGTCACCTTATATTGGTAAGCATAGTCTTTCTGTTAAGCCTATGATTATTGTGTACACTAACCATGCAGGTAATAATTAGCCAAGAAAAGGCTATGAGAAAAATGTGATGAGTAACATTACTTTGATAGTCACTCTTGTTGATGAGATTACATGTATGATGTATTTGTCCCATGATGATGGGGTAAGCTTTGAGAGGCAGTGGCAATACATGATGAGGGATTGAGATCCCATGGTATGTGATGATTGGATCCTTGAAATGGATCAGGTTGATGTGATTACAATAAAAGCTTAATGTTGAGTTTTATGTTGTTTATCTCCTATTATAGTTTGCATGTTATACAACTTGGTTGAATCTTGCAATCCATATAAAAGATACTAATTAATCATAGTGGGATATATCATGTAGTTTGCCCTGGCCATAGATCCATCATCGTCAGGAGCTGGTGATGGTGAAACAGGTTCTCCTACGGGTTAACTCGGAGCGCATATTGTTGAATATGTGAGGTTTCTCCTAGCCTAAAATAGTGAGGATTTGAGTGCAGCTACTGTTGCAAACTCGGGATATGAATAGAGCATGGTGAACATGCCCATGGCTCCGAATATGTGATATAAAGAGCATGAATGCATTCATGTCTCAGAGCACGGTGAACAGGCCCGTGGCTCAGATATACTAGCATCGTGACCTGTACCAAGGCGGGCTAGAGGATGGGTAGCCTATGGAGCTGACCCTGTGGTTGAGGCCACTTAAGCACGAGACTGCGGTCCTGCTTTGGTTCTCGTGCACTGACCACAAGGGGGAAGGTCATGGAGTCCGGCTCTTCCATGTGACCTTGTATGGCACCGGCTCCGGGTTTCGCAGCCGTCGGTTGGATTTGAATGGTATGGTTCACTTCCTCATGGCATAAGAATACGTAATTCAGCCGTATAGTATTTACTTTCTAAGACAAAACACGGAACATTGGTTGAGGCCTTGCTTGTATAGTTAATCTTGTTATATCTTGCAGTCACTTATATGTTCCTCATGTTATGTAGCAATATATCTTATCTTGTTAATCTTGTTCCATAAAAGAATTGGTGATATGCCTTCTGTACATCTGGTAAGCTTGTCGGTAAGAATAGCCTTGCTTTACATAAAACTGCTCTTGCTATACTTCTTATCAGATATCTGCTGTTATTGCTTTTACCCTTCTGGTTTTATAGTTGTGGCAGGGAGTTATGTTTCTCACTGGGACAATGTTCGATTGTCTCACTCTGCTGGTTTTCAGGTGGTCGAGCTAGACGTGGTGGTGGTCGTGGAGTTGTGGCCGAGCAACAAGAAGAGCAGTAGAAGGCAAGAGATGGATATGCTGCTGTTTTGGTGTTTTGTAGTAGAGTCTAGAGTCATCCCTGTACTCTCAGGTCCTTGGAGGTGTTTTGATGTTGTTTCACGATGTATAACCGTTGATGTTTTGTATATCCTATTTCTGGTCGGATGTGGGCCTTTATGTATATATAACAGGTGATGAACTCATGTGATGACAAGACAGCTGTTGCTCTAAGCTGTGGACACGTATCAGATCTGGTATATGTTTATGTAACATGTTTTCTTGCAGGATGAGGACTTATATGTAATAGTTTCACAGTTTATCCGTTTTCCGCAATCGGTTTTAATTAACCCGCGTTTTTGGTAATCTGTGGTTATGGTGATTTTCGCACGTTTTCATGTAACCCCTCGCTATCTGTGTAATAGTGGGATGTGTTGCCACAGCTATGCATACCTAAAAGGTTAGGGATTTACAAATAGGAGAGAGAAAACATCATAATATGATTGCCACTTCAAGAGAGAAAAGCAAACACATCACATCACCCAACATTAGGGTTAGGGATGCATACATACCCAATTAGGGTTTTACAACTTTAAACCCTAGGTACATCCTTTCCCATGTTCTTGGAGCATAATAGGATTAAGGAACATGATTAGGATTAACCAAAAATCATCCAAACATCACTAAATACATGGTTCATTACTTTCTTACTCATACACATGTATTGACTATGTGTTCATGTATGTGTCTCGACCATCCATCACATAGGTGTATCGACCACCCATGAAACAAGTGTCCCAACCACCTTCACCCAAGGTTTCTTAACCGCAACAACATCACATGTCTTGACCCCTCATGGATTAGGGTCTCAACCATCCATAAAAGCATATGTCTCGACCAAAAACAAAGGCTATCTGGATCGCGACAACAACACATGTTTTGACCATCCATGAAAATGGCGGCTTGACCCTACACCAAGCAACGTCTCGACCAACAGAAAAACATGGTGTCTCGACTGGGACCAAGCAAAGAGCACGATCATCAACACATAAACAAGGAGTCTTTCCTGAAATTAAGACATAGCATCACGACCAACACAACACCAACCATTTCGACCAAACACCCAAAAGCAAAGTATCTTGACCAAAAGGAAAACAAAGGGATTGTGACCACCCAGGTCATGCTATCACCAAGGCACGAAACTACCTTCAAACCAAGGATGAACCATCAGAAAAATAGAAGTTCATCAACAAGGGAGAACCTCATACAATGGAGCACCAAAAACCCTAAAATCCGAACTTCAACATGACCTCCAAGAAAACCAACCCAAGAACCTCAAGAAAGCACCAAGGCCAAACCAAAATGTGGTGATAACACCAAGAAACATGTTGCATATATGATCAACACCTCAACCTTCACTTAGAAACCAAGTTCATGGAATTAGGGTTTAATAAAGAGAGTAATCAACATGAGAATACTATAGAGTCTTAAACCTTAAATCATAGAGACTTCATCTAGCATTTTATCATCAAGTTTGGAGGTCAAAATAGTAGCATGCAAACAATATTATGGTGCAAGTAATATAATAAGCTAGAGAGTTATATAACCTGCCTTAAGAGAAGGAACAAGATCCAAGCACACTATCACCAAGGATGATGATGAAGCTCCACCAAAAGCTCCACTTTCGGCCACAAGATCACCTCAAGAAGAAGACACCAAGGTCAAATAAAGGTTAAGAAAAGAGGGCAAGAAACCCCAGGTCAAACCAAAAGAAGAAGGGGGAAAGAAAGAAGGAAAGTTCCTCACACTTGGGTACCACCTTGTCATAACATGGCTTATGACCCTTGTGATGAGGAGTTTCTCTCCAAAATGACCACCATGGAGGATATGTGGTCTAAGGACAAGAAAAGAGGAGAGGATAGGGTAGAAGGTCAAAGGAAAATGTCACCAAAGAAAGGAAAACACTTATGAAGGTTGAAAATTATTAAAAGTCACCACATGCAAGGGATCTTTATCACCAAAGCTCCAAGGTTCATCTCTCCTTGATCCACCAAGCTCCAAGATCACCCACAAGCAATAGGGAGAAGAAGGAGGGCTGAAAGGGATGCATGGTTGAATAGGAGAGGGGTTATATACATGAAGGAGGATAAAAGTAAGGTGGAAATGTTGTGTCAACACTGATGCGATGATTTTGAGTCGCATTTAGTGACCTATTTCATATGTGTTTTGTGCCTTAATTACTCATTTTCATGGATATTATTGCATAATTCACTTTATTTGGTCTTTTGTCATCATTTTATATCAAATCCCCTTCGTTTTACTATTTTGAGCATTATTTATCATCTTATTATAAATTGTGTGGATTTACTTGGTCTTGTTGTGAAATTTCAGGAAAAACAAGTATCTTCTTCCGTCGATACCATCGACGGAAGTCGATACCATCGACCAAGCCACAGGTTGTCAGCCGAGAAAAGCAATACAGTGTCGATACCATCGACCCAAGTCGATACCATCGACCCAAGTCGATGCCATCGACACAAGGAGAGCTACAGCGTCGCTAAACGACAACAACCGACGCTAAAGGAGTCGATACCATCGACACCCAAGTCGATGGTATCGAGATCACCACAGGCGCTCAGAATAAAAGAAAGGAAAGCTGCCGCTAATCCGCTGGGTCGATACCATCGACCCGCGTCGATGGTATCGACGCCGGCAGATATGCGTTGGATCTATTTTGATCTCGATCGGACGGCTGTTGTTATTGGACGACCTAATTAGGGACTTATACCTAATGACGGCCGCCCACACGAGAGGAGGATCTCATTTTTTGGATTGCACGAGTGCCGAGGAGGAGAGAAAAGAGAACGGAGGCCGAGAAGCTCATCCCGGTTGATTCGGACGCTACCGAAGACAATTTCCACCACCGACAGGCGGGGAAAGTCCGTGTTCTACGCCAAGGATCCACCGGTTCTTCTCCGTTCAGGGGTTTTCCCATCTATTTCACGTTTTTCTTATGAATTCCCCAATTTCTACCATGTATTCGTGTAAGATGAACATGAGAGGCTAAAACCCTCAATCTTTAGGACCGGGAGTAGCCCGGGGATACATTGTATGATGATTTTATATTGATAATTCATATTTTTCTCTCATATCCGTGGTATAAATTCGTTTTCTCTATTGCTATTGTTATGCTTGATCACCATAATAATAAATTAATGCCCTTAATCACTTCGACAGAAGGATTAACGGTTGAAAAGAGACGAATTCTACATTAATTAATAAAACCCTTGACAAAGGAGTTGTAAAATTAATGGTGGGAACTGAGGGACCGATCTTAATGCGCTTAGTTTAGGGGAATGATTACTATGACGATGGAATCAACCTAAATCTAAGTAGTGGATTACACCACGACAGTGGGTAATTCTCATTTCAGGCCACTACCCGGATAGAAAGAGAAGTGTGAGGAATTATATGAAATCTAATACAATGTTGACCCGCGGTGAAACCGCCATCCTAAAGATATCCTTTTAATTGATTAAATTAACCTTTAATCGATTGTTTTCTTTGTTTGATTTTTATTTTCTTTCAATTTGAACAACAAAACCCTACTTTGTAAATCGGTCTAGCTGATTGCGATTAGTTAGTAGAAGTCTCCAATAATTCACGTATCCCTGAGTTCGACTCGGGCCTCACAAGGCCTATATTACTCGACGCGTATACTTGCGTTTAAGCGCGTAGTAAAATACACGTCAAGTTTTTGGCGCCGTTGCCGGGGATACGGTGAATTATTGGCACTTTGAGTGCTAAGAGCGGCCATTCTAGGCCACATTTTTTTTTATTATTTTTTTATTTATTTTAAAACAATTTTAAAAAAATTCCTTTATTTCTCTATAATTTGTGTTTACTCGTTCAAAGCATAGTACTGAACCCCGATTTCCTTATTTCAGGTACTTTGCATGGTGCACACACGTAGTCGAGACTACGTGAATCGCACACCTGAGGTTCCATCTGCGGGACCAGAGGACGAGGACTACTACGAGGAGGAACACCACAGTGATATACATTCTGAATCTGAGCCAGAACAAGAAGAAGTAATGGCTGAAGCACAGACAATATGGGAGAAGATCAAGGCGTCTTCTTCCTCTGCATCAAAGGGGCCTATAAAGAAACAGGGGCTAAACATACCTACATACAAGATCGACCCAGCACTGATTAACTTGGTCAAATCTAACGCATTTCACGGACTGAAAAATGAAGATCCAGTGGCACACATTAGTCAGTTTGTGGAGAACTGCGATATGGTGAAGATAGATCGATTTCCACAAGATGTGCTCTACCTCAAGTTATTCCCGAGTTCCTTGGCTGGAGTGGCAAGAGAGTGGCTTCATAACCTCGACGACGAGTTTGTTGAATCATGGGATCACATGGTGGAGGTTTTCTTCGAGAGGTTCTTCCCTCCTGAGAAGACCAATGATATGATCAGGAAGATTCACAATTTCACCCAACAGGCGGGTGAAACTTATTCTGAGACTTGGGAGCGATTCCAGGTCATGTTGAGGAGATGTCCACACCATGGACTAGACAAGGAAACCCAAGTGAAGATCTTCTACTTTGCTCTCTCCGAGCATGATAGAAGCAATTTGGACTCAGCTGGCTCCGGATTTTTCTTGAACAACACTGATACAAGATGCTGGGAGATATTAAAGAACATGGCTAGGAAACAGTCATGGGGCGACAGAGGTGCAGTGGAACATGTCAAGGCTGTCGGCGAATCCAGAACAGTTAGGGAGCTGAATGACAAGTTAGATCTTCTAGCCAAGAAGCTGCTAACTAAGGAAGATGCATCTGAGGATGAGGAAGCCCAAGTGAAGTTCATGCAACAACAGGGCTATAGAAACAATGACTATGCATGGAGAAAGGATAAAAAGTTTTCATGGAAGGATCCGAATAATTTTCTGCAGGATCCGGATGCCAAACCACAGCAAAAAGTCGAGGACAAAAACACTGAATTGCTGAGTCAAATGGTACAGCAAAACCAAGAGATGATGGCCATGTTTGGTAAACAATTACAATCTCAAGGTGACATTCTAACCAAGTTTGGGCAGACGCTGCAAAGCCATGGAGCGCAAATGCGGGCATTAGAGACCACCGTGGCTCAGATTTCAAGTGAAGTGGCGGCCATCAAGCACGCCAATCAACAGAAACCAGCTGAGAGTGCGAATGTGGCTCAAGCACATCATCAGGTTAAGTACATGTCGGTGGTAAGAAATGAGGAATCTCAGGTGCAAGAAGTTGTAGAAGAAAGAAAAATGACTTTCAATGTGAATGCAACACCGGCGATACCATATCCACGCACGTACTATAGATTGCCGGGCGGAAACCATTTCTTCAGAAAATCAGAGAGAGTTGTGAGTATGGTATCTCCATCTAGGCAAGAGGAGCAGGTGCAGGTTGTTTGTGCACATGTGGAGACATCTAAGGCGAGAGAGGAACCAAAACAAGCTGCTACTATTGATGATGTCTCGCCAAAGCCCACGTCCGAGGGAATGATTGAAGCAAGCTTAGGGGAGGTACCCCCGAAAAGCTCTTATGTGCCACCTCATAGGCGTGTTGATGCAGTTGATGTTTCGGATCCGGTAAATCCGAAGTCAAAGAAAGAGCATCGTCACTTTAAGAAATTCTTGGAGATATTCTGGAAACTCCACATCAATATTCCATTGGTGGAGATGATTGAGAAAATGCCCGCTTATGGGAGGTTCATTAAAGAGATCATCAACAAGAAGAGGCGGATAAATGATGATGATATTTATTGGTTGAATGAGACGGTGAGCTCGATGATTCATGGGAGTTCACCAAGGAAGAGAAAGGACCCAGGAGGTTTTTACATTCCGTGTTCAATAGGTGGTAAACATGTTTCTAAAGCGCAATGTGATTCCGGCGCTAGTATAAATCTCATGCCTTTGGCTACATTTCAAAAGTTGGGGTTAAAAGAGATAAAGAAGTTGGCTGCAACAATTGAATTAGCAGATGGGTCTACAGTGAGACCCTATGGAGTATGTGAAGATGTTCTAGTCAAAGTGGATAGATTCATATTTCCGGTGGATTTTGTCGTCATGGATATGCCACCACTCCAAAGCTGTGAAATTCTTCTAGGAAGACCGTTTCAAGCAACGGCAGATGTCGTGACTGCCTTAGGGAGAGGTACTCTGTCTTTGGGCATTGGAGGAGATCGTGTTGAATTCAAATTACCGAATGATTCTCTAAGCCCAGTTCCCAAGGTGAAAAGATGATGATTGTCACACCGTCTAGCCTAAGACGCTAAAGAAGGGCGCTTGTTGGGAGGCAACCCAACCATCGGTACATTAGGATAGTTTAATTTTAGTCATAGATTGCTTTTATTTCGTTTAAATTTTAGTTTAAAAATGATACCTTGATCCGTTTGTTAAATGTGCAGGAACAGGCAGGGTCGATACCATCGACACATCAGTCGATGGTATCGACATGGGTTCAGGTTGACAGCTGCAAAAAATCGCACTGAGTCGATACTATCGACGGTCCCGTCGATGGTATCGACATACCTACAGGCAGGCTGCGCAACACAGGTCGATGGTATCGACATGCCAGTCGATACCATCGAGATCTCTGGAGATTTTCAGAAGAAATTGACTCAGTGAAGTCGATACCATCGACGGGTCCGTCGATGGTATCGATATTTTCAAATGAAAAAGCGGCGGCCGGACTCGCGAGGCATTTGCCCTAATCAGTGAGTCGATACCATCGACTTCTGTCGATGGTATCGACGGGCACACAGCAGTGTCAGTGTCAGTTATTCAAGATGGGGTTATTGGCCAAATGAAGTGTCATCCAGAGCAAATCCGGATCCCACGACCCACCTCCACCACCATCGGACTGATCGGGTATCACTGTTCCACCCTTAAGTTGGTTTTTGACTATGAGGCCATAGTCGGATTCAAGCTTAGGGGGGTGGCTGGAACAGCTCTATCTTTTATCTTTTCTTTAGTTGTTTTTAGTTTCTGCTTTGTTATTTGTTTTTGCAATTTTAAGTTTTTATTTAGGATCCACATCTTGTGAGGCCCGAGTATTGTCATCTTGCTGTTTTCATGGGGAAATTAAGGGAATTTAAAATTTTTCTGTGTCATTTGGATAGCTTTACTTGGTTGTCCTTGGGGAACTTGTTCTATGAAAATGATTGATTATGTCAACTTTGAAGCAATTTGTCATACTCACACCCCCATTGACTCATGAAAAGTGGATAGTAACGGTTGTTTGAGCCTAACCTAATCAAATGGTAATGAGACCTTAATTGGATATACGAGAAAGAACCCTTTGAACTACTACACATGTCAGTAAGGAGGGACACATGATATTTTTCTAAGGTTCAGTAACTTAATCTTGTGATCATTCCACTTCATATTTTTCCATAATCCACCAAAGAATTGGAAGTAAAGTGCAGTTTCAATTTCTTTTGTGTGCATAGCATGTAGATAGGATTTGCATTGTTATTTTCATATTTTTGCATAAAATGAAAAAAAAATGTATAGTGATTCATGCACATTACCTTTAGGTGCATGTCATGTAGTTGCACTCATAACTTTCATGATTTTCACGCATAAGTACACCATGTACCTCAGGTTGTCTTACAAAGTGATCTAAATTGTTCCATACCCTCGAAATAGTACAAAGATTTCCAATTATGAAGAAAATAGCCTAACACATGTATCTCTAAGCAATTATGGATATGTGGGCTAAGAAAAAAAATCGGAAAATCTGAAAAAAATTTGAGAAAAGAAAAAAAAAGAGAATTTAGAAGGAAATGGAATAAGAGGGAGAAAGGAACATGATATCACTTGCATACCAGGGAAATTGAGTACATGATGTGGCTTAATTAGATTTGCATCTCATTTTGAGGTGGAAGGTTAGTGCATGCATCATTCCACCCAATTTTAAGCATTAGGGCATTTTCAATGTGCATTTGCATCATTTAGGACATTTTGTTATGTGCATTTTGAAACTGTGTAATACTTCCAAGTTCTTCCATGAACCACCCATTCCATCCACCCGTTGCTCGGATTGGTAGGCCACCGTGATTTTCTCCTCACTCATGTTTATCAGGAGAACTGCTTCCATGTAGATGGTGGTTCCAGTTAGGGCGAGCAACGTAGTGTAGGCGATCACAAGATGCACTAATGCTGAATCGGCAAATTTTATTATGTTAACTGCCTTATGTGATAGTGTTCATCGGTTTGAAGGATAATTTCTTTTATTGATGATTATTGTCGCCTGTAGGGTAATTACTGTTCTGTGATTAGGAAAGGCCGGTTTGAGAACGTCCAGTGGGAGTCATGTGGGATGTGGGGTGATGTATTGATTGTTAGTTGACATCTGCAATTCTATTCTAAGGATTAGTTGCTCGAGGGCGAGCAATGTTTAAGCTTAGGGGAGTTTGATGCGATGATTTTGAGTCGCATTTAGTGACCTATTTCATATGTGTTTTGTGCCTTAATTACTCATTTTCATGGATATTATTGCATAATTCACTTTATTTGGTCTTTTGTCATCATTTTATATCAAATCCCCTTCGTTTTACTATTTTGAGCATTATTTATCATCTTATTATAAATTGTGTGGATTTACTTGGTCTTGTTGTGAAATTTCAGGAAAAACAAGTATCTTCTTCCGTCGATACCATCGACGGAAGTCGATACCATCGACCAAGCCACAGGTTGTCAGCCGAGAAAAGCAATACAGTGTCGATACCATCGACCCAAGTCGATGCCATCGACACAAGGAGAGCTACAGCGTCGCTAAACGACAACAACCGACGCTAAAGGAGTTGATACCATCGACACCCAAGTCGATGGTATCGAGATCACCACAGGCGCTCAGAATAAAAGAAAGGAAAGCTGCCGCTAATCCGCTGGGTCGATACCATCGACCCGCGTCGATGGTATCGACGCCGGCAGATATGCGTTGGATCTATTTTGATCTCGATCGGACGGCTGTTGTTATTGGACGACCTAATTAGGGACTTATACCTAATGACGGCCGCCCACACGAGAGGAGGATCTCATTTTTTGGATTGCACGAGTGCCGAGGAGGAGAGAAAGGAGAACGGAGGCCGAGAAGCTCATCCCGGTTGATTCGGACGCTACCGAAGACAATTTCCACCACCGAAAGGCGGGGAAAGTCCGTGTTCTACGCCAAGGATCCACCGGTTCTTCTCCGTTCAGGGGTTTTCCCATCTATTTCACATTTTTCTTATGAATTCCCCAATTTCTACCATGTATTCGTGTAAGATGAACATGAGAGGCTAAAACCCTCAATCTTTAGGACCGGGAGTAGCCCGGGGATACATTGTATGATGATTTTATATTGATAATTCATATTTTTCTCTCATATCCGTGGTATAAATTCGTTTTCTCTATTGCTATTGTTATGCTTGATCACCATAATAATAAATTAATGCCCTTAATCACTTCGACAGAAGGATTAACGGTTGAAAAGAGACGAATTCTACATTAATTAATAAAACCCTTGACAAAGGAGTTGTAAAATTAATGGTGGGAACTGAGGAACCGATCTTAATGCGCTTAGTTTAGGGGAATGATTACTATGACGATGGAATCAACCTAAATCTAAGTAGTGGATTACACCACGACAGTGGGTAATTCTCATTTCAGGCCACTACCCGGATAGAGAGAGAAGTGTGAGGAATTATATGAAATCTAATACAATGTTGACCCGCGGTGAAACCGCCATCCTAAAGATATCCTTTTAATTGATTAAATTAACCTTTAATCGATTGTTTTCTTTGTTTGATTTTTATTTTCTTTCAATTTGAACAACAAAACCCTACTTTGTAAATCGGTCTAGCTGATTGCGATTAGTTAGTAGAAGTCTCCAATAATTCACGTATCCCTGAGTTCGACTCGGGCCTCACAAGGCCTATATTACTCGACGCGTATACTTGCGTTTAAGCGCGTAGTAAAATACACGTCAAACACCTAAAGGCACCAAAGGGACACTTGTTCACCCAAGAAACGCACATGCAACAACTTAAGCCATGCATGCACGAGGTGATGATACAACCTATGTTGGGCATCGACCAATTAGTTCCCCCAACCCATTGGTTATGGTTGAGACACTCCAAAGGGGTCGAAACAACATCACAACACATGTCTAGGTCAAGACAAAAGGTCACCACCACATCCAGGCCGAGACGCACTTCAAGAAGACCTCTGTCTCGACCCAACTCCACCAAAACCATCATGTTTGAGACAAAACCAAGACAAGGTAGGCGTCTCAGTTGAGACACTCCCAAAACTCACCCACAAGGTTGAGACAAGGGTCGCTACCCTTCAACCAAGCTCATAGGGTCGACAGCAAGCAAACCCTAGAAACCCTAATCACCTCTAGTGATGCCACCACTCATCCAAGGCTCAACCAAGGTGACCCCAAACACCAACTCTCTCTCATGAGGCCAAGGAAGGGAAGGTACACTCTAGGTGTGTAAAATTGCAAGATATCCCTCTGAATTGGGTAAATTGCAATTTGACCCAAAATAAGCCCATAAAGCACAAACATCATCCAAACAAGCTCAAATTGGAAACTTAAGCTTACTACAAGCTATAAAAACATCTCAAAGGGTTAGATTAAGGTTCTAAGCACTTAATAAAGCCAAAACAAATAGGGTTATCCCAAAACCCGAGTCAGGGGTCTTACAACGACGAGGCCCTAAAGTGGGCCAACTGGGATGGTCCTACATGGGATCAGCATAACCCTTCCCCACCAGCAAAGAATGAGAAACACAATGGTTGGTCACCATCTTAGACTATTTGTGGGTGTCCAGATTTAGGCATCCACCATGACCTTCTGCATGGCTCAAAAGAGATAAAAGGATACTTTTGGTAGAGAGAAGCTTGATTTTCATCAACAACAAAGCTGAGGCATATATTTTATGATAGGAGTCATATGGTTTAATGTTGGTTGACAAGGAAAAAAATTACCTCTTGCTGAATTTAGTTGGGATGGTTACATGATGCATATTGGTTTTGTTTGGAAAACTGACCATAGTTTATTTTGACAAACAAGACCAGATTGTATACTATTATTGTCTTTGCTAAATTTAGGAATCGATAGAGGTTCTTCATTTTTAGACCACAGTGAATCGTACAAATTGTATCTCCCAAAGCCTGTCTTAGTTTTGTCATGGATAAAAGGCATAATTCTAGCTACCAAGTGGGTATGTTGCCTTCTTTGAGACTATGCAACAGCTTATGGAGAATGCCCAGGTTAACATGGTCCTTATTGTCTACTCTCCCTTGGGCCATGCCGCATTTGTCCAATATCTACTCAGGTTGTTATCATTTTTTTGTGCACTGCTTAATTTTTTATCTGAACTATGTAATCTCCATTTGTATGGAATAATTACTTCTACACCAATTTGAAAGACAATTGGAATCGGATAATGTTTTATTTATGTTTGGTACCATTTTTGGTTGAACAGATACTTATACTCCAATTTTAATGACAATTTGAATCAAATATTATGTAAGTCTACTAAATTTATGTTTGATACCATTGTTGGTTGGACATATGGTAAAATATATGTTACATTCCATATTAAACTAAAATATTATGTGAAAGGTTGTCTCGTTCATATACTTGTTAACAAACACATACATTTCTGACTTTCGTGTTTATTAAACTATGCTATAGTCGTTTCCATAAACAATGAACACAATCAATAGCTTTTAGTGGGATGACGAGTCTTATGCAACACTAGGACTAGTGTTAGGCCATCAATACTATTACCATAGACTATGTGGCCCTTCCCTATGCCAAGCTTGGCGTGATGCCCTTGTTGAATTCCACACAAAAACCAGGAGGATTGGCATAAAAATGGATATGTTTAAGGCAAGATGGAAAGTTCTAAAACTTGTAGATGTAGTTCCAAGGACTTTCTGGACAAGTCCTCTTACTCACCCACCAGGAATACAACAACAACTCGAGAAAGTTGGAACCACTCAACCATGTGTAACAGTGGCAAATGAGGGAAGAAAAATACAAAATGTTGTTGTTGGAGACGTTGGTGTTGTAGATAACAAGTGAAGTAAATGCATGTTATTGACTATCTCAAAATATGTACTGAACTTCAAATTTTTAACCGGATACTGGTATTTTATTTATGTAATATTGAGTACTTGTATGCATACTATCATAGCAGTAATTCATAACGCATGTTTCATTTAACTTATATTGCTTGGTTGTTATCATCATTTGTACACATCAACACCTTTGTTTTATGTTAACTTAATTCTTTCATATTGTTATATGTTACAAGCAATTCAGAATCAAAATAGATCCTAACTTGGTTGGCAAATAGAATTAGGAAATTGTCTAATCATGACCCACCTTATCCTGACTTATTTACCAAATAGAATAAAATGGAATCCTGACTAAATCCTGACTGGTTTCCCAAACATAATCAAACTGAATCCTCACCAGCTGACCAGGATCGGACTAAGTTTCTAAACAAAATCAGACTGGATCTTGACTATCCCAATTCAGACACTAACATCGACTAGCCCAGTCCTGACTACATAATCCCAGTCCCAAACCAAACAGGGGATAAAGCACCAAACTTTGTATTTGTGAAGTGAAATCCCCCATCACTGATAATCATTCTAGGCAACCCCAAACCTACAAAAAAGTATTGTCCTTCACAAACTTACACACAACTTGTGAATCATTACTTCGGGTAGGAATCGCTTCCACCCATTTAGACGCATAGTCTGTTGAAAGCAAGATATACAAATTCGAATTTTAAGACATAAAAGGTCCCATGAAATCAGATCCCCGCAAATCAAAGACCTCTACCTCCTAAAAGATATTAAGAGGCATTTCATGCCTCCTAGATATTTTACATGCCCGCTGACATGCATCACACCTCTGGACATAGTTGTAAGCATTTTTAAATAAAGACGTTCAGTAAAAACCACTTTCTAAAACTTTGGCTTCTATCCAGGAACATGCATGGTGTCCCCCTGTAGGTAAGGAATGACAATGAAGTGTGCTCTCAAACTCACATTCGGGCACACACTTCCTCAAAATGTCATCCATGCATTGTTTAAGAAAAAAATAGGTCATCCCATATATAATATCTCAAAGAACGGAAGAATCTTTTCTTCTCTTGATATCCGTAATAATGTGGTATCTCTTCACATGCCAAATAATTAACTATGTGTGCAAACCATGGGTCCTTCTTCTTCATGTAAAAAAGTTTCTCATCAGGGAACTCCTCAGCAATGGATACCTCCAACCCACTCTAGTCAACCTAGACAAGTGATTAGCTGCTACATTTTCTGCTCCAGCCTTGTCCTTGATTTCAATGTCACATTCATGTAGTAGAAAAATTCATCTAATTAGTCTCAGTTGAGCATCCTTTTTCTTCAAAAGATACTTACTAGCTGCATGAACAGTCCACACTATTACCTTTGCCCCTATCAAATATTGTCTATATTTATTAAAGGAAAAAACTACGATGAATTTTCTTTTTATGTGGTGTTAAGATTCATTTGTACATCATTGAGTGTTCTAGATTCATAATAAATGACCGGCAGTGCTCGATCCTTACGTTGGCTTGGAATAGCCCAACTGTAAAATTAGATGCATCACACATCAACTAAAACAGATGACTCCAATCTAGAGACACCACCAGAGGTGGGAAATCAATTTCTCTTTTAAAACCTCAAAAGCTTTGAGACATCAATCATCAGATTTGAAATCCATATCCTTCTCAAATAATTTAAAAAGTTGTTTGGCAATTTTTGAACAATATTTTATAAATTGTCAATATAATTCAACATGTCTTAAAAAGCTCCTAACTCCCTTTACTAGTGATGGTGGAGGTAGTTTATATATAACCTCTATTTTTTCATGTTGACTTCCATCCCTTTGTTGGACACCTTGTGTCCCAACACAATTCCTTCACTCACCATCATACAATATTTTTCCCAGTTCAAAAAAAGATGAGTGTCCTCACATCTCTGTAAAACTTTGTCTAGATTGGTAAGGCAGTCCTCAAAAGACTCTCTGTATACTAAAAATCATCCATAAAAATATCAAGACAACATTCTACCATGTTAGAAAAGATTGCAAGCATGCATCTTTGAAACATTATCGGTGCATTATAATGACAAAAGGGCATCTTACGGTATGCAAATGTACCATAGGGGCAAGTGAAGGTAGACTTCTCTTAATCTTGTGGTTCAGTAGAGATCTGATTGTACCCCAGATACACGTTAAAAAATAGAAATTTGAGCGTTCAGAGAGCCTCTCAAGAATTTGGTTTATAAATGGAAGTAGGAAATAATCTTTTAAAGTGGTAGTGTTCAAATAATGATAGTCAATACAAACATGCCACCCCGTCACTATCCTAGTCGAGACAAATTCAATAGCATAATTCTTAGTGATTTTGATTCCCCCTTTCTTAGGAACAACTTGTGTAGAAGCACCCATTTAGAATCAGAGATAGCATAAATTATACCTTCCAATAGAAGTTTAATACCTATTTCTTCACTACCTCTGTCATGATCAGATTTAGTCATCATTGAGGTTGTGCCATAGGTTTTGCTCTTTCTTTAATACAGATCTTATGTTGACATAAACTAGGAGAGATCTCCTTTATGTCTGTAATAGACCACCCAAATGTGGCCCAGATTCTTTAGAACTATTAGTAGTTGCTCCTCCTCTTTCACACTCAAGTGTTTCTGAAATTATTACTAGTATCTTTTTATCCACTGCTAAGAATATGTACTTTAGATGTGGTGGTAATGGCTTCAGTTCCATCTTAGGAGGACACTATAGATATGGGACTAATGGTAGTGGTGGCTATTCCAAGTCTTCATAGTGTCTCGTGTAGAAGTAGGAAAAGGTCCTTAGAAATAGTGCACACTCCTACCGTGAGTGATAGCAAGTGTAGTCATCCACCAAATTCATGAGACAAGCTTCTAATGGGAGTTGTGGATATGCCTATAGTAATGTAGAAGACATCACATCTAAATTTCATTGGGTGTTCCTCTTTTCATGGATCATCACGATGCTTCACAACTTTTGCCAAATAAATCTGCTTTGTATGATCCATTATGTCAATAGTAAGAGTACCCTTCTCTACCTTTGTCATTAAATGAGCCATGTCTAGAAATGGTTTTCCTAAGAATAGTGACATCAGATTGCCCATTTGCTTCATCATGTTACATTGGGCACTCTCCTTGTCCATTAGTTTATCATCAAGTAGATTGATCACAAACCGGTCATCTTGGATTCCCTATGTTAGTCTTCCTCTTTCCATTTCTAAAATGACATGTCGTGGCTTGGAATGGTCAGCCTAAAAGTAGTTCATTGCCATAGTCATCCTTCATTTCCATGACAACAAAATCTGCTAAAAAAAATAGATTTTTCAACCTTTACAAGTACATGTTCTGATATAGCAATTGGTCTAACAACAAAGTTGTCTGCTAGCTAAATAGCCATGTTTCTCTTCCTAGATTCTTTGTGTAAGACCCTTGAACTTGCTTTATAAATGAAACATGCTTGATTATCATAATTACATGCTTAAAACTTTAATATAACCCTAATATATGCTTTGATATCATGTGACAAGCTTAAGTTTCAAGTTTGGCCCAATTTGGACATTGTTTGAGCAAGTTATGCAATTTTATGCTTGTTTTAGACTTTTATGCAATATACCCATATCTAGGGTTTTTATTGCAAATTTTCACATCCTTGTTGTTCCTCATATGTTTTCGCATCATTATTGAGTAATTTTCACCTTGGGACACCTTGGTTTGAGTGGTGACATTCACCTAGGGTTGAACTTAGGGTTTCCTCTCATTAATGAGCTACCTTAGTGTTAGGACTTGATGGTTCTTTTGGTTTGGTGAGATTTGATGGTATTCCTTGTGTGTTGGGATCCAAAGGTGGTCCCTAGAGTTGTGGGGGTCTATTTTTTTCTCTCTTGAGCTCCCTAGATTGATGGTTTACCTAGAGAGGTGCTCAACCGAAGGTTTTTCACCTTTGTGACTTAGGGGTCCAAAACTGATGGTTCCCCTGCAACTGGAGGTTGATGGCCACCCTGGGAGTCAAGACTCGATGGCTCTCTTGACTCCCAAAATCGATGGACCTGCTGGTTTGCATGGACGTGACCCTTTGGCCAGGGACACATGGGCCTTACCTTCTCTTCTCTCTCACCCATAGCTTTATATACCTTCCCCCTCCCATGCAAATGAGTTTTTTACACACCTAGATCTCTCCTTCTTCTTCCTTGCTGCTTGAATATCTTCCCCCTTTTCTTGGTGGAGTAGAAGGCTCTCGATGTAGAAGAAGGTGGTTGATCTGCTTGCTCGAGGTAGAAGAAGGTGGTTGATATGCTTGCATGTGCACCTAGGGTTTGGATCTACCCTAGTTGAGGTCATTTGGTGCTTCCTTGCTTGGTTTCTTGGCCTAGGTATGTGAGTTCCCCCTTCCTCCCTTCATTTTCCTTGTTGTCTGACCTTCCTCTCTCTTATTCCTGGTAGGATCCATGGTGGATCATGTTCTATAGCTTGAATAACATCTCTTTCTTGCTTCCATGACCTAGGGTTTGCTTCCTCTTTGGAGAAGGAGTTAGCTTGGCCAAGTGGAGAGCTCAAAGAGCTATCTTGGCCAAGTGGAGTGCTCAAGATAGGGTTTCCTTGTAAAGAGTGAGTCCCGATATGGGGTCGACTCTTCACTGAATTGAAGAATAAGTCCATCCAATCCCAAACATACCAAAAAGGTAAGAAGGAAAGGAGGAATTTCATTCATTTCTCAAATGGTACATACTATAGAGAATGATAATGAATAAGCAACGGAAACAAAACTATTACACAGTTCCAAAATTTTCTTTGTACAACTATTTCTCACCATATAAGGTGGAATGAAAAAAAAGGCATACACCTATGAACACATAAGGCCGGTTGCAGAGGGAAAACCAACTATCCCAAGCTATCCTCAATGTCCAAGTCCATGTAATCAATTTTTTAGCATCTTTGTCTTATAATGTACCTAAACCTGGGTGGAAGGGAACATCACCCAGAACATGGGAGACAACATAGAGGTCTGCAAAGAGCTGAGTATGTACATATAATAAACACTTTGAGCATTACATAGGGTTATAAGTACAAAAAGAGATGTTCCCACAAGAAGTGGGATATTTGCAATTAGGTAAGTTCAAGAGAAATGTAACAAAGAAATGAGGCATATTAAATTCATATTACAAGCATGATAATAAAGAGTGTCTTTCCATAACAATCATCCACAGATTCATATACAAACAATAAACATTTGCATGCATAACAATGTAGACTAAATATACCTAAAATAGGGCCATAACACCATAGGATCATGGCCTAAAAATAAATAAGGATGCAAACGCACACCCTGGGTGGAAACGCACGCCCTATATAAGTATGGTTGTACATAAGTACCAGTATTCTAGATATTCTAGTCAAACACATAGCATGTATAAATAGAGTGGCAAGACTAACATTTTAGTCAATTTCACATAAAATGGCAATCATAGAAGGAGGGGTCCAAAGACCCATTATAAATGAATATTCTAGTAATCACATGAATTTATATGAATCAAAAGCAAAAAGTATGAATGTCAAACAATTGGATTTTAAATAAAATTGACAGTTCAAGAGATGTCTCATTAAAGAAATGTAGGTTCAGTCAAATAATGCCCAAAATAAAATAGATGATGTACATACCTGATATTCAAGACTAGTGGCTAACTTGATAGATGTACTTGGTCCGCGAAGTCAAGATTTCACCTTAAGAACACATTAGGTGTGTTAGTTAAACTAAAGAGGACATGTATATACATTCCTAGCATAGCTATACACATTGTTCTTACCCCTCTTTCAGACAACTGAAGACATTCTAGGGACTTTAATCCTATTAAGTGAACACATGATCAATAAGATATATATTTTGGTTCCGAGATTCATCTTTAGGCAAATAGTCAAAGCACAATTAGGTTACTTATATATGTGTAATAAATGAATTCTTTTGATTTCAGTTTCATAATGTCATTATATCCCTTTGTGTCATATAGTTCGATTTGTTTGACTAGGTCAAGGTTATACATCACATGAGATACTATTGGAACATGATACCCTTATTAGGAAGTATGGGGTTTAGTTAATATATGACAAAATTTGTGATGATGTATAGTCTAGTTTAGTTTATTTTCATGCCCACATGGATGTCTAACATGTTCTCTTTATTATATAATCAATTGTTTTCAACATATGTGTGTTGTTCATAGTATTTAGTAATATTAACGTTCTATTCTATATACTAATATAGTTAGTTTTAGGCTAATCATTTTAGTGGCCTAGTTACATTAATCACTTGGTATTATCATCCTAAACACCTAGGTTATCATTGAAGTTCTAATTATCACACTGATATCATCTCAGACCCATTACATTCTAGTTCATAATTTTAGCAGGCATTTCTAAGGACATGCACACTATCCATATTAAGATGAATTGGTATAGTCGATGACTTGTGCTAGATAATGATACGATTAGGTGAATACACATCCTAAAGATATAGATACATCGATACTATTGTTAATCCTATTAGCCTTGTTATCTGTGATATTAAAAACCTCAAAGAAATCTAACCCGTAGTTTTCCAGACCCATCGATCCATATGTAGGTTTGAAGTCTGCGAGCATGACGCCATAGATGGCAGTAGGTCTGCATCTTCTTTCTGTAAGTATGTTTTGTGCATAGCTGAGGGTTGAAGGGGTCGTGGATTGGAGACTGGTGGTATCTTGAAGGATTGGAGCAACCAACATGACATCAATAATGACCGATAATAGCTTCCTGGGTTGCAGGACATAGGGTGGCAGATGAATGAGAATTTGGTGGAGGAATCATTGTAGCCATTGGATCCAGTAGTGGTCACAGTTTGGGGCGAGATGATGAGTTTACATACTCTGTTTGCCGTAGTAGTGTGGATGGCGGCATGTACGTCGATGGCAGAGTAGGGGATATGATCCCAGGACTCTTGGAAGATATGGAGTTCGATGTAGGTTGAAGGGAAGGAGGGAGGAAGCAAGTGCCTAGGGCTTGGAATCAGCACCATCGGCCATTGTTCCTGGCTATGGTGGCGACCGAGCAAAGAGGGCATGGAGGAGACTTGGGCAGAGGTGAGATCGGCGTCGAGGGACGCAGCCTCCGTAAGTTGTAGGTAGCATCTATGATTGCAGGTGGCGTCTATGATTGTAGGTGGCGTCGTCATCTATGATTGCAGGTTCTGAGATGGAAGAAGTGGAGGATTTGGTGGCTAGGACCAGCTGAGTGATGGTGGTGGCCCAATGTTGAATACGGTGACAAGTCAGGCGGCCATGGCCATTGGGAATAGGGTGATGGAAGCAAAGAAGTAGGGCGGCTCCACTGGTGTTGAAGGAGGTGATGCTGGCAGGAAGTTGAGGGAGAAGTTGATGGTGCTTGGGAGACTCTGTTGCTGGAGGCACCTAATTGTCGTGGAGGCAGCGAGCGACTAGTCTGTCATGACGGCTGGCATAAAGTGCAGATAGTGTGGCTTGTGTTTCCAATGATTCAAGGTGGAAGAGAGGATCTATGAAGTGCTGGGTGGCGGCTAGGTAAAGGAAGAGAAGAGGAGGGAGAAGAGGCGGCGGCAGCGCTGCCTCCGATGCAGGGCTCTGCCTATTGTTGTGTTGCCACCTGGTGTTGTGTTGCTGTCACGAAATCTGGCAGTAGTCACAGCAGGGTGCAAGTTCCTTCCCTACGGCAGACACTGAAGGAGCGAGGAGAGTGAGGAGAAGATGGGTGCTGCTAGCGTTGGTGTGAGGAAGAGAAGGGGAGAGGAAGGAGATATTGTGGCGTGTTCAGTTGGATTCTGAATGCCAGGGGTGAGAAGAGGTGCAGTGAGACTAAGCAAGGGTAGTGGGGGAGACAGAGTCGCAGTTGCTACTGCTCCCCACATAGGAAGCGGTCACAAGGTCGGTTAGATGCAGATCATGAATCTGCAGAGATATGTGCGTGAAGCAGGGGAAAATGGAAGAGAGGAAGAAGAATGAAAGAGCGGGGGAGAGAGATCTGTCGGCTGCAGCAACTGTTACGTGGAGGGGGAAGACCGGGTACAAGCTGCGTGACCACGTGGGGTATAAGCTGCGTGACTGGGGGTGAAGAAAAACAAATAAGGACATTTCAATGTAATTATAGTGTACGATTTAAGTATTCGAAGGCTAGGTTTTTCAATCAATCAAATAAATGTGTAATGGAATTCAGATTGATACCAAAATTGACTAGTAATCTAATTATGATACGATGGATCCAATTTTTACATTAATTTCTTATTTTGAAGATGTTTGATAATTTATTTATTACTTGTATATCATCCATACATTTAATGTATTTACTCATTTTAACATGTATTACACTTTAATTTGATTTATTTCATCTTATACCCCCTAAGAATATTTTAGGATGTCAAATTAGATTCAAGCATGGTATTTGGTATATGTGTTCTTTAAGTCTTGTTATTGAGTGTATTATGATTATTTTACCTTGCATATTAGATACTTAGGGTATTTATATATCCATAATACCAATAATTCTTAATGTGCTTTGTATTGTTGAAAATATATGATATGTTAACATAATGGAATAGGACCTTAGAATAAGAGAGATTCAATACATATGTCTGGATTCGAGTATGTTACAACACTCCACCCCTTAAAAGGGATTTCGTCCTCGAAATCCATCCACTTTTGGTATGGTAAACTGAGTTATAAACTTAACCAAGTTATACATTTCTAGTATACTTAATGTAGGGGTCATATCATACTATTCGTGACACACTTATGGTCTACTCTTAAGGTGGAGCCATATGTCTCCAAAAATCATGCATCCTTTAATCTAATTATGTTAGATGTTGGGCTAGAAAAGTTACAATAAGACCTTGGATTAAGTTAACCAGTTTGTATCACTTAGGGCTACCTGCAATGTTATCATAGTTTTTCCATTCCTTGATCATGGTCCACATCATTTTCCTTATCATCATTATCATCGTCATTATCATCAACATCTCATCATCATCAACAACAACATCATCATCATCTACTCATCATCATCGTCGTAATCGTCGTCGTCGTCATCATCATCAATACTATCATCATCATCATCTAGAGGGCCAAAAGGGTGAGCCTAGGTCTTATGTATCCAAGGCTTCTTCGTACTCTCTACATCACACTTGTACTAGGGTTTTAGGTCCATCATTCCAGTCAAGTACTTCTTCATTTCAAGGGTTCGTCTACAATTGAAACTTCCTTGTGATAGCGACTTGGTTCCAAAACCATCGATAAAATCTGAAAAATTTGCTTTCATACATATAATTTAATAATGAAAATAAGTTTGATGATGAAAATATTACGATAAAATATAAAATTGGCGCCAAAAATCAATTTGAGAACCAAATCCACCACCTACCCACCACATGATGCCTATAGTATTATGTTATCATCATTGTAGTCTACCAACATCTTCTAATTCCTCAATCATACAAAGGGTATGACAAAATCATCTCAAGTCTTATAGCTTAGGAGGGAGAAGGGTTTCACATTCCTTAAGGTCCACTTCTATCAAATCCTAATAAGCAACAACAACCACCATTCCCCCTATCACCCTTAATCATAATTCACATTGCACCATCTCAAGACCTAAGGGTCATAAGATTATCCAACATTATAGGGAGAGATATAGGAATTGCATATCACTATCTGGTTTACATCCATAATTCTTCGCATATAAAAGTACCCTACATAGTCAAGCTACTCATATTAATTACCACATTGAACAAGTATACTATTGGAGATGAGAAGGGTGAATATTGTGGATATCTACCAAAACTTATAGATTTCCGCAACTAATTCTCTTATATGAGGCGTAAAAATCTCAATGAAGATGGTATCCAACTCTTAGATGAATTTAGGTAGAGCTATGTGGTCATACTCCACGTGAAGGTAAGGCATGCCTAACTATAATATAGATAATTAATACAATCATCTTGCATCAAGGGAATCATCACCAGTCATCAACTTATTTTAGAGTTCTATGTTTATCCTCCATACGTGCTCAGCTCTCCTTGTAGTCGTATATGAGGCATCCTAGTGAAACAACAAAGGAAAGGGCCCAAATGGTAATTAGGTTGATCCTATGAGTGTTTAAGACAACCTATATTTTAGTTGTGAACTATCCTCCCATAAGGTTGGGAAATAGAATCTAATGACCACAATTATAACCCCTATGTAGGGAAATTATGTACTCCATAAAGGGTGTAGGACTAACTAGGGTTCCCAAAAATTGAGTCTCGACCACATGTGGTTTGGGGAGTGGAATTCACCAAATTAGATTGGGATTGAAGCCCTATTTGGTATTCTACTACTCAAGATTAGGTATGTCAACTATATGTAAAGGGTCACCTACGTACCTAATGAAGAAACAATATAGGATAACTTGAAATAGTCAAGTTACTGACTGCTTTGGCTCTGATACCATTTTGTAAAGAGTGAGTCATGATATGGGGTCGACTCTTCACTGAATTGAAGAATAAGTCCATCCAATCCCAAACATACCAAAAATGTAAGAAGGAAAGGAGGAATTTCATTCATTTCTCAAATGGTACATACTACTGAGAATCATAATGAATAAGCAGTGGAAACAAAACTATTACATAGTTACAAAATTTTCTTTGTACAACTATTTCTCACCATATAAGGTGGAATGAAAAAAAGGCATACACATATGAACACATAAGGTCGGTTGCAGAGGGCAAACCAACTATCCCAAGCTATCCTCAATGTCCAAGTCCATGTAATCAATCTTTTAGAATCTTTGTCTTCTAATGTACCTAAACTTGGGTGGAAGGGAACATCACCCAGAACATGGGAGACAACATAGAGGTCAGCAAAGAGCAGAGTATGTACATATAATAAACACTTTGGGCATTATATAGGGTTATAAGTACAAAAAGAGATGTTCCCACAAGAAGGGGGATATTTGCAATTAGGTAAGTTCAAGAGAAATGTAACAAAGAAATGAGGCATATTAAATTCATATCACAAGCATGATAATAAAGAGTGTCTTTCCATAACAATCATCCACATATTCATATTAAAACAATAAACATTTACATGCATAACAATGTAGACTAAATATACCTAAAATAGGGCGATAACACCATAATATCATGGCCTAAAAATAAATAAGGGTGGAAACACACACCCCGGGTGGAAACGCATGCCCTATATAAGTATGGTTGTACATAAGTACCACTATTCTAGATATTCTAGTCAAACACGTAGCATGCATAAATAGAGTGGCAAGACTAACATTTTAGTCAATTTCACATAAAATGGCAATCATAGAAGGAGGGGTCCAAAGACTCATTATAAATGAATATTCTAGAAATCACATGAATTTATATGAATCAAAAGCAGAAAGTATGAATGTCAAACAATTGGATTTTAAATAAAATTGATAGTTCAAGAGATTCCTCATTAAAGAAATGTAGGTTCAGTCAAATAATGCCCAAAATAAAATAGAGGATGTACATACCCGATATTCAAGACTAGTGGTTAACTCGATAGATGTACTTGGTCCACGAAGTCAAGATTTCACCTTAAGAACACATCAGGTGTGTTAGTTAAACTAAAGAGGACATGTATATACATTCCTAGAATAGCTATACACATTGTTCTTACCCTTCTTTTAGACAACTGAAGACATTCTAGGGACTTTAATCCTATTAAGTGAACACATGATCAATAAGATATATATTTTGGTTCCGAGATTCATCTTTAGGCAAATAGTCAAAGCACAATTAGGTTACTTATATATGTGTAATAAATGAATTCTTTTGATTTTAGTTTCATAATGTCATTCTATCCCTTTGTATCGTATAGTTCGATTTGCTTGACTAGGTCAAGGTTATGCATCACATGAGATACTATTGAAACATGATACCCTTATTAGGAAGTATGGGGTTTAGTTAATATATGACAAAATTTGTGATAATGTATAGTCTAGGTTAGTTTATTTTCATGCCCACATGGATGTCTAACATGTTCTCTTTATTATATAATCTATTGTTTTCAACATATGTGTGTTGTTTCATAGTATTTAATAATATTAACATTCTATTCTATATACTAATATAGTTAGTTTTAGGCTAATCATTTTAGTGGCCTAGTTACATTAATCACTTGGTATTATCATGCTAAACACCTAGGTTATCATTGAAGTTCTAACTATCACACTGATATCATCTCAAACCCATTACATTCTAGTTCATAATTTTAGCAGGCAGTTCTAAGGACATGCACACTATCCATATTAAGATGAATTGGTATAGTCGATGACTTGTGCTAGATAATGATATGATTAGGTGAATACACATCCTAAGGATATAGATACATCGATACTATTGTTAATCGTATTAGCCTTATTATCTGTGAGATTAAAAACCTCAAAGAAATCTAACATGTAGTTTTACAGACCCATCGATCCATATGTAGGTTTGAAGTCCGTGAGCATGATACCATAGATGGCAGTATGTCTGCGTCTTCTTTCTATAAGTATGTCTTGTGCATAGCTAAGGGTTGAAGGGGTTGTGGATTGGAGATTGGTGGTGTCTTTAAGGATGGGAGAAACCAACATGACATCAATAATGACCGATAATAGCTTCCTGGGTTGCAGGCCATAGGGTGGCAGATGAATGAAATTTTGGTGGAGGAAGCATCGTGTCCACTGAATCCAACGGTGGTCACAGTTGGGGTGAGATGATGAGTTTATAGTCTCTGTTGGCCGCAGTAGTGTGGATGGCGGCGTGTACATCGATGGCAGAGTAGGGGAGATGATCCCAGGACTCTTGGAAGATATGGAGTTTGATGTAGGTCGAAGGGAAGGAGGGAGGAAGTTAGTGCCTAGGGATTGGAATTAGCACCGTCGGCCATTATTCCTAGTTTTGGTGGTGACCGAGCGAAGAGGGTGTGGAGGAGACCTGGGCAGAGGTGAGGCCGTCGTTGAGGGACGCAGCCTCTGTAAGTTGCAGGTAACATCTATGATTGCAGGTGGCATCTATGATTGTAGGTGGCATCATCCTCTATGATTGCAGGTTCTGAGATGGAAGAAGTGGAGGATTCGGTGGCTAGGACCAGCTGAGTGATGGTGGCAACCCAATGTTGAAGACGGTGACAAGTCAGGCGGCCATGGCCGTTGTGAATAGGGCGATGGAAGCAAAGAACTAGGGCGGCTCCACTGGTGTTGAAGGAGGCGATGCTGGCCGGAAGTTGAAGGAGCAGTTGACGACAAATGGGAAACTTTGTTGTTGGCGACACCTGATTGTCGTGGAGGCAGTGAGCGACCAGTCTGTCATGACGGCTGGCGCAAAGTTGCAGATAGTGCGGCTAGTGTTTCCAAGGATTCAACGTGGAAGAGAGGAGCTATGAAGTGGTGGGTGGCAGTTAGGTTAAGGAAGAGAAGAGGAGGGAGAAGAGGCGGTGGCAGCGCTGCCTGTGATGTAGGGCTCTTCCTGTTGTTGTGTTTCTGCCTGGTGTTGTGTTTCTGTCACGACATTCGGCAGTAGTCAGAGCAGGGTGCAAGTTCCTACCCTGCGGCAGACACTACAGGAGGGAGGAGAGTGAGGAGAAGATGGGTGCTGCTAGCGTTGGTGTGAGGAAGATAAAGGGAGAGGCAGGAGATATTGTGGCCTATTCAGTTGGATTCTGAATGCCAGGGGTGAGAAGAGGTGCAGTGAGACTAAGCAAGGGTAGTGGGGGAGATGGAGTTGCAATTGATGTTGCTCCCCGCGTAGGAAGTAGTCACAAGGTCGGTTAGATGCAGATTGTGAATCTATAGAGATATGTGCGTGAAGTAGGGGGGAAACGGAAGAGAGGAAGAAGAATGAAAGAGCGGGAGAGAGAGATCCGCCGGTTGCGGCAGTTGTTACGCAGAGGGGGAAGAGCGGGTACAAGCTGCGTGACCACGTGGGGTATAAGTTGCGTGACCGGGGGTGAAGGGAGCATATATTGACATTTTAATGCAATTATAGTGTATGATTTAAGTATTCAAAGGCTAGGTTTTTCAATCAACCAAATAAATGTGTAATGGAATTCAGATTGATACCAAAATTGACTAGTAATCTAACTATGATACAATGAATCCAATTTTTACATTAATTTTTTATTTTGAAGATGTTTGATAATTTATTTATTTATATCATACATACATTTAATGTATTTACTCATTTTAACACTTATTACACTTTAATTTGATTTATTTCATCTTATACCCCTAAGAATATTTTAGGATGTCAAATTAGAGTCAAGCATGGTATTTGGTATATGTGTTCCTTAAGTCTTTTTATTGAGTGTATTATGATAATTTTACCTTGCATACCAGATACTAAGGGTATTTATATATCCATAACACCAATAATTTTTAATGTGCTTTGTATTTTCAGAAATATATGATATGTTAACATAATGGCATAGGACCTTAGAATAAGAGAGATTCAATACATATGTCTGGATTCGAGTATGTTACATTCCTCCTTCCTTCCTTGAGCTACCTTGCTATTTAGAGCTTTATCTTTATCCTAAAGGCGAGTTAAATAACTTTATCCACATTTATTGCTTACTCCTAGCTTGCATGTACAGTTCTTGCTTAAACATGATGTTCTAAGTAGAAAGGTTTCATCTTTGCCTAGGGTTTATGCTTATATGGTAGTTCATGGGTAGATCATTTTCCTAGATGCCCTCCTTAGCTGTGTGCACGTTTCTTCCACTAGACCTTGCTTACTGTGGAAGTCTATGGGTTTTGTTCCTTAAAATTTAGGGTTTCCTTCGAGGTGTTAAATGATGGTTTTCCCTTGGTGTTTTGGACTAATTTTTCCCCTTGTTCATGATTCGATGGTTGAGCCCTTGTGCCAATCGATGGTGGGTGCCTTAGTTTCTGTTTGGGCTTTCTTTTTGTGCTTGAACCATTGGGTAGGTTCCCTCTCACAATTGATGGTTTTGGTGCTCTCTCAAGTGGCTAAATTGATGGTTTTAGGTCTTATTAAAAGATAGTTTTTTGGTCCCTTAAATGATGGTTTTGCTAATCTATTTTCTCACCTAGCGATGACACTTGAAGGCCTCATTGGTTCATCAACCAATGGTTCCACTGGGTCGATGGTTCATCAACCAATGGTTCCATTGGGTTGATGGTTCATCAACCAATGGTTCCACTGGGTTGATGGTTTATCAACCAATGGTTTCATTGGGTTGATGGCTCATCAAAAAATGGTTCTAGTGGGTTGATGGTTCATCAACCAATGGTCCCACTGGTTTGATGGTTCAAAACCACTTTCAAAGTTGATGGTCTTCATAGTGTCACAACTCGATGGTTTTACTAAACATATTATAACGACCCCACTTCCCGGTAACCCCCAATTAAGGAAGACCAAGAAGTTATTCTTCACTAATGCCACTTTACTGTTTGTCCACTTTCAGATATTCCTAAAATACCGAAAAACAAAATATCGGTCAGTATAAATGAATATACCAGTATGTGGTGACAATCAAAATATTGCACATATATTCTAACAACCTAATTACATCAATTAGTTGTTAACAATGCAAGATTACATTTTTCAATATGACTTCCCAACTATTTTTACTCATAATCTGGGATTCCCTCTCTTAGGGTTTAATCCTTGCAAGGGACTTAAGGCTACCTTCTCCATCCTAAGCTTGGTACTTGGGGTGACCTCTATGGGTGCCCAGTGGTCTTCCCTCTGGGGCTTGACCACCTCTGACCTTCCCTATGAGGCATGATCTCTTATCTTACATCCACAGATGGTATGTAGGTTTGAGCAAGTCATATGTATACTTAAATTGTGATAATCATATTCACTTTAAAGATTACAGAAATAAAATCATCCAAGCAGTTTATTTCCATGCAATCGATAAAACGTCAAAAACCACCAAGAAACTAAAGTGTGTAATCATAAGTAACCACATACTTGATTTGAAGATCTCATAGGAAATAAGAACAATCCAATCCAATTAGGAAATCCAAGCAATCAATCAATCCAATCACACGAGCACAATAGAATCCTAAAAAGCATGTAAAACCTATTCACTACATACTCATCAAGAACTTACTTTATTGACTTGGGATTACTTCCTAGGGTTTCTAATCTGAATTAGGGTTTCCTTAGGGTTCTTTAGATCTATTTCTCAACTTTCCCTTTTTATGTCAACAAAACCCTAAAACAGCAATTTTGTGTTCAAAACCATAATTACTCAATTATTCAATTAAAGCCTCTTTATCATCAATTTGGCTTAGGATCAACCTAATAGCATCTCATACAAAGGATCTCAAAATAAAACTTTTTAAAAGTCATTAGCACCTAGATTAGGGTTTCCAATCCCATTAACGCACTTTATACATATGAAACCCTAAATTAGCCAATTAAGCATAAAGATCATCTCTTTAGATCTAAAACTTTCTTTTTATGAACAACAGGTGAATATCATCTTAAATCATCCTTAACACTTTACTCATTCTCATTGATATCAAAATTAGGGTTTCTTACTCATGAAAGCATTAAGGTTAGTAACTTTATGTACTTTTTGAACTATGAATAGATTCAGACTTCAAAACTTTTTTTTTGCAATCTACGCATTTTTCTGATCAAAATTGATATATTATATGTCTTGATCCAAATTACCATTAACTAGTTATGATTTTCATAAAATAACTTACTTTTAGGCCAATGGGATAGTGCCACGTCAGTCGTCAACCCCTTCATTAGCCCTAGTGACCCCCTTGGCTCATGGATCCCACCTTCGACCTACCTAACCCGGTACCTAGGTTTGGTTTCCCCCTTCATCACCTTCACAGACATCGCGTGGACAGTCCCTTTTTCCGTCGAGAAAACAGGGCTCCCGCCATGGACGGTCAACTTTGTATGTTGGCCTCCCTTTCTCTGCCTAGTGTCTTCACGCAAGCACACCATGGGCTTCGTCCCTCTCAGCCAAACTCATTTCCCTCCTAGCCACGTCCCACCGGTGATCAAGGTGGTAATGCCCCTCAAGCCGCCCCAGGTCAGGGAGCACGCCGAACTAGGGGACCAGGTCTCTTCTCCTCTGACCGGTCCTTCTTGCAAGGACCCACGCTCGTGGACAGAGTATCTAGAGCGTTGAGACCCCTTTTATAGGTAGAATGCCAGGGGGTTCATCCTCCATGGAATTCCAGTAGTTTTTGGGTGAATTGGGATTTGGGGAAAACTCATTCCCACACGAAAACATGGAAAAGTTAGGATGGGCAGGTGCGGATTTTCCTCCCAAGTCCAAAGGAACAACTTCCATATTCGCACATGGATTGTGCGCAAAGGAAATTGATTGGGAAAAATCCTTCTACTTTTCCCCTTTCCTAATCTTACTTGGAAAGCAAGCACCATTGGATCAAGGATCCAACGGCTATCAGGCCATGTACTAGAACAAAAGTCAGAAATAAATTGTGACATTTAATGTCATCCTTCTTTTTTTAGGAAAACTTACAAAATTCATATCTCCTAATATGTTTCTCCTTTTAATCCCAAATTTTATAATAAAGTCCACGATGACTTAATCTACTTGTGTACCAAGTTTGAGACTCAAATTCAAAAGTATGAGAGAATTTTCTTCATATGCAAGTTATCACTCAAAAAGGCATATTTTATACATATTTTCTCTCTCTTACTCTTTTATTCTCTTTATTTGGATTCCTTTTACCATTAGAAACCTTGTGGATTCGAAATCTCATCCATGATGATTCAATCATACTCTTTCCACATATTTCTCATATTTTTATTATTATCTCAGTTTCTTTTCTTATTTATGCATTATTTGATTTCCACTTTTTCTTTTAATCATATTGGACTCATTAACATATTATAATCCACAAAATTACATGCACAAAGGAAATATATTACAAAGGAAATCCATTCAATGCACATAAATCATACAATTCCCATGATCATACATTTATTGAATAAATTGCATTTCAAACCATTCAAGCCCAAAAATTGGGGTTGTAACATCCATCCCCTCTTATAGGAATTTTGTCCTCAAAATTCCACCAAACATACAAACAATCAGGATAAGACTTTCCCCAAGTCCATCATTGCCTCCCATGGGGCTTCATCCTCTCCATGCTTCTTTCAAAGAACCTTTATCATCTTATATTCTTACATATAAGTTCTTTCACCTTGGTATCTAGAATCCTCACAGGTGACTCAGGGTATGTCAGCCTCCCTTAAAGTTGAATAGGTTCAATGCTCAGCACATGGCTCGGGTACATCACTTAGTGCTCTAGATCGGACACATGGAACACATCATACATCATGTTATCATGAGGGGTAAGGCTAAACATGGGCAACTCCGCCAATCCATCTCAAATGGACCCATGTATTAGGGACTCAACTTTCTTATCTATAGCTCATAGGGGTCAGATCTTGAAAAACACATGCTCATCCACAGTGAACTGCATGTCATTCTACTCTGTATCAGCACGTGACTCCTATTGATCCTGGGCTTTCTCAACCATTGCTTGATTGAAGAGACTTCATTTGCATACATTGTGGTTCCTCTAACCGTCACAAGGTCCTCTCACTGACATCATCCTAGTGAAGTGATGACCAACACAGCCTCCCTTACAGAGATTCATACATCTCGATACTGGCTATGGTGGCTATCATAACAAGCAAACTCTACTAGGGGCAGGAACTGCTCCCATGTATCACCCTAAATGAGCACACATGCTCTCATCAGACCCTCTAAAGTCTGGATCATACTCTCTTGATTGTCCATCAGTCAGGGGTGATATGTTGTACTAAACTTCAACCTAGCATTGAGTTCTTCTTGTACCTACTTCCACCACATGGAAGTGAACTTGAGGTCTTGCTCAAGATATTGAACTCGGATCATTGTGTAGTTGAACTATTTCTCTCTCATATATATGGTTCAACCAGATCTATCATACTAGAATGTGTCGAATTGGTAAGGTGATCTACCATAACCCATATTGCATCATGACCTCTCTTGGTCCAGGGGAGACCCACCACAATGTCCATGGTGATCTGCTCCCATTCCCCCTCGGGGACTCCTCATTATCTGTAGCAACTCACTGGGTTACTGGTGTTCGGCCTTCACCCTCTGGCATGTATGGAAACTAGCCACATGCAACTCTATATCCTTCTTCATCCCAGGTCTTCAAGGTATCACTGCAAACCTTAACCATCTTGGTAGTACCACGGTGTACGGTGTACTTAAAATTATGAGCTTCTTGTATGATATGATTCCTCAAGGGTGGATCCTCAAAAATCCCAAAACACTCTCATAGTGGATTTCACCATCTACTTTTCCTGAGAGGTGTATCTGAGGTTCTTATAACATTCCCTTTATCTCATCAAGCTCTGGGCTCGCTAACTATGTAACCACTAACTCGACCAATAGGTCTGGTTGTATATGTATGTTAGCCACATAGGTCTAGTCCTCTAATAGTCATAGGGTCCACCTAGAAACCTCTTTCATCTCTCTCTTTCATCTAGACAAGACAATTGTACACCTGAGCTATGTCTCAGCTAAGAGTATCTATTACCACATTAATTTCCTTATGTGCTAGGTGATGGTGGAAATATAAACCTTCATGTACTCCACTCATCATCCTTGTCTCGGGTTTAGATCTATCTACGTCAAGAAAACTTTGAGCTCTTATATCCATCCTCTCGGTCATCAAACCCAAACTTTAACTCATAAAATCCAAACTACTATGGATAAGAGTGTCCTCATATGATGATTACCTTAGTTCATCTATGCTTTCATACCACCTATCCAATATATCTCCAAAAGAGTGTGGTACTCCCTCTATCCTCAACATAGGAATGTTTCAACTCATATTACATTTATCCTTAGTATATGGCATGTGTTTTGTCCTGTCTCTCACACCCATAACGAGAGGAAATAAGCATTTGGTTGCAGTACAAATATAGAGTTCATCCTGTTCCAAGAGTAGAGATGGTGCATCACACATCACCATTACACTTTCCAGTCTAAGTTGAAACATACATCACATGTCTCCACATCATGAATATCTCCCATCTATGTTTACATCAATGGAAATGTTGTTCCCAAACACTCTTGGGTCTTCACATCACTCTTATGTACAATCCTTAGCCATTTCCTCAAGGTCTCTAGGGTACCGGTACTTTTAGGGTAATCCTTCCCTTATGCATCCAGGGAGTGCCTCTCACATTTACCCCTTAGGCCACATGAACTCATGAAGGTGATCAACCTCATAACCCATGGTCCTTGGGCAAAGGTAGTTGTTACCTCCCGGCATTATGGTCTTGTGCATTCAGGGAACAGACCACTCCTACTCGCATCGGTCTTATCCCTCCTTGACCTTGGTATTGACTTAGGATGTTATCATAGAACATCTCCATCTTGAATCCTTACCTAAATCTCCATCATCTATCTGGGCACTCATGGTCAAACTTACATCCCTTCATGGGAATCATGACAATCTACATATCTCGGTTTGGCCCCATATAGGTTACCTCCATGGAAACATATCCTCATGCCCTTTAGAGATGGTCACACATGAGTCTATAGATTCATGCTCATACTATGTGATATTACACTTAGCTCATCAAGCTCTTATAAGTGACCTATTAAGGTTACCTCAAACCTAAACAAAAGTTGGTTCGCACTCTAACATGAAGGGTCCCTTCCCATGATGGGAGAAAACTATCTCTTGGTAGTAAAAAAGGTCACAAACGTCCTTAACTCCAAGGTTTACATCATCATGTATATTCTTAGCCCTATCATGCTACTTAGGCACGTATATAACAAACTATCAGGCATAACCCCTCTAGATCAGGTCTAAACCTGCTTCCACACACTTCTACATAGATACATGCCTCTTTTCCGTTCATATATGCCTGTTAGGGTTCCTATACAGTCACCATTAACCTTCTCAATGAGGGAGCCATCCCTCACCCTTAACAGTCATGACCCACCCAAGGTCGGGTCACCACAAGCCACTAGGATCAAACAACCACACATAGTTCATGTTTTTCATGTGTACATAAATCCTTTATGTAAAGCATGCATGTCCAACCCATGTACTTGCATGCACAGACAACTATGATATCCAACTCATCGTGTCTTCTCTTTCACTATCCACTGCTTAAGGTTTTGGGTTGAGCATCATCCTCAGAGGATGTGTCAGGTCTCTTCCTCATCCTGGAGGTTTCTCCCTCCAAGGCTAACTCTCTCCTCATCTTCCTACAAGATGGTCTAACCTCAGAGTTCTCCTAATAAGTTACCAAGGGAAAAACAACACAGGCCATGCAACCTAAGCATGTAACTTAAACTCAATCTAAGTTTCTAATTAGCAAAACTTATGTCCATGACATCTTTCTTACATGCTTTTTATTATTTGGTGGAGGATTCCTTAATCCTTATTATTCTTAACCCCAAAACTCGGGAGGTGATGAAGAGAGAGAAACCCTAATCTCTTAAAGTTATTCAATGAATAGGGTATAGAAGGGATGAAGACAGATGAGAGAAAACCTAGAGGTATCTTATTTTGAGTCAAATCCTTCGATTTCGGCCAGGCAGTCACACAGAATCCGGGAGTCCTCGTAGATCGACTAGCGGGGTGGAGGAAAATCTTGCCAGCCCCCAAATTGTGATCTTTTTCTAGATACATCCATCATTGGAAAATACTCTAATAACTCCCTTGCTTCTAAAGAGTTTGTAAAATTACTAATTATTAGAGATTAAATGGAAAATCATGCTCAGATACCAATTGTAACGACCCTGCTTCCCGGTAACCCCCAATTAAGGAATACCAAGAAGTCAAAGCCTCTATCCCAAAATAGGATCAATGGTTTTGTAAATAATCAAAAATAATTAATAAATTCTACCAAATACTAAGCTTAAAATGGGATAAAAATTACTTTTCACATACCTTTCAAAAATAGGAATCTGAAACTTCTACCCATTGTAGAGTTCTATCTAACTAAATCCTTCTTTAATAGATTAACTTTATTCTTCAAAAATGCCACTTTATTGTTTGTCCACTTTTAGATATTCCTAAAATGCTGACAAACAAAATGTCGGTCAGTATCAATGAATATATCGGTATGTGGTGACAATCAAAATATTGCACATATATTCTAACAACCTAATCACATCAAATAGTTGTTAACAATGCAAGATTGCATTTTTTTAATATGACTTCCCAACCGCTTTTACTCATACTCTAAGATACCCTCTCTTAGGTTTAGTCCTTGTAAGGGACTTAAGGCTACCTTCTCCATCCTGAGCTTGGTACCTGGGGTCACCTGGTCTTCCAACTAGAGCTTGACCACCTATGACCTTCCCTCTGGGGCTTGGTCTCTTTTCTTACATCCACAGATGGTATGTAGGTTCAGGAAAGTCATATGTATACTTAAATTGTGATAATCATATTCACTTTAAAGATTGCATAAATAAAATCATCCAAGCAGTTTATTTCCATGCAATTGATAAAATGTCAGAAACTGACGAGAAACTAAAAGTGTGTAATCATAAGTAACCACATACCTGATTTGAAGATCTCACGGGAAATAAGCACAATCCAATCCAATCAGGAAATCGAAGCAATCAGTCAAGCCAATCACACAAGCACAATAGAATCCTGAAAAGCATGTACAACCTATTCACTACATACTCATCAAGAACTTACTTTTTTGACTTGGTATTACTTCTTAGGGTTTCTAATCCAAACTAGGGTTTCCTTAGGGTTCTTTAGATCTATTTCTCAACTTTCCCTTTTTATGTCAACAAAACCCTAAAACAACAATTCTATGTTCAAAACCCTAATTACTCAACTATTCATATTAAAGCCTCTTTATCATCAATTTGGCTTAGGATCAACCTAATATCATCTCAAACAAAGGATCTCAAAATAAAACTCATTAAAAGTCATTAGCACCTAGATTAGGATTTCCAAGCCCATTAATGCACTTTATACATATGAAACCCTAAATTAGCCAATTAAGCATAAAGATCACCTCTTTAGATCTAAAACTTCCTTTTTATTAATAAAAGGTTAATATCGTCTTAACTCATCCTTATCACTTTCGTCATTCTCATTAATATCAAAATTAGGGTTTCTTACTCATAAAAGCAGTAAGGTTAATAACTTTATGTACTTTTTGAACTATGAATAAACTCAGGCTTCAAAACTATTTTTATTGCAAACTTTGTATTTTTCTAATCAAAATTCATATATTACATGTCTTGATCTGAATTATCATTAACTAGTTATGATTTTTACAAAATAACTTACGTTTAATCCAATGGGATAGTGCCACATCAGCCGTCAGCCCCTTCATTAGCCCCAACAACCCCCTTGGCTCGTGGATCCCGTCTTTGACCCGCCTAACTCGGTACCTGGGTCTGGTTTCCTCCCTTCATCGCCTTTGCGGATGCTGCAGACAGTCCCCTGTTCTGCCAGGAAAATAGGGCTCCCGTCATGGACGGTCAACTTCGTCCTTTGGCCCTCCCTTTCTCTGCCTCATATCTTCACGCAAGCACGCCATGGGCTTTGCCCCTTTCGGACAAACTCGTTGTCCTCCTAGCCATGCCCCACCAGTTCTCAAGGTGGTGATGCCCCTTGAGCCACCCCAGGTCATGGAGCACACCAAACCAGGGAACCAGGTCTCTTCTCCACTCACTGGTCCTTCTTGCAAGGACCCGCGCTGGTGGACAGAGTACCCAGAGCGTCGAGACCCCTTTTATAGGTAGGCTACCAGGAGGTTCATCCTCCATGAAACTCCAGCAGTTCCTGGGTGAACTAGGATTTGGGGAAAACTCATTACCACACAAAAACATGGAAAAGTTGGGATGGCAGGTGCGGATTTCCCTCCCGAGTCCAAAGGAATAACTTCCATATTTGCACATGGATTGTGCAAAAAGGAAATTGATTGGGAAAACTCCTTCTACTGTTCCCCTTTTATGATCTTACTTGGAAAGCAACCACTGTTGGATCAAGGACCCAACGGCCATCAGGCCACGTATTAGAACAAAAGTCAGAAATAAATTGTGACATTTAATGTTATCCTTCTCACTTTAGGAAAACTTACAAAATTCATATCTCCTAATTTGTTTATCCATTTTAATCCCAAATTGTATAGGAAAGTCCACGATGACTCAATCTACTTGTGTACCAAGTTTGGGACTCAAATTCAAAAGTATGAGAGACTTTTATTCATATGCAAGTTTTTTTTTGGTCGGTAAAAAGTCGTGTTACTAAATTTTAAGATCCCAAAACTTTGGGTACAAGAAATTGCGCCCCAAAAATAAACTTGAAGAAAAAAAACGTCCAACAACTAGATAAACTGACTGAGCTAAGCTACGAAAAATAGTAACTAACTACCTAAACAACAGAAGGGGGAAGACCCACAATACAGACTCAGAGGTAGCCAGAGATACAACATAGACCCACAATACAACACATACTGACATAGGCAATAGATCCTTCTTCTGAAAGTATGGCAGAATGAGTTGCCAGAGTCATCAGTTCAGTATCCAGGAAAACCCATGAGCAGCATAGAAGGAAACCCATCTACAATCATCTAGGCACAAAATCTAACGATCAAGAATCAATCACAAAATCATGCAGCACCATGATCCTTTAGCACAAATTAACTCAACAAACTAGTCATTCACACATTGGCTTTAAAATTGCATCTGAAAGAATGTGGAATAACCAACCAGCAAGACAATCTGAACCAAATAATCAAAGACCTAGGCCCAATTTATCAACTCTTTTACTAATCAGTAAACGGATACGATCTCCAGCAGGCTAAGGAATCATCAAGAAGAACCAAAAAGCTGGTCTCATCAAATCATAGAGCCCAGATGACTGACTGCACACTCACTAACATTAAACTCATTTCCTGAAAGAAGGAGGGCTAATCAGCAACCTGAGAGCTATGAAACTCAGACTCCAACTCCAAGAAATCGACTGATAACTCCTTAAAACCAGCTCAAGACCAGCAGCAAAACAAGACCAGGACAGGGATAAAAGTGAAGCACCTCAACCCCCATCCCTCTTCATCTTTGATGACTTCTTTTTTCTGTTGTCCCAAGATTCCTCAAACTCCAGAGATTCAATCACCAAGCGGTCAGAATCAATCCCTGAAAGGGAGTCTTCCATAGAGCCATCATCATCGAAGAGTTGTGTCTTCCTCAGTTGGTAGTCAGCCGAACAGCCACTACTTTCCCAGATTTTGTTAACCTTCCACGAATCAGAACAGCTGCGAGCAAGTTCCAATTCCCAATTGAGATTAAGGTTGTCCAGATTGCATATTGGGGATGACCCAATCATATCCGGTTCCATAATCCCAACTACAGGACCTTTGGGTTGATGATCATGATCCAAAGCACAACTAGTGAGGACTGCTTCTTGAACCTGCTAAATGATGAAGTTTTGCAAGCTCTCGTCTTCATCAGCAATACCTACAGGCATCACCAACGATCCTCCTTATTCTTCAGCAACCTGAGACACTTTGTCTTTAGAGGCATTTATGCAAACACCTCTCTGCTTCCTGTGCCTTACCTGCAAATCCTTGTGCGGGATTGGTTTCCTTGCCTTCGACGGGCAGGAGGAAGCCCTGTGCCCGAACAGCTTACAGCTTGGACAGGATGCCGGCTTTGAAACAATCTCAACCTTTAGCTACTTGACAGTTGAATCCACTTCAACCATTGTCGACCTAGGCAGTGCAGATCCACTACTAATCTTGACACAGGCTATTGCAGCACCCAAGCAACCGGTGGTCGTTGAGCTGTCCTCGAAGTCGACTGGCTTCCCTAACACTTAAAAAGGCATATTTTATACATATTTTCTCTCTCTTACTCTTTTATTCTCTTTATTTGGATTCCTTTTACCATTAGAAATATTTAGGATTCAAAATCTCATCCATGATGATTCAATCATACATCCTTCCACATATTTCTCATATTTTTATTATTATCTCAATTTCTTTTCTTAACTATGCATTATTTGATTTCCTCTTTTTCTTTTAATCATATTGAACTCATTAACATATTATGATCCAAGAAATCACATGCACAAAGGAAATATTGCAAAGGAAATCCATTCAATGTACATAAATCATTCAATTCCCATGATCATACATTTATTGGAGAAATTGCATTTCAAACCATTCAAGCCCAAAAATTGGGGTTGTAACACATACGGTTCAAGGTTTTTACTAGTATTTCATCCTATAGTTTTGCTATCCAACATCCTATGGTCTTGAGTGAGGTTGAGATTTGATGGTTTGGGTTTGATGTTCCTAATATGATGGTATGCTTTTTCTTTATGCACCCATCATCCGATGGAGGTACTAGGGTTGGGGTTTGTGCTTAGACCTAAGCCAACATATGAACAGATGGTTAGTTGTTTTGTTTAATTGTAAGATCAACTTAACTTGCTTTGTGGAATGTAACCTTAATTTAATCAAAATATGGTGCTTTATCATACTTAGTTCCTTTACACAATATGATGAAGGATACTCTCTGAATGTAGTGATATCCCTGGCATACTGCTTAGTGAACATTATAGCTTTTATATAATACAATCTTATGCTACACTGTCATGTTGAACCTCCTTCAAGAGGTTGAAAGATAATGATGTTCTTACAAGGAATGATGTGATGGGCATAGTGACCTTTGGGCATAGAGTGATCCCTAATGGAGGTGTAACCCTCTTCATGATGTGACAAATATTGGTATTTTGTGATGATGTGATAAGAATTATATATCATATGTTTTATATCTTTTGGATTTGTTACATACCCATATTTTTAGAACCCTTTTAGGGTTTTCTTATAACTTGATTGATGAAATTAAAAGATATTTAATTGAAATTAACTAATCAAGTGAAATCCTAATCATGTAGTACCCTGTGTCGTAGAACCATTCAGTGTTCGAACTTGTTGGATGGGGAAATAGGTATTACTAACGGAAGCTCGGAGCGCATTTTGTTGAGTATGTGGGGTGCATGAGATTGTGTCCTTGACATCTTGATCCCAAGGTTTTGGAGGATGGATGCGGTCATGCCTCGATTTAAGAACAGTTGATACTTGTACATATGTGATGTGATTGAGGATAGTTGCGGTTGTACCTCGGATGATAGGGTTTTGTATACTTTGGTTACTAATGTCGTGGCCTATATACCAAGGGTAGATTAAGTTGTTGGCAATTTGATTATATATCGATGGGGGAAGTTTGATGGATATGTAACTACAGTTGACTCGTACTGACTGAGGGGGTGAGATCATAGGATTTTGGCTCTCCTAGATCTTATACATAACTAATTGCGACCAAGCGGTGGTCAGTTGGACTTTGAGTGATATACCTCAAATTCCCTGGGGCTTAATAAAAGACGTAATCCAGCCATGTAGTATATCTGCTAGGGATAAACACAACTCACATTAGTTGTTTACCCTTGCCTTGTTCCCAGTAATTTTAATTATTATGATTTGTGGTAAGAGAAATAAACTACATAGAAAGTGATAGCATTACATGTTTCTCTGTATACGATACTAATCATGTTTAATATGTTTTAGTTTCTTAGCATGTTTAATATACTTAATTTGTTTAACTTATTTAAAATAACATAACTTTTTGTAATCAATAACCATTGTTGAGAGTTATATCTTCCGTCGGGGCATGGGTCTCACCTCGTGGGTCACCACATCTTTTTAGGTGATCGTCAGTGATGTTGTCATGTTTGAGGTGTTTAGGAGGAAGTTCTTGGAGAGTAGTAGGAGCATAAGGTTGTATAATAGTTAGTCGTGTCCTAGAATCGTCCTTGTACTCTCAAGTCTGGGTAGAGGATGTTTTGGTAGATGATATGTAAATCGACTCGAGTTTGTGGCAGTGTTTAATGTTTGTATATGGCATGTCTACGTGGAACACAACTTTTGTATACAGGTTGTGGCCTCAAGCACTGAATGGGTATGTAAATACCTGATATGATATGTGCTTATATGTAGGTTGTTGGACTTATATGTAGATGTTTTTGAACTTGTTAGTGATGTTTAAATCGGTTTTAATTTACCCTCTATTCTGGTTATATGGTTATTTAGTGATTGGTCATTTGCTTAGTTTTGAGTAATCTCGATTAGTGTGATGGTGAGTCACACTTTGAGTCCTAATTTCCTAAATATAGTCAACGACATCAGATTGATGCTTGCCCCCAAAATTACAAAGTGTCTCTCCAAACTTTACCCTACCAATGCAGCATGGTATGTTGAAACACTCTAGCTCATGTATCTTCTTTGGCATTTTTCTTTGTATCAGTGCACTAACTTCCTCTTAAGAAAATGGCATCAGAATTAGCTATCCTCCTCTTATTATTGATAATATCCTTCAAGAACTTGCCATATGAAGGAATTTGCTCAAGAGAATCTACTAGCGGTAGGTTGATCTAAAGTTTCCTGAATGTGCCTAGAAATTTCTTGAACTAATGATCAACCTTCTTGGCCTTTAAGCTATTAGAAAATGGTACTTTATCACAATTTTACATTGATGGGGTGGAATGTAGGAATCCTTCTTGTTCTCCTTCTGCTTAGCTGACTCCTCTTCTAGGCTCTCCTCTTGTGGTGTGTGTCCTATGGTTTCTTTAGAGGAACTGTCTCAGTAACCTCCCCTTTGTTAGACGTGGTGTTGTTCTTCTCTAGAGCCACCTTTTGATCTCTCATCAACACTTTACCTCTATCAAGAAGCATTGATTTCACCTATTAATTGTTGGATGGAACATCCGTCTTCATTGGAAATCCTCACTAGATGGATTTCTTAAGGGATGCCACTTCCGTTGCTAGCTGAGAAATATGATTTTCTATGCTAAGGATTTGTGCCCCTTGATTCTATTATTTTCTCTTTGTTTGGTCTAAGAGTTCCTCATTTTGATTCGCCGACATACCCAACATATCTACTATCAAGTCTATCTTGCTAGGACCCCTATCTTATTGATACTGTTGAGACATTTCCTTGCTATTATTTGGGGTTGCACCTATTACAACTCGTTCCTAGCTTTGCTGGTAATCCGAGAGTTTTAAGATAATCTTAATGCTTGGCATACTTTTGTTAATAATATTCTATGTTGTGCTTTATATTAATTTTGGTAACCTTAAATTCCAGTTTGGGCAACTCATAATCATCACTTAAGTATACTATAAAGATCCAAGTTTGAGTTAATATAGCATTAACCCATACATGTGTGCAAGAAGAGAGTTAATGACATTGGAGGAAATAATTAATAAATAATTTTAATTTGACAATATTATCAAAATAATATTGTAGAACTGTAGAGAATTTTATTACGAATCCAACAAAAAATAATGAACCAAATCGGAGTTAAAATGAGAGAGTAATGCCCTTTTTAGTAAGCATGTACTGAGGACCGCGACCGATGTTGCGTCGACACCGCGACCGTGATGCTGCGTCGAAACTGCGACCTACGGTCTACACCGTGACCGTGGCGCTGCATCGACACCGCGACCGCGATCGATGCCGCCCAGGAAAGTAAATCGTAGAACGATCTTATCTCGAGCTATGCTTATCCATTTTCAACGAAACGAAGTGTGTTGGAACCGTGATTTAATCCTCTATCATTCTAGAATCTTACTTTATGAGAGGGCGACCTAGAGGGAGATTTCTGGGACAATTTTTGGGGAAGAACGTGAAGAACATCATAAATCAAAAGGGGTTGCTATAAATTTGACTTGGTAAGTAGTTTTAACCATGGATTCCTTCTTCTCTTCACTTCCCCTTGATTGAAACCCTTGATCCAGTGATTTGGAGGTTTGGTTTAACCTCTAATCTCATCTTCTACCTACAGTAGGCCCCGTTTAGGGTTGAAAGGAAGAACAAATTGCAGATTTTTGTAGGATCCTGATATGGAATCGAGATCTTCAAAGATGGGCTACGTTTTTAGGGTGTTTTCACACCTTAGGGTGAGTGGGTACTTCCTTTAAATAGTAGATTGCACGAAAATCAGTTAAATCATTAATAATTTTCAATTGATTAGTATGCAAGTACAACTCTAAATAGTCAATTTGATCTAGCTTTTGCAAGTTGATATGATATGGATTATTTATCTGTTGTAATGAATTTCAGATTATGAAATCACATTAGAAATTATTGCAATCCATCAAAATGAGAATTCTTAAAGTAATTGTAAAGGTTACATGAAAATATTGAAATCTAAGATTTTCGGCTATAGATGAAATTGTTGTATAATTGAATAAATAAGTTTGCCTAGTTGAATCTCCTTGGTTACGAATGATTGTTTTATTTGTATGTGTATTACATATATGTCAGATAACATCTTGGATTTCATTCGATGATATCAATGTTTGTTTGATATATCAGTAAGGAGGGTGAAACCCTAAATGAATGGAAAGTTGGAGGTTTGCAATTAAACATCTTGATTCAATGTTATTCTTGATGTGCGATGTATACAATCCTTATGCGAGTTATGTGATAAGTGAATGAGGTAAATGAAACCCTAATAATAGGGTGTTCAGTGAAACAAGTATTGTGATATCAATGTTTCTTAGTTTGAGATGAGGTGATGCTTAACAGTACAATTGTGGTAAGTGTTATCAAATGGTTATGAAATGAACGATTTACAAAGCTAAACAAAGATATGTTGATGTGATGATTGAATTGTGAATTTAAAGAGTGAATTAGACATGTAGATGCCCTGAACACTGTAGAATCCTCACAGGATGAGGCCTGCGCTGTGAGGAGGGAACGGTTTCCCGACTGGAGGTAGTCCAGATCGAGGTAAGCTGGAGCGCACCAGTAGGGTGTGGGGGTCTTGACCAGTAGGGTAGACTTCTTATAATTGTGTGGTACCCAACACCAACCGGGGATACCGGTGGTACCTGTGTTACTTGTTGAGTGATCATTGGTCAGTAGGTCCACTGATACACAATAAGCCTAAGGGCTTTGACTCACCGCCTGAGTACCCAGGTTGAGAGGTGGAGTCTGAGATATCCAGCCGCTCTTATTAGCCGCCGAGAGGCAGACGTTCCGAGGCCCACTACAGACGGGGTCTTACTCAAGAGATAGGCTTAGGAACCCGGGCATGCTTCTAAGCCTTATACAGTGAGATCGTAGCTTGTTGTGATTCTTTCACATGTTGTGGTACACCTCATGTGGGTTCAGGGCATAATAAGATGAATGAGATGTTAAACAAGTGTGCACAGTTATTCAATTATTCATTGTATGTTTCTGAATTATTAGTTCTCCTTATGATCAATCAAGCAAGTTCATATATTAATTCACTCTTGTAGATATCTAGAGTATCCTGCCATATTTATGATTGTCAATGATTAGACTCTTTAAAGCTTACTGTTGTTATAATTGATATCAGTTGCTTGGCAATATATCTGTAATTATATAAGTGCTTTAAATTGTTTCTTTGAAGTACTCATTCACTGAGCGAGTAGGCTCACCCCTCTACTCACAGTTTTTAGGGAAACCACGAGGACTTTAAGAAGGTCAAAGCATCAGAGTAGATCTACCACATGAGTTAAGTATGAGATTAGTTAAGTTCAGTCGGTCCCTGACAGTCTAGGTCCTTGTATAGATGTGAGAAACTTGTAAATGATGTTTTGTATCTTTGTTTCCTTATAAGAGAGAATGTATCTGATTATCATGTCATTGTATATGTAAGTGTGAGAAACAAAATGAATGTATGGATGTGTATCATTAATTTTGAGATCATATTAGAGTAATAAAAGTGTAATTATCTTGTAAAGTTTGTTTATGATTGGATGCGAGAAAACAAAGAGTTTGAAAAAATTTTAAAAAATAAATATAAGTAAGGGAGTGAACTTTGTATTAAGTATAATCCTCAAAGTTATTCTCTAATCTCATGATTAGTGGTAATTGTGGGAAGCGGGTGTGACAATCTTTTGGTATCAGAGCTTAAGCGGAGTTGTCAGGGACCATTAGGTTAGAAAGTCAGAGTTATAAGTGTGGCATATAGGAGGTGATGTGTCTATAGCTTTGGGAGGTCTGAGTATTTAGATCTCCTGGTCCGGTATCTGAATACTTATGTAAGGCCCCTAAACTTGCTTAATGAGTTGAACAAGCTTAATTATAATAATTGAATTATTATAAACCTAATATAACCTTGTGATATGCTTTTAAATCATTATACAAGCTTAAGTTTCAAATCTGGTCCATTTTGGACACTGTTTGAGCAAGTTATGTAATTTTATGCACATTTTGGACTTTTCTGCAATTTACCCAATTGGGAGGTTTTATTTGCAATTTATCACTTTCATTATGTTCCTTGGATATTCTATCATCATTCTTGAGCTTTTTGAGCCATGGGGCGCCTATTTAAACCTTGTTTTGGAGGTGTTTGCTCTAAGGGTATTTTAGGGTTTTCCCCTTCACGGATGAGCTACCTTTAGTAGCTATCAACTAAGGAATTATATGATTGGTTGGGAATTTCGATAAAGGAAAGCTAAGAAGGTCTAGAGGGATGGTGGGAGATCTTCTTGTGTGTGTTTATATATTCTTAATAATTTAAAGTCATGGACACTTGGATATATACTAGAATTTCAACTTTTTCTTTTTCTTTATATTAAAGTGCCATATACTTATCCACAAGCACCAAAACGAGCCATTTCCTCTCCACCACTTCCCTTCTTCTCCCAGCTTCATTCTCCCTCTGTTCATCTGCGAATTTTGGTGCTCAAGGAAGAAGAAAGTGGGGATCTTCTTGGAAAAAAATCTAGGGTTGCAATTGATTTCCTTTTTGGGTCTAAAAAGCTTCTTCCTAGTGATCTTGACCTAAAAGTGTAAGTTTTACCTTCTTTCCTCCGTCTATTTCTTTGTTATCCTTCCTCCTAGCTTTCTCCAGGTCGGAACCTTGCTGTTCCATGGTAGAAATTTCTCTAAAGCTCTAAAACCCTACCTTTCTTGCTCCTTATGCTTAGGGTTTGCTCATTTGATGAAGAAAGGTGCTAGATGGACAAATTCATAGTTTGTTCTTGGATTTTCTACCCTACCTGCTCGAGATTTCTTCTGTGTAGGGTTTTATCTTCTCATTATAGGCAAGTTTTATAACTTGCTCCACGTTTATTGCTTACCATAAGCTTTCTAGATCATGTTCTTGCTTGAAAATGATGATTCATGCACTAAAAAGCTATGCTTGACTTGGATTTCGATTTTTATAATGTTTCCTGTTCTGATTTCAGTTCTAGATGAACCTGTGATCATGTGTACATTATTAATAAGGTATCATTTGACTTGTATCAGGTTGGTTTGACAACCTATGATGCTAAGCACATATCAAACAATGATCAATTTTAGGGTTTAAAGTTGATTTCTTCTATAAACCATGACCCGATGATGGTACCATTGCAACAACCCTATGGTGTTGTATTCATAACAACCGATGGTCGTGATCAAGGGTGTCAAATGATGGTGACAACCTATGGCCACCCCCTTAGTTCAGGTTTTGGATCAATTAGAAGTATAATGATCAACCATTAAGCACCTTACTGATGCTATCAATCAATGTTGACATTAGCTTAATATTTGATGTTGATTAATGAATATAGTGTTGATTTAACAACCTATGGTGATTTCATGATCACTAATGATTGTGGATCAGGTCTCTAAAACCTATTTTGAGTTAAGCATTGTATTTGTATCATCAATTAAACCTTATACCAATGGTTTCTTGGGTCACTTGATGCAATGGTCGAACATATACTGTAATTGATGGTTTTAGCATATGAACTTGACTCAATGGTCAAGATCTAATGTTTATTCCTACAATAAATTGAAATTGTGGCTAATTTAATATGTTGGTCCTAATAATGTGATTCAAATGGTTTCCTTTATATGATCAACTTAAGGATCTTACTTGTTGACAATGGATGGCTTGTTCTAAATAAATAGTCAATTATGGGTTTTACCCTACTTCCAATGGAACTTTTTGTGTTGTTAATCAAGGGATGCCTGGGGTTATATGGTGACTATTTATAAAGAACAAATCAAGGACTTCATAGGTGGTTTATCCAAGGTGTTTACTTATGTAAACAACCAAAGTTCTTACCTTTTAAACATCCAATGGTTCTGGGTGACATTGTGGTATGGTGATATGGGTTGAATGATGATGAAACAAATGGAGGGTTACCCTTAATAAGGTAGTCTTACCTATTCACTCATATGTATAGAAGGGGTGACAACCATATTGTGTTGATATGTAACCCTAATGAGGTATAGCTTGTTATACCTAACTTTCATATAACTAAATGATGGTAATTGGGTATGAATAGTCCTTGAATGACTAATACAATCATGGAGACTTTGTTATTGTTGGTGAAACCTTAATATGATATAACCTGATGGTTATACCTTGATTTATGTGTGGGTTCATACTTGAGAATAGTATGGAATGTGATGGTGATGCTTCACCTTATGCATCCATGATCCAATGGGGATGTCGTGAGTTAGGGTTTGGGTATGAGTGCTGATTAGTAACATTGATATAATTTATCATGTTGAACCTAACTCTAATGCAATTAGATAAAGATGAGTATTCATGTTTAAAATTCTTATATGATGTAATGATGGTGGAATAACCTCCTTAACATGATCATAACCTTGATGTGTTAATTAGTGGTTATCATAGTCACATGGTTGATACTTTCTTATGATGAACATGTGCATTGTGAATATGATGAGTGCTAATCATATCTAGATTCCTTGCATGTTTATGTAATAAAGGAATGTTCTTAATGTTAATATAACCCTTCTATGATTGTTTATGAATATCTCCTAGCTCATTAATGCAAGATTGTGTTGATCTGGTGTATTATATGTAAGTGATGTTGTTGAGCCTTGTTATAAGGCATGGAAAGATAATGATGATCTTGCACAGAATAGTATGATGGTCTTAATGACCTTTGGGCATAGTTGAGCCCTGAATGAGGTGTAATACTCTTATGTTGATAAGGGTTGATACCCTGTGATATTGTGAAAAGGATTTATATCTTGTGATAATATGATGACTAGTGTAGTCTCATGAATGGCAAGTGAATAGTACCATGTGATGATGATATGAGAAATTATATTTCATACATTTTATATCTTTTCAAGTTTTGATATTTATATGCTTGCTAGAAGTGAATTAGGGTTTGTATGTCCACTTGTTTGATGCAGCCTTAATTCACCCAATTGGCATAACTAATCAAGTGCAACTTTAATCATGTAGTGCCCTGTGTCGTAGAACCATCTTCAGTGTAAGAACTTGCTGGATTGTGAAACGAGTATTCCTAAGGGAAACTTGGAGCGCATAATGTTGAGTATGTGGGGGTGGCATGTTGAGGATATATCCTTGTCATCCACAATGCAGATTGTGGAGGTTGGCTATGGTCATGCCTCATACATCTGATATGATTGAGAACGGTTGCGGTCGTATCTCAGTGATTATGACATGATGTGATTAGAGGACAACTACGGTTGTACCTCAGTGATTGGGTTTGAATACCCTAGTTTCTAGTGTCGTGACATGTACCAAGGTCAGACTAGTGGTTATCAGCTTGACTATATTTTGTTGTGGTGGCAGCTTTGACTGATATGTCACTGCCTTTTTACTCGTACTAACCGAGGGGAAGAGATCTTAGGATACCGGCACTCCTAGATCTTGTACGGAACTGAATAGCCCTTCGCAGGGGTCAGTTGGACTTTGAATGGTACGATTCAAATTCCCCAGGGCATAATAAAAGTTGTAATACAGCCGTGTAGCATATTTGTTTAGGGTTATACATGACGTTTCACATTGGATGATAACCCTTGTTTGTTATCTTTACATAAAGATGATGCTTAGTGCAATTAAGAGATAGTAGATATACTTAGGTTGTGGATATGCTTAAGATTGTAGATGCGTATATACAGTAGCTATGCTTTTGTTGATAACTATACTGCTACGGCTGATTATAATCATGATGCTAGATATCTCATGTTGTTAGTTATATTTAGCATGATAGCCATGCCTTTGTAACTAGAGATGCATATACTGCTAATCATGCTTATCTAGGTAGTTGTGCTTATGTTGTTAGCTCTTCTTATGATGTTGATATGTTCAACCAATTAGACATGCTCATGTTGTTATCTATGCTATGTTACTATACTTGCTCATGATGCTAGAATTGCATATTCTACTGAATTGCTTATATTGTCAACAAGATAAAGGATGATAGTCTGGATATTGATGATAGTTATTATCTGCTCCTTTATGTATTTTGTTAATCATTAGTATTGTTGATCTTATTTGTTATATCTGATTAAACTGCTTAACTGTTTAATTACTTAAAAATGTTGTAATCAATAAACGTTGTTGGAGGTTATATCTCTTGTTGGGACATGGGTCTCACCCTTGTGGTTAGCCACATTTTTTTAGGTAATCAGCAGTGAAGACAATAGAACCATGGAAGTAAAGAGGAACTACAATAATGAATCTTTGAGAAAGTTGATTAGATGTCTAGTGTGTCCTAGATTCGTCCATGTACTCTCAGGTCCGGGTAGGAAAAGTTTGTATATGGTGTTTCAAACGAATCAAACTTTTGTTAGCATATTAATGCTTGTTCGTGTGGTATATACAAATATTGTTCTCATGTGTATATATGTTGTGGCTAAGGCAATAGAACAATTTGTATCAAATTCTTAGCATAGTATGGATATAAGAGATGTTGGTCTCTCATGCAAATGTTTTTGAGTGAGTGTTGACGTTGAAATCGGTTTTAATTTACCCATATTTTTGGGTATGTGATTAATTAGTGATTGATTGTGTTTTATGTTTTGAGTAATCTCGTTTAGTGTAACGGGTCCTGACAACTTAGATTGACCAGTATCAAGCTACTCTGTCTATTTTTCTCTGGATGCCCTGGCTAGGTATGCAGAGGAAGGATGGGTTAGAGAGAAACCCTAGAAATCTTAGGGTTAGGAGATCGAAAAATAATGGAGTAAGAGATTAAACATAGAATGTGATACAACTCTTGCTTTATATTGCTTCTTTGATTGGAGATCAATAGAAATGCTCTTATATATATGAATTCATATTATTAGTTTGTAGAATATGGATGGTTCTTTTAAATTTTTGTGTATCATGAAGTTGATTTAGTTATTCTTTGTATCAAGTAGACCAGAAGCTATGTTTAAATGAGTTTGTCCTAAGTGGATATTCTTTCCACATGTTTGAGATTAATAGGAGATTGTTAATCCTGAGTAGCTCTTGGCTTCAGGACTGCAGGTTCATCCTGGTCCGACTGGCAGGGTGCGTTACTGGGATCTAATGACTCCTATTGAAAATATAATGAGAGTATATTCTGGATAAATTAGACCCACATCATAGTGAGAATGTACATACATTAATATGTTGAAACATATGGGAAAGATTAGAATAGCTAAGAATCAGTTGGAACTGATATATGAGATCCAACTTTGGGGCCTCATATGAGAAACCCTTAATTGGGGATAAAGGAACACGACATTAGGTTCATATTAAGTTTAATGATTAGTATTATATGAACTCTAAATAGGAAATATGGAAAGGATATGAGAAAAGTATGTAAGTTCCAAGATAGTAAGAATCAATCATGAGGAATGGATCATATAATCGAGTACAATGCTTTTATATACTCCAAAGCAAAGAAAAAATAGAAGAAAAGAGTTGAGTATACAATAAGTACATAGAAGTGAAGAGTCTTCAGAAGAGTTAAAGTAAAGAGAATTGGATGAACATGTAAATCATAAGACTAGAATAACAAACTTAGTTGAAACAAAGAGAAATGTTAGAAATGATGAGCTTGATTAAGGAATGAGAGTTATGATATAATTGAGAGCATGGAATGTATACCTTTATTATGAAGTTTAATACATTCATCCTTACTACCTTTGGACTCTAAGTCTCTATAGAACAACAAACTAGTTTCTAAAAGAAGAACAAAAGTGTGGCTTAACAGATGAATAAGTCATACAAAGGTAGACTATATTCAGGAAGGAAAAAAAATTTGATTGACAGAGAAGGTAAGTTTGACGCATGCATGAGTTGTTTAATTTAAAATGAAGGACATGAATGTATTAAACTTGAGATGAAACTAGTAGAAAGATTATTGATTTAGAATTTCAACTTCACATTAGTAAAAGGATAAAAAGAAATATGTGCAACATGGTATACATGATCATACACATGAATAAGCAACATGAATATAAGAGAAAAATTAAAAGTTAAAGATGACAGGTGGAAGAGTAGTATATGGTAAGAGGATTATGGAAAGTAAGGAAGGGTTTGAAACATGATGGAGTAATATAGATTATAAAATAAAGTGGTTGTGAGATTCAAGCAAGTGCTAATTAGTCAAGTATCCTTGTTGATAACTAATTAAACCTACATACAAGAAATGTATTAAGGGAATGTTTGAAGATAAGAATTCTAAGTCTTGGAAGTATCTTCTCTTTCATATATTACTTAATTAGAGCAATGTGGGAATGAAGTGATAAGAAAATGAATCATATATGATGCATAACCACCATGGTAGAGACATCTAGTGAATGTAATAATGACACACAATATGATGATGAAACCCTAGCAGTGTAAATTGAGAATGTAATCTATTTGAATGGCCAAGTAAGAGAAAGGAAATTCAATTGATAATATAAGGAAGACTTTAGTAAAATTGTGAGATCCAAAGTTTGAATTTCAAATTAAGGGAGCAAAGTCACATCACAATAACAACATGTTACTGATAAAGACAAAACCCGAGAATGTTTAGAGTTGTAGTAGTTCAAGGGATGTCACTAGTGATTTGACCTTGAATACTATCATCTCTATAAAATAAGATTATGATATTTGCACTATGAGAAGTAAACTAGCACTGATAGTAATCCAAGTTTTAAAGGTAGCTAATCTGAAGGGTTGATAAACAATATGGAAATGATTCAAAGTGAAGGGTAAGAAATAAATTTGAAATGTAACAAGTATGTTTTGAACAAAAGGCATGATACATCATGAGTAAAGTGTGATATGAAATAAATTCTTGTAGTGATAGAAAGAATGATGAATGATCTATTCTTACCTTGCATGTTTCAATTTTAGGGATGTTTATTCTATATGATCAAAATGAGAAGGATAAGTAACAAGAAGTAAGTAGCAATGAATGAGGAGATAAGAGAAAACAATGGCTTTCAGTAATACGTGAATTTGTTTTTAGAAGTGTAATTTGTTGAAGGTACAATGAGGGATGTAAATTGGTTCTACGTATGATTTCAGTTGTACATGTGCAAGCAATATGTTTGATATTTGTAGTCATTCATACCAGTAATCCATCTTAGTATTGTACATTTGTGGTATGGTGATATGGGTTGAATGATGATGGAACAAATGGAGGGTTACCCTGAATAAGGTACTCTTACCTATTCACTCATATGAATAGAAGGGATGATAACCATATTGTATTGATATGTAACCCTAATGAGGTATAGCTTGTTATAACTAACTTAATTATAACTAAGTGATGGTAATTGGGTATGAAAAATCCTTGAATGACTAATAAAATCATGGAGTACTCTGTTACTATTGTTGAAACTCTAGTATGCTATAACCTGATGGTTACACCTTGATTTATGTGTGTGATTCATACTTGATAATAGTATGGAATGTGATGGTAATGTTTCACCTTATGCATCCATGATCCAATGGGGATGTCGTGAGAAAGAGTTTGGGTATAAGTGATGATTAGTAACATTAATATAATTTATCTTGTTGAACCTAACTCTAATACAAATAGATAAAGATGAGTATTCATGTTTAACATTCTTATATGATGGAATGATGGTGGAATAACCTCCTTAATATGATCATAACCTTAATATGTTAATTGATGGTTATCATAGCCATAGGGTTGATACTTTCTTATACTAAACCTATGCATTATGAATATGATGAGGGTTAATCATATGTAAATTCCTTGCATGCTGATGTAATAAAGGAATGTTCTTAATGTTAATATAACCCTGCTATGATTGTTTATGAATATCTCCTAGCTCATTAATGTAATATTGTGTTGATCTGGTGTATTATATGTAAGTGATGTTATTGAGCCTTGTTATAGGACATGCAAAGATAATGATGATCTTGCAGGTAATAATATGAAGGTCTTAATGACCTTTGGGCATGGTTGAGCCCTGGATGAGGTGTAATCCTCTCGTGTTGATAAGGGTTGATACCCTATGATATTGTGAAAAAGATTTATATCTTGTGATAGTATGATGACTAGTGTGGTCTCATGAATGGCAAGTGAATAGTACCTTGTGATAATGAGATGAGAAATTATGTTTCACACATATTATATCTTTTAAAGGTTGTGATTTGAAGAGTAACAAATGATTCAATGTTGGAAATAAAATTCTAGACCGTAGTATTTGAAAGCTTAAAAGGAGAGAGATACCCCTAGTAAAAGTTTTTTGGAGGAACCATGTATAGAAGAAGTTACTTGGAAAGTAGAATCAGATATATTTAACAAGTATCTTTTCCACTTTTAGAAATTTTGAGACGAAATTTTTATAAGAGGGGGAGAATTGTTACAACCCGTTCCTAGCTTTGCTGGTAATCCAAGAGTTTTAAGATAATCTTAATGCTTGGCATACTTTTATTAGTAATATTCGATGTTGTGATTTATATTAACTTTTTTAACCTTAAATGCCTATTTGGGAAACTCTTAATCATTACTTAAGCATACTATAAATATCCAAGTTGGAGTTAATATAGCATTAACTCATACATGTGTGCAAGAAGAGAGTTAATGACATGGGAGGAAATAATTAATAAATAATTTTTAATTTGATAATATTATAAAAATAATATTATATGATTGTAGATAATTTTATTACGAATCCAATAAAAAAATAATGAACCAAATCTGAGTTAAAATAAGAGAGTTATGCCCTTTTTAGTAAGCATGTACTGAGGACCGCGACCGACGCTGCGTCGTCACCGCGACCCGCGATCTACACCGCGACGCTGCGTCGACACCATGACCCGCGGTCTACACTGTGACCACAATGCTGCATCAAAACCGTGACCGTTACGTGGCGTCGACACCGCGACCCGCGGTCTACACCGTGATCGCGACGCTACGTTGACACCGCGACCGTGATCGACGCCGCCCAGGACAGCAAATTGTAGAACGATCTTATCTCGAGCTATGCTTATCTGCTTTCAATGAAACGAAGTGTGTTGGAATCGTGATTCAACCCTCTATCATCCCAGACAACTTTCTCTATGAGGGGGGCGACCTGGAGGGTGATTTATGGGGTGATTTTTGGGGAAGAACGTGAAGAACAGTAAAAATCAAAAGGGGTTGCTATAAATTCGACTTGGTAAGTAGTTTTAACTGTGGATTCCTTCTTATATTAACTTCCCCTTGATTGAAACCCTTGATCCAGTGATTTGGAGGTTTGGTTTAACCTCTAATCTCATCTTCTACCTACAGCAGGCCCCGTTTAGGGTTGAAAGGAAGAAGAAATTGCGGATTTTTCTAGGATCTTGATATGGATTCGAGATCTTCAAAGATGGGCTACGTTTTTAGGGTGTTTTCACATCTTAGGGTGAGTGGGTACTTCCTCTAAACAGTAGATTGCATGAAAATCAGTTAAATCATTAATAATTTTCAATTGATTAGTATGCAAGTACAACTCTAAATGGTCGATTTGATCTAGCTTTTGCAAGTTGATATGATATGGATTATTTATCTGTTGTAATGAATTTCAAATTATGAAATCACATTAGAAATGATTGCAATCCATCGAAATGAGAATTCTTAAAGTAATTGTAAAGGTTACATGAAAATATTGAAATATAAGATTTTCCACTATGGCTGAAATTGTTGTATAATTGAATAAAGAAGTTTGCCTAGTTGAATCTCATTGGTTATGAATGATTGTTATATTCATATGTGTATTACATATATGTCAGATAACATCTTGGATTTCATTCGATGATATCAATGTTTGTTCGATATATCAGTAAGGAGGGTGAAACCCTAAATGAATGGAAAGTTGGAGGTTTGCAATTAAACATCTTGATTCAATGTTATTATTGATGTGCAATGTATACAATCCTTATGTGAGTTATGTGATAAGTTAATGAGGTAAATGAAACTCTAATGATAGGGTGTTCAGTGAAACAAGTATTGTGATATCAATGTTTCTCAGTTTGAGATGTGGTGATGCTTAACAGTACAGTTGTGGTAAGTGTTATCAGATGGTTATGAAATGAACGATTTACAAAGCTGAACAAAGATATGTTGATGTGATGATTGAATTGTGAATTTAAAGAGTGGATTAGACATGTAGATGCCCTGAACACTGTAGAATCCTCACAAGATGAGGCCTGCGCTGTGAGGAGGGAACGGTTTCCCGACTGGAGGTAGTCCAGATCAAGGTAAGCTGGAGAGCACTAGTAGGGTGTGGGGGTCTTGACCAGTAGGGTAGACTCCTTATAATTATGTGGTACCCAACACCAACCGGGGATACCGGTGGTACCTGTGTTACTTGTTGAGTGATTAGTGGTCAGTAGGTCCACTGATACACAATAAGTCTGAGGGCTTTGACTCACCGCCTGAGTAGCCAGGTTGAGAGGTGGAGTCTGAGATATCCAGACGCTCTTATTAGCCACCGAGAGGCAGACGTGCCGAGGCCCACTACAGACGGGGTCTTACTCAAGAGATAGGCTTAGGAACCTGGGCATGCTTCTAAGCCTTATACAGTGAGATCGTAGCTTGTTGTGATTCTTTCACATTTTATGGTACACCTCATGTGGGTTCAGGGCATAATAAGATGAATGAGAAGTTAAACAAGTGTGTGCAGTTATTCAATTATTCATTGTATGTTTCCGAATTATTAGTTCTCTTTATGATCAATCAAGCATGTTCATATATTAATTCACTCTTGTAGATATCTTGAGTATCATGCCATATTTATAATTGTCCATGATTAGACTCTTTAAAGCTTGTTGTTGTTATAATTGATATAAGTTGCTTGGCAATATATCTGTAATTATATAAGTGCTTTAAATTTTTTTCTTTGAAGTACTCATTCACTGAGCGAGTAGGATCACCCCTCTACTCACAATTTTTAGGGAAACCACGTGGACTTGAAGAAGGTCAAAGCATCATAGTAGATCTACCACATGAGTTAAGTATGAGATTAGTTAAGTTCAGTCAGTCCCTGTCACTCTAGATCCTTGTATAGATGTGAGAGAGTTGTAAATGATGTTTTGTATCTTTGTTTCCTTATAAGAGAGAATGTATCTGATTATCATGTCGTATGTATATGTAAGTGTGAGAAACAGAATGAATGTATGAATGTGTATCATTAGTTTTGAGATCATATTAGAGTAATAAAAGTTTAACTCTTTTGTAAAGTTTGTTTATGACTGGATGCGAGAAAACAAAGAGTTTGAAAAGAAATTTTAAAAAAAAATAAATAAAAGTAAGGGAGTGAACTTTGTATTAAGTATAATCCTAAAAGTTATGCCATAATATCATGATTAGTGGTAATCGTGGGATGCGGGTGTGACAGCACCTATGACGGATCTTGTTGAAAATTGTTAGACTCTTTTCATAAGAACTTAGGACCCTTCCTTCATGCATAATCATTTTCGCCTGGGTTGTTTTGCTACCACATATACTTGCTCTTCTCCTCTTCACCTCCAGGTGAGGTTCCATACTTTTTCTCAAATGTTCTTGTGAGGTTGTCCATCTTTGTCTTCAACATAACGATCTCCTTTGATTACACAACATTTTCAACAATTGTTGGTGAATCATGCACGTCTCCCCAAGATTGATTTTTGTCATATTTTTTAATATCTCATGATACTTTGTGGCTTTCTTATTCAGAAAGAAACATGCCCCTATAATGTCAAAACTAGTTCTCTCTTTCTTGTGTAGCCAATAGTAAAATGTATTTGGCTGGCCATAAAGATCAATCCCATTCAGGGGAACTTTTCTCAGCATATTCTAAAATCTCTCCCATGCTTCTGAATAGGTCTCCTTGGCATGTTTTTTAAAGTTATAGATTCATCCGACCAAGTCATGTGTCTTCTGTGGTGGGAAATACCTTTCAAAGAAAGCATATATCATCTCATCCCATGTCTCTATGGATTCAGAAGGAAGACTGAGAAACCACACTTTCACCTTATCTGATAATGAGTAGGAAAATAGCTTCAAATATATCATTGTGTTTGGAACCTGATCAATCTTCAACATATTATAGCTCTCCAAAAAGCCATTGATGTGTGCGGGTCCTCCATGTCGTGACCATAAAATGATTAGGCTTTAATGAGTTCCACCAGCCTGTGGTCTATCTTGTAGCCGCCCACGTTGACTGCTTGCCTTTTAATTACCCTCCATTGTGATGTAGTTGAATATGCCTTGATCTTTTACCATTCAATCTAATCCTAAAGCTTGACCTCAGCATGTTCTTTGGCATTAGGATCTTCTCTCCCTGCCATTTCTTGCTCTGCATGTGGTTGTTCTTCCTGGGGTGGTGGGGTCGGGATGAGCTTCTCAGTTGAGGCCATGAACTCTCACGCCTTGCGCAAGATCTCCTTGTATCTTGTACTGGATGGAGTAGACTCTCCATAATCCGTGGTTCTAGTATGAACCATGCACTAGTACTTGAGAATAAAATAGTAGTTAGTAATAATAAGCACTGGTAAATTTAATTTTAGATCCAAAATTTTTAGTTTAATCTCAATTTCAAAGAAAGAAAATAAAATGGCCTAGAATGACCGGTCACAACACTAGTAGTGTTGGAGTTGTCGTTTCCCCGGCAAAGGAGGTAAAAGCTTGACACGCCCAAACTATGTGTGTGAAACACAAGTGTACACATCACACAATATAGGCCTGCGAGGGTTGAATGTTGAACTCAAGGAAACGTTAATCCTGAAATTACTACTAACTATAACCTAATCAATTAGGCCTAAGGAAAAGTTGATTGGTTGGTTGATTACAACTGATTGCAGGAATGGAAAACTAAATTAAATGGATTGTGATTAAAGGTGAATGGATTCCTTAGGATTACAATTTCACCACACTGTACATTGCAATTAACTCTATTTCATTAATAAATACTTACTCTTAACGCTGAATTAAGAGACCTATAGAAAGTATTACTCGCTCTCGCAACATTATACACTACCTATATTAAGACAAATTCCACTTCTATAACGATTTAGAAATTAGCTAGCCACATTAACAAACCCTCTGGGTTATACCCTTCATAGTTGTAAGCTCTCTCCCGAGGTACGATATGGACTATGTAGATATATGATCTTTCCAACCCGTAATCCCTCTCTCGATGCAATTAACAGTCTAAATAATTAACTATGATGATCATGCATAGGAAATTCATTAAGCAATTGTAGATTCATGTCAAGAATTAGAAGATATAGATATATTAAATCATGGAAGTCAATTACAATGTATTATCAAGCTACTCATGGGTCCTAAGGAACAAGGGATCAACCCTGCATGATTTCTACCAACAAAGACATAGAGGGAGAGAGAGAGAGAAAGAGCTAAACATTAGGAAATCTAATAAAAAATTCTAGATAAATCAGTCTGGATGATCCCCTTTGGTGAGCTCCTCGATACGCAGCATTCCAGGTGCAAATCTGCTTCTCAGAGGTGCACAAATTTTCTAGTACATGGCCATCTCCTTCGTCTCCTCCTCTCTCCACTCTGTGCTCCATTGCAGTATAATGAAACGTGGTTACTAGGTCTATACAAACTCCCCTTAGGTCATAAGTGGGACATGGAACGTCATTAAGTCTAGTCGTCAAATCTAGATTGATCTTCAATCTACACTAATTGTAGCAGGTCGATATCACCTACGGAATGTTGGTGGCATTGAGTCAACGGCTAACTTGAATCTCTTACTGAGTGTTGGTACTATTGATAGGTAGTTTAGTAGCACTAAGTTGCTATTTTGCAAGTTCTAACTTCTTTTTTGATGAATGTCAGTATTACTGACAAGAGGATCAGTAGAACCAAGTTGATAACCTCAGTTTCCGTTTCTTTTTGGATCATAAGTCGGTTGCACCGACTTGTCATTTTGGTGGCCTCGAACCATGCCTCAGTAGCACTGAGTTGCATCTCAGTAGCATCAAAATTTCTTTAAACTCCATGTTGTATTTTTGAATTAAGTCGGTACCATCGGTTGTAGTGTCGATAGCACTCAGTTGCCTCATATGTGCTCTAATTACCTGAATCGTGAAAAAACCAACGTAAGTCCAAATAAAGTATGCTAAATTGACATAATTTGGTGTAAATACTTATTATTTGATGCAATAGCATCTCACAAGCTAATAATGATAAATAATGCACAAATAATATAAAAGTAAACAATAATGCATGAAATATATAGAAAATAGCATGTGAAAAGAGACTAAAATTATGTGCATCAATATACAAAGAAGAGAACATGATGGTGTATGAGTTTGTTAAACATGGATCTAGTATCATTGATCAATATACCTTCCACAAATTGGTCGAGATGCCACTACCAAACAAAGGGTGTATAGATTTGAGGCTTGGGATCTTGTGTACTCTAGAAGGGTCAAACATATTAGCTAACATACTTGGTGAGTAGATATACATATATATTGAGGAATGTAGGAGGGGTTCCTCAAGTAATCCAAATTTTAGAGGACGGATCCCACAAATTTTTAGACTGGTTTGTTTCCTGGCCTCCATTTTTTAGAGAATGGAACCTGCAGCATTGTATTTTCCTGTCATTTCCTACATGAGAATAGGATGAATGGACTTCCCTCATGGAACCCACAAATTTTTAGACCGGTTTTTTTCCTAGGCTCCATTTCGTAGAGTGGAACATGCAACATTGTATTTCCATGCTATTTCCTACAAGAGAATAGGATGAATGGACTTCCCTCACTATTTCCCTCACGTGTCATATGGTTTTCACCTAAAGTTGTTTACTATGATGCCCCTCACATTATACATTATACCAAAAGATAATGACCGATATGATGGGAGAATTAGCGGTGCGTTAGAAATTTTTATTTAAACTCATGAAATCTTTCAAACACACTCCATTTAATCAGGTCTTCATGTATTTTTTTATAAGTAAGCAAGATCTTTGTGTATTTCACTAGCAAATTACACGATAGTTTGTTGGTCTTGGAATGTCCTTATTATTATTCTTGGGTAAATATTATATATCCTAAGAAACTAAGAATGCCACCTTTAGTGACCAGAATTGACATATTTGTAATGACATCTATCTTTGTCAAATCTATGTCAATGCATTGATGTGAAATCCTACATCTTAGAACCATTCTCCCTTCTACCAAAAAATGTTTTTTTTTAAATTTAATACCAAGTTCATTTTTACATGTCTCTGAGAGTGGTTTTAAGATTTTATATACATGCATCAAATGAATGTACAAGTACACAAAAATCATTGATACACACTTCTAAAAAAGTTTGCACTTTGCCCAAAAGGTACCCTTGGGATAACGTATAGGTTAATCTAGCATCCTCAGGTTTTCATTTTTCTTGAAAAACAACTAATACAGCTAAGTTAATATTTGGTGTCATGACAGGATTACATTATCCAAAAATAGTCACCATTTTCACATATAAGGTATGCATGTGGGTCATCACATTCTCTTGGCATGTGTCCTACATTAGAAGTGTAGTCCAACATCGTTTACATCAATGTAATGATTCTGGAAAAAGGTTTCCTTCATAGAATTTAAGAGTAAATGGGCATTTTCTATAGAAGGTACGTTAATATGCAGATTAGCTCATTTTTTTTTAAGAATCGTGTAGGATATGGAACCGGTGCAACCTGTCTTCTTCAAAAAGGGGTTACACCACTCCGTGGTTGTACTCAATAAACCTTTTTCTCCTTGGACTCTTCTCCGTTAGCATGACCGCCGCCATCATCATGAACTGGGTTTTATGCCTTGCCCGTCTGCCACTTGTTTCTCACTTCTCATGGTAATAAACTTGAATGTCATGGCTCAGATTAATTTGTGTGTAGCTAGGGCGTTCTGCTAGCATCTTTAAGGGTTGAAGCTAGCCTAGGTGTCCCATTTGTGTTTCTAGTCCCTTCATAAAAGCTGGTCGGTTCAGAAGAATTGTTGATGTTTTGTTGCTAAATTTGAAGAAATTATTCTCTTAAATATTGGACTATGTTCAGCGGTTGCGCTTGGTGATGATGTGACTGTCCAGAGCAACATAACGCGTGACCGGAACTATGTGTGTGGCCTTCGAAAAAAAATAAGGAATTAATGAATAAAGTACAAAATTAATTTGGCAAAAGAATTAAATACTTTTCAATCAGATGATTATGACATTGCATCACAATGGATTTCACTAAAATCTCACAATAAAATGGTGTATCAGAAAGAAGGAATTACACCTTATTGGAATGGTACAATCAATGATGAATTTAACTGATCTTCTAATTCTCTTCTGGGGACATGCTCTTTAAACCGCTGCTGCGGAGATAAGAAACAACAACCCCATGTCTTGGACGTCTTTGCTTTGAGAGAGGTATGTTTTATTATTTTTCAAGAGATTATTCATTATGGCTGAAATATAACTAATATTACAGAAAACGCCGATTCAAATTATCCATAACACAAACTTAGCAAATATAAGTAGAGAATGAGCTAAGCTGGCTCGCTCGGTCAACTTGAATTGCTTCTTCTCTTTTTGGGATTTAGCACCAGAAAAGAGGACGATCATCTCTTGCATATTTTCTTCCAATAAATCAATTTCTCTAGTAAAAATTATAAGGTAAGCTTATACTCCAGATGATTCAACTTACTGAAAACCTTTTACATCATTTACTAACACTAGAAATTCCACCAAGAGCCTGCGTCTGATGCATCAGAAAAAGTTGTTGGCCTTTTTGTCGGCTTATCCCAGTTCCGTCTTCATGTTTATCACCTTCAACTGAAACTCCAGTTTACTAATTAACATCAATCCGTTACGCAATTAACTGAACAAAATGTAAACTATGCCTCACCACGTCCATTTCTTGACATACCTATTGAACATTGTCCAAATTACTCCTAAATTAGGAAATTTATTTACAAAAGACATGTTTGATTGTCCAAATTTTATTGTATTAGATTACATTTTGAAATCCAATTGTACAGAATTTAAATTTATTAGTAGTATGTCCGTTCAAATTATCCACATCAGAAAACTTAGCAAATATAAGTAGTGAATGAACTAAGCTAGCTCACTCGGTCAACTTCGATTGCATCTTCTCTTTTGTGATTTAGCACCAGAGAAAAGGACGACCATCTCTCGCATATTTTCTTCCAACAAATCAATTTCTCTAGTAAAAAATTATAACGTAAGCTTATACTCCAGATGATTCAACTTACTAAAACCATATAGATTATTAACCAAAACTAGAAACTCCACCAAGAGTCTGATGAGAAAAGTTGTCGTTTACTTTGTCGGCTTATCCCAGTTCCATCTTAATGTCTATCACCTTCACTTGAAACTCCAATTTACCATTATTAACATCAATTGGTTATGCAATTAACTGTACCAAATGCAAACTATGTCTCGTCATGTCCACTTCATGACATCCCTATTGAACATGCCAAAGCAACTCCTAAATTAGGAAACTTATTTACATAATGCATGTTTGAATATCCAAATTTTACCGTTTTAGATTATATTTTGAGATATAGTTGTACAAATTTTATGTTTAGTTTGCAAGATGGGAAAAATAAAACTAATCCCGAAATTTGTAGACCGCATTTCAATCTCCATCCAAATTTTCCCAAACACAAATTCTGACTTATACTAGACGGCAGACCATGGAAAAAAAAAATCACACTTGATTAAATCCAGCAAACCAAACAATGAATGAATGAAGCCAAACGCAGTGTAAATTAAGACTTTACTGGATTTTGAGAATGCAACATTTCACTAATATAATGGACAAATATACAATTTCTGAAAACCCCTTGTGCCCAGAGTGCCGTCCATAACGTAACTCAAAATCCAAAGAACAGGCATTCCATATATAATTAATTGCTAACACGCCAATTCACAATCTCGCATTCCTGCCTACCCAACTTGGAACGAATCATATTTGATTTATCCGTCAAAAATAACCATTCGTGACGACCAAGAGGACCAGAATGACTGCATCCGAAACGTACGCAGCCTTCTTCATACGTAAACAAGAGAACGAAGCAAAGTTTCCAATTGACAGCAAACAATTCCAATTGTTCTGAGCAATTCGTTGCTAATACAATACTGTATTCCATAACCAAACCGCCGACCCTGAACAGCATCACGGAAGGAGCCTAGTCCTTGTAGCAATCAAGAACACCTCCATCAGCGTTATCAGGTGCAGGTTATTAAGTATCTCTATTTCGCCACTCGAATACTCGATACATGTCATAATTCTAACAAAGTAAACTCAGTGCGCACGGTCTCTGATCACATCCATATCCATCTCAGTAGGGTCCGTAGCCTGAATCTCATAGTGGATGCCATCGAGAACTCGTCGGAACCTGTCCTTAGATGTGGCATATAACATCTTAGATCGGATGTGTGATGTAGATGGAGACCTGCTTATAGCATAAAGAAACGCTTTTCTATCAGAAAGCCACTACAGTCAAGAAATACAAAGTTTGTTTGAATGGAACTGGAGCGGAACACAATATAAGAGAATTTTCTCAACACACATAAAATCAAGTTCAACCATAGATATATTATCGTCATCATCATCTAAGCCTCAGTCCCAACCATGTTGGGGCTAACTACCACCATAGATATAATACATAAAAGGAAAGTTTTTATAGAAGTAAACAAACATTATTCTTACTAAGCAGAAATGTCAGCATTTAATAACTACTCTACCAAGGACAAGTTGAGTTGACTGAGTAGGAATTAGAAATAAATCGGTAGAACAAAGACGAAGACAATTTTGAAAAGCTTCAAGGAGACAACAGCCCCTTCACGTGGCATGTTCCTGGTAACAGACAGCTGTGGGCTCACTTGCACGCCCAGCTAGGGATGAGCATCGGGTTGGGCCGGCCCGATCCGATCCGCGACCCAACCCGCATAACCCGATCCAGACCCAAACCCGATTTATAATATGGGTGGGTCGGCCTAAAATTTAAAGCCATATTTTATTTGGGCCGGTACGGAATGAGGTAAACCCAGGCCCGAAAACTCGAATGCCCAGATTAGATTTTATGTACATTATATACCTATACATCTATCTTTGTCCTGAAAAAAAACATACAAATTTCTTGATGCAATATGTAGTATGTACCTAACTAATGGCAACATGGATACTATGTAATCAATCAACATGATTAGTGAATTCATATTAGTAAGATAACCATCATTAACATGAATAGACATACTTGATTTCTTTATTTTGATCTCATTGTGTCCACATGTAGGAGACGAATGATCTTTTGCTCAGTGCATAGTAGATTATGCTCATCTTTTTGCTCATATGCCCATATGTAGGAGACAAATGATCTTTTGCCCTTCCAAAACCCATTTTATTGTATATACATATAGGATGAGGAAGTAAAAAGACACAACATTGTGGACTTCATTGATTTTTTAAGTCTCATACTTGTTACTCTTTCAATATCCTTTTCGTTGTTGTACGGGACCACACAACTAAGGTATACATATTTCGGCTACATATCACAAAGTGTATATACATTCTTTTGAAGGTTTATCACAAAATACATATCATACTAATTCAGTTTTCATGTTAGCAAGTTAGATCTAGCAAAATCTGGTATGCTCATTCGATGTTATATGGGCAAACCCGAATCTGACCCAAAACCCAGCATTCTTATATGGGCCGGGTATGGGCTGACATTTTTCAATTTTATCCAGGCCCGAACCCAGCCCGTGGCCCGCTTTAAAATGTGGGTTTGCGTTTGGGTTTGGGACAGGCAAAACCCGATATAACCCGGCCAGATGCTCATCCCTACACCCAGCTGCTACTGCTTGGCGCTTTCACTCTTGTGAGGTGGGAAGGGCAAGAGAGAGAAGTGGAGGTCGGGAGGGAAGTGATTAGGTGGTATAGATGCAGGAAAAGGTTAATAAAAAGGTTAGAACTGGAAGCAGACAAGCCCTGAAATAGAAAATACATGAGCTTCGTCTACAGTTTCAACAGTGTCAGGTAGTCAGTCATATCCATAAGGAAGCAGTTAGCAAAGTACCCAGGACAATGAGACATTGTTTTGCGATCGCGGATCTCCAGTTCAACTGTCGCGTCAACCAGGTTCACTCGAGATGTAAGCACGAAACCATGTACATAAAACTTATATGGGTGTGTATCTTTATCATACAAAGAGACTTATATATGTTTTCCTATACAAATGTATCACTATGAAATCATGAGATTATGAATTGTGAAACATCAAACATAGAAACAAGCATCCATTAATAAAAATAAGTGATACAATGGCTTTCCCGTGCTCAAAACAAGTTGTAAATGTATTGGTAAATCTCCAAATAAATAAAATGTTGTGGTTGAGAAAAAGTGTTGCAAATTTATCACGTGACCATTTAGGAAGGGAAAAGCTACAACTGATCATAGCCGGGTATTGGCCAAAAAAAGGTTTCAGTCCCACCTGGACGTTAGACCTGCTGAGGTGGCGGGTGAACCAGTTCAATCGTCTGGGGGGGGGGGGGGGGGCGGGTTTTAAAACCTAGCCATTACTAAAATTAATTGCTAGTATGCACTATTAGTATATATGTTTTATTGTGTTATGTTGTGTTATTTGTTTTGTTATGGGCTATAGACTTGTCTTTTCTTTTCTTTTCTTTTCTTTTTCTTTTATCCCATATTGCCTAGTTCTGTTTCTAGGCTTACTCTCTTATCCTATAAAAGAGAGAGCATTGTATTTGTTTTACACATATCAAATAAAGGTTTCTCATTCTATATGGTATCAGAGCACTATGATCCCCCTTAATTCCCCTACAACTGTAATGCTTCCCACCCATCCCTCAATCTAGCTGCCACCCCCTCCTTTCTCCCACCCTAGCCGCCAACAACCCCCTCTCCCACCTAACCCACCGTTGCCGCCCTCCTCTCCCTCTCCCGTTGTCGCCCCACCCCCCCCTTCTCCTCCCTCTCCTCCCACCGCCACGCCCCCCTCCCTTTCCTCTCCTACCGCTACCCCTCCTCTCTCCCCTTCCTCCTTCTGCTCCCATCCACCACCAGCCGCCGCCCCTCCCTCCTACTACCACCGCCCCCCTTCTCAATGCCGCCGCCACCACCCCCATCTCCTCTCCCAAGACACTACCACCTCCCTTTCCTCTCCTGCCGCTACCCCTCCTCTCTCCCCTTCCTCCTTCTGCTCCCATCCACCACCAGTCGCCGCCCCTCCCTCCTACTACCACTGCCCCCCTTCTCAATGCCGCCGCCACCACCCCCATCTCCTCTCCCAAGCCACTACCACCCTCCCTCATCCTACCACCTCTTCTCCATCCGTCCTACACACAGGCTGCCATTGTCTCATCTAGCCTTCAAATCCCCTTCCCCCCTTCTTTTTCGTTCTTTTTCGCCTTCGAGTACTTTCTAAAAGTTGCACGTTGAAGATCCAAAATGACTCCAATTGTTGTCTGCTTGCGCCTCATGGTGGAGTAACTCTCTCCCTATGGTGGGGTAGGTCTTTCTCTGGTCTCTTCTGCCCCTCTCAGGCTTCTCAAATCTGATGATTCAATCTGCTGCCAACTATCCCATTGCAGGTTTCTTCAGATCTAGACCTACTGCCTATGAGTTGGGTTACTACTTTTCCTACTGCATGCTGACTACTGGTGCTGCCTGCTGACTACTGTTGCTACCCCCAAGTTGGGCCTTTTTTTTCTGCTACTGCTTCTTGCCAATGTATGTCATCTGACATATCCTTCTGATGGCATCTGTTGAGTCGCTTCGGACGCTCTGCATCACTACTATGAAGTTGGATGGATCCAACTATCACATTTGGTATGTGGCCTTCAAACTCTATGTCAAAGCTCATAGTCGTTACTCACATTTTACTTCTAATGCTCATGTCATACCTGCAAATCACATCGATAAGAAAATTCAACAAGCCTACGATTTGTGGATTAAGGAGGACTCCGACGTCATGACCTGGATGGTCAACAGTGTTGAGCCCAGCCTAAAATCAGCCAGTCGTTCCTTCGCTTGCGGACTACCAAAGTCATGTGAGACCAGCTCTCACATGTTTACTCTCATTAGCAAAATCCAAAGAAAGTGTTTGAAATTTTCAAACACTTGGCTAAAAAGGAGTAATCTGCTACTGAATCTGTAGAGGATTATTATAATCAATGTTGCGTTCTCTGAGACGAGTTTGAGGTATATCACCCTCTCTCTACTGATATCACTGAAATATAACATCAACGCAATGAACTTCAACTCATGTAATTTCTTACAGGCTTGCCCCACTCATTTCCTGGAGTGGTAGAATAGATCTTGTTCAGCGACTCATTGCCTACCCTACGTGATGTCCAAAAAAGGGTCCAACGGCTCCCGTCTATCTCTCTTGTGTCACCTAACTGCTCTGATGTTGCTTCTCTAGCTGGCCGTTCATGAGACTCCTCTCGTGGCCCTGGCCACAGCCGAGGTCGTGGTCGCCCTACTGTTGGGCTTGCTCGTGGTTCTTCATCTGGTCCCGACCCATCTGCCTCTGAACAACGCTATTGTCGCTTCCATAAATGAACAAACCCGACTGAAGATCGATGTTGGATCAAACATGGTAAGCATGCATGGGCCAATCAGGTCACTACTAATCAACCGGATATTGCACCATCCTCATCGTCCCAACCATTTGTGGAATGGATTCGCTTTGAGTTCGAAAAGTTGCTTCCAGTTCGTCTCCCTTCATCCACTACCGATGTCTCTGCTAATGGAGGTTCTGCTCTCCTTGCCTCCTCTACACCTTGTGGTAAAAAAATGGGTGATTGACTCTGGCACCACCTCCCATATTTCTGGTAATTGTGCCCTTTTTTCTAAACTCCATAAAGTTATGTTATTCCACCTGTTACTCTTGTTGATGGCGCTCAGACTCTTATTTCTGGCATTGGGAATATATGTGCTCCTAGCAAACTTTTATTACGCTCAGCTCTTTATGTTTCCAAATTTTCGTTGAATTTGTTATCTATTAGTAGAAGTGTGAAAAGACTTCGGTGCTCTATTACTTTTGACCTAGACGGTGTTGTTTTTCAGGATCTGCGCATGAGGATGAGGAATGGTTCGGGTCATCAGGGACCAGACGGGCTTATACTAGGATACACTAGATGACTACTACTTTGTTGACTGCGTATGTGACAAGCCTACAATGGCATTATTGACTGGGACATCCATCTATTGCCAAATTGAAAATTTCAATTCCTGCTATTTTCAATTCTGTTTTTCTTGTAAAACTTATCAGTTGGGCAACCAAACTCGTGCTAGTTTTTCAAAAAAAGTTTGATATTGTGCATGTTGATGTTTGGGGTCCATGTTCTACTTCAAGTACATCTGGATTTCGATACTTTATGAGCTTTATTGATGACTTTTCTAAAACTACATGGTTGTTATTAAAATAGCGATCTCACGTGCTAGATATTATAACCTTCTTGTTTGCTGAAATTCGTACCCAATTTGACACACCAATTACGATTTTTTGCACAATTCTGTCGCAAAATGGGTATTATTCATCAAACCTCATGTTCATACACACCCCAACAAAATGAGGTTGGGGAGCGCAAGAACCGAAACCTCCTAGAAGTTGTCTGCACCCTTCTTTTACACGATAATTGTAATAACCCTGACCTGGGTTATAGCTTAACCCTAGAAGTTTTGCTTAAATAAGTTACTTACCAACTGGTTCTAATCTTTTGAAAAGTAATTAAGGCTTCTTGTGAAGTTGTTTTCAAAGTTTGAGCTTAATTGCAAACTAATTGTGCATTATATGAAAGCCTGAGTGAAAAGTGCAATTTACCCAAGATGAGGGGTTACATTGCAAATATCGCATGTGGAATGTGTCCTAAGTGTTTTAGTATCATAAGGAAGAGAGTGATGCTAAGTTGGGGCTTGTGGAAAGCCTAAATCCCAAGTTATAACTTGTTTAAACAATGCTAGTACTTTGTGCACCAATTTTGGTACAATTTGTAATTTACCCAATATGTGGGGTTAAAATGTGAATTACCACCTCTAGAGTGTCCCTACTCCCTCTATGTATCTTTTAGAGGAAAGAGAAAGGAGACACTATGTTTGAATCACCATTGAGTGATGATACTCTTGGTAATGAAAGACCTAGAATGAGTTGAAGGCAAGAGCCTTATATGTGTTGTATCGAGTTGTAGACTTGATATAAGGAGCCATATCGGCCAAAGAGCCAAAGTAGGAGCCTCCTATCGGTTTGTTGAGCCTTGGCAAAGGCCATGACGGGCAGAGCACCTCAAGGATGTGGCCCACGACGAGTTGCAAAGTTCCTTACAAAAAGTGTATCGGATTTTGCTTATTTAATGAGATAAAGACGAGATAACTTGCCCAACAAGATAAGTAAGGGCCGAGATATTGTCTCTAGGTTATCCTCAAGATTCTGGCATGGCAAGATATACATGTGTGCATGCATGGCCACGTGTCAACCATGCATGGCCACGTGTCATCTAGTAGCATGAGGGGAAGACACCTCTTATATGCTTTATCTCATGAAACCAAGTATATATACTTCACCTTTCACCAACTTATGAAAGTTTACGACCCTCATAACCATTCCCCTTGGTGATATCGTGCAAAGACCCTCAGGTATCGTGCAAAGCAGCTCAAGGAGCTAGGAGAGCTCGAGCATCAAGCTTTAGGTAAGGCTTTAGTCACCTTCAACCTTGGTTGAAGAAGGATATCGGGTTATGAATATTCCTTTCTTTCCTTTTTCACCAAGTGCTTAACTATGGTGATCTCTTGTCCATGGAGGAGTTGTGAACAAGCCCTGGACCTTAGAGAAGTTCTTCTTCAACCTTAGGACGTGAAGCTTTGGATCTTGGAGCTTTGATGTTGTTCACAAGGTGGGTTACATAACTTGAACTCTATCATGTTATTATTCATCACCTAAATTGCTATACTTAATGAACTACTTTTAATTCTGAAATTTTCTGAAATAGTTGATGAGATTATGAGTTCTAGTAGTTGCCTAGACCTGTTGCCATGAAAAATAGCAGTTAAAACGAAGAGCTTGAGCTTGAAGAAGATGGTATCACTTTATAAAGTGATATCAGGTTCAAGCATACACACAAGTAGCTCTAACCCGATATGGGTATGTGTAGACATTGCTTGCACGATATGCTTGCACGATAGGCTTGCACGATATGCTTGCACGATAGGCTTGCACGATATGCTTGCACGATAGGCTTGCACGATATAAAGTCAAGTATAGACCCTATGCACGGTATAGGGTCTAAAGTATACTTGAAAGCCAATATGAACCCCTAATTTGGGTAACCCGATATGAATAAAGAATAGCAAGTGCTCTTGCACAATAAGATCATGTAATATATCTTTGGTACTTGATACCTTGAAGCACACACATCTGGTGCACGATCTGAATACTTAAGTAAACCCCAATATATGATATAAGGTATGGATTCAAGAACAAAGTGTAACCCGATACGGTTGGAATACATCTACCCGATATGAAACCCAAGATGGGGTTAACTCGGTATGAAGATGGATGTTAGCTCATACACGATATGAGTCATGCTTGTGGCACGATATGAGAGATACCCCACTTATCTTTATGCACGATACAAGTCTAGACTACACCTCTTACATGATATAGAGGTAGTGAACACTCTAATCAACATAGAGTTGGAAACCCAAGATGATGGGTAAACCGAGATGAGTGATAAATGATACCATATGTATTATATGGGTGACATCCCTTGGATGCTAAGAATAACACATACTCCTACCTTGTGAACAATATAAGGTTCAAATCATACTTTATGCACGATATGGTATAATCCACCAAATGTGGTATAGAATCCTAGAGAATGGATTGAAACCCAATATACCCTAGCCCTAGTGTAATGGGTTGTGGTATGAGAATTCAATAAGACATCTAGAATGTCATGCAACTATATGATGAGGTTGATCCTTGAAGGAATGAAGGGATCATGAGTTTATGGGTTTACCTAACATGGTAACCCGATAAGATATCTATCATGGATGCCCGATATGATAATCCTAGGTGGTAAATTAAGTTGGTATCTTGTATATATACCACTTAAATGATACATGATGAGGCATATACTCTATGCCCGATATGGTGCATACCTTATGCACGATATGACACCAAGCATATAGCTTATACCCGATATGAGGCCAAGCACCTAGCTCATACCCAATACAAAGCTAATTTGAAATGATAAGATCTAAGTGATAGTCCATCTGATGTGGGTTTATGATATGTTGGTTAGGGAATACATTCTAAACCATGACATGGTGATGTGGTTGTACCACATGCCCGATATGAATATATGACATGAAATAAAGGATGTGGTTTAAAGTTTAATATGATGATACCTACATCTTGATACCCAATATGGAAGAGACACTTCAATCATGTGTGATTGATTGAGTGACACATGTTGAATGTGGTGTTTAATGAAAGATAATGTGAATGGTTAATGATGGACAAATATTCCTCAAAAAGGAGGATTAAACCAAAAGTATGATGTATTTGATATCCTAGTGAGGATGAGAGAGAAACATATACTTTCTGTTGATAAACATTTCATGATAAATGATGAGAATAAATAAGTATGATTGAATACTTATGATATCAATATATGCTCCTAGATGTGTAGAGCAATGAATTAGGGTTTGGATTAATAATATGAACATGAAACTCTATTCGGCTATAAAGGGAAACCCTAACACTAATAATGGGAAGGTTGTATTTCTCTTATTGCATGGGCCTTGTGAGCCATGTGTATAATTGTTGCCTAGTGAGAGGTGACAAGATGTTTAATGGGCCTTGTGAGCCATGTGTATAATTGTTGCCTAGTGAGAGGTGACAAGATGTTTAATGGGCCTTGTGAGCCATGTGTATAATTGTTGCCTAGTGAGAGGTGACAAGATGTTTAATGGGCCTTGTGAGCCATGTGTATAATTGTTGCCTAGTGAGAGGTGACAAGATGTTTAATGGGCCTTGAGAGCCATGTGAATAATTGTTGCCTAGTGAGAGGTGACAAGATGTTTAAATGGGCCTTGTGAGCCATGTGAATAATTGTTGCCTAGTGAGAGGTGACAAGATGTTTAAATGGGCTTTGAGAGCCATGTAAAATACTTGTGCAACAAGTATGATGAATACCTTAGTCTGAGGACCAGGAGGTAATAGTTACCTATTACAGAGATAGTTACCTATTACAGAGGTAACAATGCTATGCATACCCAGATCCAGTAATCATGATGATAATGATATGAAGGGACGAGGATCCCCACTAATGTGATATTGGGCTGAGACCCCAAGTACCAAGTATCTAAATGTGTTTTAAAGACTTGAATAGATGTATTACACCTTTCTTTGTAGCAATTGTTCTGATTAATAATGACTTGTTTGATGCAAAAAGAATGTTGTAATACATGTAATACATCATTAGGAACTATAAAACATTGCCCTAATCATAGATCCATCAGCGTCAGAACTTACTGAATGGTGAAACAGGTTTCCTGCGGCATAACCCGGAATGCATATTTTTGAATATGTGGGGGCATGGAGCCTAAGTATCCATGACTCAGTAATTTCATAAGAATGTCTCATTAGAGCACGGTGAACTGACCCGTGGCTCAGAGCATGGTGCCTATGTGACCATGGCTCAGAGTATGGTGCCTAAGTGACCATAACTCAATAACTGGGGACGGTTGTTGTAGATGTTCCCCTAAGAGAGCACAGTTGACGTTGTGGCTCTAAGTGAGGATGCCTACATACCCTGGCACAGCTATATTACAGCTGACACGAGATGTCCTGCTAAGCCTAAGTGGTCTCGTACTGACCGAGACAAGGGAGGTCATAGCAACCGGCTTTTCCATTGACCTTGTATGGTACCGACTTGTGAGAAGTTTGTGGTCAGTTGGAGATGAACGAGGTATGCTTCATCTCCTCAGGGCATAAGTGTGATTGTAAAATATGCTCATCCGTGTAGCATATCTGCTTAAGGATCGAATACGGAAAACATTGTTTGATGCGCAATTCAGTTATATATCTTAGTTGATAGATGTTATTTATGTTTCTTTACATTCCTTGCAAAGCAGATAGATGAATTATAACTCTACCATGGGTAGATGCAGTGTTCTCCTTGAGAAAGGAGATTATCTTATTTTGTTCATATAATGATTAATCCTACCTATTAATATAAAAGAACCCTGCTCAATTTTTATAATGTCTATCATCAATAATAATATGGTCGGCGGAGAATTATATCTCTCGTTGGGACAATTGTCTCACCCAGTGGGATCCACAATTTTTAGGTGGACAAGCACGAAGCGGTGGAGATCTTTCTGCAGAAGAGGAACAACAGCTGAGGCAGCAGTGACAGCTCAGGTTGAGTGTACTGTCTGTCGTGTCTTGTAGATAGAAGTCCTATGTGTCGTCTCTGTACTCTCAGGTCCTTGGAGTTGGTTCGTAGTGGTTTCATGAACAAACTGAGATTTTAGTTTGTATGCCTCGAGGTGTTATGTTGCTCCAGTATGTATTTTGATAGAGCAACTGTTATATGTTGTCCTCAAGATGAGATGAAACAGTGTTGTACAATGTAAATCAAGATATGTATGGGTTTTGGATCTTTCAGTAAAAGTTTTCTGATCAAGGATCTCCTTGCAAAATGGTTTTATATTTTAGTGATTTTTTGTTAATCCGCTGATTATGTTTATTCCACTAAATTAGTAACAATTTGTTTGTCGGTTTGATGACGGTCGTTTCAATAATGTTCCCAAAACTTTCTGACCTGAAGCTATCTCTATTGCTTGTTACCTTATTAGTCGCATGCCCTCCTCTGTCCTTGACAATCTGGTACCTTATCAAAATATTGTACCTTGATGCCCCCCTGTTTATTGTACCTCCTCAAATTTTTGGAAGCACTTGCTTTGTCAAGAACTTGCGTCCTGGTTTGATTAAGCTTGACCTGTGGTCTACAAAATGTGTTTTCTTGGGCTACTCTTGAACTCAAGGGTACAAATGCTAGGATCCCTCTACAGAGAAATAGTTTGTCAATGTTGATGTGGTCTTCTTTGAGCATATGCCATTCTATTCTGCGGCAGGTTTTACTCTAACATCTGATCTGTTGGTTGACACACCACTGCCCGTGTTTGATGGCACTACCTTGCCTCCTACTGTTGTTGCACCATCTCCTCTGAAAGTGTATCAACGCATACCGAAAGTTACAACTCCCTCCATGGCCCCCTCCACCAATTCTTACATCCTCATTGGTAGATCCTCCTCCACCTCAGGTATTTTTGGATTTATATGTACCTATTGGTCTACATAAAGAGACCAAGTCATACATCTTGCATCCTATTGAAAAAAAATTGTTCTACTGCTAACCTAGGCACGAGCTTTGTCAATTTTACCTCTGCTTTATCTGATGTATCTATTCCTAAGAATGTTGCTCAGGCTTTACAACATCATGCATGGCGCCAGGCTATGGAGATTGAAATGCAGGCTCTTACTGATCGGCATATGTGGAACTTGGTTGATGCACCTATCGATTGCTCTCCTGTAGGTTGTCGTTGAATCTATACTATAAAGTATAGACCGGATGCCACAATTGAAAGATTGAAGGCTCGCCTTGTCGCCAAAGGCTATACCCAAACGTATAGAGTTGATTATTTTGAGACTTTCTCTCCTGTTGCGCATCTGAATTATGTTCGTGTTTTTATCTCTTTCATTGTAGATTGTGATTGGCCTATGTTTCAATTGGATGTTAAAATGCATTTTTATATGGTGACCTACACGAGGAGGTATACATGGAGTAATCACCTGGGTTTGTTGCCCAGGGAGAGTGTTCTAAAGTGTGCAAGTTGCGCATGTGCCTGGTTTGACAAATTGAGTAATAAATATTCTTCAGATTTTCAACTTCAGCCGCTCTCATTCTGATCACTGAGTTTTTATTAAAAAAAACTTCATTTGGCCTTATTATTTTGATTGTCTGTGTTGATGATATAATCCTAACTGGCAGCGATCAAGCAAGCATCCAGGCTACTAAATAACATCTGGAAAAATGAGATCTGGGAAAACTGAGATATTTTCTGGGTATTGATGTTTCCCACTCTTCTTCGGGTATTTGCTTATCACAGAGGAAATATAACCTAGATGATCTTTTGTCGAAAACATGAATGCTTGGGGCAAAACCTAGTACTACTCCCTTAGATCCTAATACCAACTTGTAGGGGTGAGCATCGGTCCAGAACTGGACCGGAGCGAGGACCGAATTTCAACAAATTTATGGACCGTAGACCAAACCGTTTTGAAGCTGGACTGAGTGGGACCCTAGGAAGCACGGACACTTCCCGGAGGCTGTCGTGTCTGTGTCCGATACGTGTCCAACCCGGACACGCCTTGGACACGCGGCGGACACTCCTCCAACGTGTCCAGTTTTATTTTTTTTATTTGCAAGCTGGACACGGCGTGGACACATCTAGGACGCTTAGTGGACACGGCCAGCCCAACCCACATAAGATCTAACTAAAAAGAAAAGAGAAAATACGATCCAACCCCATAGACTCCTCAACCAAACCCCAACTCCTCACCAAAACCTTCATCCCTTCCCTCGAGAGGTGACCAACAAGCCTCACCCTCTAATTGTTGTTGTTCCCGTAAAGAACGTATGCAACTGCTTCTAGTAGCAGTTGCTGCAAGTAGCAGCTAGGTCCTAAAGTTGTTACAAGCAGCCACCATAAAGAGATGGAGCTGCTACTAGCAGCCTTTGCATCAGCAACCTCTAGAAGCTAAAGCCACCATAAGCAACAGCCTTTTGTGAGCCATTTGTGAGCCATTTGCGGCAGGAGCTGCCAACACCTAGAGCAGCCACTGAAAGCAACTTCCTTCCCTTTCTAGGAACTCCTTCCCTCTTCTTCCTCTTGATTTTAATATATCATTTTGTATCAAGGAAGAAAAAGTCCGATTTCGATGCCGTTTCGGTGGCCACAGAAATAGAAATTTCGAACAATTTCGACAAAAATTTCGATAAATGCGTTCCTGGCATTTCGACGGCAAAATAAATGAATTAATTTATGAAATTTTACCAGAATGATCTACTAGTGTAGATCCACTCAAATATGTAATAATATTTCATATTGGATACATGGGGGTAAGGTCTCGTCATTTTTAAGTGAATGACCCTGAACTGTTTCGATGGGCATTTTGATGGGGATTTTTTATGTCAATTTTCAATGGTGAAATCAATGAATTAGGTCATTATAGTTTTCAAGCACAATATATAGACTTAAAGACACAAAACTGTGCAAAAAAATATGCACTAGGTAGTACATAGTATATGAAAAAGTAGAAAAAAAATTCGATGATCTGCCTATTTCGAGAGTTTTGTCAGTCGATTTCGATGTCCGATTGCCATGGAAACAGAAATTTCGGTCAAAATTTCAACCATTTCGTCGAAATTTTGAACATTGTTTTGTATACTAAATTTTATAGCATCAATATAGTGGGTTTGAATACAAATGTGAATATAAAGTGGATATCACGATGATTGTTTTTTCTACTTCTTGTTAAAAATTACAGAGCTTGTTGTGTTTACAAATAAACTATATACATATGTATGTCTTTAACTATATATATTTATGTAAATATATGTATGTATATATGTATATATATTGTCGTGTCCAACGTCGTGTCCGTGTCCTATATTTCTGAAAATTGCCGCGTCCCGTGTCCGTGTCCGTGTCCGTGTCTGAGTCCATGTCCGTGTCCGTGCTTCTTAGCTGGGACCGGACCGTTTCAATGCTGGACTAGACCGAGACCGGACAATTTCAATGTTGGACCGAACCGATTGGACGCAATCATACTTTTTATGTATTTCACAACTTATTTGAATGTAAAAAATAGATAATCTAAATTATTTTTAACAATTATATAATATAAGTGTCAAACATTTACACTAATAATGTTTATGTGTGATGTGTTTGTACTTGTGACATAATATATATTTAAATATCAATGTATTTTACATAGAAACTATCTACAGTCAAGACCGCGGTCTGACCGATTTTGGACTGGACCGGACTGCAGACCGAACTTCCAAAATTTCCAGACTGCAAACCAGACTGAACTTAAACCGATCCAAGACCGAACCGACCCGGACCGAACAGTCTGATCCGAGTTTGCAGTTTGGACCATCATTCGCTCACCCCTACCAACTGGGATGATGATACTTCTCCTCCATACCCAGATAACCAACAATATCATAGATTAGTTGGTAAACTTATATATCTGACAGTTACAACGGCCGATATATCTTCTGTAGTAGATATTTGGATAAACCCAGGTAATGCCACTGGATGTTGTGTGTCCTATTCTGAAATATCTAAAAAATTCTCCAAAAAAAGGCTTATTCTATAGAAGATATGGGCATTGTAAAATCACAAGATATTTTGATTCCATGGAAAAAAGGTGCATCTTGAGGCGCTAGAGGTGTACGCCTCGAGGCGAAGCGCACCCAAGGGCACCCTGAGGCATAAATCTCACTTGTGATCCAAGAGGCGGATGCCTCATTTTTTGCAAGGCACAAAAAGGCGCAAGAGGCATTGAGGCGCTAGCCTCAACCTGCAACCCAAAATAGAGGTTTCCTGGTCCATTTTGACTAAATATGGGTCTGGCCCAATGGGTTTTCCACTAGCCCCTTTGAAGCAAAGGAAAAACAAACAAATTGAGGTTAAAATACTACTGTTTGGGTACAACTTCTATTGTTTTAATTTTCCAGTTGTTCAAATTTAGATTTAAAACAGGTAGTGTAATGTGATTTTGTTATGTAGTTGTCAAATTGTATAACTTACATTGTATATATATTTTCTTATATATATAAATATATTAATATACATAAATATATACAAATATATATAAATATAGGAACGCCTCGGTACATTTTGAGGCTTACGCCTCGGTCGCCTAGCCAAGACAAAAACGCCTCGTTATGCCTCACACCTTTTACAACCTTGTCTGATTCTGATTATGTAGGCAGCAGGATAGATAGTAAATCTACTTCTGGTTATTATACCTTTATGGGTGAGTAATCTTGTTACCTGGCGTAGCAAGAAACAGACAGTAGTAGCCCGCTCAAGTGTTGAAGCTGAGTATAAGCTATGGCTTATACTACTTGTGAACCATTGTGGGTTTGTGGTATTTTGAAGGAGTTTGACATTTTTGACTCTAATTCTATTCCTATATATTGTGACAATAAGGCTGCTACTACTTGTGAACTATTGTGACAATAAGTATAAGCTATGGCTTATACTACTTGTGAACCATTGTGGGTTTGTGGTATTTTGAAGGAGTTTGACATTTTTGACTCTAATTCTATTCCTATATATTGTGACAATAAGGCTGCTACTACTTGTGAACTATTGTGACAATAAGTATAAGCTATGGCCTATATATTGTGACAATAAGGCTGCTATATTCATTGTCAGCAATCCAACACTTCATTAACGCACCAAGCATATTGAGGTGGATTGCCATTTTGTCTGAGAAGTTGTCTTATCTGGCAATACCTCTACTCCATACACACACTTCTGATCAAGTGGTTGATATCTTCATAAAGTTTCTTCCCAAGGCCAGATTCACTACCATGGTAGACAAGATGGGCATGATTGATATCTATGCTCCAGCTTGAGGGGGAGTATTAGTATATATGTTATATTGTGTTATTTGTGTTATTTGTTTTGTTATGGGCTTTAGACTTGTCTTTTCTTTTCCTTTTCTTTTATCCCATATTGCCTAATTATGTTTATAGGCTTACTCTCTTATCATGTAAAAGAGAGAGCATTGTATTTGTTTTACACATATCAAATAAAGGTTTCTCATTCCATATGCACAAAGTAGGTTCGGAGAAAATGAGGGAATGCAAAAATTTGTTTTTAAGGGTTCCTAGGTGCAAGGTTGTTCGTTAGTCAAGAATAGCATGTGGTTCCATGACCAAGTCAGCATAATCCTTCGTCAATGTAATGGTGTGTTTATTGATAGGGTTCCCAGGACTATGACTTTATCTGCATGATCAGGATTGTAGCTTAAGGGATAAGGTTCAAAAACTTAAGTTGGTCTATAGGAAAATCAAGACTCCAAATCCACAACCATGTGATATTTTACTACACGCCATAGCGACTTTTCTCATATAGGATTCTCTATCCAGCTCCTCGATAAAATGTCATGTTGAACTTCTGAGTAAATGCATATGTTGACTTGCGCATGTTCTCAAATAACCAGAACACCAAACACCGCTTTGGACTGGTTTCTAACTGTTGGAGCCCACGCCCACCCCCCCACACACGCGCGCTTGGGCAGTGTTGCAGTTTGACTGGCTTCTTGTGTAGCACATGGGAAACGCTTGACCTATTCTTCACATCTATAAAGTATTGTGGTACAGCCACTTGAAGTTCCAGATGTCCATGCCAAGACAGATCTTGTTATATGACTCCATGATGATCAAATTTTCCTATTGCAAAATCTAGAGAAGAAAAAATCATCTAGAACCATTGCGGACAATAGGACTAAACTCGAATTCCAATCATAATCAATCTTGTCCATGTGTGTAAAGAGGCTACCTATCATACAACACCGATAATAAAAGAAGCCAAAATCTTTACTGGGAGATTAATAGAACTAACAAAATCAAAGTAGTGTTCCAGGTTCATATATTTCAGTTGGGTTTAGGTTAGAGTTTGTCTCAATTCGGGTTTTGGGGCGTGGGATTATCCAAAGAAAAGGGGGCAATTTTCATAGGATTTGGGTAATTTTGTTTACTTAACGAAGATGTCAAGGAAAAATAACAGCATACATTGATCATTAATACGGCAGAGATAGGTGAAACATCACGATTTAAATTTTGCGGAGCTAGACATAACATAAAAGGGTAAGAAACCACTATAAAAGGTGACAAGAATAAAAGATGAGCCGGTTGACAGCTGACCATGCAATGAAGAAGATCTTGCTCTTCTGGCAGTTCTCTGCGGTGACGAAGTCGAAGTCGTAGATGGCGTAGCGGCAGTCGTTCTCAGGAAGAGCTGCTGTGAAGTCCTCGTAGCTCTCCCCTGGACCCCCTGTCTTCTCGACGACGACTTCATTCTTCTTCTCGTCGATCTTGAAGACGACGTAGCGGAAGGATTTCTTCCTCTTGAGCTCCATGAACGTGGTCTTGCTGTGGTCGGCAACCCCCATGCCGGAAGAAGCGTTCGTCTGTAGGGCAGTGGATATAGAGGAGAAAGAAAGGTTTAGGCAGAAACGATTTAGATGCCGTGTTGCTCATGGCGGATGCTAGTTATTTAGAGCGTTGAATCAGAAGGTTTAGCAGAAAGGGGAAACTCTGTAGAGCGCGAACAAAACAAACTAGGCGGAGTTGAATGTATACTCAAAAGCGTAGCGGTAGAGGCTAGAGACGTAATTGATCAAGAACGAAAAACACAAAGAGAAAGGAAATTCTCAACTCTAACGGCGGATCAGACAGTTCTTGAGATGTGCAGATCAAACTAGGGCAACGGACATGCAAAGGATGAGGGGAGGGTTTCAAATCCTTACCATCCCGAAAGACATTGCCACCGAGCGCTCGAACGCGGCTTGGATCAACCAAATCAATCGATATCAGAATTTGCAAAGTGGAGTGTAGAGCAGGTTGAGACGACGATGATGAGTTCCTAACCGATCTGAGGACGGGAACCGAGCAGAGAGGGTAGCAAGAGAGGTGGTGCGGAGGTGTATGTGTAGGTGCAGAAGACGAGGGGAACGATGCCCAATAAAAGGCGTGGGAAAGGCGCAAAGAGAGAAGGGAAGGGAAGAGAAGAAAATTATGTGGGGCCGTGTCTCGTGTGGGGAGTTATTATATATATTATAGGAAAAGGAGAATACTGCCTACAGTAAAACGACGGAAAACATTATTCGCCGGGCTAAGATGGGAATACGTCACTCACAGTTGAATATATAATGCAAAAACAATGGAATAGATAAATACTAATCCGCTGTAAGAAATCGACAACAAATAGTAAATATATTGTCAGAGACCAGGCGCCGCGTCTGCCTGTCCGACGCGATTAGCGGGTTCGGGTCACACAATCCAACCAGTCAGGCTTGCCAAATGCCACCAGTCGCAGTCGTCATCCTCGATGAACGAGAACGACAGCACAGGTGTAGGGCCACTGCCTACCGTCCAGCTCCATCCCACCGTCTATCCGGCCGGCTGTTAGTAGTTGTGCTTTGATCGGCATCTGCTATCATCATTTGCCTTTCTTTATCTTTGCTTTTTCGATTCTTTATATGACAAATGCTAGGTGGACACCATTTTAAAATTCAAAACAAAATTCTAAACGATCTCCACCCCCATGTTACAAAATATAACAAATAAAATACATTAACATGTGGTGAAGATTGTATGGGTCCCAAAACGGGTCTGTATGGCAAACTTCTATTTATACCGAGCTAAGTGTGCGTTGATGCAACGCGAGTATCGGACCCTACTCCACCTTTGCATCTCTTCGTTGCCAGATTGCTGCATTTCTCTTCCTACTTTCGACGTGTGTGGTCGTACGGTTAAAATGCAGCCATCTGTGGTCCTGTGGAGCTCTATAATGAAAACTTTTCTAGTTTCCAAATAAACAAAGACGGTGAATATGCATTAATCTCAACTCCTGTTGAACAAACCTGAAGCAAACCAACCGGGTTAAACAGCAACGCCACACAACATCCACTCCTAAAACCTTCATCGAGGAACCCATCTCCCATAACCAACAACAAAAACCAAAAAGAATACCACGTTAACAGCTAAAAAATATATCGAGGCAAATAAAAAAGAACCCATCTCCCATTTTTGTGCACCCTCTTCAAAATAACTATCATCCACCATAAAATTCGCGCATATGTATTACGTACACACTTTTGGTTGTAGGTCATGAGAGCCGCTATGTGATAATTACAATAGGGGTACATTATGTATGATTTGATTACAAATCAGGATAATTTTATCTATGATGGTTGTTTCAGTATTGAGATAATTATAAATGTAGTAATGTTTTAAGAATGTTTTGAGTGCATGATATTATTAATTTACTTGAGAGTTTTAATTCTTGTTAGGTCTATGGTTCGTTATTTTTTTGAATGTTGTGGGACAATAATAATGTGTAAGACTAGTGTGTTGTTGAATGATGACTATGTCTCTTCAGTTATGATATATTGAACTCAATTTAAATATATGGTACTTGTTAGTAAGTGATGTGCACAAATCATATCACATTTTTATGACCTTTTAGTTGCATATTTCACTCAAATTAGCCACATTTCTACAACAATTCATGCTAAGATGTTTGTTTATTGTTGAACTTACTCATGTTATGTTTGGATTTACAAAAGTACTTAACATTTCACTCTACAAGAAGGAAAATGCTCAATTCCCCATTTATTTGGCACTCCCCAAAGTATCCGGGTTTCTGGAGTCCAGAAGTGCATCAAAATACTAGTGTTGCGTCGTGTAACTGTAAAGAGGCGAGGTCACCTCCTTGCTAAAATTTGAAGGAAATACAAAACATTCATCTTTTCACAAAGATAATAGATATTGAGAGATACATGTATAATATTCCAAGTAAACAAGTATGCACCAGATACATATAAAATGTCAATAGCAGTAGAAAGAAAAAGAAACTAAAGCAGTACATGACTTTCATCATCGTTCACTACATAAGTTTCACAGAAGAAAAAGATGAGAAAACAAAGGATCTAGCTTTAGCAACCTAGATATCCTTCAAGCAAGTCTTGAATCTACTTCTGGTCATGTTTTCCTTGATCTTGTTTAGCACCTTGTCCAAAATATGGGTGGTTGGAAAATCACCCAGCAAGAGGGAAAGAAAATAAGGTATGTGTCAACAATATGATCAAGAACAAAAGAAAGAAAATAACACGAAGGTAAAGGCTATAAGTTCATCAATAGATGAAGAGATTAAGAGTGTGGATAATAATCAAGGTAAATGATTGCCATAACATTAAAATAGTAAAGCAATTGCATGCATCATTAATATTGACTACATTAACTAAGTAGGGTTGAGGCACTTACCGGACCCCAACCTATAGATGAGGGGAGAAATAAGACATTCTCAGTCACATGTACAAATCAAATATGGGGGAGAATAACACATTCCTCAAAGCGAAATAACGCATGCCATATCTATGGGTGGTTGTAAATAAGTACCACTACATTAGTTACATAGTCTAATAAAATCATCATGCTAAGAGAAACTATGGTAAGTAGAAGCATCATATATTTGAAATATGGCAGTGGGGTACAAGACCCAAGAAATAGAATATCAATACTAATTTTTGATGTAATTTATCAAAAGGGTCATGAATAGAGAAAATAGGGTTCATATAGTGTCTAATTAAGAAATATAGGGTTTGGTTTGTAAACATCCCAACTTAGGATGTAAGAATGCACATACCTCTTTACTATGTTGAAATACCAAGTTCCATCACTTCTAGATGTGCCAAGTTCAACTTTAGCCTATTTCAATTTATTAACATTCATTAGTGTACATATTGTACATTATTGCATAGAAATCCTAAGATTGGACCTTTTTCACAAAAATCGTATTTAGACTCTAAAAATTTCACCATTGGTCCGATCAAGAAAACATATCTTTATGTCAATTTTGGAGTTATGGTGATTAAGTTGTAATTTTATGGATTTTATGTATCAAAATCATATCCCAAAAATCACTTTTAGAAAACCTCAAAATCAGACTTGGAAAGCATTTTTATTAGATAGAGCTTAATTTTCAGATTCTAAAACATATTTTTTTATTTATTTTGGATAAACAGTTTAAAAGATATGAATTTTCCAATTCAGACCAACCAAAAAATGGCATGTCAACAATTTAGTTGTAAGCGAGGAAGAGAGAGAGGGAGAGGGGTTGGCCCATGACTTCCCCCCCACAACCTGACCTACGTCATACTTTACCCTAGGAGGGATATACCAACCATTTCAGGTTCATCTAGAGCTAGTGACAAAGTATAGAATAGCAAAGAAACAAAACCCTAAACAAGAACGTCATCTGATCATCATTTAAGCATAAGAATATGAACTAACAAGATTATAATAAGTAATAAATGTGAAGAAAGTTATATAACTTGCATCTAGGAAGAAGATCATATCCCAATCAGCAGGAAACTCGAGCAATATAGGTTTGTAGCTCCAAGCACAAGCTCCAAACTCGAGCAAGAATCACCTTCTTCTCAAGGATACAAACCCTAAGAAAGAGGAGCATGGAAAGAAGAGTTTGTGAGCTTTAGATGGAGTTACGCCATGGAAGACTAGGGTCCCAACCTGGAGGAAGGTGGAAGGAAGAAAAATAGTATGAAAAATAGAGGAGAAGGGTAAGAAACCTACTTGACTTGGTGGGAAATGTCAAAAGGTGACTTTAGAAATCCTAGATGAGCTTAGATAAAACCCTAGAAGACCTTCTTCACCAAGATGTTGTATTCTTCTACCTTGGGACAACTCCTTTGTGGTCAAACAGAGAGAAGACAAAGTTCTAAGTAGGAGGGAGGTGAGTAAAGAATTGAGGACCTTATTTTCTTACGCATTGGATCAAATATTTTGGTTGGGAGGCAAAGAAGGAGTATATAAAGCTTTATGGTTAAGGAAGAAGCAAGGCATGACGTGTCCAAGCTACTTTCCATGTGTCCATGTCTAAGGGTGCCCATGGTCATGGAAGCCTTTATGGATAAGGAAGAAGCAAAGCATGAGGTGTCAAGTTACTTTCCATGTGTCCATGGCTAAGGGTGTCGGTGGACATGCAAGCCTTTGTGGATAAGGAAGGAATCAAGCATGAGGTGTCCATGGAGCTTTCCATGTGTCTGTAGCCTAGAGCTTCCATGGCCATGCAAATAGTTATTCCACATCTCCTAGAGACTTCTTAGCCATCAATTATCGGTTCTCCAGGCCCACCACCGACCTCCAAAGAAAGAAACTACCTCATTGGTTGATAACTCCTAAAGATAAGCTCATCCATAAAGTGGGAAATCCCTAAAATGCCCTTGAAGAGAAACACCTCCAAACCAAGGTACAACTAGGAGCCCATGGCCCAAAAAGCTTGAGAATGATAAGGAAACATCTAAGGATCATAAGGCATGTGATAGTTTGCAAAGAAAACCTCCTAATTGAGTAAATTGCAAAAACAAGTCCAAATGTACATAAATTATGCATAACTTGAACAAACAACATCTAAGTTGGACCAAACTTGAAACTTAAGCTTATATCATGATTTCAAAACACCTCATAAGGTTATATTAAGGTTTATAGTACTTAATTATGGTAATTAAGCATGTTCAACACATTAAGTAAGGTTTGGGGCCTTATACTTATAGCACAAATTTATTTACCATTGTTCCACTTCAGTGGTGATTTTGCATTTTAGATCCTTAAATAAGCTTTCACTAAGATATTTGTGCATAAATCCTTCCATAGGTATAATTATTGAACAAATGTTCACCAAGACAATATAAATTCCACTAATTTATCAACAAGGACATAAAGGACAAAAATGAGAAGAATACTTAGGGAAAAGGGTTACATGGAGATTACATTCAGAATTCAGTATGTTACAATACTGCACCACTTAAAAAACACTTCATCCCCGAAATCTCAAACAAAAAGAGAAGGGTGAGTACACAACATATCATCTCTCAACTCCCAAGTGGATTCTTCCAAACCATGATATTTTCACAAAACGTTCACCAACTCAATCTCCTTGTTCTTCAGCTGGTTTACTCAGGAGTCCAGGATCTTCACATGTAGCCCCTCATATGTCAGATTCTCATGAATCTCCAAAGGCTCAATAGTAAGCACATGAAAAGGGTATTTCACATACTTCTTAAACACAGAGACTTGGAACACATTATGAATCTTATCATAGGCAAGAGGAAGAGCTAAGCAGAATGCACAATCTCCAACCTTATCTAAGATCTCAAATGGTCCAACATAGCAGGGACTCAGTTTGCCTTTATCTTTAGATCTAGAAATAGAGCGTATAGGCTTGATCTTCAAGAACACATAGTCACCCACTAAGAATCTAACATCATAACTCTTCTTGTCAGCATACATCTTCTGTCGATCTTGAGAAGATTTCATATGCTTCTTAATCAGCTAAACTTTATCTATCATCATTTGTAGCATCTATCTTCACCAGAGAACGTTCGCCAACATCATCCCAAATGCAAAGGTGAACGACAATGTATACCATAGAGATCTTCAAAAGGTGGCATACCAATACTAGCTTGATAGTTGTTGTTGTAAGCAGACTCAGCTAATGGCATATAGCTATCCCAAGAACCTACTCACTTCATAGCACAAGCACGAAGCAAATCCTCCAGAATTTGCATTGTCCTTTCTGATTATGTCGTACTGAATTGTAGGTCAGTCCCCATCTCTTCCTAAATCTGACTCCTTAACCAAGAGGTAAACTTTGAGTCATGGTCAGAAACTATCACTTCAGGCACTCCATGCAGATGAACTATCCACTCAACATACAATTTATCCATATCAACAACTTTGTAAGTGGGTTTGAAAGGCAGGAAGTGGGCAAACTTTGTGAGTCGGTCAATCACCATCAAAATAACATCATAACCTTTCTTGGACTTAGGGAATCCAGTAACAGAGTCCACGTTAATATTCTCCCATTTCCATTTTGGAATCTCAAAGGGATGAAGAAAACCACCAGGTCATTGATGCTCTATCTTGACTTATTGACAGGTCAAACATTTTGCAACAAACAAAGTTATGTCATTCTTCATATTCTTCCACTAGAAGCTCCACTGTAGGTCCTTGTACATTTTAGTTGTGCCAGGATGAATTGTTTACTTAGACCTATGAGCTTCACTCAGAACCTTTTGCCTTAGATTACCAACATTAGGAATCCACAACCTATGTAGGAAGTGGACAGCACCATCCACTCCAACCGAGAAGTCAGATTGCGATTTCTCTACTAAGGCCTTCATCTCCTCGAGCTTAGAACTCTCCAATTGTGCAGCTACAACCTTCGAGATCCAGGTTAGTGTAACAGACAAACTAGCCATGTGCACACATAGCTTATCTTCATCCACTGAATCAATTGGCTGAGGTTTCCAACTAGAAACACATTCCAGATTCTTCCACACAGTACAGATCATAGCAACACATACAAGATCCTTCTTCCAACTCAGAGCATCAACAACTACATTTGCTTTACCGGGATGATAGGTGATGGTAAAATCATACTCCTTAAGATACTCCATCCACCTTCATTATCGTAGGTTCAGACCTTTCTATGTCAACAAGTACCTCAAGATTTTATGGTCAGAGAAGACTTCAAACTTCATTCTATAGAGATAGTGTCGCCCAATTTTTAGAACATGAACAATGGCAACTAGCTCTAAATCATGTGTAGTCCAATTTTTTTCATTCAGTTTCAATTGGCAGGAAGCATAGGTGATCACTCTACCTTCTTGCATCAAGACACACCCTAAGCTTTGTTTGGGAGGATCAATGTAAATGACATAGGGCATGCCTTCAACAGGCAAGGCAAGAATAGGTGCATATGACAATCACTCCTTCAACTTTTGGAAAATGTCCTCACATTCAGGTGTCCATGAGAACTTGAATTCCTTCCAAGTCAACTTGGTCAAAAGCAAGGCCAACTCTGAGAAGCTCTTGATGAATCTCCGACGGTAACTTGCTAACCTGAGGAAACTACTAATCTCTAAGGGATTCTTCATAGCTTTTCACTTTGTCAGAGCTTCTACCTTCGCAAGATCAACAACTATATGTCCGAAAGAAATCACATGACCCAGAATCATCACTTACTTTATCCAGAACTCACATTTTGAGAATTTAGTATAAAGTTGATTTTCTCTCAGTGTGTTGAGCATAATCCGTAAATGTTCACGATGCTGTTCTTCCAACTCGGAGTAAACCAAAATGTCATCAATGAACACCACCACAAACTGATTGAGGTAAGGGTGGAATACTTGGTTCATCAGGTCCATGAAAGTAACAGGGGCATTAGTCAAACCAAAAGGCATGACCATGAACTCATAATGCCCATAGCGAGTTTTAAACGTTGTCTTTGACACATCCTCATCCTTCACCCACATCTGGTAGTAGCCACTTTGCAGGTCCATTTTTGAAAACACAGTGGCTGACTTTAGCTATGAACATGTCATCAATGCGAGGTAAGGAATAACAGTTATTTATTGTCACTTGGTTGAGCATGTGGTAGTCCATGCACATCGACAACGAAACGTCCTTCTTCTTCACAAGCAAGACATGGGCTCCCCAAAGTGAGATGTTGGGGTGGATAAAACACATGTCAAGAAGTCCTGAAGCTGCTTTTTAAGCTCAATAAGTTCAACTGGGTCAAGCGATAAGGCGGCTTTAAGATCGGCAAAGTCTCAGGCATAAGCTTGATGGAAAATTCCACCTCATGAGTTGGTGGAAGTCTGAGCAACATCTCAAGAAACACAACAAGAAAGTCCTTCACCACATCTATATGATCTAGATCAGGAGGTGTGGTATTAAGAACAATAGGTTCTAAGTATCCTCTACACCCTTACGAGATAAGTTTTTTGGATTTGATGGCAGAGACGATGAATTGTTGATCCTCTCGCTTCCTACTTTTGATACATAACCTCTCTCCATCGGAATGCTACAAGCTAACTTTCTTTTCATGACAAAATAAGGTTGCATCATGCTTCTTCAACCAATCCATGCACAAGATAACATCAAAGATAGACATGTTGAGCAGGATAAAGTCTAAAGGAAACATCTTTCCTGATATAAAGGTCCAAGGTAGGGAGTTTGAGATAAGAAGAGCAGATACTACCATTAGGTATTTTTACATCTAACACATAGTCCATGTATTCATATTCTATATCTAACATGGAAGCAAGCTGAAAGAACATGAAGGTGTTCGAAGAGCCAGAATCGAAAAGTGCCTTGATAAGATGCATATTAATATGTAAGGTACCTCGAATGACTTCATTATCCTTTCTAGCTTCTTCAGTATTCAGAGCAAACACCCTTCCATTCTGCCTCTCGAAAGGCAATCATTGTTGAGTCTAATTGTTGTTCTGTGGAGGCGGATTATGCTGTGGTTGTTGCGGCTACTGGGTCGGTTGCTAGACTGGGGCATGTCCTTGCTGAAACCAAGGATAGAAAGGTCAAATATGTCCAACCTGACCGCACTCATGGCATGTAGGTGCGGGTCGATCATCTCTTAAAGTAGGGGCATTGTTGGTAGGGCATCTCCTAGGAGGATGGTAGCGGGAGCACTAGTTGCACTTCTCACGACCACAGTTGTCACCATGATTCTTCCTCTTGTTGTTGTTTTTGTACCCCGAAGGTTGGAATCCAAGGTAAGATTCAATCGTCAAGGCCTTGTCCACTATTTGTTGTAAGGTGAGTGGAAGTTGTGGAACAAGGTTTCAGCCAACCTAATAACTCAGACCCTCTAAGAATAGGGTCAATCTTCTCTCAGCACCAAGGTCTGTGGCATAGCGTTCCAACAGCAGGAACCATTGAACACAGTTAGAAACACTCATGCCCCCTACTTAAGGTTGTAGAACTCGACCTCCTTCCTCGAGAAAGTTGGCCAGATGTACTTCTCCCTAAAAAGCTTGAGAAACTGGTCCCAAAGTCATGGTGGTTGTCTCTGGTGTGGGCTATGTCGTTCCACCACACCCGGGTCGGTCCATCCAGCATGTAGGTTGCAAAGCAGACATTCTAGTGAGGAGGACATGCCATGCCCTCAAAACTCTGATCCAGAGCCAAAACACAATCATCAGCCTTGTCAACCATGTTCGGTTCACTCTCTCCTTTGAAGTAAGGCATCTGCATCTTGATGAAATCTGTCAGGTTGAACTCCTTGGGCTTGTTAGCATTGGCAGTAGTAGTAGTGAGTTGCCTCACCAGGGGTAGGAGAGAGTAGTTGGTGCAACATGATCAACTCCTATTCTGGGTTAAGGCCAGGGGTGCTAGGGCTCACCACACTATGTCCTTATGGTGTCACCACGGTGTCCAAACTGCTGGAGTCATTCTGGGCAGAACCCATGGAGTTGTTGTTGTTGTTCATGTTGTCAAACAAGTCAACTCTCCTGAATGGAAAGGTTATCATATTACGTTTCCAAGATTATAGCAACATAGATGAGAAAAGAATGTCTAAGGCTACTATTACCTAAAAGCATGCTATTTTAGACATTTGTATCATCTCAGGCCAGGCAGGTGTCATATGGATCAGGGAGTCCTCGTAAACCAAGCTAGTGGAGTGGAGGAAAATCATGCCAGCCCCTGAACCCTGATCTTTTCTAGACACCCTTTCTTTCAACTTCATGCCCTAATAGCTTCCCAAAGGCCCAGATACCATGTTGTAAATAGGCGAGATCACCTCCTTACTAAAATTTGAAGGAAATACGAAACGCCCATCTTTTCACAATGATAATAGATATTAAGGGATGCATGTATAATATTCCAAGTAAATAAGCATGCACCAGATACATATAAAATGTCAATAGTAGCGGAAAGGAAAAGAGTACATGGCTTTCATCATTGTTCACTACATAAGTTTTTCAAAAGAAAAATATGAGAAAACAAAGGATCTAGCTTTAGCAACCTAGACATCCTTCAAGCAAGTCTTGAATCTACTCTTGGTCTTATTTTCCTAGATCTTGTTCCACACCTTTTCCAAAATTTGGGTGGGTGGGAAATCACCCAGCAAGAGGGAAAGAAAACAAGGTATGTGTAATGAAGAGATCAAGAGTGTAAGGCATAATCAATATAGATTCTTGCCACAACATTAAAATAGTAAAGGAATTGCATCCATGATTAATATTGACTACATTAACTAAGTAGGATTGAGGTACCTATTGGACCCCAACCTATAGGTGAGGGGAGAAATAACACATTCCTAGTCACCTACACAAATTACATATGGGGAGAATAACACATTCCCCAGGGCAAAATAACACATGCCCTATACATGGGTGGTTGTACATAAGTACCACTAAATTAGCTAAACAGTCTAATAAAATCAGCATGCTAAGAGAAACTACGACAAGTAGAAGTATCATATAGTTGAAACATGGCAGTGGGGTACAAGACCCAAGAAATAGAATATTAATACTATTTTTTGGGTAAACAAAAGGGTCGTGAATAAAGAAAATAGGATTCATATAGTACCTCATTAGTAAATATCGGGTTTGGCCTGTAAATATCCCAACTTAGGGTGTAAGAATGCACATACCACTCTACTGTGTTCAAATATCAAGTTCCATCACTTGTAGATGTTCCAAGTTTGATTTTGGCCTATTTCAGTTTATTAACTTTCATTAGTGTACATATTGTACATTATTGCATAGAAATCCTAAGATTGGACTTTTTCACAAAACTTGGATTTAGACTTTGAACATCTCACCATTGGTCTGATCAAGAAAACATATCTTTATGTCAATTTTGGACTCATGGTGATTAGGTTGTAATTTTATGGATTTTATGTATTAAAATCATATTCCAAAAATCACCTTTTGAAAAGCCTTGAAACTAGACCTCAAAAGCATTTTTATTAGATAAAGCTTAATATTCCAGTTCCAAAACATATTTTTTAACTAAATTTGGACAAGCAGTTCAAAAGATACGAATTTTCCCATTCTGACCAGCCTGAAAATGACATGTCAACAATTTAGTTGCAAGCGAGAGGGGGGGGAGAGGGGTTGACCCGTGACTTGGCCACCCACAACCTATCCTAGGTCATACTTTATCCTAGGAGGGATGTACCAATTATTTTAGGTTCATCTAGAGCTAGTAACAAAGTATAGAACAACAAAGAAATGAAACCCTAAACAAGAACATCATCTAAAGGTGGAGATCATCATTTAAGCATAAGAATATGAACTAACAAGTTTATAATAAGAGATATGAGTGGAGAAAGTTATATAACTTACATCTAGGAAGAAGATCAGATCCCAATCAGTAAGAAACTCAAGCAATATAGGTTGGTAGCTCCAAGCACAAGCTTAAAACTCGAGCAAGAATCACCTTCTTCTCAAGGATACAAACCCTAAGCAAGAGGAGCATGTAAAGAAGAGTTTTTAATCTTTAGATGAAGTTCCACCATCGATAACCAGGGTTTTGACTTGGAGGAAGGTGGAAGAAAGAAGAACAACATTGAAAATAGAGAAGAAGGGGACGAAACCTACTTGCCTTAGTCGGAAACATCAAAAGGTGACTTTAGAAACCCTATATGAGCTTAGATGAAACCCTAGAAGACCTTCTTCACCAAGGTGGCATATTCTTCTACCTTGGGACGTCTCCTCTGTGGCCAAACAGAGATAGGACGAAGTTATAATAAGGAGGTAGGTTATATGGATCAAATATTTTGGTTGGGAGGTAAGGAAGGACTATATAAAGCCTTATGGTTATGGAAGAAGCAAGGCATGAGGTGTCCAAGCTACTTTCCATGTGTTCATGTCTAAGGGTGACCATGGTCATACAAGAATTTATGGATAAGGAAGAAGCAAAGCATGAGGTGTCAAGTTACTCTCCATGTGTCCATGGCTAAGGGTGTCGATGAACATGCAAGCCTTTATGGATAAGGAAGGAGTCAAGCATGAGGTGTCCATAGAGCTTTCCATGTGTCCATAGCCTAGAGCTTCTATGGCCATGCAATTTTTTCCACATCTCCTACAAACTTATAAGACATCAACTTTTGGTTCTCCATTCATACCACCGACCTCCAAATAAAGAAATCACCACTTCAGTTGATAACTCCTAAAGATAAGCTCATCCATAAAGGAGAAAATCCCTAAAATGCCCTTGAAGAGAAACACCTCCAAACCAAGATACAACTAGGATCCCCATGGCCCAAAAATCTCAAGAATGTTAAGGAAACATATAAGGATCATAAGGCATGTGATAATTTGCAACGAAAACCTTCAGATTGGGTAAATTTCAAAAAAGTCCAAAATGTGCATAAATATTGCATAAGTTGCACAAACAACATCCAAATTGGACCAAACTTGAAACTAAAACTTATATCATGATTTCAAAACACCTCACAAGGTTAGATTAAGTTTTAGAGAACTTAACCATGGTAATTAAGCTTGTTTAACACATTAAGCAATGTTTGGGGCCTTACACTTCCAGCACAGATTTATTTACCATTGTTCCACTTAAGTGGTGATTTTGCATTTTAGATCCTTAAATAAGATTTCACTAAGGTATTTGTGCATAAACCCTTCCATTGGTATAAGTATTGAATAAATGTTCACCAACCCACTATAGATTTCACTAATTTATCAACAAGGACATAAAGGATAGAAATGAGAAGAAAACATAGGGAAAAGGGTTACATGGAGATTACATTTAGAAATTAGTATGTTATAGTCACGAACTTACATGGCGTGTGAATCTCAGGCGGAAGACTACATAGCAGGCTCACTTACACTGTGTTGATTTTTTTACACGATGTCTCATAACCCAGGTTTCATTAGAGAAGTCCTCTTACATCGTGTGGACCATTCCACACGCCACGTTAGTTGTGAACGATGTTGCTGTGAGAGAAATCGAGACTTACACACGACATGTTGCACTTTTTACACACCATAATGGAACATTTTCTGCAAAAATCTTAAATTTAATCACTTACTTAGAAATATAAAAGAACTACTACTCTTTGGGAAACGAACCACACATCATTTGGAGAGGTTAGAGACTGAGGATGAGGCTAGAGCTCTAGAGAGGTGAACTATGAGAGAAAGGTAGGGTTTCTTAGGAGAGTCCATTCCTATCCCCATTTCTGTTCTCCTTTCCTTCCCAAAGTCGAAAATAGAAGGTTGTTGAAGTGAGGAGTGTGTTCAGATATCATTCTCCATCTCTTGAACTAAGATCTTCTGTTGTTGTTTTTCACTCCCACTATCTATTTGTTATTCTTCTCTCTTTTCTCATGTTTATTTTAATGATTTATCATTTGTGCCTGTATTCTCTCACCACGAGCTAGTAAACTTCATTTCTTGGACGTGGGAGGGTAACTCCCACATCATAACTAAATGTGACTCAAACTTCATAACTAATACTAGCTAATCTTCTACTTTAAAATGAATTGTGGTGTTTATTTCCTTGTATTCATGGTTGGCCATCATGTTTACATATTTTATGCCTCTCTTTATTTCTGGGAAGATGTATTAGGAAGTAAGGAATAATTATTTTGACAACACTTCCTTGACCATGGGAATGGCTTGGTTTGGGTTGAGGGTTTTAGGTTGTAGTTCAAATCCGAATATATGCATGAAAATGCTATACGAGGGTAGAACTATCTTATATCGTCAGGAGATGTAATCAACATGGCTTAGAATATTAATTAATAATGTTGGAATTTGTAGTTCTTATTGAGTTATGATGAGGAGGTGAAATCCCATATCCAAGATCCTCATTATCTGATTTCAATCTTTCTCCAAGTGACTTGTGTTTTTCATTTCTTTTATTTATCTTTAGAATTAAATTGATTCAAACCAACCCTTTTTTATTTGAAATCAACTTAGATAATTGAACATTAGTAGTTTTACACCTAGCTAGCCTAGATCCATGTGGTTTGAACTCAAATATAATTGATCCCATATACTTGTGGGTAATTGATGAGTTGAGAAAATTAATTATTTAAAACTCACTTGCCTTTTAGAAATCAACAAGTTCTTAGCGTCGTTTCCGGGGAGCTACAATATTTTTCATTTACAGTAAAAGTGCTAATTAGTATTTGGGACTAAGTCATCATTTCCATTTTTCATATTGTGATACCTTTTTAATCTTGCAATTATCGCTTAACTTTTACCTTTGTAGGTTGCATACGTCATTCTAAGAGGGGACTTGAGACATTCATCTTCTTAGACCCCAAAATTCAGAGAACCTTTTATAGCTGAAGAAGAGAAAAGAAGGGTGGTAACTCTTCAAGCTTGGAGGAATCACAACCGCCATCACCCCATTCAACACTTTCACCACCACCTTCACATGATCACCATCAAGAATCAGAGATGGAGGACAACCACACTCTCAAGGAATTTGATGTACTCCATCAGCATCTATGGAGCCATTGATCATACAACTATTGAGGCCAACAATTTCTCTATCAGCCCCAACATTACGCAGATTATCCAACAAAACTGGTTTGGAGGAACTCCTATGGAAGATCTGAATCTTCACATAGTTGAGTTTTTACAATACATGAACACCTTCAATATTAACAGTGTTCCAGCTAAAGAAGTACGTCTACTCCTGTTCTTATTCACACTATAAGACTAAGCCAAGGCATGGCTCTCCTCTTTTCCAAGTGATCCATAAAGAGTTGGGATGAGCTGCTGAATGCTTTTTTGACCAAGTACTTTCCTCCTAGAAAGACAATTGAATTGAGGAGCCAACTCACCAACTTAAAGAAACAAGAAGGTGAAACACTTTATGGTACGTGCGAGAGATTCAAGGACTGAGAGATTCAAGGACCTGCAATGCCTTTGATCTCACCACAGTTTGACTAATTGGTTGTTGCTACAAACTTTCTACAACAGGTTATTCTACAACACCCGTATGACTGTGGATGCCGCTGTAAACGAAGCACTTATGAACATATCCTACAGAGAGACATATGGCATCATAGAGGATATGGCACCCAATCATTATCAGTGGAGTTCTAAAAGAATCAGCCAACCCTACTCATCAAGTGGCACTATTGAGAAATCAAGTGGGAAACATACCATTGATGATGTGGATCTAATTGCAACCAAGTTAGATGCGTTGTCACGGAAGTTTGAAAATTTGACTACACACTCTATCCAAGTAGATGAGCAAGTATGTGAAGCATGTGGAGCCCCTGGGCATGGCTATTCTTCTTGTTTTGATCCACATGTGAATGTTGGAGAGACACCAGAGCAAGCTAATGTAGCAGGAAGTTTTCCTAACAAGCCGCTCTACAACTCCTACTCCAACACCTATAATCTAGGATGGAGAGATCAACCGAATTTCTCTTACAAGAATAGAAATTCTCAACAATAAAATAAACAACAACAGACTCAAGGCTAGAATCAGGAACATCATGCGAGCAACTTCCATCCCATGAAAAATAACCAACCTTCAGGATTCAACAACAACAAAAACTACAATCGACCTCAACCTAAGTCAACTTTAGAAACTATGCTTGAGACTTTTGTGTAATGCATGTTCATCAAAATGATGAGTTCCACGTGCATGGGTTACTCTTGGAAGGTGCTATCACTCAACTTCCTTCTAAAGTAGACAACATTGCTACTCATGCGAAGATGCTAGAAAATCAGATTGCCCAACAAGCGCTAGAATATCAAAGAGCCTCTTCCAGTTCATTTCCAAGTCAACCAGGAGATGAACCCCTCTGAATGTAAATCTATTACCTTGAGGAGTGGGAACATTGCTGAAAGACCCTCACCAGTAGATGAGAAGAAAGTTGAAGATGATAAGGACGTTGATGCTGACAACGATAAAAAAAAGAAAGGTACAACTAAAGAGAAATTGTCTTACAAGCCTAATGCTCCATTTCCTCAAAGGTTTGCATGCTAGAAAGAAGAAGGAAAATTTCACAAGTTCATGGACATTCTCAATAAACTTTATAACAATATTCCTTTAGTAGAGGTTATTGTTAAAATGCCTACTATGCAAAGTTCCTGAAAGACCTCTTAACCAAGAGGAGGAGGAGGACAGATCAAGTGGAAATCATCATGCTATCTGAAAGGACGAGTTCCATTATTCAAAATAGATTACCTAAGAAACTTAATGATCAAGGTTCCTTCACACTGCCATGCAAGATTGGCAACACGACATTTGATAAGGTTTTAGTTGACGTTGGAGCCAGCATAATCCTTATTCCATTTACATTATGGGAGCAACTTGATATTACATACTTGAAGCCAACCAAGATGGCCATTCAATTGCAGACCACACCATAAAGTATCCGAGAGGAATTGTTGAATATGTGTCTGTTCAAGTAGGCAAGTTCTTTATTCCTTGCGATTTAGTTGTGATTGATATGAATGAGATTCCTTCCAATCTTGTTCTCTTCGGAAGACCCTTCCTCCGCACAACTGATTGCATAGTTCATGTACGAGAGGGCAAGATCATTCTTAGAGTAGGAGGGAGATAATAGAGTTATCTATCATAGACGCAATGAAAGACCCAAGCAAGATGGAGAATATCTACCTGGCAAATTATATTGACAAATTTCTAGAGGAAGATGGAGATTTTCTTGACTTCCTTGTTGACTACTATGATGAAAGCAAATTGGACACCGCCTTGGCCACATAAAATTTGGATGATGTTTCCAGCACCATACCACCTCCTTCTCATGAAGATACTTCACCATTGAAGAATGACTCTAGCCAACCCGCCAAGGAGAACGAGATAGAACTCAAACCCCTTCCACCGGGGCTAAAGTATACTTTTCTTGACCCTAATTCTACATCTCATGTCATCATAAATGTTGATTTAACCGATGAACAAGAAGTCAAACTGCTAAATGAATTGCTTTTGCATAATGAAGTAATTGGTTACTCGATTGACAATTTGAAAGGCATCAACCCGTCCATTTGCATGCATAGAATTAACATGGAGGAAGATGATATGCCTTGTGTACTGGGCATTTAAATCAAAATATGCTTGAGTTTGTTAAGAAAGGAATTTTTAAACTAAAAGATGTAGGGATCATTTATCCTATTAGTGACAACCCTTGGGTGAGTGCTATTCACGTAGTACCCAAAAAGGTGGGGTGTGACTGTCATGAAAGGAGACAATGATGAACTAATTTAGACCCGTGTTGCCATAGGATGGCACATGTGTGTAGACTATAGGAGATTGAATAAGGCTACTCGTAAAAAAACTTCCCGTAGCCTTTTATCGATTTAATGCTTGAGAGGTTAGCCAGTCATTTTTATTTTTTCTATCTAGAGGTTATTCAATATTTTTCCAAATACCTATTTATCTGTCAAATCATGAAAAGACGACTTTTACATGCCCCTATGGTACCTATGCCTATATGAGCATGCCTTTTGGTCTGTTCAACACTCCTACTACATTTCAGTGTTGCATGATGGCTATTTTCTCAGATTTTATCAAATGTTGTATGGAAGTTTTATGGACAATTTTAGTGTCTACGAGAATTCTTTAGATGGTTGCTTGTCTAATTTATCTAAAGTCCTTGAGCAATGTAAAAAGGTTAACCTAGTACGAAATTGGAAAAAGTGGAATTTTATGGTACAATCCGGAGTAGTACTAGGCCATGTGATTTCTAACAAGGGTATTGAGGTTGATAGGGTAAAAGTGGAAGCAATTGAGAAGATGTCAACTCCATCTAATGTCAAGGAAGTCAGAAGCTTTCTTGTCCATGCATGTTTCTATAGACGGTTCATCAAGGATTTTTCCAAGATATCCAAATCTTTGTGTTCTTTGTTTGCCAAACATGTTGAGTTTGTTTTTGATGAAGAATGCCATGTCACATTTAGAAAGCTAAAAGATGCTCTCATTTCAACCCCCATTATCTAGCAAGTAGATTTGGGATGCGTCGTTTGAATTGATGTGTGATGCGAGTGACTATGCCATTGACACCGTCCTTGGCCAAAGAAAAGACAATAAGCTGCATGTTATCTAGTATGCCAACAAGACACTTGATAAGGCCCAAATAAACTATGCCACAACCAAGATGGAGATGCTATCCATAGTGTATGCCTTCAACAAATTTTGTCAGTATCTAGTGGGCTCCAAAGTTGTAGTATGCACTGACCATGCAACCATCAAGTATTTGCTGAACAAGAAGGATGCCAAGCCACGTCTGATTAGTTGGATATTGCAACTCCAAGCATTTGATCTTGAGATGAAGGACAAGAAAGGAACGAAGAACAATGTCGATGATCACCTATCTAGAGCAACCACATATGCAAAGGACACAATGCTGATTGATGATTACCTACCAGTTGAAAGACTCTATGTCATTGATGCAATGCAAGCACCCTGGTTTGCCGACATAGCAAATTTTCTTGCCACAAGACACTTTCCACCTGATCTTACCTACCAACAAAAGAAGAAATTTTTGCATGATGTCAAATTCTACTACTGGGATGATCCAATGATGTTTAAGAAAGGAACCGATGGATTGATTCGCTAGTGTGTAGCTGAGGAGGAGATTCAAAGCATCATTTCTAGTTGTCACTCTTCTTCTTGCGAAGGTCATTTTGGAGAAGAGGGAACAACAACAAAAATCCTTCAAGTTGGATTCTACTGGACAACCTTGTTTCAGATTGTATATGCTTATGTCAAGAGATATGATTAATGTCAAAGAACTGGAGGGATTTCCAAGTGATATGAAATGCCCCTCAACTCTATCCTAGAGATTGAATGTTTGATGTATGGGGTTTTGACTACATGGGCCCCTTCCCACCCTCCTCCGGTTACAAATACATATTGGTTGTTTGTGATTACATGTTAAAATGGGTAGAGGACACTCCTTCCCAAGCTCTTGATGTCAAGTCAGTGCTCAAGCTATTCCAGAAAGTTATTTTTCCATGTTTTGGAGTACCCAGAGCCGTCATCTCAGATGGAGGGACACACTTCAATGAGAAGCAATTCAATAACCACCTCACCAAGTATGGAGTGACACATAAAATTTCAACTCCATATCATCCTCAAAGAGCCGGACAAGTTGAAGTGTCCAATAGACAACTGAAGAACATCCTTAAGAAGACAATTACAAGCTCAAGAAAGGATTGGGCACTCAAGTTAGATAACACTTTATGGGATTTCTGAACTGCATACAAAACAACCATTGGTACCACGCCGTTCCAGCTCATTTATGACAAATCTTGCCATCTTCCCTTGGATCTGGAGCATAAAGTGCTTTGGGCCATCAAATTCCTCAATTTTGATATGAAGAAGGCTGGTGAGGCCAATGAAGTGGCACGTGAGTGGTTGTATGACCGAGAAGTCAAGAGTTCAAACCTAGGTGACAGGATGAATGAATCGCCACCTTTTAAAAAAAAAAGAAGGCTGGTGAGAAACGGTTGCTGTAACTCTAAGAGCTAGAAGAACTCAGACTTGATGCATACAAAAATGCAAAAATCTATAAGGAGTGACCAAGGCATGTCATGATAAGAAGATCAGGAAAAGAGACTTTGTGGAAGGAGATTAAGTACTATTGTTCAATTCGAGATCAAAGTTACTTCCAAGGAAGCTTAGATCCAAGTGGTTTGGGCCCTTTTTGGTCTTGAAGGTTTATCCCTATGGGACAGTAGAGCTACAAGGAAAGCAATCCCCATTCAAGGTCAATGGCCAATGTTGCAATCGCTACACCGAAGGAGAAAAGATAGAACCTGGAGCCTCATGCTCCCTTGTTGAATCTTTCTGATGAAGAACCAAGTCTACTTTTGGACTCTAAATGGAAGGCCTTTGTGGGATACGTCTCCACATATAGATAGTTTCTTTTGTCTCATTTCATTTCATGTCATTTAGTTAGTCATTAACTTTGAATAAACCTCATGATGCTAATATATTGGATTTGTGTGCAAACATCGAGTACTCACTTGTATTCTTTGTAGATGATGATCATATTTGTTGAAAAACATAAATGAACAAAGGTGCAACATGGTGTGTGGGACAACCTACACAACGTGTAGACAATTCCTCAAACTTATAGAATTTCAAAGAAATCATTCGTTATGCCGTGTGAATCAAATTACACAATGTGTCAAATGTCGAGAACATTCATTGCTACATAAATTCCAATTAAATAAAGTGTGGACCACTCCACACAACATGTATGAATTTATGGTGGAGATTGAAATTCTACAGGAAAGGTCCATTATGGCGTGTAAGTCAACCACCAAACAATATAGATTTTGGGAGGAAAACCTCCAATTTCACAGAATTTACGCCATGTGAGGCATCTACCACACCGTGTAGATTTTGGGAGGAAAATGACCAATTTGACAGAATTATTTCTTATGTCATGTAAGGCATCTTCCCCACTGTGTAAAACTTGGGAGAAATGTGAGAATTTTACAGCAAACTCATCTTACGGTGTGTAAGTCGTCTATTACGTTGTGTGAAATTCGAGATGGAATTGGCATAGTTTAGGTGTTACATTGTGTCCTCTTCCGATTATTACGTGTTATTTTTGAAGAATTGGGGATGTGGAGTGACTCCCTTACGACGTGTTGGTTGTGTGTTACACTGTGTGGAGGCACAACTTAAGTCGAACCCTAAGATCCAGTTCATTTTTTACCAAGGACAAGCACTCATTGTTTCTACGCCATAAACCCTTCCCCTCCATCCCTACCTACAATCTCAGACACTACGCCCCCACCAAGCCACCACCGTTGTTACTCCAAATCCTGAGCCGCCACTGCCAGTGCTCCAGATCTCGTACCACCACCGCCATTGTTCCAGACCTCATCACCAAAATCCACACATGTCACCACCGATATTCACCCCCACTGCTAGTGCCGCTACCATCCTCCACTCTAGGTCTCATCAAAACACAAATTAGCCCACCGACATACAATGGTGATGAAATTCTCAACTGTAGCAACCACAGATCAATGAGATCACAAGTAGGCCAGCCACCGCCCAAGCTATAGAGTTGTTGTCATCACTTGACGCCAACATCATTTCTGGGTCGTTGCTTTGTAGCAGCCACACGCTGTAACAAGCATCCCTTACGCCATTTTCATCAAAGTTAGATTGAACCGACACTGATCGAAATCTACACACTATAATGCATACTCATTACACCATGTCTATTTGGCCTATAGTTGAAGACTGCCACCACTGTTACAATGTGTCAGGCACCACTACACTATGCAGCTATTTGCCATGTAGCTACTTTCACCAACACGATGCCGCGAGCAAAGTCAACCGAGATCACTACCAAGTGACATCACACTGACCCTGAGCCATCTTATTTGAGTGCACCATATGTCACAGTGGCACACTTCACGCTAAATGTGGAGGAGGATTCCATATTCTATCATCTCTCCTCTCGTCGGGTGGTCTCGACCAGGTTTGCTCATGACATTCATATGCATGATCTTGGAATTTTCAATGAGGTTAAAGAGTATTTAGATATCCTTGGATTGAGTTATTGTTGTTTAATGGGGAGGCTACCTACCTCTGTGTTACTTATGAATTTTATACTACCCTTAAAATTACAAAGGTCCCTCAAAACAAATTCAAGCCGTTTGGAGTCATTACATTCAGGATGATGAACATACAATTCAAATTGACTTTCAAATGGTTTGGTAAACTAATGAAATTTTACTATACCAACCGTACTATCTTTCCTAAAGAATTTCTGTTGAATGCATTATGGAGTCCAATTTTTGAGGAATTAACTTATAATGTTGCCAATGCTCGTGCATCACATGTGCATAATCCTATCATGTGTTTCATACACCGCCTATTCAACACATGTATCTTTGCCAAGAAGGAGACACAGAGTGTTGTTGGGAAAATAGAGATGTTTTTGTTGTGGGCCATGTTGAACAAATTCAAAGTCAATGTGGGTTACCATTTCCTAGGTAGAGTCTTGAAGATTCAAAAAGAGCAAAAGGGTGACATCAACACAAGTGGCATTTTCACCAAGCTTGCTACTACTTTGAGAGTGAATTTGACCACCACAGACCTTCTGGTGGGAAGTATTAGTGTGGATTATGATGTTTTCATTTCTACAGGGCTATTATGCAATGAAAAAAATGGCAAGTTCTATCATATGGTCTACAGAAACCCTCGGTTATCCAGTTTCCCAACACCACATTGACTACACTGAAGAAGACGGAGAACTGGAAATACTTCCCAAATGAAAGAACAACCGAAGGTGAGTAACCAGAGTCCTCTTTTGCCAGAGCAGATGTGCCACCATCTCCACCTCCTTGTATAAGCACCCAGACTGATATCACCTAGAGATACGCCAACATGAGGCAACTATAGGATATGTGCAACACAGATTCAATGACCAGGACACCCAAATCGCTCAACTGTCACACCAGTACGCCGACCTATCCCAGAGTATCCATGAAATCCACAAAATAGTGACAAGATGGATTCATGGCACATTGCTCAGGGTCACTACGGCTACCCGCCTCAACAACCTCCACCTACAGGGCCCAGTGATCCCATGAACTTCATCAATCCCAACATTCTACATGAGTAGTTCCCACCCTTTGGAGAGAGTTGTGATCCTACTTTTTGATGCATTCGAGGTACCCAATTGTTCCACTCTTGAGTTTGTTATGAGCAATGAGGGCACTGTAAATTTCAAGTTGGGGGGGGGAGGGACAACCAACTGGTAGTTTGAGTTTTTCTTTTCATGATATTTGCTTTCAGTCATTTGCTATGCCATTTAGTTGTTGCTTGCATGTTTGGTATTCCTTTTCCATCATTGCATTAATATTGAGTGATTTTTTTTATTAATTTTCCCTACTGCTTGAACCAATTTCTTTTATTAAGATAAAGGATATATGATGATATATTTGGGCATAAGTCATCCTAATTGAAACTTTGAAATTTTTGGTTATTCATCTTCATATTTAGGTGTTTGGCTAAACAATATTTCCAATTCTCTCACTCTTGATCTTAAACCATGTAATCGGTCAAATGTTTTGAATTTCTCAACTTTAGAGCTTTCAGTAACGATAAAGATGATTTTGCCAATCTTATAATGCATTTTTCATTGCTATACTTGAAAATTCTTGCAAAATGAAAATCTTCCCGCATGATTAAAACAATGAAGGGTGAACTAGCATAGGACTGCATGGTTCTAAACTGAAGATCGAATCACATAAAAGGGATCAACTATGATCTTCAATTAAAATTCCAAACCCCACAAAAGATGGATAACTAGCCTACATTTTCACCAACCCAAAAAAGGTTGGGGATGACATCTAAAAGAGGGAAATTAATCCCCAAATTTTATTCTACGTACGCGTAAACCTATATTAACAATCGAGTATCATACACCAGAAAAAAGGAAAAAAAATCTCAAAATAACAATGTCATTACAGGAAGATACATATTTTTATTTTTGGGAGCTTTGTGATAAATCATTATATTTTTGGCCCTGCCATCTTATTTTTACTAATTTCTATCTAGTTGATTCTGTCAAATAAAACTGAATATCTATTTGAACTTAAAATCTTATCTTGAGAGTTAGAATTGACTTCATGTTGAGTCACATATCTAAATGATGAAAATTGCCATTTTGAGATCTATCAGTTCACATTCAATAGGATCTGATTTGTGCCCATCTATTCATTTGCGTTATTTATCCAATTTTTTTTGCCTGAGGACAAGTAACTGTTCAATTTGAGGGGATTTGATGTGCATAAATCATATCAAATTTTCATGACATTTTAGTTACACATTTCACTCAATTTAGCCATATTTCTACTCTAATTCATGCTAAGATGTTTGTTTATTGTTGAGCATACTCATGTTATGGTTTGATTTACATGTACTTCACATTTCACTCTAAAAGAATGAAAAATGCCCAATTTCCCATTTATTTGGCATTTCCCAAAGTATCCCAGTTTCTGGAGTCGAAAAGTGTAGCAGAATACATGCATTACATCGTGTAATGAACTTACATGGTGTGTGACTCTTACGCGGAAGACTGCACAACAAGTGCCCTTATGTTGTGTTGATTTCATTACCCGACGTGTCTCAGATAACCCATAAATCATTAGAAAAGTCCTCTTATGCCATGTGGACCATTATACATGTCGTGCTAGTTGTGAATGTTGTTGTTGTGAGAGAAATTGAGACTTACATAGAATGTTGCACTTCTTACACCCCGTAATGGATGCATTTTCTATAGAATTCTTATTTTTTATCCCTTATCCGGAAATATAAAAGAATCACTACTCCTTGGGAAACAGACCATGCATAATTTGGAGCAGTTAGAGACTGAGGACGAGACCAGAGATCTAGAGAGGCGATCTAGGAGAGAAAGCTAGGGTTTCTCGAGAGAGAATCCATTCCTAGCCCCATTTCTCTTCTCATTTCCTTCCCAAAGTTGAAAAGAGAAGGTTGATGAAGCAAGGAGCATTTTCAGAGACCGACCTCCATCTCTTGGACAGAGATCTTCTTCTATTTTTCACTCCCACAGATCCATTTGTTATTCTTCTCTCTTTTCTCATGTTTATTTTAATGATTTATCATTTGTGCATGTATTCTCTCACCATGAGTGAGTAAACTCCATTTCTTGGACGTGGGAGAGTAACTCCCACATCATAACTGAATGTGACTTGAATTTCATATCTAATATTAGTTAATCTTCTGCTTCAAAATGAATTATGGTGTTTATTTCCTTATATGCATGACTGGACATCATGTTTACATGTTTTATGCCTCCTTTAATTTCTAGGAAGATATATTAGGAGGTAAGGAATAATCTTTTTGACAACACTTCTCGTGTACTTGTGTGTGATTGATGAGTTGAGAAAATGAATCATTTAAAATTTGCTTGCCTTTGGAAAACAACATTAAGATTGTAAATAGGAAAAGTATGGTGTGGGTATGATCATACAAATAGCCATTGGCAGAGGGAAGGGGTCACATAGGGGCAAGTGCCCCCAACTCTAGCTTTTACTTAAATAGTGTAATAAATGCTCCATCTCAACTCCACACAAAATAAATTTAATAGTAATACTAAACTTTAACTAGACAATATTGTAAACAATTAATTCTAAAAAAAAGTAATTCTAAAATCACTCCATTTAATAAACATTATTTCTAAACAAATAAATGTTATTGACTAGAATACTTGTGAATGTTTGGTTTCCACAAATGTGTGCGATAAAGTGCATTAGATGCATATTTATTCCTGATATACTCTTTAAACAATTGACTCAGAAAAATTAATATAGAAATTTCTTCATCAATAAACATTCTAGAAAATTGAATTGTGTTGACTACTCGCAACTATTTAGTATTAACAAAATAAGTGTCAATAAATTCATCAGAAGCACATATTATCCATAATACATACATGAAAAATGTCATAACACAAAAAAATAAAATATAGTATACTGGATTAGCAAGTAAATAAATGTCTTTCGTGTGATTTGTGGTAAACAACATGCATCCCAAATATGATTAGGATTCAAATAAAAAAATGTTTAAAATTATGTTTAGGATTTAGATATATGGTTAAACATAATATGAAAGCAACCATACCTTTTAGTTGTGTTAACACTTATCATACTAAAAATTGTCTTTTTGACCACAATCTGAGTTTTAGTATTTATTTTATATCAATCGCAATAACATCTACACCCTTGTAGTTCCAGACCCATAAGAGGTTTTTGCATCATGATCTTGTGTCAAAATTTACTGACTGAAAATGAACATTAGTGTTGTATCCAACCATTATGGTTCCTTATAAGTTGGCAATTGATAAGTGACAAGAACTATTGAGGCTTCGATCAATTGCTAGTGCAATATGTACATTGTTGTATATTCTTTTTAGCTAATTTAATTTTTAGTATTGGCATCACTATAATATAATTGATATAATAACTATCATAAACTAATCGTGTTGGTGATTGTTGTATTGGATGTACCACTATCTATTTGTGTATTCTTATAGAATTTTGAGATATTAGTAAATATCAACTCTTATCATTATTAATAATAACTATTAGCAATTTTGTTATTTATTATATTTGATTACGAAGAGTAAAATCTATGCATATGTATATAAGTTAACAAAATTAACATGGATATTGTTGTTGATGACAGTGACAATGGAAAGATCATTTTTTATCATGAATATATTTAAAAACTCCTCAGTGTAATTGAATGAATGATAAGTGACTCAATAATGACTCAATGATTGTATATATTAAAATGAAATATTTAACATCATTAGTAATGAATTAATTTGAGTAATTCTATGGGACAAAATCCCAGAGAAAAATTTAAATTATGTCAAATGGGCTTATGATTCTTATTATAAAAAGTACTTGTATATTGAGACATTATTAATTTGAGTGTGATATAGATATTAATTTCGATTACTAGCATTACTGGATTTTTTTAATAATTTTTAGTTATTGACTAATTTTGTCTGTACCCACCCTTTGAAACTTAGTTGTCTCCACCACTGTTGATAGCCTCACCCTTTAGTTAAACATATATGGGTATGGGTATATACCCACCTAATTAATGCACCATACTTGTTCATGTGTACCCATCAACTATGAGGGTCAGGTAGGGGTATATATGTACTTATGAAATATAAAACATTTTCTAATGGAATGGTAATTTATTTTTATGATGTAAAAGTCATCCATGAGGAAGAATCACTTTGATGATTCCACCCCGATAGTGTAAACCCCTATCCCTCGTTGACCAAATGCACACCACATGGGACATTTAATCACATGGTGGGCCAGCCTGCGTGACTAGATATTTTGTTTTTGAAATGCACAATATGAATTTTGAACCAGGGTTTCTTCATTGGACAACTTGTGTATTTACCACCTAAGTTACAATCTCGTTTGCATAAAATGGTAATTTCAACGACATACTATGTTGCTAAAAAATATACATATTGCAATATTGTTTATAAAAGGTATAAAAATATTAAGTATCACTTGCCATCAATATGGATCTTGTTCTTACTAGTTATATGTGATATTTTTAAATAGCAAAAGTTAATTTTTTTTACAAACAATATACATGAGAAAGATCATATACATATTATACATGATATCAGATAAAAGGTTAACCCAAGTAATGTATTGTTTTCGATCAACATAATAGGCCTTTATGCATATTGAAGTGTTGTTTTTGAGACTTTTTATGTGTCAAAACAAGTAGATTTCTTATTGCAATTATGTAGAACACCAAACCTAAGAAATTGCATTCAATGAAAACTATTGTTTCATTCATTTCTACTAAAACTCTAAGCAAGCAACTCATAAATTTTATCCAACCATATAGATTTCTTGAAACAACATCAACCATTTCCAAAACATAAAACCAAAATAAAATTTACAATATTCTTATGTGCTTGCTACAAGTATCCATGTGTATATCATATTATAAAGTAGTCTTCATTTTACTACATATCACTTCATGAAGTAATTCTTCTTGATGCCTCGGTGAAAAATAAGGATGAAAGTATGTAAAACATAATAAGATTATGTGTCATGATTCAAAAGCATGATAGCTTAAATATTGTTTTAAAGAAGAATATCATGTCCACTATTAAGGATTCACATAAACCTAAACTAATACCAACCAATCCAAATCTACAAGAACAATATCTCCCCGTTCTTGTTCATCCTCAAAATAATTTCTTATGGAGTCCAACTTAGTATCTCTAAGATCTTAACCTACACAAATGCAAAGCATAGAAAGTTATAAATAATTGTAGCAAGTAACAAACTTTACCATAAAATGTATGCCACAAAATTTCTTTTCACTCCATCCTAGTTACATTAGTGGATTCCAGTGTACTTGGCTTTAGAGAACTCATGTATTGTTCAAGTACTCTCCCACCAATGCTGAACGCAATCTCAATTGTAACAACGGATACAGGGATGGCTAAAATATCATGTGCTATTTTTGTAACAATTGGGTACTTAAAGCAATTAACCTTTCACCATGCTAATATATCAAAAGTATCAACGCGGTTGTTTGATCCCATTTTCTTAGGATGAGTAGCCTTTTCAAGATATGAGTCTAATTTTGTTCCCGTAGGTTGGGTGACTTGTACCTTTTGTAGATGATTGTCAAAACTTCTCAAGATCCTCATCAAACCAATACCACTAGGCTTTTGTTGGCACAGGCAATATATCATGCTAACAAATCCATCACAATCAATGTATCTTAGGTTTGATACACCTATTTGCAATCTATATCCACTATAAATAATATTTTCTTTAGCTAACATCGACCCCCTCTTATACAATTAAGATAAGAATGTGAGCACAACAATGTATACAAAAATAATTATCTTTATGCTGTCAAATAACCTCTAGAAGAAAGCCTTTAGTCAAATCTCGCAACATGGCATCATTTGTGGTACAGTTATCAACAACAATTAACATGATTTTTCTATCCAAATTCTACTCATAATTTTTTTCAAGAATTTCTTTGACAATATTTTTAGTTATCTGTGGAGCATCAATTGTAGCAAGATTTAAAATTCTCTTATAAAGTTCCCATCATCATCAATATAATGTCCAATAGGAGAAAAATAGAAGTCTGTATATCAGTTGTCACAGACACACCTGAAGACAAGTTGTCTAACAATTCATATAATATTTCCTTTTTACATTCAAAAATTGGCATACAATCTTTTTATATTGATTCTGACTTAAACTTGAAGTGTGGCTCAAAAACTCCCTAAAGGCTACATGTTCTATAATTGAAAAAGGCTATTCATGTACTATTATCATGTGAGCAAGATTTCACCCACTAACCTCTTGATAAAATGCATGCTTTTTTATGTCTATTGTTCCATCATTTTTCTTCTCTCCAGCATTTATAATGTTTTTCCAATAACTTATTTGCCATTATATTTTGATGGTTGTTGCCTCCTCACATGAGCATTTAAAGAACTAGTTCCATCTTTGCTCATATTTGACAAAATTGCAGTACAATAATTGTGCTTGGCTTTAGAAACTCCATCAAATTTCACTTTGACAAACTGATTCCAAACATAAAAAGTAGTTTTTGATATTTTTCTTTAGTTTCTTTGGCATCATCACGTTGATATATGGAAGGAGGCTAAACTACAATTTCATGCGCACTCAATTGGTTGTTAGAAGTCACATTATAGGTAGATCTGGTGCCACTATTGTCCCAAATTGTATTAGGTACCTCAACTACTAGATCTAGCATATTACCTCACATAAAATAAAAATACAAATCTTCACTTAACACATCCAAAACAAGCACACAATGGATTTTTTTAAATGATCACAATAGGTACTTTATAATCAATAATTGAACTAAACGATCAACACTTGATTACAAGGAAATAAGAATTATTTGCAAGAGATCGTGCTCCCAACTAAATGTTCCATGCTTCTAGATCCAAATAGATACATATATAGATAAAAACAACAAAATATAATATATAAAAGAAGCAAAGTGAGGTACTAGTAAATAAGAAGTAACAACAAATAATTGTTAACTTGTTTGGAGTAGGTAGAATTTTTGTCTAGTGAAAAATGTGAGGGAAATTAGCAATAGGAAAAATAACTCGATCTTTTAAGCTTCCACTAAGACTTGAGATACATATACCATGTAGTTGTATACATGATAGAAGGATGATGTGATGTTGTACACTTTGGATTAGAGGCTGGAGGTGGAAGTATGATCCTTGACAACTTTATACTAGGACCCGTCAAGGAAGATGCTATGATGTGGGGGATTTGGAGTTTAGTCGTCACGACATCAACTGAGTGTAGAGGGAAGATATCATCCTCATGGGTGTTAGGATTTTCATATGGTATCATCTTTAGCCTGCTTGATGGCTCTCTTCTATAATTGTTGAATTACTATTCAATTCAACATAAAGTCCTCGTCTAATTGTTTCCAATTCAATAACAATTACTAATCAATTCTCTGCCTTGATTATTGTTTTCTCATTGGCCATATCTCTTTTCTCCACCTTGAGTCTTGTTTTCTAGGGGCTTTCTAGATTGCAATTAGCAATCAATTTAGCAAAAAGTTACCATGATATTAATTCTCTTATTTTTTTACTAGATATGGCATATCTGCATAGTCTTATATTTAACATTGTATATAACTATGTATATATGTAGTTGGTATCAAATATGCATGTAACATCATATAATGTATACACGTAGGGGTATACGGGCATAATGGGTATGGGCATACCATTATCCACAACCTTACTTAATAGAAGGCAGTTACATGGGTCTACATGTATATAATTATATGGTTATTATACCCATGATGGGTTAGAGGGGTAGGGGTTTACGATTATATCTATAACCATTTATAGCCCTGCTTGTTAGAGAACAAGTTGTAATGGACAAATCCACTTTGAGAATGACACATGAAAGCCATGTCATTGCAAGTCATGGTCATAACTCAATGTGACAATGATGACTGTGATCCTTAATCCTAAAACTGCCACAATAATCACATGGTGTTTTGTATACAATAACACTATCCCAACTCCATGTGACTCTGAATAAGGGTCATCATACATGTGGTGATTGGGTGCACTATGTCACTTATGGACTACTGTGATTGATGTAGATGGAATTTGTCCCTCTGTTGGAGTAATATCTTAACCAATTGATAAACGAGGCTACGAGATGCATGTCCATGCTCATGTGAATCAATATGAAATTGAGCTTACAAAATCTCAATATTTTGCTCTAGTTCAAAAACATAAATTGAATGTTAATAGGATGATAACTCCATGCCTCATTTCAATCTGGATATTTGTGGCAAAAGAATTATATGGTCATGATAACAATCATCATTTATAGGTTATACTTTTTCTCAATTTATTCTAATTACTTGGTCAACAATGATATGTTACTAGATATCAATTTTTACTTGTGAGGTTATGAGCATAAGTATTAATGTAATATGGAGCCTATCGGGTCACACACACAAGGATGCATATTGAAATTGAATTTCACATTCAAACAAATAATTATAATGGTTATAAATCATGTACTAGTTGATTTTCATCCAAATGGTTGACTGGGAGAGTTAGTCAGTCAATTGGGTGGTTTGAATCAATTGATTAATTGATTGTCAGTTGATCAACTGATCACTAGCTTTAGAAACTGACCAGTCGGTTAGTTGGATAACCCAGACGATTGACTGGATTGAAGTCAGGATCAACAAGGAATATGTGAATTGTTTGATTTAGAATCAAATTGGTGAATTGAAATCAAATATGTACTAGTCATTCAGTGAATTAGATAACCTAGTCAGTCAACTGAATGACAAAACCAGTCCCAATCGGTTGACTTGTTAATGAACCAGGGGACTGGGATTTTTGACAACATTTTGAGTTTGATTCTATTCTGAGTTGAAATTAGGAAAAGGTTTGTGATCTTTGGAAATCCAAGACTACGACTCTCTTATATAAAGGGGTGGATGTTTGAGGGGAGACACACAACATTATTAGATGTCTAAGACTTTTCCTCTTTGATAGAGAAGCACTCACCCTAAGGGCAACAACCCTTAATAGGAAGAGAAGGAGGGCGTGCAATGCTACATCATCTTCAAATTTTAGTTCTACTTTCTCTTGACAACCAAGTTGGTGATCTAAGAGTTCTCTCATCTATGTGGATGATGTAGAGGTTGAGGCTTTTAGGAAGAGGCTTGAAAAGAAACTCCTTCACAGAGAAGACATAGTGTTGTTGTGAAGACAAGGCATCACCAACGCAAATCACTTGGATATGTATCCAAAAGTACAAGTTATGCACCAACATAAGACATGTCTAGTTGTTGAACAACCAGTGTGCTACAAGGCATATTCGATATCATTTCTATGTCTTTAATATATCAATGTTTTTTTACTATGTAGGATCTGTTGGGTAAGAGTTTTGTTGGGAAATATTTTGTCTTTATGTTGCGCTCCCTCTCCCTAAAGCCCTACATGGTATCAAAGTCAACTTTGTTTTCCCTTAACACCATTCTGAGTTTTAAAGATGCATATCCTTAATGCATGAATAATTGTGCAATATGTATCCATGTTACCTACAAACTCTCATATATGATATGATATATCTATATTACATAAATGGGTGTGACACCTTTGGAATTGTTTTTTCTGGTGGATAAGGATATGGATATTAGGTCATTATGGTGAATGCTTGAGTTCTAAAACATTCGATGTGTGGTTTCTTTTACTGTGATCCAAAATAATGTAACATGTATAGGCTTTCATCTCATCCCTCTTTCTCCACATTCTCCATGTAAGATTTAACTCTTGCAAATTAGAAGTAGGATGATGTACTGACATTACCAATTGACAATGGTGGAGCTAACGAGATGATTGGAAGACCATGCCAACAAGGCAGTGTTGATATATACGCCCATAGAGCCAATAAGATGATCTATTTTCATTCTTGCATGAGACCTTCAACAATCCATGTTTGCCAGAAGTTGAGACCGCTCACAGTAGTTCTACTGACGCGGTGCTTGCTTTGATTTCCATTATGATGATTGTAATGGGGCATCATATACTTGATTTGATAATTATAAAGATAATTTTGTCTATTATGTTTATCTCAATCATGAGATGATGACACAAACATGGTATAGGTGTAAAGAATGATGTATCTCAATGATATATGTCTTTAGGTTGAGGACCTAAACAATGGGATCATATGTATGATAAGAATATATATTCTTATTATGTCCCTAGTCATATATTACTGTGGAAGCAAAATTGACAATAGTAGTACATAAGACTAGAATGTGTGTTGACTAATGACAGTCTCATTAGTCATGATATTGGGTATCAAGTCAAACACATAGGTACATGTTAGAGAATAGTGTATCAGGCATACCTACCTTGAGAGTGATAAATGAAGACCATGGAATGATAGTCAGAATCAACTCTCATAGTGATAGTAATGATTGTGGTTCTTAGACCTGAAGTCACTACACTCATCACATGTTGTTTGATGTATTTTGACATCTTCTGACGTGACCTTGAGTAAGGATTATCATAAAGGTGGTGCTTGGGTACGTTGTGACACAAGGGGATTGAGTGTGAGTGATCTAGATGGGATTTGTCCCTCCTATAGGATATTGATATCATGGCCGCTTGATAAGTGAGACTAAGAAATGTATGGCCATACTCATGTGAATTGCTTGAGAGATCGACTAGAGGTCAACGACAGGAGGAGCCAATCGATCAAATAGAGGAGTCCAGCCAATCGCCTGACCCGAGAGATAGTTGACTGACCGAAGGAAAACAATCAACTGATCTGATGGACAACCAATCGACTAAAGGGTTCAAATTACAAACCGGACCTACAAACATATTCAAGTACAAGTTTCTACATGTGATATGAACCTTAGGTGGCATTAATTATTTGTCTCCAAAGAATTGAATTAGTATGGCCATAACCATCTCTCTTATGTTTTATGATTGCATGATTCGTTTGTAGATTTAACATGTATATGATACATACTATAAGTATGTGATGATTGGATATGTATATGTAATTATATATAAAACCCTTCAATAAATAAAAGTCTAAGATGCTTTACATAAGCAACACACATGAAAAGCGTGGTTGACCAAGCGTAGGTTATGCCAAAGCGTGGTGCACCATCTATCTCGTGGAAGTGTGATGGTAGATATATGGGTCTGCTCAAGAAGGGTGCATATTCTATTATGTTGGCTTTTGGGTCAAGCTTAACTAGGTGATATTAATGGGATTAGGTGCCTATAAGCATTAAGATAGACTATGACAAGGATTTGTGCATACCATCTATTAAAGAATTGCATGAGATGCAATTGGCAAATGTTTCCTACCTTAATAATTGGTTACAGATGCTAGAGTTATCCAGGTAATAACTTAATATTTTAGATCTTGGCTCACTAGAAGATTGTTCACTACAATCTTCCGAATTGGTAGTGAAGCCTGTCAATTTGAACAAAATAGTGGGAGCAATAATTAATTAAAATCCTTATTAATATCATCAAACTTATCAAATCAAATCAAAAGTGTTCTAACAAAAGTTGTTGATTTTCTTTTGTAAAATCTAATGGCAAACACAAAATATGTTTTCTTTGTGATAAGGACAAGTTAAATGAGAATAACTTTCATTACTGGTTCCAAACTTTGATAATCATTCTCACTCAAAAGCATAAGCTCTATATCCTAGAGACACCAAAGCCAGTTGAACCCACTCCCACCATGCCGAAGGCTGACATGGATGCTTATAAGTACTCTGAAGATGTCATGGATGTCAAGTGTTTGATGCTATTCTCAATGAACTATGAGTTGCATAGACAACGTGAGAATTTGAATGTTATTGAGATGGTAACACATCTTAAGAACATGTACTAAGATCAGACAAGACGAGAGATATGATGTCTCAAAGACATTATTCAAGTACAATATGGTTGAAGGAGATCCAATAGGTCCCCATACACTCATGTTGATTTGGTATGTGGAGAACATTGCTAGATTGGGATTTCCTTAGGCCAAGAGTTGGCCACATATGTGATTCTACAATCACTACTGAACTCATACAACAAGTTTGTCATGAACAACAACATGAATGATTTCGACAAGTCATTGTCATAGTTACTTGGCATGTTGAGGACAACTGAAGCGCATATGAAGAAGGACAAGCCCAAATCTATGATGATGATGAACAGAAGGAAGTACAAGGACAAAGGCAAAGCTATGAAGAGTTCTAAAGCTATCCAGAAACCAAATTCTTCTACACTAAAAGCTAAGGGAGGAGTGAATAAGGAAAGGAAGTGCCACCATTGTCACCGGCCTGGACACTAGAAAAGGAACTGTCCTCTTTACATAGAGGAACTTATGAAGAAGAAGAAGGAGATTGAGATCTCCACTTTAGGTGTAAGGACCCTGACCTCCAATTAGGGATTATCCTGTTTGCTTTGCTTAACCCTAGTGCTTAGTTGCTTGCTAATCACCTTTGGTGGTGATTAGGGTTTGTTGGTGCTTTGTTAGGAGCTGGAGGTGCTTCTTGCAATATACCCAAGTTTAGGGTTTGTGGGAAAGTTTGTCACCTTGTGAGGTGTTCCTCCCTCTCTTTGCTTCCTCTAGTGTTGAGAGGAAAGTTTGGGCTCGTTGCTTGAGTTCTTTTTGGCTTGGTTGAGCTTGTTGGGCCTTGTGGTGCTTTGCCTTTGCCTTGTTTGGCTTTGTGTCGGGAAAGTGAGCCTTGTGTCGGCCATGCTTGTGTCGGGCAGATTTGTGTCGCCCAGGGTGGGTGTCGGCCATGGTGGTGTGGGTGTGTGTCGCCCATGGACCCCTTGACCTTCTTTGACCTCGTTTGTGTCACCACTAGTGGACACTTGGTGCTTGATACTTGCATGTGGCAATGGCCATGGACATGTATTTAGAGCATGTTAAAGTGGTGGCATTGCCCATGGACAAGTGTCCCTAGGTGGGTGACACATTGCCTTATCTTACCTTGGTTTCTCCTCCATCCTCTTCTATATATGTGTTTCCTTTCTCTTGCTAAGGATCCCTTTAGTTCCTTAGTCTCCCTCCCTCTTGGTGCACGACACCCCTTTCCTTTGCAAGCTTGGTGGCCGATCCTTCTTGGAGTCTCCTTTTTCCTCTAGTGGTGGCCGAACCCTAGAGTGCCTTGCTCTTCTTCCTTGGTGGTGCTTGGAGCTAGGATCTTGGAGCTTGCTTAAGGCGGGTTACATAACTCCTAACCCTAACTATACTACCTTCTTTTGTGTTCTTGTATGTTGCTTGTGATCATATCGGCCATGCATGTTGCTAGTTTAGTTTCTTGCTTAGTTGCTCCTTGTTGGCCGAACCTATGTTCTAGGATCTCTTGGTGAGCAACACCCCTTTCTCTCCTAGGTCTTGAGGAGTGAGCTTGAGTTCTAGTAACATGGGCAATACTCCTCTCTCGCTTGAGTTGAGAGGTGAGCTTGTGTTCTAGTGGCTTGAGCAACACCCTCCTCTCACCATGGACTTGAAAGGTGAGCTATGTGGTAGTTGTGGACCTTGGTTGTGGTCATTTCTTGTGATGCCTGATTGGTGTTAAGAAGCTTGGCAAGACCCCTCTCTCTTGATAGTTGAAAGGTGAGTCATCTTCTTGATCCATTAGGGTTTTGGTGCCCTTGTGCTTGAGGTTGGTGGTGACCCTGTCGGGCTACATCTTGGCCGATATGGCCTTGGGGTGGTGTTGCTCGTTATCCCTCTTTGGCCTTGAGCTTTGGACGTTGTGATGTGGTGTTGTGTCGGGCGTCACACACCTAGTTCATGCCTTGTTGTGTCGGGTGTCACACCATGATAAGTACCTTATCCGACACCCTTCACCTCGTCATACCCTGATGTTGTGGAAGCTTGTTAGCTGGTTCTATGGTGGGCGTCAACCCTTGACCCTATCCTTATGTGCCGACTGATAGATGTGGTTAGCCTTGTGATGGGCATTATGTTTGCTTTGCTGCATGCGTTACACCTTTGGGCATTATGCCTTCTTGGGTGTGTGCTGCCCGATATCCCTTGGGCGTGACGTGCCATGGCACGATACACCCTTTGGCTGAGCTACACGCCCTAGTTGCCCGATAGCAGCTGGTTGCGCAACACACCTGGATCAAGTGCTCGTTACACCCATGATGATATGGGGGCTCCGTGGTTAGCTGTGTGCTGGGCGTCATGGCATCATGGTGATGCACGACACATGCTGGAAGTTTCACGATACTTGTTGCATGACACACCCCTTGGGCTCAGTTGCACGACAGACCCTGCTGCACGTTACACCTAGAAGTGCACGACACTGCGTTGCACGTTACACACTAGGTGCTACCCATTGTAAGGTTATGTGTTGGGCGATAGGGGAGAGTACCCTGCCCGATACCACCTTTGGTGAGGATAGTGGACGCCTCTAGTGAGGGTCTTGTCTCTCATGGAAATCTATACGCTAGCTCTTGTTCATAAATCACGTTGGTTTTGATAGTAACCCTTGACATGCTTGATGGTAATCATGATAGTAGATTACATCTATGTATCTTGCCATGATAGCACCTGTGTTTATGGTCATCTTGAACTATCTGTATAATGCTAAGGAAATGGTAAGCATATAAGATGCTTTGCTTAATGATATGACCTATGTCTAGGGTCACAGGTTGAGGCATGGATGACAAAGTATATAATCATCAATATTGCCCTATGTTTGATAATACGATCTTTCTGTACTAACCATGCAGGTGATGCATAGCCAGGTAAAGGGATATGAGGTATATATGTTGAGTAACATTGCTTTGATGGTTACTCTTGATGATGAGATAACATACATGGTGTGTTTTGGTCTGAGGACCTGAGTTTGGCTAAAGTGCCTAAGTGAGTGCCTTAAGAGGCAGTGACACTATGTAATGAGGGATTGAGATCCCATGGCAATGTAATGATCCTTGAGGTGGATTTAGATGATTGGCAAGAGGCCAAGTGGTAACATGTAATGTTGGATCCTTGTGATGGATCAGGATGATGTTGGTGATAGTAAAAGCATGATTTTGAGTTTCATGTTGTTCATTCTTGTTATAGTTTGCATGTTATATAACTTGGCTAAATCTTGCAATCTGCTTAAAAGATACTAACTAATTACAGTGGAACATATCATGTAGTTTCCCTGGCCATAGATCCATCATTGTCAGGAGCTGGTGATTGTGAAACGGGTTCTCCTGCGGGTTAACCAGGAGTGCATATTGTTGAATATGTGAGGTTTCTCCTAGCCTAAAATAGTGAGGATTCGAGTACAGCTGTAGTTGCAGACTCGGGATATGTATAGAGCATGGTGAACAGGCCCATGGCTCATGATATGTGATATGGGATCATGAATGTGTTCATGGCTCAGAGCACGGTGAATAGGCCCGTGGCTCAGTTTCACTAGCACCGAGACCTGTACCAAGGTGGTCTAGGCAGAGGGTAGCCTGCGGGAGCTGACCCTGTGGCTGAGGCCACTTAAGCATGAGATTTTGGTCCTACTTTGGTTCTCGTACACTGACTACGAGGTGGGAGGTCATGGAGTTCGGATCTCCCATTGACCTTGTATGGCATCGGCTTTGGGTTTCGCAACCGAAGGTTGTATTTGAGAGGTACGGCTCACTTCCTCAGGGCATAATAATAATATGTAATCCAGCTGAATAGTATTTACTACTTAAGGCAAAACACGGAACATTGGTTGAGGCTTTGTCTGTGTAGTTAATCTTGTTATACATGCAGTTGCTTATACGTTCCTGATGTTATGTGGTAAGATCTTATAAATCTTATCTTGTCAATCATGTTCCATAAAGAGATAATTGGTGATATGCCTTCCGTACAGCCTGGTAAGCTTGATGGTATGAATAAGCTTTGCTATATAGACTGCTCTTGTTGTACCTTTACCAGTTATCTGCTGTTGTTGCTTTATCTTCCTTTGGTTTTATAGTTTTGGCGGGGAGTTATGTTTCTCACTGGGACTGTGTGTGTAACACCCCTGACCTGGGTTATGACCTAACCCTGGAAGTTTTGCTTAAATATGTAATTAATATACTTGTGAACACTCCTTGGCATGTAATTAAGTTCCTCAGGAACATTTACTTTCAATATTGCTCCTTTTTGTATAAGGTTGTAGCATTATGTTGTATGCAGGGACCTATGTGCAAATTACCCAGTTTAAGGGTTGAACTTGCAAAATTCACAAGATAAGATGTTCCTTTATGTTGAGACATCATGAGAATGGTTATGGTAAAGTGAGGGATTTCCCAAGCTTGAGCACCAAGGTGCAGCTGTGGAAGCAATTCCCATGCTTAGAAACCCTAATTTGGGGTAAAGTGCAATTTACCCAAATTGAGGGGTCCAAGTTGTAATTCTTAATATCTAAAACATCTTTTAAGACTCTTGTCATCATTTAGAATGGAAATGATGAAAGGGGCACATCAAAGATTGATCAGATAAGAAAAGATGAACTTTGTGGTAAAAGACACCTAATTTGGGTATAGAAATCTTTCATGTATGTACCCTAGTTGAAGGTTGGATTCCTTTACCCTTAGATCTTTAGATTTCATGAGATTTGCATAAGGATAGATAGGTTTGGTCGTGCCCTTGAGCAAGGAGGGACCTAGATGTGATTTCCAATCTTGTGAGGTCCTTAGGGTGTAAAAGAGGCTAAAGTATATAAGCCCTTTACCCTTGTAATTAAGTGAACGAACTTTCTTTCCTTCACTTCTCTTCTTTTCTTGCTCAAACGGCCAAGGATAGCTCTGGAGCTTAGGGGGGGACGACCAACCTGTTCTAGGTAAGAGAACCCCACCATCTAGCTCGAATTCATGAAGGAATTCACTTTCTAAGGTTGGTTTTGTGGTTAGCTTACTTAGTCTTCTTGTTCTAGCCGACCAAAGCAACGTTTCCTTGGAGAATCCACCTCTGACCAAGCTGTGGAAGCTCCAGGACGCCATTAAAGCTTGGAGCTTGAAGGCTTGGAGCTCTAAGATCAACCTTTAGGCGGGTTTTATAACTCTAAACTTATGCTTTATATGTATGCTCAATTCTTGCAATTTACTTGGTAAATTCTCCTTCTACCACCCTTCTTCCTTGCACGTTTGCAAGCAAATCAGTAGAGAAACCGACCTTGCAAGAGGTTGAAGATGAGGGGCGTGATTCCCTATGTTACTTTTTCAAACGACCTTGGACCCTTTTGGTCCAAACGGTTGCAAACCGTTTGGGTTCAAACGGTTTCAAACCGTTTGCTCTCAAACGGTCTTGCAAGACCGTTTGGATTGAAACGGTCTCAGGACCGTTTGAAAGAGTTGACCAAGGGACGACCATTTGAGGGTCTGTTTCTAACATATTGAATTTCATCTCTGCAAAGAATCAAAGTCTAATTCTTAACCAATTGAGAGTTGAAGGCACTTCAACATGAAACCCTAATCGGGTGAAAGAGTGCTGATTTGACATATAGATCTTGTTGAGTTTTGGGTTGAAGGACCCAAACGGTCTCAAGACCGTTTGGGGATTCCTCCAAACGGTCCTAAGACCGTTTGGGCACAACTCAAGACCGTTTGAAGGTCTAGGGTTGAGTTAATTTAATGGTTTGAAGGTCCAATTGTAGGAAATTGATGAATTGATGAAAATTGCTTATTTTGACCTAATTGGACTTCAACCTTAGTCAAACGACTTGGATTTTGGTAAAACCTTGGGCAAACGGTCTCAAGACCATTTGGATGATGTCCAAACGACCTCAAGACCGTTTGGGCCAAGTTTGAGCCCAATTGGAGGTCAATTGATAGGTTCAACCTTGAATTGATTCACATTGTTGAACATTGATGACCAATCGATTTGAAACCCTAATTGAGGAGGATTGAACCCTAATTGGCTTGAAATTGAGGGTCAATTGGATGTCTAATTGGTTAAGGCTAACCCTAATTGACTCAATTTATAAGTGGTTAGCATAGCTTTAGCCAAGTGAGGGCTTCAACACACATATCCATGAACTTTGGTGACCTTTGAACCCCTTTGGAGGTCCAAACGGTTTGAGCCCATTTGGACCAAACAGTCTCAAGACCGTTTGGATCCAAATGGTCTCAAGACCGTTTGAGACCAAATGGTCTCAAGACCTTTTGGGGCCAAACGGTCTCAAGACCGTTTGGGCTCAAACGACCTCAAGATCATTTGGTCCAATCGATCTCAAGCAATTCTGATCAAACGGTCTCAAATCGATTGAAGCTCCAAACGGTTTGGAAGTCAACCCTCCCAAATGGTCTTCACCTCCAAACGGTCTCAAGACCGTTTGGGTGGTTGAAACCGTTTGAAGGTTGAAACCGTTTGGAGGTTGGTGATGGTTTGTACTTAACCATTTGATGATGTAATTAGTTCAATGATGATCCAAACTAAACCCTAATGGTAACCCAGGTCATTAAGGGACTATGTGATTAGTGAGTTAACCCATGATGGTGATCATGTGGCAAATTACCAAAATACCCTTGAGGGGTCTAAAGGGGTAAAACCCTGTTCTAATCAAACCCTAATCACATGATATTGATGTCTTGGCTTATGTTAGTCAATGGAGACTTATCTCAACCTGATCTAGAGTGGTGTTGTCACCATCCACTAGTGGGAGGAGAGAGAAAGTATCTCTAGAAAGAGAAAGTATCCTAGAGAGAGAAAGTACCCTTTTAAAGAGGAAATTCAAGTGAGATACTTCAATTACATATGAATGTGCATGATTAGGGAATGACCCACCTATGTGATTTCATGTGAAACCCTAATTATGATATATAATGGATCTTAATCTGAATTAAGAGCCTTAATGATGATGTTTCTCTTACATGATGATGTAATGAGTACAATTCACCATGGAGTGAATAGTAAACCCTAATTTTAGGGTATAGACATGAAAGATGAACATTAAACCCTAATTGACAGGGTTATTGAATTAAACCCTAGTTGAGGGTGATTCCATGTGAAACCCTAGTTGAGGGTGATTCCATGTGAAACCCTAGTTGAGGGTGATTCCAAGTGAAACCCTAATTGGGAATGCATCCCTAATTATTGAATTGTTTACTATTATCTGTTGAACTAACCATGCAGGTTATTATGAGATAATGGTCATACCCAGGTATGAAATACCATGTTATATTCATTGGAAGCATGTCTTAAGCTTTATGAATAGTGAATCATCTTGATGCACTGCTAAGTGACATCTTTTGTGATTTATGGGCTGTAAGAGCCATAAACACCATCAAGGTCATGCTTAACAGATGACTTGTGATGAGATAATTGAGAACTGGTAATTGAAATGAGTTAGGCCTGCTACATTTTAGTATTCTCATATATAGCTGTGATGCTAATGTTTTTTTATGATGATATGAATACTGAATGTACCTAACTAATCAAGTGAAATGTAGAGCCCTGATCATAGATCCATCATTATCAGAATCTAAATGATGGTGAAACAGGTTTTCCTCAGGGAACTCCTGGATCACATACTTTTGAGTATGTGGGGTACATGGATGTGTAGAACCTTACATCCTAGTGTAGGTATTTGATGTAGATTCTTGTAGTCCGTCATACCTTCACTATAAAAGAAAAGGTGAGAGGATGATGTAGATTCTAGTAGTCCATCAGACCCCACCATAAAGTCCTAAAGGTGAGATGTATATCTACACTCCCTTAAAGACACAAATACCGTATCGGTGAAAGATAAACAAGAAATCTTCCGATGACGAAGAGAGTACAGAACGCCACTGTAACTCTAAAATAGCGAAGGTCCAGTTTACCCTGGAGAGCTATAACAAAAGATATCCCGCCAGATATCTAACATTCGATCCTCTAACTGACTGAGGAAGATGAGGTCATAAGAATCCGGCTCTTTTAATGACCTATGTATGATACTGATGTGACTTCTTAGCGATCAGTTGGAGTATGAGTGGTAAGCCTCATCTCCACAGGGCACAATAATAATGTTTGAAAAACATAATCAACAGCGTAGTATATCTGTTAGAGTTAACTACGAGTTACTTGATTGATGTTACCTTGAATAGCATAGATGTTCTCATATTTTTAATATTGATTGAACTCTTGCTTATCTTCAGAACTGCTAGTGAATATCTTGAAGGCTCTTATTGCTTTAGTTATTCTTTACTTTGCTTATAAAGCCTAGTGGAGAGTTATAACTCTCGCTGGGGCAATTATGTATAATTGTCTCACCCCGTAGATTTCTACTTTTTAGGTGGTCGTCGAAGACGGAGGAACAAGAACACAGGTGACCAATCCCAGCAACAGCAACATCAGGAGCAGTAAATATCTCAGGTGGAGATCTAGCCTGCTTCATGGTGTAGTTAGAGTCAAGTCCTATGTGTCCTCTGTACTCTCAGGTCCTGGAGTGTTTTGGAGTATGAATTCTTGAGAATTTTGGTATCATGTTGTATATAATTACTCAAGAAGTAATTGTCAGTGATGTAAACAGTTAAATCCTTTTTCTATGGAAAAGGTTTGTGGTTTCAGGCTCTTGTCTCAAAAAGTTTTAATTTCCCGTGATTTTTGTCTTCCGCTGTTTACCGATTGCTTCCGCACATGATTAAATCGGGATTAATTCGTGGTTTGGAGATCGGAGCCCACAATTAAGTGGTATCAGAGCTCCAGGTCCAGTCGAGTCTACAGAGGCATAGGACTTAGGAAGTCGAGTCTATCTTTAGTATTCCTTCCTTATCTAATAGAATCTTCTACTCCTCAAGAGAAGAAGATACTTAAGATGTCAGAGCCACATGATGAGAATGTGGAAGAAAGTAGTGCTAGTGCACCTCAAGGTGGTGCAGGAGTACCAGAATTGGAACAGCCTGTACCAGAACAACCTAGAGAGCCACCCCAGTTTGACCCAGATGACATGGGTAACCCAGCAGTCCAGACAATGTTTGGGCAGTTTATGACTGCCATGACACACATAACCGACAGGTTGCCTATGCCTGCACCTAGGGTACCTGTCCAGCCTGAGGGGCAAGGTATCGGGAAGACGTTTGAGCGACTACGTCGTGTCAGAGCTACCGAGTACCATGGGACTGCTGACCCCGCAGATGCTGATCTTTGGTTGACAGAGCTGGAGAAGGCTTTCAGGATCCTCAACATCCCTGAAGCTGAGAAGGTTAGACATGCTGTCTATCTTCTCAAAGGAAGTGCTGGTCACTGGTGGAACATGGAAGAGCAGAAGAGACCTGGGGTAGAGTTCTCATGGGAAGAGTTTCGTCGGGAATTTATCAATAGATATTTTCCAAAGACCTTCCTAGATGAGAAGATCTCTCAGTTTGAGAGACTGAGACAGGGTATGATGAACATTAGCGAGTACAAAGCTAAGTTCATGGAGCTGTTGCGATTTTGTCTGCACATGGCTGCCACAGAAGAAGAAAGAATCAGAAGGTTTGAGAAGGGGTTGAATGCTGACATGTCTACCCCAGTGTCTGCCTTAGAGAACCGAGAGAGATTCTCTACCTTCGTTGAGTCAGTCCGAAGGATAGAGAGATCTGTGGTTGAGAAGAGGCAAACCCATAAAAGATATCCACAGTTCCAGGGTTCTTCATCTAGGGATTCCAAGAAACCTAGATTCTCTGCACCTAACCCTCCACCACCCAGATCGAGTTTTCAAACTCAATGGACACCAAGCAGAGGTAGAGGACGAAGTCAACCGCTTCAAGGGATGCATAGTTCTGCATCTGTGTCAGTTACTGGACCACCCAGACCACAGCAATAGGAAAAGAGTTGCTACAACTGTGGTAAGGTGGGACACTTGATGAAGGATTGCCGTTCTAGGGCTGTCGGTGTGACACAACAAACCCCGAGACAGAATCAACAGGGATCTCAGAATAGACAACATCAAGGAGCAGCTCGAGGACGTGGACAAGCGTCTCAAGCTGGATCATCAGCACCACCTCAACAACAGGCTACAGCGAGGTTCTATGCTATGAACCCACCAGAGGCAGTGGTCAATCCACAAGTGGTGACAGGTCAGATGGAACTTTTATATTCTGATATGTCTAAATCTTGTGTAGTATCTATTTTGATTGACCCGGGTGCTACACACTCTTTCATCACTCGAAGAGTGATTCGTAACTGCAATATGACAACTAGTCATAGGGCAGATAAGTTGTTGTTGGAGACTCCGTTGAGTGGGTCTGCTGTTCTGCAAGAAGTATGCTCTCCTTGCGTACTTTTCTTTTCTAAGCATCGCATTCAAGTGGATCTCATACCGCTTGATATGCAAGGATTTGATATAATCCTAGGGATGGATACCTTGGAAAGGTATCGAGTTGTCTTGGATTGTGAATCCAAGCTGGCAGTGTTTGCTGATGAAAGCAACACATGGATCTTTCAAGGTGAAAGAAAGATTCTGCCCACCTGTCTTGTATCAGCTATGGTTGCTGATAAGTTGATGAGGCAAGGATGCTACACATTCTTAGCCCATGTGGTAGATGTTACCAAGGAGAGTTCCAACCCTGCTGAAGTTCCGATAGTCAGGGAATTCGAGGACGTGTTTCCCGAAGAACTTCCTGGTATACCACCGCCCCGGGAAATTGATTTTGAGATCAATTTGGTCCCAGATACAAAACCCATAGCCCAGACTCCGTATAGGATGGCGCCTGCTGAGATGGCAGAACTCAAGAAACAGCTTCAAGAGTTACTTGAGAAGGGTTTCATCCGACCGAGTACCTCACCTTGGGGTGCTCCGGTTTTGTTTGTTAAAAAGAAAGATGGATCAATGCGGTTGTGCATTGACTACAGACAACTCAATAAAGTAACAATTAAGAATAAGTATCCTTTGCCGAGGATTGATGATCTTTTCGACCAGTTGCGTGGTGCAACAATCTTTTCTAAGATAGACCTAAGGTCTGGATATCATCAACTCCGCATTAAGGACAGTGACATATCTAAGTCTGCCTTTAGGACAAGATATGGTCACTATGAGTTCACGGTTATGTCGTTTGGACTAACCAATGCACCGGCTGCATTCATGGAACTCATGAATAGAGTCTTTCGACCTTTCCTTGATCAGTGTGTTGTCGTCTTCATAGATGACATACTGATTTATAGTAAGGATGCTCAGCAGCATGAGCAACACCTTCGCCAGACTTTGACCTTGCTAAGAGAGCATAAGCTATACGCTAAGTTTAGCAAGTGCGAGTTTTGGTTATCTGAAGTATCCTTCCTTGGACATGTGGTTTCTGCCTCGGGAATTCGTGTTGACCCTGCAAAGATAGAATCTGTTCTGCAGTGGGAACAACCGAAGACACCAACGGAGATTAGAAGTTTCTTGGGGTTAGCTGGCTATTATCGAAGGTTTATTAAGAATTTCAGTTCTATAGCCTTACCTTTGACCAAGTTAACCTGGAAGGATGTTCCTTTTGCTTGGAGTGATAAGTGTCAACAGTCTTTTCAGCTGTTGAAGGAGAGGTTAACGAGTGCACCTGTGCTTGTGTTACCTGAGCAAGGAAAGGAATATATAATCTTTTGTGATGCCTCCAAGAATGGACTTGGATGTGTGTTGATGCAGGATAAACAAGTGATTTCTTTTGCTTCCCGACAGCTTAAGAAACACGAGGAGAATTATCCAACACACGATCTAGAGTTGGCTGCTGTGGTCCATGCCTTGAAAATCTGGAGACATTATCTCTACGGAGAGACTTTTCAGATTTTCACAGACCACAAGAACCTTAAGTACATCTTCACTCAGCATGAGCTTAATATGAGGCAACGTCGCTGGATGGAGTTAATCAAGGACTACGATTGTACAATTGATTACCATCCGGGCAAGGCCAATGTGGTTGCAGATGCCCTGAGTAGGAAATCAACAACATCAACCATGGATAGAGCACAACTAAGTTCCTTAGTATGCTCTAAAAGAGATATGCTTATCTCTTTAAGGCAAGACAATGTGCAGTTGAAGGCATCATTGTTAGCTGGTTTATTGGCTGAGATGCAGATTAAACCTACCTTAAGAGAGCAGATAAAGGAGGCACAACAAGTAAATGTTTTTGTACAGTAGATTAGATCTGAGTTTGGTGATGAGAAACGAGAAGGTTTTCATGAGTCAGATGACCATGTGGCATGCTATCATGGAAGGATGATAGTCCCAGATGTGGACAACCTGAGGAAGTTAGTCCTAGAAGAATCTCATTCTTCGATGTATGCTATGCATCCAGGGAGCACTAAGATGTATCGAAATTTGAAAGATATGTATTGGTGGCCTGGGATGAAGAAGGATGTAACTGAGTTTGTTCTGAGGTGTCCTGTGTGTCAGCAGGTCAAGGCTGAGCACCAGAAACCTGCAGGAACAATGCAACCCTTACCCATACCACAGTGGAAGTGGGACCATGTGACCATGGACTTTGTTGTTGGCCTACCCAGGACAAACAAAGGACATGATTCCATTTGGGTAATTGTTGATAGGTTGACAAAGACAGCACATTTCTTACCTGTCAAAACAACCTATTCTGCTGAAAGGTTATCCCAGTTATATGTTCAAGAGATAGTGCATTTGCACGGAGTTCCTGTCACTATAGTTTCTGACAGAGGTCCCCAGTTTACAAGTCGCTTTTGGGAACAGCTACACAGAGCCCTAGGCACCAAGCTAAGGTTTAGTACAACCTTTCATCCCCAGACTGATGGACAGTCAGAAAGGACTATACAGACCTTAGAAGATCTGTTGAGAGCATGTGTTCTCCAGTTTACCGGGAGTTGGGATCTACATCTAAGCTTGATAGAGTTTGCCTATAACAATAGCTATCAACATAGCATTGATATGGCACCATATGAAGCCTTATATGGTAGACGTTGTAGATCACCCTTGTGTTGGTATGAAACTGGTGAGCACCAGTTGTTAGGCCCTGATCTTGTGCAGCAAACTACAGAAAAGATTAAAATAATACAACAACAGCTTAAGACTGCACAAGATAGACAGAAATCATATGCCGATAAACGTCGTAGACCCCTAGAATTCCAGGTTGGAGACAGAGTGTATCTCAAGGTCTCACCTTGGAAAGGAGTCCTTCGTTTTGGAAAGAAAGGAAAGTTAGCTCCTAGATTTATGGGACCTTATCCAATTGTTGAAAAAGTTGGAAAGGTGGCCTATAAACTAGAGTTACCTCAGGAGTTGCAGAAGTTGCACCCTGTGTTTCATATTTCCATGTTGAGGAAATGTCATCCAGATACCGAGTCAGTTCTACAACCTATGGAAGTAGAATTGAATGAAGATATAACGTATGAGGAGGGACCAGTGTCAATCCTCGATAACAGAACTAAAAAGTTAAAGAAGAAGGATATAAGCCTTGTAAAAGTCCTCTGGAACCATCGTGGTGTTGAAGAAGCCACTTGGGAACTAGAAGATGAAATGAGAAGAAAATATCCTGCTCTTTTCTTATTATATGCTTTATCGATTTCGGGGACGAAATCCTTTTGAAGGGGTAAAGAATTTGTAACACCCCTGACCTGGGTTATGACCTAACCCTGGAAGTTTTGCTTAAATATGTAATTAATATACTTGTGAACACTCCCTGGCATGTAATTAAGTTCCTCAGGAACATTTACTTTCAATATTGCTCCTTTTTGTATAAGGTTGTAGCATTATGTTGTATGCAGGGACCTATGTGCAAATTACCCAGTTTAAGGGTTGAACTTGCAAAATTCACAAGATAAGATGTTCCTTGATGTTGAGACATCATGAGAATGGTTATGGTAAAGTGAGGGATTTCCCAAGCTTGAGCACCAAGGTGCAGCTGTGGAAGCAATTCCCATGCTTAGAAACCCTAATTTGGGGTAAAGTGCAATTTACCCAAATTGAGGGGTCCAAGTTGTAATTCTTAATATCTAAAACATCTTTTAAGACTCTTGTCATCATTTAGAATGGAAATGATGAAAGGGGCACATCAAAGATTGATCAGATAAGAAAAGATGAACTTTGTGGTAAAAGACACCTAATTTGGGTATAGAAATCTTTCATGTATGTACCCTAGTTGAAGGTTGGATTCCTTTACCCTTAGATCTTGAGATTTCATGAGATTTGCATTAGGATAGATAGGTTTGGTCGTGCCCTTGAGCAAGGAGGGACCTAGATGTGATTTCCAATCTTGTGAGGTCCTTAGGGTGTAAAAGAGGCTAAAGTATATAAGCCCTTTTCCCTTGTAATTAAGTGAACGAACTTTGTTTCCTTCACTTCTCTTCTTTTCTTGCTCAAACGGCCAAGGATAGCTCTGGAGCTCAGGGGGGGACGACCAACCTGTTCTAGGTAAGAGAACCCCACCATCTAGCTCGAATTCATGAAGGAATTCACTTTCTAAGGTTGGTTTTGTGGTTAGCTTACTTAGTCTTCTTGTTCTAGCCGACCAAAGCAACGTTTCCTTGGAGAATCCACCTCTGACCAAGCTGTGGAAGCTCCAGGACGCCATTAAAGCTTGGAGCTTGAAGGCTTGGAGCTCTAAGATCAACCTTTAGGCGGGTTTTATAACTCTAAACTTATGCTTTATATGTATGCTCAATTCTTGCAATTTACTTGGTAAATTCTCCTTCTACCACCCTTCTTCCTTGCACGTTTGCAAGCAAATCAGTAGAGAAACCGACCTTGCAAGAGGTTAAAGATGAGGGGCGTGATTCCCTATGTTACTTTTTCAAACGACCTTGGACCCTTTTGGTCCAAACGGTTGCAAACCGTTTGGGTTCAAACGGTTTCAAACCGTTTGCTCTCAAACGGTCTTGCAAGACCGTTTGGATTGAAACGGCCTCAGGACCGTTTGAAAGAGTTGACCAAGGGACGACCATTTGAGGGTCTGTTCCTAACATATTAAATTTCATCTCTGCAAAGAATCAAAGTCTAATTCTTAACCAATTGAGAGTTGAAGGCACTTCAACATGAAACCCTAATCGGGTGAAAGAGTGCTGATTTGACATATAGATCTTGTTGAGTTTTGGGTTGAAGGACCCAAACGGTCTCAAGACCGTTTGGGGATTCCTCCAAACGGTCCTAAGACCGTTTGGGCACAACTCAAGACCATTTGAAGGTCTAGGGTTGAGTTAATTTAATGGTTTGAAGGTCCAATTGTAGGAAATTGATGAATTGATGAAAATTGCTTATTTTGACCTAATTGGACTTCAACCTTAGTCAAACGACTTGGATTTTGGTAAAACCTTGGGCAAACGGTCTCAAGACCGTTTGGATGATGTCCAAACGACCTCAAGACCGTTTGGGCCAAGTTTGAGCCCAATTGGAGGTCAATTGATAGGTTCAACCTTGAATTGATTCACATTGTTGAACATTGATGACCAATCGATTTGAAACCCTAATTGAGGAGGATTGAACCCTAATTGGCTTGCAATTGAGGGTCAATTGGATGTCTAAGTGGTTAAGTCTAACCCTAATTGACTCAATTTATAAGTGGTTAGCATAGCTTTAGCCAAGTGAGGGCTTCAACACACATATCCATGAACTTTGGTGACCTTTGAACCCCTTTGGAGGTCCAAACGGTTTGAGCCCATTTGGACCAAACGGTCTCAAGACCGTTTGGGGCCAAACGGTCTCAAGACCGTTTGGGCTCAAACGACCTCAAGATCGTTTGGTCCAATCGATCTCAAGCAATTCTGATCAAACGGTCTCAAATCGATTGAAGCTCCAAACGGTTTGGAAGTCAACCCTCCCAAACGGTCTTCACCTCCAAACGGTCTCAAGACCGTTTGGGTGGTTGAAACCGTTTGAAGGTTGAAACCGTTTGGAGGTTGGTGATGGTTTGTACTTAACCATTTGATGATGTAATTAGTTCAATGATGATCCAAACTAAACCCTAATGGTAACCCAGGTCATTAAGGGACTATGTGATTAGTGAGTTAACCCATGATGGTGATCATGTGGCAAATTACCAAAATACCCTTGAGGGGTCTAAAGGGGTAAAACCCTGTTCTAATCAAACCCTAATCACATGATATTGATGTCTTGGCTTATGTTAGTCAATGGAGACTTATCTCAACCTGATCTAGAGTGGTGTTGTCACCATCCACTAGTGGGAGGAGAGAGAAAGTATCTCTAGAAAGAGAAAGTATCCTAGAGAGAGAAAGTACCCTTTTAAAGAGGAAATTCAAGTGAGATACTTCAATTACATATGAATGTGCATGATTAGGGAATGACCCACCTATGTGATTTCATGTGAAACCCTAATTATGATATATAATGGATCTTAATCTGAATTAAGAGCCTTAATGATGATGTTTCTCTTACATGATGATGTAATGAGTACAATTCACCATGGAGTGAATAGTAAACCCTAATTTTAGGGTATAGACATGAAAGATGAACATTAAACCCTAATTGACAGGGTTATTGAATTAAACCCTAGTTGAGGGTGATTCCATGTGAAACCCTAGTTGAGGGTGATTCCATGTGAAACCCTAGTTGAGGGTGATTCCAAGTGAAACCCTAATTGGGAATGCATCCCTAATTATTGAATTGTTTACTATTATCTGTTGAACTAACCATGCAGGTTATTATGAGATAATGGTCATACCCAGGTATGAAATACCATGTTATATTCATTGGAAGAATATCTTAAGCTTTATGAATAGTGAATCATCTTGATGCACTGCTAAGTGACATCTTTTGTGATTTATGGGCTGTAAGAGCCATAAACACCATCAAGGTCATGCTTAACAGATGACTTGTGATGAGATAATTGAGAACTGGTAATTGAAATGAGTTAGGCCTGCTACATTTTAGTATTCTCATATATAGCTGTGATGCTAATGTTTTTGTATGATGATATGAATACTGAATGTACCTAACTAATCAAGTGAAATGTAGAGCCCTGATCATAGATCCATCATTGTCAGAATCTAAATGATGGTGAAATAGGTTTTCCTCAGGGAACTCCTGGATCACATACTTTTGAGTATGTGGGGTACATGGATGTGTAGAACCTTACATCCTAGTGTAGGTATTTGATGTAGATTCTTGTAGTCCGTCATACCTTCACTATAAAAGAAAAGGTGAGAGGATGATGTAGATTCTAGTAGTCCATCAGACCCCACCATAAAGTCCTAAAGGTGAGATGTATATCTACACTCCCTTAAAGACACAAATACCGTATCGGTGAAAGATAAACAAGAAATCTTCCGATGACGAAGAGAGTACAGAACGCCACTGTAACTCTAAAATAGTGAAGGTCCAGTTTACCCTGGAGAGCTATAACAAAAGATATCCCGCCAGATATCTAACATTCGATCCTCTAACTGACTGAGGAAGATGAGGTCATAAGAATCTGGCTCTTTTAATGACCTATGTATGATACTGATGTGACTTCTTAGCAATCAGTTGGAGTATGAGTGGTAAGCCTCATCTCCACAGGGCACAATAATAATGTTTGAAAAACATAATCAACAGCGTAGTATATCTGTTAGAGTTAACTACGAGTTACTTGATTGATGTTACCTTGAATAGCATAGATGTTCTCATATTTTTAATATTGATTGAACTCTTGCTTATATTCAGAACTGCTAGTGAATATCTTGAAGGCTCTTATTGCTTTAGTTATTCTTTACTTTGCTTATAAAGCCTAGTGGAGAGTTATAACTCTCGCTGGGGCAATTATGTATAATTGTCTCACCCCGTAGACTTCTACTTTTTAGGTGGTCATCGAAGACAGAGGAACAAGAACACAGGTGACCAATCCCAGCAACTGCAGCATCAGGAGCAGTAAATATCTCAGGTGGAGATCTAGCCTGCTTCATGGTGTAGTTAGAGTCAAGTCCTATGTGTCCTCTGTACTCTCAGGTCCTGGAGTGATTTGGAGTATGAATTCTTGAGAATTTTGGTATCATGTTGTATATAATTACTCAAGAAGTAATTGTCAGTGATGTAAACAGTTAAATCCTTTTTCTATGGAAAAGGTTTGTGGTTTCAGGCTCTTGTCTCGAAAAGTTTTAATTTCCCGTGATTTTTGTCTTCCGCTGTTTACCGATTGCTTCCGCACATGATTAAATCGATATTAATTCGTGGTTTGGAGATCGGAGCCCACAGTGTGTCTCACCCTGCTGGTTTTCAGGTGTTCGAGCTAGACGTGGTGGTGGTCGCGGAGTTGCGGCCGAGCAGCAAGATGAGCAGTAGAAGGCAAGATATGGACATGCTGCTGTTTTGGTCATTTGGTAGTAGAGTCTTAGAGTCGTCCCTGTATTCTCAGGTCCTTGGAGGCGTTTTGACGTTGTTTCACGATGTATAGCTATTGATGGGTTGTATATCCTGCTGCTAGCCGGATGTGGGCCGTTATGTATATATAATAGGTGATGAACTCATGTGACGACAGGACAGCTGATCTCCTAAGCCGTGGACACCTATCAAGGCTTGTAAATGTTCATATAACATGTTTTCTTGCAGGATGAGGACTTGAATGTAATAGTTTCTCAGTTTATCCGCTTTCTGCAATCAGTTTTAATTAACATGTGTTTTTAGTAATATGTGGTTTATGGTGTTTTCCGCACATTTTCACGTTACACCTCACTGTCTGTGTGATAGTGGGATGTGTTGCCATAATTTTTGGTATCAGAGCTCTAGGTTCGCTGAGTCTACATGGATTTAGGACTGGGTTGTGTCTGTTTTTGTGAGTTTTCTAGATTTTCTTACAATTATCTTCTGCCCTCAGCGGAAGAAAAGCCAAGATGTCTGGAAACCATGAAGAACACGCTGCCGAGAACAGCGATGCTGCATCAGTTGATGGAGCTTTAGGGCAGACACATGAAGATCGGGTGCCTGAGGTCTCCCAACCTGACCCATCCATTCTTGAACACCCTGCCTATCAACAGCTTATGGGGCAGATGATGGCTACGATGAATGTCATGGTAGGAAGATTTCCAGTGCCTCCGCCAAGAGCACAAGCTCCCCATGGTGAAACATCGGGTATTGGGAAGACCTTTGAGCGGCTTTGCCGAGTCGGAGCTTCGGGTTATGCTGGGACGGCTGATCCAGCGGATGCAGATATGTGGCTGACAAGTCTTGAGAATGCTTTCTTGATCCTCGACATCCCCGAAGCAGACAAAGTTAAGCACGCTGTCTCCCTTTTGAAGGGTAGTGCTGGTCACTGGTGGACCATCGAGGAGGAGAAGCGTCCTGGTGAGGTGATCGGTTGGGATGTTTTTCGACACGAGTTCATCAACAAATACTTTCTGAAGACGTATCTAGATGAGAAGATCAGTCAGTTTGAGAGCCTGCCCCAAGGAGCGATGAACATCACCGAGTATGAGGCCAAGTTCATGGATCTATTGAGGTTTTGTCCTCACATGGAAGCAACAGATGAGGAGCGGATCAGAAGTTTTGAGAAGGGTCTGAGTGCTGAGCTGACAACACCTGTTTCTGCATTGGAGAACCGTGAGCGGTTTGCTATATTTGTGGAATCTGTCTGGAGGATTGAACGATCAGTAAGGGAGAAAAGAGAATCCATGTCTAAGAAGAGGCCTGCTCAGTTCCAGGGATAGAGGTTTGGTGGCTTCAAGAAGCCAATGTTTTCAGCACCTTCTGTGATGCGTGGTTCCAGTGTACCATCGCAGTGGTCTCTGAGTAAGGGAAGAGGTTATGTTTCTTCACCGTAAAAGGCACATAGTACAGCTTCTGTGGCAGTGACATGTCCATCTAGGCCAAAGTTTGAAGATAGGTCATGCTATCATTGTGGTTAGATTGGGCATCAGAGATCAAACTACCCGAATAGAGATGTTGAAGTGACACAGTAGCCAAGGCAGAATCAACGAGGGTCAGATCGAAAGTAGCCAAGTAGTAGCAGAGGGTGAGGACGCAGTCAAGCGTCGCAAGTGGGATCATCCGCTCAAGGAAGCAGGGGATGTGGATAGCAAGTAACGGCTCGATTCTATGCTATGAGTCAGCCGGAGGCGATAGTCAACCCGCGAGTGGTGACAGGTCAGATGGAGTTATTTCATTCTGATATGTCTTCATCTTGCCTTATATCTATTCTAGTTGACCCGGGTCCTACACACTCTTTTATCACCTATAGTATGCTTAAAAACTGTCGTTTACCTGTTAGTTGTAAGAAGGATAACTTGTTGTTAGAAACCCCTCTTGATGGTTCCTCGATGCTTCGAGAAGAGTGTCCATCTTGTGTCTTATCTTTTTTAGGACACAATATACAAGTGGATCTTATACCACTTGATATGCATGGTTTCGATGTGATCCTTGGGATGGATACCTTAGAGAAGTATAAGGTTATTTTGGACTGTGGTTCCAAGCAGGCAGTGTTTGATAATGGCGGTAAGAAGTGGATCTTCCAAGGAGATAGGAAGATTCTTCCGACGTGTCTAGTATCAGCTATGGTGGCAGAGAAGTTGCTATGGCAAGGATGTGAGGCATTCTTAGCTCACATGGTGGATACCATTGTGGATACCAAGGCGAAAGGTCCTAGCCTTGAGGAGGTGTCGGTTGCCCGAGAGTTTGCAGATGTGTTTTCTGATGAGTTTCCCGGTGTTCCTCCACCCCGAGAGATTGATTTCGAGATCAATCTGGTTCCAGGAACACAACCAGTTGCACATACACCGTATAGGGTGGCTCCAGTGGAGATGGCAGAGCTTAAGAAGCAGTTGCAAGAGTTGTTGGAAAAAGGTTTCATCTGACCGAGTACGTCGCCTTGGGGTGCTCCAGTGTTGTTCGTTAAGAAGAAGGATGGATCGATGCAGTTGTGTATAGATTACCGACAGTTGAATAAGGTAACGATCAAGAACAAGTACCTGTTGCCGAGGATAGATGATCTGTTCGATCAGTTGCGTGGTGCTATAGTGTTTTCAAAGATCGATCTACGGTCCGGATATCATCAGTTGAGGATTAAGGCGGATGACATACCAAAGTGAGCTTTTAGGATGAGGTATGGTCACTTCGAGTTTGTGGTTATGTCGTTTGGGCTAAGCAATGCACCTGCTGCTTTAATGGATTTGATGAATTGAGTGTTTCGTCCATTCCTAGATCAGTTTATTGTAGTCTTTATAGATGACATCCTGATCTATAGTCGGGACAGGCAAGGGCATGAGAGACATCTTCGACTAGTTTTGACTCTTCTTCGCCAACATCAGTTGTATGCCAAGTTCAACAAGTGTGAGTTCTGGTTGGAAGAAGTAACTTTCTTGGGTCATGTGATATCTACTGAAGGAGTCAAAGTGGACCCGAGGAAGGTGGAGTCCATTGCAAAATGGGAACAACCTAAGACACTGAAGGAAGTTTGTAGTTTCCTGGGTTTAGTAGGATACTACCGGAGGTTTATCAAGGACTTCAGTACGATTGCGTTGTCGATGAAAAAGTTGACTAGAAAGGATGTACCTTTTATCTGGGATGATCGTTGCCAGCGAGCTTTCTAGAGTTTGAAGGATAAGCTGACTAGTGCTCCAGTGTTAGTCCTGCCAGAGCCTGGGAAGGGCTATGTGGTTTTCTGTGATGCTTCCAAGAAAGGTTTAGGGTGTGTGCTGATGCAGGAAGATCATGTGGTTTCTTTTGCTTTACGACAACTTAAGAAACACGAGGAGAACTATCCGACTCATGATTTGGAGTTGGAAGCAGTGGTTCATGCGTTAGAGATTTGGAGACACTATCTTTACGGGGAAGTGTGTCAGATCTTTACGGATCATAAGAATATGAAGTACATCTTTTCGCAGCATGAGTTAAATATGCAACAACGTCGATGGATGGAGATAATCAATGATTATGACTGCAGCATCGAGTATCATCCTGGTAAGGCAAATGTGGTAGCTGATGCGCTTAGCCGAAAGTCTTCTTCTCTTTCTACAAAGAAGGCACAGTTGAGTTCCTTGGTATGCCATAGACGGGATATGCTTGTTTCCTTGTGACAGATGAATGTGCAGATGGAAGTTTCCTTGTTAGCAGGACTTTTGGCACAGATACAAGTAAAGCCTACGCTGAGACAACAAATCAAAGATGCACAACAAACAAATGATGCAGTGCAGTCGATCAGATCAGAGTTCGGCAGCAAAACGTGTGATGGGTTCCATGAGTCCAAGGATGGACTAGTTTGCTACCGAGATAGGATGGTGGTCCCCAATGCACATGATCTAAGGAAGCTAGTGCTCGAAGAAGCGCACACGTCGATGTATGCTATGCATCCAGGAGTCACCAAGATGTAGCATAGTCTGAAGGACTTGTATTGGTGGCCCAGTTTGAAGAAAGATGTAGCGGAGTTTGTGGCTAGATGTGCGGTATGTCAGCAAGTCAAGGCTGAACATCAGAAGCCGGCAGGTACGTTACAACCCCTGCCGATACCGCAGTGGAAATGGGATCATATGACCATGGATTTCGTAGTTGGTCTGCCCAGGACAACTAGGAATCATGATTCCATTTGGGTGATAGTGGACAGATTGATGAAGTCTGCCCATTTCATACCAGTAAAGACAACGTATACAGTCGAGAAGCTTGCTCGAGTATATGTGGATGAGATAGTGCGGTTGCATGGTGTGCCAGTAACGATAGTTTCTGACAGAGGTCCGCAGTTCATGAGTTGTTTCTGGGAACAGTTGCACAAAGCATTGGGAACGCAGTTGAGGTTCAGTACCGCCTTCCACCCGCAGACAGATGGACAGTCTGAGAGGACTATTCAGACTTTGGAGGATCTCCTTCGGGCTTGTGTTTTGCAGTTCCTAGGCAGTTGGGACATACATCTCAGTTTGGTAGAGTTTGCCTACAACAACAGTTATTAGCGGAGCATTGACATGGCTCCTTATGAGGCTTTATATGGCAGGAAGTGCAGATCTCTGTTGTGTTGGTATGAGTCTGGTGAATATCAGCTTTTGGGTCCTGAGTTAGTACAACAGACAACAAAAAAGATCAAGGTGATACAACAACAGTTGAAAGCGACACAGGACATGCAGAAGTCATACGCAGACAATCGCCGACGACCTTTGGAATTCCAGGTAGGAGACAAAGTGTATCTTAAAGTCTCGCCGTGGAAAGGTGTGCTAAGGTTTGGCCGGAAGGGTAAACTAGCACCCAGATATATGGGACCATACCCGGTCTTAGCATGAGTAGGAAAGGTAGCTTATGAGTTAGAGCTACCGCCAGAGTTGCACAGGTTACATCCAGTGTTCCATGTCAGTATGCTGAAGAAAAGATATCCGGATACAGGGACAATGATATAGCCAATCGAAGTTGAGCTTGACGAAGATGTGACCTACAAGGAAGGTCCTGTGTTGATCCTTGACAGAAGGGTTAAGAAGCTGAAGAAGAAGGACCTGGTTCTTGTGAAGGTTCTTTGGCATCATCGTGGCATTGAGGAAGCCACGTGGGAGCTTGAGGAAGAGATGAGGAGGAAATATCCCTCGCTTTTCTCATCGGATTTCGAGGACAAAATCCCTTTGTAGAGGGTTAGTTTGTAAGGACCCTGACCTCCGTTTAGGGCTTATCCTATTTTCTTTGCTTAACCCTAGTGCTTAGTTGCTTGCTAATCACCTTTGGTGGTGATTAGGGTTTGTTGGTGCTTTGTTGAGAGCTGGAGGTGCTACTTGCAATATACCCAAGTTTAGAGTTTGTGGGCAAGTTTGTCACCATGTGAGGTGTTCCTCCCTCTCTTTGCTTCCTCTAGTGTTGAGAGGAAAGCTTGGGCTCATTGCTTGAGTTCCTTTGGGCTTGGTTGAGCTTGTTGGGCCTTGTGGTGCTTTACCTTTGCCTTGTTTGGCTTTGTGTCAGGCAAGTGAGCCTTGTGTCAGCCATGCTTGTGTCGGGCAGATTTGTGTCGCCCAGGGTGGGTGTCGGCCATGGTGGTGTGGGTGTGTGTCGCCCATGGACCCCTTGACCTTCTTTGACCTCGTTTGTGTCACCACTAGTGGACACTTGGTGCTTGATGCTTGCATGTGGCAATGGCCATGGACATGTGTTTAGAGCATGTTAAAGTGGTGGCATTGCCCATGGACAAGTGTCCCTAGGTGGGCGACACATTGCCTTATCTTACCTTGGTTTCTCCTCCATCCTCTTCTATATATGTGTTTCCTTTCTCTTTCTAAGGATCCCTTTAGTTCCTTAGTCTCCCTCCCTCTTGGTGCACGACACCCCTTTCCTTTGCAAGCTTGGTGGCCGATCCTTCTTGGAGTCTCCTTCTTCCTCTAGTGGTGGCCGAACCCTAGAGTGCCTTGCTCTTCTTCCTTGGTGGTGCTTGGAGCTAGGAGCTTGGAGCTTGCTTAAGGGGGGTTACATAACTCCTAACCCTAACTATACTACCTTCTTTTGTGTTCTTGTATGTTTCTTGTGATCATATCAACCATGCATGTTGCTAGTTTAGTTTCTTGCTTAGTTGCTCCTTGTTGGCCGAACCTATGTTCTAGGATCTCTTGGTGAGCAACACCCCTTTCTCTCCTAGGTCTTGAGGAGTGAGCTTGAGTTCTAGTAACATGGGCAATACTCCTCTCTCGCTTGAGTTGAGAGGTGATCTTGTGTTTTAGTGGCTTGAGCAACACCCTCCTCTCACCATGGACTTGAAAGGTGAGCTATGTGGTAGTTGTGGACCTTGGTTGTGGTCGTTTCTTGTGATGCCTGATTGGTGTTAAGAAGCTTGGCAAGACCCATCTCTCTTGATAGTTTAGAGGTGAGTCATCTTCTTGATCCATTAGGGTTTTGGTGCCCTTGTGCTTGAGGTTGGTGGTGACCCTGTCGGGCTGCATCTTGGCCGATATGGCCTTGGGGTGGTGTTTCCCGTTATCCCTCTTTGGCGTTGAGCTTTGGACATTGTGATGTGGTGTTGTGTCGGGCGTCACACACCTGGTTCCTGCCTTGTTGTGTCGGGTGTCACACCATGATAAGTACCTTATCCGACACCCTTCACCTCATCATACCCTGATGTTGTGGAAGCTTGTTAGCTGGTTCTATGGTGGGCATCAACCCTTGACCCTGTCCTTGTGTGCCGACCGATAGATGTGGTTAGCCTTGTGATGGGCGTTATGTTTGCTTTGCTGCATGCGTTACACCTTTGGGCATTATGTCTTGTTGGGTGTGTGCTGCCTGATATCCCTTGGGAGTGACGCGCCGTTGCACGATACACCCTTTGGCTGAGCTGCACGCCCTAGTTGCCCGATAGCAGCTGGTTGCGCAACACACCTAGATCAAGTGCCCGTTACACCCATGATGATATGGGGGCTCTGTGGTTAGCTGCGTGCTGGGCGTCATGGCATCATGGTGATGCACGACACATGCTAGAAGTTGCACGATACCTGTTGCACGATACACCTTGCACGACACGCCCCTTGGGCTCAGTTGCATGACAGACCCTGCTGCACGTTACACCTAGAAGTGCACGACACTACGTTGCATGTTACACACTAGGTGCTACCCATTGTAAGGTTATGTGTTGGGCGATAGGGGAGAGTACCCTGCCCGATACCACCTTTGGTGAGGATAGTGGACGCCTCTAGTGAGGGTCTTGTCTCTCATGGAAATCTATACGCTAGCTCTTGTTCATAAATCATGTTGGTTTTGATAGTAACCCTTGACATGCTTGATGGTAATAGTGATAGTAGATTATATCTATGTATCTTGCCATGATAGCACCTGTGTTTATGATCATCTTGAACTATCTCTATAATGCTAAGGAAATGGTAAGCATATAAGATGCTTTGCTTAATGATATGACCTATGTCTAGGGTCACAGGTTGAGGCATGGATGACAAAGTATATAATCATCAATATTGCCCTATGTTTGATAATACGATCTTTCTGTACTAACCATGCAGGTGATGCATAGCCAGGTAAAGGGCTATGAGGTATATATGTTGAGTAACATTGCTTTGATGGTTACTCTTGATGATGAGATAACATACATGGTGTGTTTTGGTCTGAGGACCTGAGTTTGGCTAAAGTGCTTAAGTGAGTGCCTTGAGAGGCAGTGACACTATGTAATGAGGGATTGAGATCCCATGGCAATGTAATGAGCCTTGAGGTGGATTTAGATGATTGGCAAGAGGCCAAGTGGTAACATGTAATGTTGGATCCTTGTGATGGATCAGGATGATGTTGGTGATAGTAAAAGCATGATTTTGAGTTTCATGTTGTTCATTCTTGTTATAGTTTGCATGTTATATAACTTGGCTGAATCTTGCAATCCGCTTAAAAGATACTAACTAATTACAATGGAACATATCATGTAGTTTCTCTGTCCATAGATCCATCATCGTCAGGAGCTGGTGATGGTGAAACAGGTTCTCCTGCGGGTTAACCCGGAGCGCATATTGTTGAATATGTGAAGTTTCTCCTAGCCTAAAATAGTGAGGATTTGAGTGCAGCTGTGGTTGCAGACTCGGGATATGTATAGAGCATGGTGAACAGGCCCATGGCTCAGGATATGTGATATGGTAGCATGAATGCGTTCATGGCTCAGAGCACAGTGAACAGGCCCGTGGCTCAGTTTCACTAGCGCCGAGACCTGTACCAAGGCGGGCTAGACAGAGGGTAGCCTACGGGAGCTGACCCTGTGGCTGAGGCCACTTAAGCATGAGACTGCGGTCCTGCTTTGTTTCTCGTACACTGACTACGAGGTGGGAGGTCGTGGATTCCGGCTCTCCCATTGACCTTATATGGCACCGACTTTGGGTTTTGCAACCAAAGGTTGGATTTGAGCGGTACGACTCACTTGCTCAGGGCATAATAGTAATACGTAATCCAGCCGAATAGTATTTACTACTTAAGGCAAAACACGGAACATTGGTTGAGGCCTTGTCTGTGTAGTTAATCTTGTTATACCTGCAGTTGCTTATACGTTCCTGATGTTATGTGGTAAGATCTTATAAATCTTATCTTGTCAATCATGTTCCATAAAGAGATAATTGGTGATATGCCTTCCGTACAGCCTGGTAAGCTTGATGGTATGAATAAGCTTTGCTATATAGACTGCTCTTGTTGTACCTTTACCAGTTATCTGCTACTGTTGCTTTATCTTCCTTTGGTTTTATAGTTTTGGTAGGGAGTTATGTTTCTCGCTGGGACTGTGTGTCTCACCCCACTGGTTTTCAGGTGTTCGAGCTAGATGTGATGGTGGTCGCGGAGTTGCGGCCGAGCAGCAAGACGAGCAGTAGAAGGCAAGAGATGGACATGCTGCTGTTTTGGTCATTTGGTAGTAGAGTCTTAGAGTTGTCCCTGTACTCTCAGGTCCTTGGAGGCGTTTTGACGTTGTTTCACGATGTATAGCTGTTGATGGGTTGTATATCCTGCTGCTGGCCGGATGTGGGCCGTTATGTATATATAACAGGTGATGAACTCATGTGACGACAGGACAGCTGATCTCCTAAGCTGTGGACACGTATCAAGGCTTGTAAATGTTCATATAACATGTTTTCTTGCAGGACGAGGACTTGAATGTAATAGTTTCTCAGTTTATCCGCTTTCTGTAATTAGTTTTAATTAACCTGTGTTTTTAGTAATATGTGGTTTATGGTGTTTTCCGCACGTTTTCACGTAACACCTCGCTGTCTATGTGATAGTGGGATGTGTTGCCACATTAGGACCCAAGAAGAAGTAAGTTAGAACTATGCGGAGCAATAGTTTTTGCCACTACAATTGGAATTTGTCATTCAACCTGATGGGCATGTAAAATAATCAATTACTATTATGTACCTGCCATTAATGAAAGCATCATGTATATTATATGGACAATAATAGTATAAATAATTGATTTTTTGTTTTAAAAGATGAGATCTTATATGGAAGTGCTTTATGTGTTGTAGTTTATAATCGATAGTTTCAAAGACAAATATGTATAATACATATGTGGAATGACAAGATGACTCAAACAATGAATACCATTATCATCTAGAGAACATAAATGAGAAATGCATTTCTAGAATCCATAATTATGGTTGTCTACACTCTTTTGGTTATTGAACCAATAAAAGACATGCAAGTCTTATTTATTGGGCAATGTGACAAATGCATCTTTCACTAGAAATAGTGGGACATCAGGTATTCTAATAGGACTCATACATATTGATGCATGTAGACCTTTTAGAATAAATGCTACATGTGGTTAGTAGTACCTCAAATTATATTTACTGATGATCTCAATAGATATGGCAGTTTGTATTTTATGAAATGCAAGTATGAATCCCTTGAAGTGCTAGAGGAGATCATTAATGAAGTACATAACCAGCTTGGTATAAGTATTGAAACATTTTTGATATGATCAATATGAAAAATAATTTGAACCATGAGTTTCCATGACAGTGTATCATGATGAACTCCACCTGAAACACAATGTTAGTGTATCAAAAAGAAGGAATCACACCATGTTAGTCATGGTGCGATTATCAATAAATCTAGCTAATCTTCCAGTTTCCTTTTTGGGCACATGCTTTACACTAAACAATTTACTGTCTAAATTGATTCAAAAGGCACCATATGAGATATGGCATGCGAAGTGTCTCAATATGTATTTCATAAGAATTAGGAATGAAAGCTTGTATAAGAAAAAAGTTTCTTGAAAATATTTGTCCACAAATCACATAAATGTTATTTTTCTAAACACTACTTTTATATCCCAATTCGATAGCAAAAGAGTTTGTTGCCAAGACGGTTGTATTCCTAAAGGGAATTAAATTCCAAAGGAATCAGTAGGAGAAAAGTAGAACTCAAAAAGTTTGAGACCAACAAGAAAACATTGAACCTAAAGAGGTACAGTAGGAACAAGGAGAATTACAAATTGCTATTGAATATGAATCTCTTATGTAACACAAATACCTCATATATCTAGTAGAACACACCTTGAGTCTAAAAGATTATGACATCTTATAACTCAAGAAAGCAATGTGTTGGTCATACACGATGAGCCAACAACCTACGTGGTAGCTATTGAGGAACGAGCGAATGAGAAATGGCTTGAAGCCATTGATCCAATATGGAATCCATGTACACCAACAAGATATGACTTTGTTAGATCCTCTTGAAGATATAAAACTCATGGGGTGCAATTGGGTCTTCAAGAAGAATGTTGACATGGATGGTAGTATACAAACCTATAAGGGTATATTGGTTGTAAAGGTTTCAAACAAGTTCAAGATGATGAACATGATGAAATCTTTTCACCAATTGCCATGGTTGAATCCATTAGTATCATGCTTGCCATTGCAGCTTAGTATGGCTATGAGATTAGGAAAATGGATCTTAAAATTGCATTCCTTAATAGGAATATTGTAGAGGATACACGCGTGACATTACCTAAAATGTTTTATAAATCCAATTATTGCAAATAAAGCATGTAAGCTACAAGGGTGAATCTGAGGATTGAAGCAAGCATCTTAGAGCTAGAATCATTGATTTGACAAAATAGTCAAAGAGTTTGACTTTATTCAAAATGAAGATTGAATATGTTATTACAAAAGTTGAGTGAGAGAATATTTATATTCTAGATAATTATGAGGAAAAACATTTTTATACTAGAAATGTTAAAACCTGGAAAGGAAAGTACCTTCTCTATGAAGGGCTAAGGCGAAGCATCATATATGATAGGAATTAAGATCTACAGAGATGGATCTAGAGAGATTCTTGACCTAAGTAAGAGCATGCACATTGGCAAGATATTGAAGGGGTTCAACATACATGACTCTAATGAGACAAAATCTGTCCATGTTCTGTAGGATTTGTCTCTCAAGAGCCTAGTATCTCAGTTCTTGTGAAAAATGGAAACACATGAGTAAGATGCCAAATTTCATTCACAATATTATGTACTCATCCCATTGTCTTGTATGTACTGGACATGATGAGTAGATATATGTCATATCCCAGTGAAAGTCACTGGACTACCAGAAGAACATCCTTAAGTACTCGATAAGCACTAAAAGGATCAGTTCCTTGACGAGTTGGGTGTAAAGGGTTACATCAATGCAAGCTTCCAAAGAAGATTTGGGATCACAATCTAAAATTGTGTTTGACCTGGAAGAGTTCCAAGCAAGAGACAATTACTAATTCTACGAATAGAAGCCAAGTACTTGTTGTTTTGAGAACAACATAGGATACTGTATAGATCAATAAGTTCATGTAGATGAACTTGTGGGAGCTATTGGATAGGCAAAGGAATCTCAGATTGCATACTATGGCACTCTCATCTCATATGAAAGGTTGAATGGTAAGGAGATATGAAACCTTGCAATATACCGACTAGAAACAAACATTGCTAACCCGCTATAAAAGTGCTTGCGCAATATGAACATGATGGAAATATTGAAGATCACTTGAAATAAGATTTTTAAGTGGTTGGCTCTAAGTGCAAGTGGGAATTTGTTGGTGTCCATTAGAGGCAATCATATGATGGTTGTAACGGGGCATCATATACTTGATTCAATAATTATAAAGATAATTCCATCTATTATGTTTTCCTCAATCATGAAATGATGAAACAAACATGGTATATGTCTAAAGAATGATGTTGCTTGATGACATCTGTCTTTAGGTTGAGGTCTTAAATAATGAGATCATATGTATGATACGATTACATACATCCTTGTTATGTCCCTAGTCAGATATTACTGTGGAAGAAAAATAGACAACAATAATACATAATACTAGAATATGTGTTGACTTATGAGAAAGTCTCATTAGTCATGATATGGGATAGCATGTGAAATACATAGGTACATGTTATAGAACAATGTATCTGACTGACCCACCTTGAGAGTGATACATGAATACCATGGAATGGTGTTAGAATCAACTCTCATAGTGATAGTGGTGATTGTGGTTCTTAAACTTGAAGTTACTACACCCATTACATGTTGTTCGATGTATTTTGACATCATCCAATACGACCTTGAATAAGGGTGGGCACAAAGGCGGTGTTTGGTATGTTGTGACACATTGGGATTGAGTCTGAGTGATGTAGATGGGATTTGTCCCTCCTACTTGAGATTGATATCCTAACCACTTGATAAGAGAGACTAGGAAACATATAGCCATACTCATGTGAATCAATATATGATATGTGAGCTCACATGCATATCAAATAGTCTGCTCTAGTTCAAGTAACATGGATTGAACATTGAGAGGATGATGATTCCATGCCTCAAGTTCAATCTGAATGTCAGAGACAAAGGAACTATACAATCATGGTAACACTGATCATGGATTGTAGGTTGAAGTTGTTGTCCAACTTTCCAATTACTTGGGTAGCAATGATATGTTGCTAGATACCGCTCATTACTTGTGATGTTATAAATTGGTTATGGACATTCACTACTAATGTAACTTGGGACCTATAGGGTCAGACACATAGGATGTACCTAGAAAAGGAGTTTATTCATGAATATGGTTCAACTTTCTTACTGAAGTGTTTGGGTATTCAATTTAAACAACAATGTCTAAAAATTGATTGACTAGACTGTGAACCACCGATTCAAGTGTTGAACCGATTGATTCAAGGTCATGTCAATTTAAAAACACTGGCTAATCATTATTTAACCTGGGACATGAATCGACCGGTTCAGTTAGTGAACCAACCAATTCAAGATTTCAAATGATTGGTTCAACTTGTGAATCACCCAGTTCAATGATCAATAATATTAGATCAAGGAATGATGCTGACGTCATGTTGTGCATTAATTGTCACATTTAAGCCAATATGTATGCAAATAGGAAACATAGTGAATCGATTGGCTCAAGTGTTGAACCAACTGTTTCACATGTGAACCGAATAGTTCAACAATGAATCGGTTGTTTCATGGTTTGCAACTTCCAAAAAATTCATAAAATCACATCTCTTTGACTCCCAAATGATCTGGAAACCCTGACCCTGGCCATACCATAAATACCAGAGCAGTCAAGGATTTCAGGAGACACAACAATAAGCTCTGACAATTGTTGTCCTCTCATAGGTGTAGTAACTAGAGAGCCCAAACAAGTCCTTCCCGTAAAAGGGAGGGACAACAAGGGAGAGACAACATGGAAGAAATAACATGGGAGAGAAAATCAACCCTAGCAGGTTGATGTTTGAAGGGACAACTTCTTTCCGTTGGCTCTGGTAGCACAACATGGAGTTCTTAATGGTCTGCATGGATTACTAGAGGCATGGAGGTTGTTGATACCACACTAGGAGGACAACAACCACCACTGTCTGTGGTGTTGCACCAGGAGGCTGTCGCTAGTTGTTTGTGTGTGACTTGCGAAGAGTGCACATCACCATGCAAGAATAGTCACCAGACTTGCTCCAAGACCAGGTATATCTCTTGCTACTTTCTTTCCTAGATACATTTTTGTTAACACGATTCTCTGATAAAGGAATAGGGACAAAGTTTTTATTTCTATTGCCTTATCTACCGTCCCTATTCCCCAATAGGTAGGTTCCTTAGAGAATTCATGATGAACATGAAGCGATAACCCCATTAGTAATCCAAGAAATACCCAAACAAAACTAATCAGTTCTCTATCTTTCTAGTTGGTCGAGTGGAAAACCACACTAAGGAAAATTTAGGTTTAAATTAGATGTGAATCTTTTGGTTGTTTGTTTACAACTCTTGTTGGATTAAAACATTGTATAGTCACCATATCATGTTTTATCTCCAGTGGTAATTGTTGTAGTATATGATACATACAATATAGTATATGTAATTGTGATTCAATACATATAATTATAATGTCATATCCCTCAATATAATACCAACATTTAAGATGGCTTCTATTGTGTGATATACATGAAAACCTCAACCAACTAAGTGTTCATGCTTAGCGTGGTGCACAATCTATCTTGGGGAAGTGTGATGATAAGTGTGTGGGTCTGCTCAACATGATGCATAGCGTGTTGTATTAGCCTTGGGTTGGACTTTACTAGGTGATCCTAAGATCTTAATAGGATTAAGATCCTAGTGGCATAAAGATGTCATATACTTCATAAGATTATTTATGAGAATGTATTGTGCAACCATCTATACAAAAGTTCAATTGGATGCAACTAGTAAGTGTGACAATAAGTATGTGGGTCTACTTTATAGGGTGCATAGCTTATTATATTGGCCTTGGGTTGGATACTACTAGGTGATCATAAGGTCTTAAAGGAATTAAGCACATAGTTGCATAAAGATATCATTTACTTCATATGATAATTTATGACAATGTGTTGTACAACCATCTATCCAAGAGATGAATTGGATGCATATGGTTATTGTTACCTACCCAAGTTGTGAGCAGTCAGCCAAAGCAGACTCATAAATTAATGTATTATGAATCTTGTCTCACTAGAATATTACTTGTTGTAATCTTCTGAAGTAATAGAGAGGGATATTAATTCAATCAAAATAGTAGGAGTGTTATTAATTAAAGGCTAAACTAATATCATCAAATTAATTTTCAAATGAAATTGTAGGCATGTGCAAATATTTTATTTATAGATGAATGGAAAATACACAAAACAACCTCTTATTATCATCAAGCCTTGAGAATCTATGTCCTAGAAACACCAAAACCAAAAAAACCAGTTCTAAATGCACCTAGAAAGATAAGGAAGATTATCGTAAGAATGTCGATGACAATATTGATATCAAGTGCCTCATGATATGCTCCATGAATCTTGAGATTCAGAAGCAACATGTGAACATGAGACTTTTAGAAATGTGCACACATATCATGAATATGTTTCAATAAAAAGCAAGCAAAGAGAGGTATGATGTCTTCAAAACCCTATTTAAATACAACATGACTGAAGTTGATCTAGTTGGGCCCGACGTACTCACGTTGATTGGGTATTTGGAAAGCCTGGAGAGAGTGGGATTCTCCTTAGGTTAAGAGTTGACCACTAATGTTTTAAGGAGTCAGATATGAGAGAGGATCCACTCCTCACTTAATTTGAGGAATAAATCCATCTATTCCATACACACTAGCAAGCATGCTAGAATAGGTGTAAACTTTTTATTTCTCAAATAATGGTATGCAAAAAGACCAAACTATAGGAGCAAAATAATAAATCATGACTACATTTAATTTATCAAGATTGCAAAAGAGTCTCGCATTAAGGGGCTTGAAAGCAACAACAACAAGATCTAAGTAGAGGGATATCTAAACCATCTCAAGTCTATCTCCCAAGAGTCAGCTCCTTAAGCCAAGTCTACATCTACATGTCATGTCCTGTATGTCCTTCACTTATGGGTTGGAAGAATACCCTACAAGAGAAGAAAAAATGGAAGTCATTGGCATAAAAACCAGTACGGGCATATTATTTGGGGATTGAGTAACATTAGGAAAAAGGACATCAAACAAGCAAGACTTCCCGTAGAAGAGGAAAATACTATCCAAGTGGAAATCAAGAGAATATAAATTGCACTAAGATGATAATAAAGAAATACACTTGCTATTAATAAAACATAAGATGTGCCACAAAAGCACATATAAATAATTTAGGGCACATAACCCATAATAAAAAACAATCAACCTGCATGCATGTGAGATCAGCATAGCACTAGCCAAATCTAAAGTCAGTGGAGGTCATCACAGATAACCCATAACTTGATAAAGAATGACGAACTTGCAAACTCCCAAAAATATAATATTGAGTGGAAAGACACACCCTGGATGAAAATATACCCCCATATATATAATACGAGTAGAAAGGCACACTCGATAGGGAATAAAACCCTACAAAATGAAAGCATTACATTACTCACGACTATTGAATCACAAAACATGCAAAATGTAGAGGCAAGTGAAAGTTTAGCAAATCAATAAAATTTATAGGGTTTCCATCACATAAATAAACAATATAAAACATACACCACCTAAGTGGGCAAAATAGTTCTATCCCACAATTAGAGTTTCATCATGACGTAAACTACAATTAAGAATCAAAAGAAATATCCAAAAAATAGTCTTATCATCAAACTCACATGAGTCAACATCTCAAGGGAGAGAAAGAGATAAAAGTGTGTAGGATATTGTGTCCAAAGGATCAAGAGAGGGAGTAAGTATAGGTGATCGCTCAATGTGAATAATAAGGAATGCAACATACATCAAGAGAGGGTAAAATTAGGTAATTGCTCAATGTGATTAGGAATATGCAACATACCTAAAATAGAGTCTACATATGTCCAAAGACAACCTGAGGTCCAAGCCAAGGTATTCAAAACAACTATTCAACATATTATACACAATTAGGGTTAGTTTCACATTAATAACATAAACCTTAAAATTCTCCTTTTTATTATCAATGAATTAGGTCATCAAAACCATACTATCTTGTAGATTTTATTTTTTGAGTTAATATCATATTTTACTTTATTTTTCTAACTTATATACCATCAGTTATAAATTTTGGAAATATGAAGCAATTAGGAAAACCCTTGGAAATCACATATTTATTATATTAGATTTATGTGATAAAACAAATACCATTGGATAGAGAATAATGTCATAATACTAAAACATATTTTCTTTTATTTTTCTGAGCTATGTGAATTTTCTAAGATAAGTATATTTAGTTATTTATTTAATAACATTGTATTGAAAATTACCGATGTACTCCCACCTATGATTCACAATCATATAGCATGATGCAAAGCAGTAAGTTGCTTAGTGAATAAAGTCATGTGGTTAAATCAAACACGGTGGACCAAAGTACGAGATTGCCCACACAAGCGTGACATGATATAAAATAAAAGCAAGGGAAAATTTGTGAAATCTGTTTCCATCATCTTCCTCTCACTTGGTCATCCTGCCCAAGGAGAAAAACTACTGGGGCTCAACCTCCAATCACAGCATCAATGAAAAGAGAGAATCTCAACAAACCACCCTCAGACTCAAGTTTCCAATTCTCATCCAATGGCATCCAACCTAGAAATAGGCCTTGCCACAAACTAAATCACTACAACGATCCTTCGTCATGGACATAAACCACTTGACTAGAAGCAACTAACAAAAAAATCTGAAACAAGGACAAATAGGCTACAAACCAAAGAATAAATACAGAACATTACGACGAAGTCAAAATGCGACCGACTGTTGATCATAACACCGATATAGCATGATACTACAAAACAAAAATTCTGATGATGGAAAAAGGGGTAAACATGATATAACTTAAGTAGAATAGGTACCCACAACCTCACAAGAATCCAACAAAGAGTTCATGGTTCTTGATGGCCACAACCGCACAGTCAAACGTTTGATGGGGGATCTGGCTAGATGGTGATGTGTGAGGCAGGTGTGCGGCAGATGATACTGAGGTAGGTTAGGAACCTGACTGGAGTTTAGGGAACCACTAGTACTAGAGAGTGCCGACCATATGACACTCATGTTATATCTCCATGGACTTCATGAAGATCATGGAAGGGTTTGAAAGAGGTTGGAAAGCCGTGGATGGCAAGGAGAAGGAAAGGTGGGAGAAAATAAGAGTAGAATAGAGGAACATGGAGACATGTGTGAACCGGTGCAATATCTGAAAACCCTAGCAGATGTATAGGGCCATCAGTTTTGGGATCATATAACAAAGACTAAGGGAAAGGAAAATGGAGGAAATATGGAAGAGAGAGGGAGGGAAGAGAGAAAGAAAGGCTTAAAGAAGAAATCGGGAACCTATGCAAGGCAAACCAGCCAATGGCGGAAGGTAGGAGATCACTATTCACCTACATGATTAGAATCTAATAACCATAGAGGAACACGAGTTTCAAAAAGTCAGAGAAACCCAATGTGACATCAAGAAAACCAAGACTTTAGGAAAAACTTATGGATTTATTTAATATTTGGATAATTATTCATTTAAATTATGTCTTCTTTCCTAATTTAGTTAAGGGCTCAATCACATCCAATTAATACAAAGATCGAGACCTATGCTTATTAAAAAATTTGAAATCCGATTTTGATATGAGTTTCCACTCTTAGGAGTCATCAAGTCTATTATTTAGCATTTTAGAGAAAAACTTATATGTACTTTTCTAAATGAAATTAGGATAGTTATAATCGTTCAAATAAGCTGAAACTTGGCACCTACGGTAATTGAAACTCAAGGAACATGATTTTCACATTAGATTTGGGTTTCAAGGTTTCCTTTTGTAAGTTCTAATAAAATTAGGATTTTTAGTTCATTACCATTACATTTATAAAAATATTACCTCATTAATATTAACATTCATTAAATTGAGTCCCAATATCTTCAGTTTGTTTACAAAAGAGTTTCCTTATATTATTATTTATGAATTTCCATATTTTACTTATTTATCCCATTAAGTCCATCGATTCAATATTTATTTAAATGATGGCACATATGACATATTCATGGACATGAAATTCCATTGTTATTCCAATTCATATATCAAGAATGGTATGCCTCTTATTAAACAAATCTTATCTATTATGTGAATATTAGTTAGCAAAGGAAGCATATGTGACATATAACATGTTACATGACGTTTATTATGGAACCTAGTACAACTTAATGTGTTATATTTGTTTTCAAGCCTACATATGTTATAGAAAGTTATTTATATTCATGCATTAACTATATTCATTAAGGTATAACTCCATCCTTGTGTGGTCAAATCTAAAGATCCAAGAATAGTAGAATACTACTCTTCTAGTCATAGAATAGGGTAAGATCCTAGGTTTTGGTATGTTACAACACTCCACCCCTTGAAGATGTTTTGTCACTAAAATTCAGCCATCCTTATACTACCAACCAAATGCTCTCCACCCCTTAAAAAGGTCTAACCTAATAAGCCAAATGAAACAACTCTGAAGATATTAGGATTACATATAGATTTTTAGTTGTGAAGATTTTTATGTTGTTCATGTATCCAACTAACATGTCATATCCACTTAGGGTGGACTTTTAGGTCCTTGTGCTTATAAAATAACAACCTAAGGTTCACATGAGAAACCAAAAGGCTAGTGGGTAAATAGGGGTAAGTTAGCTAAACCTATAGAACAAACCTTACTATCCTAGTCACCTTTTTCCACTCAAAACTAGGGGTTTATGATTTCCATTCTAGATAAATCTAGGATTTCTATATTAAACTTCATATCTCTCTTTATTGTGACTCAGTTTGAGAAAACATTGATAAATTCATAAAATTTTCTTTTGTACATATAATAGTCTAATACAAAACAATTTTGAAGATGAAATCTTTTAGACATAGAACAAAAGGTGTATCTAAAATTAGTTGCTAGGACTGATTCATAAAGCATTCCAGAGTAACAAATTAGTACCCTACTACCCTACCATCCTCATACTTATCTCTATCTCAAATTCAAAACTCATAACTTCCAAATAGATATATTTAAAAAAATTTGACATATGATTTTAAGGGTTCCCTCCCACTAGGTTGGAGATTGGAACTACTCTAACCACCTTGTCCAGGTGTTTGTTTCAATCTCTCTCATCCTTTCTATACTTGCGTAGATAGGACTTCAAATTGTTCTTAAGCATTTGGTTTCAATTGATATAATTTGAAGGCCTAACTATTCTTGTGAGAATTGTGAAGCTCTATTCACCCCCCTCTAGAGACCTAGATCCAACAAGTGGTATCAGAGCAAGGATCTTCTCTAAAAAAATCTCCCACGAGACTAGAAGATGGGTGAGAACCTACTTGGTTCCAACCTAGAGGGAGGCTTCTCCATGCCCCCCGGTCTTCGACGACACCAACTTCCTCTATTTGAAGCGGTATATATAGTTCTACATTCAAGGGATGAGCTTTGATATGTGGAAGGTGATGATTACACCCTATAATGAGCCAACCAGAGTTGTGTCAACATGGGATGAAGCTTCCCTAAAGAATGCCCAACTCAATGCCAAAGTAATTAACATCCTCTATGCATCCCTCGCTCCATCCGAGTTCAACCTCATCTCCTCATGGGATACAACCTATGAGATATGGGACAAGTTTTGCATCACTTATGAATGGACAAATAAAGTGAAGGAGGCAAAGATCTACATGTTGAACAACCTCCTAGAGAACTTCAAGATGGGAAAGGAAGGAGTTTCTGAGATGTACTCAAGGCTCAACAACATCATCAATGGCCTAGCTGCTTTGGGACATACTTTGGATAGAGGAGCAATCAACTCAAAGATCTTGAGGTCTCTTCCAAAGAGATGGGAGTCAAAGGTGACCTCCATTGAATAAGTGAGAAGTCTTGGTGACATTACAACCGAGGAGCTTATTGGAAATCTACAAGCTCATGAGCCAAGACTTGACAATCAAGAAGAGGAAGCTAAGAAAGAAGAGAAGGAAGCAAGGAAAAATCAAAGATAGTGCCTTCAAAGCTCAAGTGGAGACTATCGTCCTTCAACAACAACTTGCTTGCCGTACCTATCCCTCCTCTAGTAAAGATGATGGCCCTAGTGAGCATGAAGCCAACTTCTCCAAGGGAAACACTTCAAAGGAAAACAATCTTCTTCTTCTACTCCAAGGTTCTACAAGTGTGGGCAAAAAGGACACTACAAGAGTGAATGTCTTAAGGCTAGAAAGTCACACCACAGGATCAACTCCAAGAAGGAGGAAGAGTACAAGAAATATAACAAATACAAGATGAAGGACAACAAGGAGAGGAGACACAAAGATGAAACTCATGCAACTTGGGAAGGATCATGCTCTAGTGGCTCAAGCTCTGATGAAGATGGAGAGTGCCACCTTGCACTCATGGCCTCTACTAGTGAAGAAATTGGTGAGGTAAGTGAGTTAAGCTTGCATGAGTTAGCTAAAGAAACTCTTATTGACATGCTTCTTACTACCAGTTCTTCTTATTCCAAATGTAAATATAAAAAGAAGAGGTTAGGTAAAATTATTGATGATTTGTATGTCAAAGTTGGTATTCTTAAGCAAAATGAGAAAATTCATCTTGAGAGCATTGATAACTTGCAAGGCCAATTTCTTGATCTTGAGCTCCAATACAATGGAGTTGAGGTAGAGAATGGTGTCTACCTTAAGAACATTGAATCTCATAAGGAAGAAAACCAAAAGTGCTAAATGAGCTTGAGATACTTAAAACTGAAAATGTTGAACTTAAGCTTATTGTTGATGCTTGTAGAGATGAGAGGGATGTTTATCTCAAAGAAATTCAATTGATAAAATATGAAAATACTAGGTTTCTTGGTCAAGTAAATGATTTATCTTCTAGACATATTTTGCCTAGTAATGATGTATCCTATATGTCTCTCATAAAAGACTCTTATTTGACTATAGCCCTCTGTTTAGAGGTCGACCTTGTTCATGCTAGAGATGATCTTGCTAGTTTGTCTTCTACTGTTATATCTCTTAATGATGACAATATTGACTTAGAGCCTCCCTGTAGAAATTCCTCAAAGAGAAAAACTCCCTAAATGAAATCCTTAACCATTCTACCAAACAAAGTGGTACTAGTGGTTTGGGATTTATAGAGGAATCACCTAAGGTCAAGAATAAGTCCAAAGGTAAGAAAAAGAGTAAGGAAACTTCCTTTTTCATTGAGAGTCTTCTAGTACTAAGAATCCTATGATTTGGTCTCATTGCAAAAGTGATGATCATTATTCTACTTATTGTCCTTACAAGCCTAAGGGGACCAACCCAACGATGAAATGGGTCCTCAAGCTAACTCCATATCCCAAAGTTTAAGTTGGGAACCGACACTCTCCTTTCTTGTAGGAAAAAGGAAAATGGATTGTTAATAGTGGATGCACTAAGCACATGACAGGTGATATGAGCCATTTCAACATTTTCACAAAGAAGAAAGGATGTTTGATTACATTCGGGGATAACAAGAAAGGTAAAGTAAAAGGTGAGGGTGATGTAGGTGAATCCTTTTCAATCAAGAATGTCCTTTTTGTGGATGGCCTACATCACAATTTAATCAGTGTAAGTCAATTACGTGACAATGGTTACCTTATACTATTTACTTCTTTTGAATGCTTGCTTCTAGATTCCCTCACTTATCATTTCATATATATGGGAACTAGAAATGGTAATCTTTATGTAATTGTACTTGACTATATTAATCCTATGGTTGGTAGATGCCTTGTAGTCAATTCGAATGATGTTTCTCTTTGGCATCATTGGCTTGGTCATGTAAATATGCATCAATTGAAGAAGTTGAGCAAAAAGGACTTGGTCAAGGGACTTCCCAAATTGGATTTTGAAAAGGATGATGAATGCCAACCTTGTACCCAAGGAAAGAAAACCAAGTTCTCCTTCAAATCCAAAGGAGTCCTTAGTACCAAGAGAGCTCTTAAACTTCTCTATATTGATCTATTTGGACCTATGAGAACTCAATCACTTCATGGTTCTAAGTGTTGTCTTGGTATTGTTGATGATTTCTCTCAATATACTTGGACCTTCTTTCTTGTTTCCAAGAGTGATACACTTGATGTTTTCTCTAGTTTTTGTAAACGTGTTGAGAATGAAGCCTCTTTTCGAATTGTTTCCATCCGTAGTGGTCATGGGAGAAAATTTGAAAATGATCTTTTTGAACGTGTTTGTGATGAGTCTGGCTATGCACATAACTTCTCTTCACCTCGACCACCTCAACAAAATGAAGTTGTAGAGAGGAATAATAGGTCACTACAAGAAATGGATAGGACCATGCTTTTATAGTATGACACTCCAAAGAAGTTTTGGGCCGAAGCTGTTAGTACCTTATATTTTGTGCAAAACTGAGTTTTCACACATCCTTCTTTGAAGAAAATCCCCTATGAGCCGTGGCATGGTAGGAATCCTTCTATTGAGTACTTTCATATTTTTGGATGTCCTTGTTTTGTTTTGAATACAAAATATTCTCTTAACAAGTTTGATCCAAAATTGTATAAGGCTTTCTTTCTTGGATATAGCACTACTAGCAAGGCTTATAGAATGTTTAATGTTGATCTTTCTAAAGTAGAAGAATCTATTAATGTCAAATTTGTTGAGACTAACCCCTCTATTCCCAAAGATATTGTTCCAAATGATGATGTTGCAGGTGAGGTGATTCCTATCTTAAAAGAACTCAACATCACCCAAAAGGAAGAAGAGGTGGTCACTCAAGAAGAATAGAAAGATGAAATGAAAAAGGATCTAACTCCCCGTTTTGCAAAGAATCATACTAAAGAGCTGATCTTAGGTAACCCCTTTGAAAAAGTGAAGACGCAAGCTTCCTTCAACAAAGAACAAGTGAACAACGCCTTCATTTCACAACTTGAGCCAAAGAATGTCAAAGAAGCTCTTGGGGATTATGAATGGATCCTAGCCATGTAAGAAGAATTGGAGAAATTTGAGAATAAAAAAGTGTGGACTATAGTGCCAAGACCATGTGATAGAAAGATTATTGGCACCAAGTGGGTCTACTGCAACAAGCTAGATGAAAGTGGCAAGGTGGTAAGAAACAAAGCAAGGTTAGTGGCTCAAGGCTACAATCAGCCGAAAGGTATAGATTTTGGTGAAACATATGCATATATAGCTAGACTTGAGTCCATCCGTATGTCGATTACTTTTGTAGTTATAAGAACTCTCTTCTTTATCAAATGGATGTTAAAAATGTGTTTTTAAATGGTACAATTGAGGAGGAAGTGTATGTTGCACAACCTCTGGGCTTTGAACATGATAGTTTACCTAATCATGTTTATCTATTGAAAGAATCTCTCTATGGTCTCAAACAAGCACCTCAATATATGTATGAGAAATTAAAGAACTCTTTGTTAGATCATGGGTATATCATGGGAAAAGTGGATTCTACCTTGTTTCTTAAACACACTTCTAACAATTTTCTTATCATTCAAATTTATGTTGATGATATTATTTTTGGTAGAACTAATTTTGATCTTTGTAAAGAGTCTAGTGATATTATGCAAAGTGAGTTCAAGATGATCTTGATGGGTGAGATTACATTCTTCCTCGACTTTCAAATAAAGCAAACAAAAGATGGGAACTTCATCAACCAAGGCAAGTACACAAGTCAGCTACTAAAGTGCTTTGGGATGGAGAACACCAAGTCGATAGACACCCCCATGTCAAACACCACCAAACTTGATAAAGATGAAGAAGGTGATAAAGTGGATGAGAAGCTCTATAGAGGTATGATTGGAAGTTTACTTTACTTAATTGTCTCTAGACCTGATATAATGTTTAGTATTGGCTTGTGTGCTCGCTTTCAATCAAATCCTAAGAAATCACATCTTATAGCTATTAAGAAGATTTTAAGGTACTTAGCCAAAACTCAAAATTTTGGACTATGGTATCCCAAGTCAAGGGACTTTACTATTACAGCTTCTAGTGATGCAGATTATGTAGGATGCTTGATTGATAAAAAGTATACACGTGGCACTTGCTTCCTGCTAGGACCATGCTTGGTGTCTTGGTTCTCCAAGATATAGAGCACAATGGCTTTATCAACTATTGAGGCCGAATACATTGTAGCTGAGAGTTGTTGTGCCCAGGTCCTATGGATGAAACAAATGTTCTAAGACTTTAACATTTATTTTGATGCTTCTCCTATATATTGTGATAATACTAGTGCAATTAATTTATCTTACAATATATTACATAGTAAATCCAAGCATATAGAGGTTCATCATAATTTTATTTGTGATCACATTGCTAATAAGGATGTCTATATCACACATGTGGACATGGAAAATCATTTGGTGGGCATTTTTACTAAACCTCTAGCTAGAGAGCAATTTAATTTTATTAGATTTAAATTGCTCATAACTACTTTGGATGAATCTGATGTGTCTTCTACTTAGTTTCTATCCATCCTATATGCTTTTCTCATGTCTTGATCACCCTTGCTTGCTAAAGTGCTAAAATTTCATGTTCTTATGCCTTGATTTTCACTTATTTTGGGTATTTTTCACAAACGCTTGTTTTATTGCTAAATAGTACCCAACGATCATGTCATATGTGCCTAAGTATGTTTAAAATGAAATATAGACTAGAAAAATAAATTTAATTAGCACTCAAATGTCTAGAAATTAAAATTTCTAATTTTGGGACAAACTTTCTATTGGTTGAGTTAAACTTGACCGATGGGTATCCAAGGGCTTTTGTAAAAAGTCATTTGGTAAAGTTTCCTTTTCTCATATTTCGATCGATGGCCGGGCTGGAGCAACACTTAAGTAGGGATTCCTTCTCCAGCTCTCTCAAGATCTTAACCCTAGCCATGACCTTCCCTTTCCTAGCCCTAGCCAACCCTTTCTTGACCTCCCTATCTCTCTTACACATCAGCTGTTACACCCCGATCTCACAATTACCATCAATCATGAGATTAGGGCATACATTGAGTATTTAACGTAATACAAAGATCACCCTTAACTTTTTCTTTGTTTTCAAACTCTTTGTTTTCTCACATTGAACCACATAAACTAACTTTACAAGAGAATTAAACTTTTATTTCTCTAATATAATCTCAATATTAATGATAAGCTCAGATGCGGCCATAACAATTCTCCGAAACATATATACACAAACAAAGTATATTCAAAGTTTATTTTAAACTTATGAAATCTTACATGTCATTACATTCTTGTATTTTATACTTGAATGTAGTTTTCAACGTTAAGTCCTTTATTTCTTTTGTAATCACAACATGTTAAAACATTTCTCAATGATAACAAACAAATTCTCTATGCCACAATCAATCATAGAGTAGATAGAGAAGCAACCATTTTAATATTTTCATACTCTTGAGGTGTTACCTCAATATTGATAATCTGATCCAACCATCTCAATTCATATGGCTCAATTTGTACTATTGTTTTATATTACCTCTGAGTCATAAAAGAGAGTTCACCATGTTGTTTTGAATATTACTATTATGATACTCAAATAGAAAAACAGTCTTGAGTTGGAAGACTAGATTCAACAACAATTGTACAATACTACTCACGACATCCCCATTGGATCATGGATGCATAAGGTGAAGCATTACCATTACATTACATACTATTCTCAAGTATGAGCCCACACATAATTCAAGATGTAACCATCGGGTTATAGCATACTAGGGGTTCAACAACAGAACAAAGTACTCCATCATTGTATTAGTCATTCAAGGACTATTCATACCCAATTACCATCACTTTGTTATATTAAAGCTAGGTATAACAAGCTATACCTCATTAGGGTTACATATCAATACAATATGGTTATCATCCCTTTTATTCATATGAGTGAATAGGTAAGACTACCTTATTCAGGATAACCCTCCATTTGTTTTATCATCATTTGAACCATATCACCATACAACAATTGTACAATACTAAGATGGATTACTGGTATGAATGACTACAACTATCAGACACCTAGAATTAACATATTGCTTGTACATGTACACTGAAATCATACGTAGAACCAATTTACATCCCTTAATATACCTTCAACAAATTATACTTCTAAAAACAAATTCACATATTGCTAAAAGCCATTGTTTTCTCTTATCTCTCTTCTCATTCATTACTACTTACTTTTTGCTACTTATCCTTCTCATTTAAATCATGTAGATTAAACATCCCTAAAATTGAAACATACAAGCTAAGAATAGATTATTCATCATTCTTGATATCACTGTAAGAATTTGTTTTAAATTACACTTTGCTCATCTTGCACTTCTTCTTTTGTTCATAACACACTTGTTACATTTCAAATTTATTTCTTACCCCTTGCTCTGAATAATTTTCATATTGGTCATCAACCTTTCAGATTAGCTAGGATTACTATCAGTGCTAGTTTACTTCTCATAGTGCAAATCGCATGATCTTGTTTTATAGAGATGCTAGTATTCCAGGTCAAATCACTAGTGACAACCCTTGAACTACTACAACTTTAAACATTCTAGGGGTTGGTCCTTATCAGTAGCATGACGTTGTTGTGTGTAACTTTGCTCCCTTAATTTGAAAGTCAAACTTTGGATCTCACAAGTTTTACTAAAGTCTTCCTTATCTTATCAATTGAATTTCCTTTCTCTTAGTTGGCCATTCAGATAGATTACATTCTCAATTTAACCTTCTAGGGTTTCATCATTATATTATATGTCATTATTACATTTACTAGATGCCTCTACCATGGTGGTTATGCATCATATATGATTCATTTTCTTATCACTTCATTCCCACATTGCTTTCATTAAGGAAGATATGAAAGAGAATATGATTTTGAGACTTAGAATTCTTATCTTCAAACATTCATTAATACATTTCTCATATGTAGGTTTAATTAATTATCAACAAGGATACTTGACTAATTAGCACTTTATTGAATCTCGCAACCTCTTTCTTTTATTATCAATATTACTCCACCGTGTTTCAAACCTTTTCATTACTTTACATAATCCCCATACCATATATTTCTATTCCACATATCATCTTTAACTTCTAGTTTTATCTTATGATCATGTTGCTTCTTTTAGGTGTATGATCATATATACCATGTTGCACATATTTCTTTTTATCCTTCTGCTAATGTAAAGTTGAAATTCTAAATCCATAATCTCTCTACTAGTTTCAACTCATGTTTAATACATTACATATCCTTCATTTTAAATCAAACAGCTCATGCATGGGTCAAACTTAGTATCTCTTTTAATCAAGTTTTTACCTCTTGAATATAGTCTACCCTTGTATGACTTATTCATTGGTTAAGCTACACATTTGTTCTTCTTTTAGAAATTAGTTTGTTGTTCTATAGAGACTTAGAATCCAAAGGCTGTAGGATGAATGTATTAACTTCACAATAAAGTTATACATTCCATGCTCTCAATTATATCATAACCCTCATTCCTTAATCAAGCTCATTATTTCCAACATTTCTCTTTGTTTCAACTAAATTTCTTATCCTAGTTTTATGATTTACATGCTCATCTAGTTCTCTTCACTTTAACTTTTCTGAAGACTCTTCACTTCTATGTACTTATCGAATACTTAACTCTTTTCTTCTATTTTCCCTTTGCTTTGGAGTACATAAAAACATTGTACTCGATTATATAATCCATTCCTCATGGTTTATTCTTACTATCTTGGCCCTTACATACTTTTTTCATATCTTTTCTATATTTCATATTTAGAGTTCATATAATACTAATGATTAAACTTAATCAGAGTCTTATGTCGTGTTTCTTTATTCCCAATTAAGGATTTCTCATATGAGGCCCCAAAGTTGGTTCTCAGACATCAGTTTCAATTGATTCTTAGCTATTCTAATCTTTCCCATATGTTTCAACATCTTAGTGTATGTACATTCTCACTATGATGTGGGTCTAATTTATCCAGAGTCTACTCTTATTATATTTTTAATAGGAGTCATTAGATCCTAGTAACGTATCTTGCTAGCCGGACCAGGCCGAACCTGCAGTCCTGAAGCCAAGAGCTACTTATGATTAACCAACTCCTATTAATCTCAAACATGTGGAAAGAATATCCACTTAGGAAAGTTCATTCAAAGATCATTTCTAGTCTACTTGATATAAAGAATGTAATCAATAAATGTTACAACTGCATAGTGTACAACAAATCTTAAAGACCCATATATATTTCAAAATACTGAATATCTAAACTTCAACATATAAGATCTTTTCTACTCATCTCCAATAAAACAACAATATGAAATGAAAGTTATATCTCATTTTATATTTATGCTCTTAATTCATGTTACTTATCTTGTTTTTAACCCTAATATTTCTAGGGTTTCTCTCTAGCCCATCCTTCCACTGTATACCTGGCCAGGGTATACATGAAAGAATAGACATAGTAACTTGATACTGGTTGATCCAAGTACTCAGATACCGGGCCAGGATATTCAAATACTCAAATCCCCAGAGCTAACATCATAACATCTCCTATCTGCCACACTTATGACTCTAACTTACTAACTTAATGGTCCCTGATGACTCAGCCTAAGCTCTGATACCAAAGCTGTTACACCCCATCACAATTACCATTAATCATGAGATTAGAGCATAAATTGAGGATTTAATATAATACAAAGATCACCCTTAAATTTTTCTTCTTTTTCAAACTCTTTATTTTCTCACATTGAACCACATAAACTAACTTTACAAGAGAATTAAACTTTTATTTCTCTAATATAATCTCAACATTAATGATACACATCCATACATTCATTATGTTTGTCACACTTCCATGTACATACGACATGACAATCATTTGCATTCTCTCCTATTAAGGAAACAAACATACAAAACATCATTTACAACTCTCTCTCAGATCTATACAAGGACCTAGAGTGACAGGGACCGACTGAACTTAACTATACTCAGACTTAACTCTTGTGGAAGATCTATTCTGATGGAATGATATCTTCTTAAAGTCCATGTGATTTCCCTAAAAATTTTGAGTAGAGGGGTGAGCCTACTCGCTCAGTGAATGAGTACTTCAAAGAAACAGTCTAAAGCACTGAAATAATTAAAGATATACTTTTGAGCAATTGATATCAATTATAACAATAGAAAGCTTTATAGAGTTTAATAATTGACAATCATAAATATGGCTGTATACTCTAAATATCTATAAGAGTGAATCAATGTATGAAATGTTTGATTGATCATAAAGAGAACTAATAATTCAGAAACATACAAATAATAATTGAATAACTTTACACACTTGTTTGACCTCTCATTCATTTTATTATGCCCTGATCATATGCAGTGTACTCTACATATGAAGACTCGTAGTGCACTACGATCACACCGTACAAGACTTAGTGGACACATCCGGAAAATGCTAAGTCAGACTACTCTCCTGGTCTGCAACAGGGAAATGGCTCTCTGGCCTAAACTGGACTCCTCCTCTAACCTGAGCACACAGGCAGAGAGTCAAGCCACCTCTTGGCTTTTCTGTACTCTAGTGCCACCAGGATCTCTGGTTGATGTTGGACACTACATTCTGTAACTTAAGGAGACTTCCACTAGGGCTTCATCCCCCGTACCACCTGTTGGTACGTTCTGACCCCCGTATACTGGACGCACCGCCAGGGTAGGTCGTTTCATCCCTAAGGTGCATACCTCTCATAGGGATTCTACGGTGTTTAGGGCTCTTAAGTCTATTATTTTATTATTCCTAAAAAGCTCTTTCTACATTGTACCTTTCTCTTACTTATACTTGACTCTGGTATCTCTATGGTGTCGCGTCTACTTATTTAAAGTTATAATGCAACATTTATATCATTCTAAACTTGGCGGAGCAGTATATTCAAAACACTGTAATATACTGAGTAATCAACATATTATACATGCATGCAGACTAAAATTCTTAAATAAACAAATTTTATGTCCACTTGGTACATACACACTAGAATCGTGCATATCAACCCAAATCTTGAGTTGTGCATCTCATAACTCAATTAAGAGTTAATTACTTATCATGACAAGAATTATTAATAATAACTGAGAACATTGATATCACAATACTTGATTCATTGAACACCCCACCCTTAGGGTTTCATTTAATCACCAAAAATGCTACAAAGAAAGGTGTAATACATCTATCACGTACTTTTAAAATCTTTAAAACACATGATACATGGGATCTCAATCCCTTATCACATTACTGGGAATTCTCATCCCTTCACATCATTATCATGATTGCTAGATCTGAGTATTCAAACCCTTAGATCATTACATAGCATTGTTACCTCTGTAATAGGTAACCATTACCTCTAGGTCCTTAGACCAAGGTTTTCATTTCACTAGTTGTACAAGTATTCTCATGTCTCACAAGGCCATCACACATCTTGTCACCTCTCACTAGGCAACAACTTATTCACATGGCTCCCATAAAGATTTCATGTGACATAACCATTCATTGAATAAAGACTACTATCAACAAATCATATAAAATCAATATATGTATGAAACCTTGGAACTGAGTTGAATTTGGGTTTCCATGCCATTCATTAGGATATCATGCATCAATAATAACATTGAATAAATAAAGTCTATCATGTCAAGAAAATCCTTTCAAATGGATTTCACAATATCTATTCACAAATATCCAACTTTCCTCGCATCTAGGGTTTCACCCTCTTTACTGAGATATCAAACAAATACTATTCACTTTGAACGAAATCCAAGATAATATCTGACATATATGTACTATGAATTTAGATAAACAATCATTCATAACCAAGGGGATCTAGATAAACAATTTTCTCTATTTACTTATACAACAAATTTCAGTCATAGACAAATTCCCTTCTATTTCAGTTTACTCTTATAACCTCTGCGAATACTTAGGGAATTCTCATTAGGATGTATTGTATACATTTTTAATATGATTTTATGTAACATCCCAGGTTTGAGGCCTAGGATAACATGATCTTAAAAGGAATGATTGGACTACCCATATCACCAAGGTGCACCTCCTTTTCCGGGAGCCCATCTCTAAAGAACTCCATAGTTAAGCGTGCTCAGCTTGGAGTAGTACTAGGATGGGTGACCAGTCGGGAAGTTGATCCTGGCTTGCGCGTGAGTGGACAAAAAGCGTGCAGTTAAGGCTAGTGGTGGTCTGTGGGGCCAGTCGTCATTCCTGAAACTCTGCTAGAGCCTTGGGCAGTGGGCCCAGGCGTTACAAATGGTATCAGAGCCATAACCCCTCCAGTAGGTGGGACCCACATGGGCATGTGGCATGCTAGTCTTAAGCCGTGCGGTCCAGGGAAGTTGGAAAGGGCTATCCGTAGAGACGAGATGGAGCCGCCCTTGCACTGGTAGCCGTGGACGGGAGCTGGGTGTCCATGGGCCATTGTGGGTCTACACTGAAATGGGGTCAGATTATGAGGCCATATAGTTCAGCCTTGACGAGGACGTCAAGAGTCTAAGTGGGGGAGATTGTAACATCCCAGGTTTGAGGCCTAGGATAACATGATCTTAAAAGGAATGATTGGACTACCCATATCACCAAGGTGCACCTCCTTTTCCGGGAGCCCATCTCTAAAGAACTCCATAGTTAAGCATGCTCAGCTTGGAGTAGTACTAGGATGGGTGACCAGTCGGGAAGTTGATCCTGGCTTGCGCGTGAGTGGACAAAAAGCGTGCAGTTAAGGCTAGTGGTGGTCTGTGGAGCCAGTCGTCATTCCTGAAACTCTGCTAGAGCCTTGGGAAGTGGGCCTAGGCATTACATTTTATCATCTCAACTTCTTTCAAATAGAGTAAGAATCCATTTCATATCATTTTGCAACAACTTAGAACAAATAGACAATTCAGGGTTTGTAGTCACATACTAGCAATTAAAGATTTTGGATGAATTAACCAACTTTCATGCAATATACTGTTTAAAGGAAGTTTCCACTCACCCTAAGGTGTGAAAACACCTTAAAAATGTAGCTCATCCCTAAAAATCTCGATCTCATATCAAATCATTAGCAATTCACCCAATTCTTCTTCCTTTCAACTCAGAAACCCTAAAAATGAGGGATTATGAAGAAAGAGTGAGAAAAGGGGAAGTTTTGATACCATTTTGGACCAAATCAGAGGATGGAAGAAATATTGACATGTGAGAAAAGATTCACCATTAAAGTCTATACAAAGAAGCTAAACTTACATGATTTCATCATTACTCGGACCGCAAAATCCTAGGTCAGCATCTCCATCAATTTCTCCTCTCAAACCCTAACTCTCTCTCTCTCTCTAGGATTTCATTTCTCTAGAATGAGTTACAAATTATGAGAGCTTCTAGTGTGTTAGGTTGACCATATAGAGCAATTGAGCTGCTTGGGTCAATTGCCATTGACCCCTCACTATACTTCCTCTTATTTTAGCTGAATTTTCTGTCATAAAAATATTACTGTAATTCATTTATTTTAGAGATAAAACCTTCTCCAAAAATTATGATAATTTATCATGTTGTGTATAATTCAGATACAAAGCCTCAGTTAAAATTTGAGATCATTAAATCTTCCATTAAATAATTAAAAATCGAATAGTGCACCACTATCCAGAATTTTGCAGAAATGTCAGTTACTGTAATTCATCTACTGATAAGGTCTAAAAACATCCAAAAATTATGAAAATTTTACATGTTGTTTATTATTGAGATTCAGATCTCCATTTAAAATTTCAGATCATTTGGATTTACCAATAAATAACTAAAAATAAAACACTATACTGCTGAAAAGCACTATGTCAATATTTTGGTCGAAGTATAGTTTGACTGAGAACCACATTCAAATAACACTCAAGTATTCTGAAATTTTTATCCAATATGTATGATTAAGTTATCCATATCATATAAAAAATTAAATTAAATTCCAAATTTTTAGAAAATATGAAAAATCATTTACCACACTGCTATCCTGGTCAAATTCCATACTCATGTACCATCAAAACCCTAATTTCAGCCAACTAGGGTTTATATTTCTCAAACCCTAATTTCTAAAACAATAGAACACTTAAAGTTCTTATTAGGTTTAAAACATCATAATTGATTTGTCATCATTAATTATATTTAAGCAATGATCAATCCAATTAAGCATATAATCATCTAGGTAAACCCTAGTTTACCAATTAAGCTCAGATGCGGCCATAACAATTCTCCGAAACATATATACGCAAAAAAAATATATTCAAAGTTTATTTTAAGCTTCTAAAATCTTACATGTCATTACATTCTTGTATTTTATGCGTGAATGTAGTTTTCAATGTTAAGTCCTTTATTTCTTTTGTAATCACAACATGTTAAAACAGTTCTCAATGATAACAAATGAATTCTCTATGCCACAATCAATCATAGAGTAGATAGAGAAGCAACCATTTTAATATTTTCATACTCTTGAGGTGTTACCTCAATATTGATAATCTGATCCAACCATCTCAATTCATACGGCTCAATATGTACTATTGTTTTATATTACCTTTGAGTCACAAAAGAGAGTTCACCATGTTCTTTTGAATATTACTATTGTGATACTCAAATAGCAAAACAGTCTTGAGTTGGAAGACTATATTCAACAACAATTGTACAATACTACTCACGACATCCCCATTGTATCATGGATGCATAAGGTGAAGCATTACCATCACATTCCATACTATTCTCAAGTATGAGCCCACACATAATTCAAGATGTAACCATCGGGTTATAGCATACTAGGGGTTCAACAACAGTAATAAAATACTCCATCATTGTATTAGTCATTCAAGGACTATTCATACCCAATTACCATCACTTAGTTATATTAAAGCTAGGTATAATAAGCTATACCTCATTAGGGTGACATATTAATACAATATGGTTATCATCCCTTCTATTCATATGAGTGAATAGGTAAGACTACCTTATTCAGGGTAACCCTCCATTTGTTTTATCATCATTTGAACCATATCACCATACAACAATTGTACAATACTAAGATGGATTACTGGTATGAATGACTACAACTATCAGACACCTGAAATTAACATATTGCTTGTACATGTACACTGAAATCATACGTAGAACCAATTTACATCCCTTAATATACCTTCAACAAATTATACTTCTAAAAACAAATTCACATATTACTAAAAGCCATTGTTTTCTCTTATCTCTCTTCTCATTCATTACTACTTACTTTTTTCTACTTATCCTTCTCATTTAAATCAAGTAGATTAAACATCCCTAAAATTGAAACATACAAGCTAAGAATAGATTATTCATCATTCTTGATATCACTGCAAGAATTTGTTTTAGATTACACTTTGCTCATCTTGCATTTCTTCTTTTGTTCAAAACACACTTGTTACATTTCAAATTTATTTCTTACCCCTTGCTCTAAATAATTTTCATATTGGTCATCAACCTTTCAGATTAGCTAGGATTACTATCAATGCTAGTTTACTTCTCATAGTGCAAATCGCATGATCTTGTTTTATAGAGATGCTAGTATTCAAGGTCAAATCACTAGTGACAACCCTTGAACTACTACAACTCTAAACATTCTAGGGTTTGGTCCTTATCAGTAGCATGACATTGTTGTGTGTAAATTTGCTCCCTTAATTTGAAAGTCAAACTTTGGATCTCACAAGTTTTACTAAAGTCTTCCTTATCTTATCAATTGAATTTCCTTTCTCTTAGTTGGCCATTCAGATAGATTACATTCTCAATTTAACCTGCTAGGGTTTCATCATGATATTGTATGTCATTATTACATTTACTAGATGCCTCTACCATGGTGGTTATGCATAAGATATGATTCATTTTCTTATCACTTCATTTCCACATTGCTTTCATTAAGGAAGATATGAAAGAGAAGACGATTTTGAGACTTAGAATTTTTATCTTCAAACATTCATTAATACATTTCTCATATGTAGGTTTAATTAATTATCAACAAGGATACTTGACTAATTAGCACTTTATTGAATCTCGCAACCTCTTTCTTTTATTATCTATATTACTCTACCATGTTTCAAACCTTTTCATTACTTTCCATAATCCTCATAACATATATTGCTATTCCACATATCATCTTTAACTTCTAGTTTTCTCTTATGATCATGTTGCTTCTTTTTGGTGTATGATCATATATACCATGTTACACATATTTCTTTTTATCCTTCTGCTAATGTAAAGTTGAAATTCTAAATCCACAATCTCTCTACTAGTTTCAACTCATGTTTAATACATTACATATCCTTCATTTTAAATCAAACATCTCATGCATTGGTCAAACTTAGTATCTCTTTTAATCAAGTTTTTACCTCTTGAATATGGTCTTCCCTTGTATGACTTCTTCATTGGTTAAGCTACACTTTTGTTCTTCTTTTAGAAATTAGTTTGTTGTTCTATAGAGACTTAGAATCCAAAGGTAGTAGGATGAATGTATTAACTTCACAATAAAGGTATACATTCCATGTTGTCAATTATATCATAACCCTCATTCCTTAATCAAGCTCATTATTTCCAACATTTCTCTTTGTTTCAACTAAATTTCTTATCCTAGTTTTATGATTTACATGCTCATCTAGTTCTCTTCACTTTAACTTTTCTGAAGACTCTTCACTTCTATGTACTTATCGAATACTTAACTCTTTTCTTCTATTTTCCCTTTGATTTGGAGTACATAAAAACATTGTACTCGATTATATTATCCATTCCTCATGATTGATTCTTACTATCTTGGCCCTTACATACTTTTCTCATATCTTTTCCATATTTCATATTTAGAGTTCATATAATACTAATGATTAAACTTAATCAAAATCTTATGTCGTGTTTCTTTATTCCCAATTAAGGGTTCCTCATATGAGGCCCCAAAGTTAGATCTCAGACATTAGTTTCAACTAATTCTTAACTATTTTAATCTTTCCCATATGTTTCAACATCTTAGTGTATGTACATTCTCACTATGATGTGGGTCTAATTTATCCAGAGTCTACTCTTATTATATTTTTAATAAGAGTCATTAGATCCTAGTACCTTTAATGACTCTTATTAAAAAATTAAAAATCGAATAGTGCACTGCTATCCAAAATTTTGCAGAAATGTCAGTTATTGTAATTTGTCTACGAATAAGGTCTAAACGCATCCAAAAATTATGAAAATTTTACATGTTAATTATGATTGAGTTTCATATATCTTGTTAAATTTCATATCATTTAGATTTACCAATAAATAATTAAAAATAAAACACTACACTACTAAAAAGCACTCTGTCAGCATTTTGGTCGAAGTATATTTTGACCGATAACCACATTAAAAAAAAACACTCAAATATTCTGAAATTTTTCTCCAATATGAATGATTGAGTTATCCATATCATATCCAAAATTCAATTAAATAAAAAATTTGTAGAAAATATGAAAAATCATTTACCACACTGCTATCCTGATCAAATTCCATACTCATGTACCATCAAAACCCTAATTTCAGCCAACTAGGGTTTATATTTATCAAACCCTAATTTCTCAAACAATAGAAAACTTAACATTCTTATTAGGTTTAAAACATCACAATTGAATTATCATCATTAATTATATTTAAGCAATGATCAATCCAATTAAGCATATAATCATCCAGGTAAACCCTAGTTTACGAATTAAGCTCTGATGCGGTCATAACATCAACCCTAGGTGTTTGGTCATTTTTTGGTGGTGTTTCCTTTGTTTTGACCTCTCAATCTCCTTCTCTCCACCTCCATGGCTTCATATAGGAGAAAGAGATCTGCCCCCTCCGGAGCACCATCGTCCTCCTCCAACTCTCGCCTCATCCCGTTTGATGATACCTTCTTTGTCTCCAATGAAGCTCTAAATAGGTACAATGAGCTCTTTCCTAGGAACCCCTTCCCTTTTCATTCCTTATTAGGGCCTCGTGTACATAGATAAAAGGTCATAGATCAGGTTTCTGAGTTGTTGTAAGACCACCACCTATCTACCCTGAGTGTTGAACACCCGTGCTATAACAACTCCATCATGAGCACTAAGGCAGTTCATGAATTATATGGAAATTTATCATGGAATTGTGAAACTCTTGTACCCCCACCAAATACTCAAGTCATTCTTAATTCCATGATTTTCGGTAAGAAATTCCATATCTTATCTTTTTCTCTAGTACTGAGGTAACCGACACATGGAGGAAGGATTACTCTGAGTATTTTGACCTCCTAGACCCCGAGGCCTTCTACAAGAAATATGATATCACTCTCCAGACATACATAAATTCTTGAAGAAGCCTCAGTTTCCCTATAGGAAGAAGTCCACCCTTCCCTCCTCTACCTTAGACCTGAAGAACCACATTCTCACTCTGGTAGTCAACTACAATGTTCATCCAAAGAAAAATCAATCTGAAATTGCAGAGAATACCATAGTGATTATATTTTGTATCCTAAAGAACATCATACTCAAGTGGTCTAGATATGTTATCCACCACATGACCTGATTCGACTCTAGGAAGAACCCCCGAAGAACCCACCCACCCCAACCAACCCTAATCTATGGTCTATTTCAATCTACCACTGGGAAGTCTCTTTTTCATGATATTCATTACAAACCTACTAGAAAGGGAGTCTGTATTAGTGATAACACAATTAAAAAAATCTTGCCTCCATACTCTTTTAACACACCTGGAACCTCCACCTCCACCTCCTCATCCATCCCAACCTGCCCGTGCCTCGTTCAATGTATCAAATGAAACCCTCATGGGTAACATGATGCATCAATAGGCGTATAACCTTCAGTTTTAGGAGCATATGCATCAAGATCTCTATGCTATCATGTCTACCATGAACCTATCCTATGCCCATCCTTATCCTTCAGGGGCAACCCTACCTAGGAGGTGATTATGCATCCTATGCATACAATTACTTTTACCCAGCCCCTCCACCTGCTGCTTCTGCTACTACACCCTCTATTGATGGTGGATCTACCCCTGGAGTGATACCTCTCTCTACTGGTCCTATAGCTACCTTTCTTGTAGAACTCGACACCTATTCTCCTACTTTTCCGCAATCCCAAGAGTTTCATGACCTTGGTATGTCTTGGGCTAAGTAGAAATCCATGTGGCCCGGTCGTGGTTTTGGTCCTTCTACCGATGAGGAGATGCCTGACCAGGTTGATGAGGAAGCTGTTGTTGTTGCTGATGAGAAGGCATATGAGGATGATGGAAATGATGGTTCATATGGTTCTGATGATGGATTTGCTGGTGCATTTGGTGATGAAGGTGAAACTGCTATCTCTGTTGCGCCTTCAGATGAAGATGATGACTACGAGCCTGAAGCTTCTGATGATGATGATGGTGCTAATGATGCTGTGGACATAGATAGCCTAGATGTTTAGATGTTTTAGTTTTTAGTCTTTAGATGCCGATCATATATATATATTTCTAGACTATTTTTTGCTAAAAACATATGAGCACATTATCTGAGATCTACTATTTCTATCATCATGATTGTTTTCATCATTTTGGCTTGTAGTTATTTTGAGAACATGCTTTCAGTGTTGTAATCTTAATCATATGTACCCTTACTCTCTGATTGACTATATCTCATAAGTTGGTGGTATGTTACCCATATTTTGATTATGACATCGATTGCTTGTCTCTCTCTCATCTATGTCTATTGTGTGTTATGAGGTGGCATGTTTTATCTTATGGATTGACTATTTTGGTTGTGCTTGGAGAAGACCTATTTTTGTGCTCTTCTACTCCCCTTACTTTTTGATAATGCCAAAAGGGGGAGAGAAGTTCAATGTTTTGAAGCTCAACCGTATTAATTTTATTGCTTACATGATCCTTTTATTGTTCAATATATGCTTTATCATTTGACTTGTTGAAGGACCATATAGAAGATATATGTTATATTGCTTTGTGTAGAAAGACTAACTATGCAGGTAAGAGTGAGCATACATTGAGGGGGAGCAATTCACATTGTTAAAAATATTACTGTAATTCATTTATTTTAGAGATCAAACCTTCTCCAAAAATTATGATAATTTATCATGTTGTGTATAATTCAGATACAAAGCCTCAGTTAAAATTTGAGATCATTAAATCTTCCATTAAATAATCAAAAACCGAATAGTGCACCACTATCCAGAATTTTGTAGAAATGTCAGTTACTGTAATTCATCTACTGATAAGGTCTAAACACATCCAAAAATTATGAAAATTTTACATGTTGTTTATTATTGAGATTCAGATCTCCAGTTAAAATTTCAGATCATTTGGATTTACCAATAAATAACTAAAAATAAAACACTATACTGCTGAAAAGCACTATGTCAATATTTTGGTCGAAGTATAGTTTGACCGAGAACCACATTCAAATAACACTCAAGTATTCTGAAATTTTTATCCAATATGTATGATTAAGTTATCCATATCATATCCAAAATTCAATGAAATTCCAAATTTTTTGAAAATATGAAAAATCATTTACCACACTGCTATCCTGGTCAAATTCCATACTCATGTACCATCAAAACCCTAATTTCAGCCAACTAGGGTTTATATTTCTCAAACCCTAATGATGAAGATGATGACTACGAGCCTGAAGCTTCTGATGATGATGATGGTGCTAATGATGCTGTGGACATAGATAGCCTAGATGTTTAGATGTTTTAGTTTTTAGTCTTTAGATGCCGATCATATATATATATTTCTAGACTATTTTTTGCTAAAAACATATGAGCACATTATCTGAGATCTACTATTTCTATCATCATGATTGTTTTCATCATTTTGGCTTGTAGTTATTTTGAGAACATGCTTTCAGTGTTGTAATCTTAATCATATGTACCCTTACTCTCTGATTGACTATATCTCATAAGTTGGTGGTATGTTACCCATATTTTGATTATGACATCGATTGCTTGTCTCTCTCTCATCTATGTCTATTGTGTGTTATGAGGTGGCATGTTTTATCTTATGGATTGACTATTTTGGTTGTGCTTGGAGAAGACCTATTTTTGTGCTCTTCTACTCCCCTTACTTTTTGATAATGCCAAAAGGGGGAAGAAGTTCAATGTTTTGAAGCTCAACCATATTAATTTTATTGCTTACGTGATCCTTTTATTGTTCAATATATGCTTTATCATTTGACTTGTTGAAGGACCATATAGAAGATATATGTTATATTGCTTTGTGTAGAAAGACTAACTATGCAGGTAAGAGTGAGCATACATTGAGGGGGAGCAATTCACATTGTTAAAATTCTAAATCCCCTTGCAATTCACTAGGCTAACGTATAACTTTACATATCATTTTCAATATGTTGAGGAATGGTTTGTCATTGTAAAAAAGGGGGAGAATGTTGACTTGAGAGTTATACATTGTCCATATTTTGATAATGACTTAACCATTCCATTCATGTGTATCTAATATGTTTGTTTAAGATTGATTTCAGGCTTTAGGTACATGAAAAGGATCAAATTACACAAGTCCTAGTTTGTCCAATTTCAAGTCAAAAGCAATGCAAATGCGCATTTTGGGAAATCACTCCAAATCACCTTAGAATAATTTTGTAACCATTTGTATTGATGATATGACTTGTCACTAAGATGAGAAAAAATCAGGGACACTTAATTCCAATGTTTGATCACTCCAACAAGTTGTAAAATGGCTATTTTTTGTTCTTAAGTTATCCCACACTCAAAGGAGCATCCCCAACCTTAAATAGGACCTCTTAGAGTTCATTCCAAGGCTGCTCATTCATGCTATCCTTGGCCCTTGCTATAGTTGAGTGTGTTGCAACCCTTTGAGCCCCTTTATCTCTCTCATTTACAAAGGTTTTCGTGATTATGAGTGAGTTAGGCATGTTGTAAAAGAGCTACCTCCATGTTATCTTATAAAGATATCTTTCCTTCCATCTTCCCAATCCCCTTTCTCAAAGAGAAAAGGTTGAAGTGATCTTCTCTAAGTGAAGGAGGAGTTGTTGTTCTTCTTCAAGATTGAAGAAGGTGTGAAGATCTTCTCCATGTGAAGGAGAAGGATAAGGTGGAAGATTTAAGAAGAGTGGGTAATTCCTTCAAGGCCAAAGACTTAATGCAAGTGTGGGTAAGTCCTTGGTGAAGGATGAAGACGTCTTAATCAAGTGGGTAAGTCCTTGTGTAGGTGAAAGACTGTTGTCTTGAATAGGTAAGTTCTTGGATGTATGGTGGTCTTCTTGTATCTCTTACAATAGAATATAAGTATGCATGGGTTGCAAAGTCCTAGAGGTTAACCTCTCTAGGTAGTGGATTGACAATCTCCTAGTATGGTGATTGGAACCACTCTAACCACCTTGTCTAAATGTTTGTTTCAATCTCTCTTATCCTTGCTATGCTTGCTTAGATAAGACTTCAAATTGTTCTTAAGAATTTTGTTTCAATTGATATAATTTGAAGGTCTAACTATTCTTGTGAGAATTTTGAAGCTCTATTAACCCCCCTCTAGAGCCCTAGATCCAACAAAATGATGCTATTAAACCCTAATCAGGTACATTTAAACCTTAACCGTAATTTGATGATAACAAAATAAGTGCTTCACTATATTTGAAGGTTGTTATTCATGGGTAGTGTTTTCTCTCTTCTACTTGTGCAACACTAACTTGCATGTGAAATGAAAGGCATAGCTAAGAGAATACTATGGTGAACATTATACAATACATAGTAGTGATTGTGAGTAATGTTGAGGCTTTTTGAGATATTGAATGTTACAGGGGCATACAAATTGGTCTAATGACCTAGCAAGTACTTTGTGCATAATTAAGTGATTGACAACCCATAGTAATTTGTTGTTAATGATGACATTGAGATTGGTAGTATTACAAGTGCCATGAGATGATGAGACAACTTATCACTCAATATGTTTTATATCTTCTGAAGTTGCATCTTACCTTAATTTTGTAGAATTTATTTAGCGTTAATACGTTGTAACTTGATTGAAGCATTAAAAGATACCTACTTGGAATGTATAATCAAGTGAAACCCTAGTCATGTAGTTGCCCTGTACCATAGATTCATCTACAATGTTAGTATTTAGCTGGTTGGGGAAACGAGTAACTCCTAGAAGAAAACTCAAATCACATATTGTTGAATATGTAGGGTGCAAGTGATATATTTCCTTGTGTCCTTAAATTATTGAAAATGGTGATATATGTTTATTATGGAACGGACATACGTGAGCTAGTTCTCCAGTGTTGCACCATGTACTAGGGAAGACTAGTTGTTTACAAGACCATAGCCTTGACTATGAGTTGTTGTTTCTATAGGATTGCAACTATGACTACAAGTTGGTGTCTTTTAGCAGTATGACTATATGTCACTGCATTGCAGACTTGAACTAACCAAGTAGTGTTGGTGATGATCATGGAGTCTGACTCTTCCATTGATCTTGTATGGTATCGATTTTAAGTTAGCAATGGTCAGTTGGATTTGAGTGGTACACCTCAAATCCTCAGGGAAAAAATGGTTAAACATTTGTGTAGTATATTGTCTAGGGTCAAATACAAATTATCTTGGATGACCCCATGCCTTATTCTTGTACTGTTTAGTTTATAACAGTTATACATGTTCTTCATATTCCTTTTAAAAAGTAAAAAATGTTCAGCTACTCAGTTGCATTACTTAAACTATTCAAATACTAATACTAAATTTGTTTACTGTTCTTTTACATTACAATGCTTAATAATAGATGTTGGTGAAGAGTTATAACTCTCATTGGGATGCTTGGTCTCACTCCGTGGGTTCCACAACTTTTTAGGTGGTTGTGGATTAGGAGGTTGAAGTCGTGGTGTATGTGCTGAGCGAAAAGGAGAATAGTAACTGCTAGAGGTTGGACATGCTGGTAGTTAGAGTCTTATAGTAGAAGTCCTATGTGCTGTCCCTATACTCTTAGGTCTTTGGGGAGATTTCGGTGTTTTGTGTATCGACATGTAGATTTGGCATTATGACATGTTTGTATAAGAAACAACATGAATTATTGTGCAGGTTGGAAGATGTATAACAATGATGGCTTGATAGTCTTGAACATGACATGTATAATCTTTTGGTATATAATGAATACATATCGCCTGAGTTAAAGGTTTGATTTTGAAATAGTTCTACTGGAGATACTTATTTGCAAATGGTTTTAATTTACCCTATTTTGTGGTGATAATGTGATTAATAATAATCCCCACTTTGTTTTGAATAATCTCATTTAATGCAAAAATGGTCGTCACAAGTTAAGTTGGAATCAGAAATATAGGTTTGCTCAATCTACATGGATATATGATTAGGGTTTGAGTCTATTCTAGTGCCCTCTGGTATATCTTATAGTGGCTTCTTCTATTGCAGAAATAGAAGAAAATAGAAAAGATGTATGGAGAAGATGATGAGCCTATTACTGAAAGCGGTGTTGCTGCACCGGGAGGTGCTGCTAGGAGGTAAGAAAGGGTAGAAGCTATGCCTGAGATGCCTCAACTAGATCCAGCAAATACAACCAACCCTGCTTTAGAGTCCTTAGTTGGATAGTGTATGACTACAATGAACCATATGATGGACAGGATACCTGTGATTCAACCTAGGGCAGAGGGTTCCAGTGCTGAAACTCATGGGTCTGGAAAAACTTTTGAGAGACTCTGATATGTAGGAGCGTTGGAATATGTAGGTACATATGATCCAGCCGATGCAGATATGTGGCTCACTAAGCTGGAGAAGGATTTTAAGATCCTCAACATCCCTGAGGAGGACAAGGTAAATCATGTAGTGTACTTGTTAAAGGGGAATGTTGGACACTGGTGGGCCATTAAGGAGGAGAAAAGGCCTAGAGTTGTGATTACCTGGGAGGAAGTTAGATGAGTGTTTGTAGTCGATACTTTCCTAAAACTTACTTAGATGAAAAGATTGTACAGTTTGAGAATATCCGACAAGGATATATGTCATTCAGTGCATATGAAGCCAAGTTCATGGAGCTTCTATGATTCTATCAACACATGGATGCAACAGACAAGGAGAGGATCAGACACTTTAAGAAGGGTCTAAGTTCTGATCTGACAACCCCAATACCCTCATTAGAGAACAAAGAAAGGTTTGCCACTTTTATGGAGTCAATTAGGAGGCTAGAATGGTCAATTTTAGAGAAGCCTGAGGTGAAGGTCAAGAAGAGGCCTGTACAATACCAAGGACAATATTCTGGAGGCTTTAAGAAGCCAAGGTAATCAACACTAAAGTATTAGAAAAGGTCAGTAACTCAGTCATAGTGGACACAAAGTAGGGGCAGGGGTCATAGTTTTCCACCTATAGGATATCCCAATGCTACATCAGTGTCGACTAGGTCATGGTATGAAAGTAAGACATGTTTCAAGTGTTGACAGACGTGACATACTAAGCGGTACTATCCTATGAAAGATGAGGAAGTGACTCAGCAGTCTAGACAGAGTCAGCAAGGGTCGTAACAGGGACAACAGTACAATGGCAGAGGTAGAGGACACAGTCAGGCATCACAGACTAGCTCTTTAGGACAGACTAGTAGAGGGAGAGGGTGACAATAGGCTACAACTTGATTCTATGCAATGAGTCAGCTAGAAGGAGTCATCAACCCGAGGGTCATGACAAGTTAGATGGAATTTTTTCATCCTAATTTGTCTTCTTCATGTTTTATATATGTTTTGATTGATCCGGGTGCGACACATTCCTTTATCACTAGAGAAGTGATAGCTAACTATTTCTTTCCTGTTAGTCATAGACATGATAGTCTTCATCTAGAAACTCCCATAGTTGGTTCCATAGAGCTACGTTAAGTATGTTCATCTTGTGTTCTTTCCTTTTTAGGACATAACATTCAAGTTGATCTCCTACCACTTGGGATGCATGGATTTGACATAATCCTTGGGATGGATACTTTAGAAAAGTATCAGGTGATCTTTTATTGGAGTTCCAAGATAGCAATGTTTGTATATGGTGATGCTTCATGGGTTTTCTAGGGTGACAGGAAGATCCTTCCGACATATCTAGTTTAGCTATGACAGTAGAGAAGTGGATGAGACAGTGCTATGATGCGTTCTTGGCACATGTGGTGGATAAAAAGGCAAAGAGTCCTAGTATTCAGAAAGTGCAAGTTGTACAAGAATATGAGGATGTGTTTCCTAACGAGTTTCCAGGTGTACCTCCTCCAGAGAGATTGATTTTGAAATCAATCTAGTTCCAAGTACTCAACCTATGGCATAAACACTATATAGAATGGCACCAATAGAGATGTGGGAGCGGAAGAAGCAGTTGCATGAGTTACTTAGAAAAGGCTTCATTAGGCTGAGCACATCACCCAGTGTGCTTCTATTCTATTTGTTAAAAAGAAGGATGGATCAATGAGGTTGTGTATAGACTAGTGACAGTTGAATAGGATGATGATCAAGAATAAGTATCTGTTGTTGCATATAGATGACTTGTTTGATCTGTTATAGGGTGCTACAATTTTCTCTAAGATAGATCTGAGGTCGGGATATCATCAGTTGTAGATTAAGGCAGATGACATACCTAAGTCGGCCTTTAGGATAAGGTACGGTCATTATGAGTTCGTGGTTATGTCATTTGGGCTAACCAATGCACCAAAAACATTCATGGACCTGATGAATAGAGTGTTCAGACCACATCTAGATAAGTTTGTAGTTGTGTTTATAGATGATATCCTGATCTACTCTAGAGATGGTCAACAACATGAGCAATACCTACGTCAGGATTTGACATTGCTGGGGCAACATCAGTTATATGCAAAGTTCAGTAAATGTGAGTTTTGGTTATAGGAAGTGGATTTTCTAGGAAATGTAATATCTTCCATGGGAGTGTGTGTAGACCCAAAGAAGGTAGAATCAATGCTGGAGTGGGAACAGACAAAGACACCTACAAAGGTTCACAACTTTCTAGGTTTGGCATGATATTATAGGAGGTTCATTAAGAACTTCAGTGTGCAGGCATTACCCCTAACAAAGCTTACACAGAAGGATGTACCATTTATATGGGACAATAAATGTCAGTGTTCTTTTCAACTTCTAAAGGAAAAGTTGACCAATGCATTAGTAGTAGTCCTGCCTGAGTAGGAAAAGGGTTATATAGTCTTTTGTGATGCATCCAAGAATGGTTTGGGATCCATGCTTATGCAGGATAAGAATGTGATTTCTTTTGCTTTGTGATAGGTTAAGAAACATGAGGAAAACTACCCAACACATGATCTGGAGTTAGCTATTGTGGTCCATGCTTTGAAGATATGGAGACATTACTTGTACAAAGAGAAGTGCCAGATTTTCACTGATCACAAGAACATGCTGTATATCTTTTCAAAATAGGAGTTGAACACGTGACAATGACGCTGGATGGAGTTGATTAAGGATTATGACTGCACTATAGACTATCATCCAGGAAAGGCAAATATAGTGGCAGATGCTCTAAGTAGGAAATCTTCTTCATCAACATCTTCCGAGTAGGCACAATTGAATGCTTTATTGTGCTACAAGAGAGATATGTTGATCTCTCTTTGACATATGAATCTACAGTTAGAAGTATCCTTGTTAGTAGGTCTATTAGCACAGTTATAAGTAAAGCCAACATTGACTCAGCAGATCAGAGATGCACAACAAAATGATACTATGACACAAAAAAATCCAGTCAAAGCTGGGCAGTGAGAAGCATTATGGTTTTCTTGAATCTGATGAGCATGTTATCATGGTAGACCAGTTGTCCCAGATGTAGATAATCTGAGGACCTTGGTTCTAGAAGAAGATCATTCTTCTATGCACGTCATGCATCCAGGTAGCACCGAGATGTATCAAAATATGAAAGATCTATATTGGTGGCCAGGATTAAAGAATGATGTAGCTGAGTTTGTGTCTAAGTGCACGATATGCCAACAAGTTAAAGCTAAACATCAGAAACCTGTAGGGACTTTGCAACCAATGCCTATACCTCAATGGAAATGGGATCATATCACAATGGACTTTGTGGTTGGACATCCAAGCACAGCCAAAGGTGGTGATTCCATTTGGGTGGTAGTGTACATGTTGACTAAGCACATGTATATGTCGACGAGATAGTACGTCTACACGGTATCCCAGCTACAATAGTGTCAGATAGGGTCCTCAATTCACTAGTCACTGTTGGGAGCATTTGCATACAACAATGGGTACACAGTTAAGGTTTAGCATTGTGTTCCATCCATAGATAGATGGAAAATTTGAATGGACAATAAATACCTTGGAAGGTCTGATAAGAGCATGCATGTTGCAATTCTTAGGTAGTTGGGGCATACACCTTAGTTTGATAGAGTTTGCCTATAACAATAGTTATCAGAGGAGCATTAATATGACACCGTATGAAGCGCTATATGGGAGATGTTGTAGATCTCCTTTGTCTTGGTATGAGATAGGATAATATCAACTTTTAGTTCATGAGATAATGCAACATACAACAAAAAAGATCAAAGTCATTCAACAACAACCGAAGGCAGTTTAGGATAGACAGAAGTCTTATGCTGATAATCACTATATACCTTTAGAGTTTCAGGTGGGAGACATGGCGTACCTCAAAGTTTCTCCTTGAAAAGGTGTTCTAAGGTTTGGGAAAAAAGGTAGGTTAGCTACTAGGTATATGGGACCTTATCCTGTGGTTGCACGTGTTGGGAAGGTGGCCTATAAGTTGGAGTTGCCACCTGAGTTGATTAGATTGCATCCTGTGTTTAATATCTCTATGTTGAGGATGTTGGTATGTATGCCCTGAGAGCCAATCATGTGATGATTGGTGGGATACATTAAGATTGATTTGATAAACATCAAAGGCGAGCTTCCAATTCTTTCTGATTCAGTCATATGAGATAGTGATAGAACAGATTGAATGTCTAAAGAATGACAGTACTCAATGACGTATGCCTTCAGGTTCATGACCTGAACGATGAGATCATACGGATGCTAAGAGTTTGTACATTCTTGTTATGTCCCTAGTCGGATGTCATTGTGGAAGGTAGATAGACAGCAATGACACACAAGACTAGATTGTGGTGTTGGTTGATGACAGAATCTCATTAGTCATGATATAGAGATATCAAACCAAACACATAGGTACTTGTTAGAGAACAAGTGTACCGGACAGACCCACCGTGAGTTTGACACATGGAACCATGAGATGGTAGTCACAGTCAGTACTCACAGTGATGGTGGTGAGTGTGATTCTTAGACCTGAAATCACTGCACTCAACACATGTCGTTGGGCACACTTTGACCTCATCAAACGCAGTCCTGAAACATGGGTTGTTATAAAGGTGATGATTGGGTGGCTTTGACACATGGGGCTTTTGAGGGGTGAGTGGTAGATATGGGATTTGTCCCTCCTGAGGGAGTATGATATCCATGGCCACTTGATGAGTAGGATTGAGAAAGGCGTGCACGCATGTGTGAATCAGTATGTGATACTAATGTCATACATATCTCTTCCAGTCTACTCTGAGATCAAGGAAGTGAATGAACGTTGACAGGATGACTGTTCCATGCCTCGAGTTCATTCGGGATATCAGTGACAAAGGAATTATACATTCACTGTAACACCATTCACGGATTGTAGGATGAAAGTTGTTCTCCAACTTTCTACTTTCACTTGGGTAGCACTGATGTGTGACTAGGCACCGCTCTTTGCTTGTGAAGTCATAAGTGTTATGAACTTTCACTGCCAACGTGAAATGGACCTGCAGGGTCACACACATAGGATTTAACCTGGAAGAGGAGTTTTGTCCACAAGCAATGTTTAGATTGATTACTAAAGGAGTTTAGTAGTTCAATTAAACACTCAATCAGTCGATGACTCAATATCGTATGGTTCAAGGTGTTGGACGCATTGATTGGAGTATCAGATTGATTGAAATCGCAATTGACTGATTTTGCCCAACCTGTGCTCCCAACCGATCGGTTCATGTGATGAACCGGTCGGCTGAGGTTGCTGAACCGGTCGGCTGGAGTGTCCAGGCCGATCGGCTCATGCCCAGGTTGAAACGACCGGTTCAAGGGTTGAACCGATCGGCTCAACTGGTGCAACCGATCAGTTGGGAAAGTCATGTCGGCAAGAATTTTCCTTTGGTTTCAAATTGCCCAATTCAATTGGGAATAATATTGGTATTCGATACCAATTGGGAAAGAAACAAGGAAAGTCTTTTTGAGCCGGATTAGGACCATGAACCGATCGGTTCAGGGCACCAACCGATCGGTTGGAGTGCCCCAAACGGTCGGCTCAGGTCCAACCGATAAGCTCAATGGCCGAACCGATCATTTCAAGTTGCGAACCGGTTGCTTTTTGTGGAAAATTCTCGAACCCTTCTACTCATGCGTTAGTCCCGCATTGCCCGGGATGGAGAACCCTGTCCCATGACTCTCCTATATATATAGGGGTATTAGGGGCTTCTCAAAGTACAGCTCAGTGCAACCAGTTGCTCTGCAAGTTGTCGTTCTCTCTGGTTTTGGTAACCGTGAGAGAGCCCGAGCAAGTGCTTCCCGCAAAAGGGAGGTGCAACAAGGGAAGGACAACTGCAGTTGCAACAGGAGGCAGGAGAGCATGTTGGTGACTAGTACGTCAATAGGAGGGTGCGACTCCTTCCACTTCCTTGTGGGACAAGGAGAGTGGAGTTCCAGGCGGTCCGTGTGGACTACTACAGAGGCGGGAGGACACTGCCGCTTAGGAGGACAACTGTCATCCAACAGTCCGGTTCGAGTAGGAGTTGTCAGTCCCGGTGCGACCAGGAGCTGCACAGATGCCGTCGAAGTCCGGAGTTGAAGACCGCGCAAGGCGCGAGGTATTGTCGCCGAGCAAGCCTCGGGACAAGGTATGATTCCACAAACCATCCTTTCCTATTATATAGACGTTGACGCGTTTCCTCGGTATGGGTTGGGGGAGAAATTTTTTGTTTCCGCTGCCTTCTGTGTCTCCCCTAAAACCCGACAGTGGTATCAGAGCCACGTCAACTGCTCTATATTTTAGGAATATCGATATGATCGATTTTGGTTTGTCGCCTTTATTTATTGCATGCGATGCGAATAATATCGGCTTTATGCATGTCCAATCCTAAATCCACAAATCCCTAATTACATATATGATATGTATTTTTAATGCACTCGATACACGTCGCCCTTAAACGAGTTTTGTGGTGGATGTGTGTAGCGTGATTATGGCCTATAAACCCCTATCTGTGATTGGTTGTATGTGGTTGCTTGCATCTCGGTCTGCGCACCGATCTTCCTTCTCCTATTCCTGATGTAACTCGAAATAATTCGAGATTCTTTCCTACCTTTGCTCCCCCCGAATGTAACTCAGGGTTTCCCTTTTAAAGCAATGTAATAAATAGGATATATTTTATTTCCTGTTATGTCAAAGACCGACGGACGTCAAGACGACTGCTCAGACGGTCGGTTCAAGGAGTGAACCGATCGGTTGATGACCGGTTCGAGGAGCGAGACGAGCGGGTGGCGGACATGACGAGATGCACGACGACTAGGCGAACCGATTGGTTGGAGGAGCCAACCGATCGGCTGGTGGCACCCAGACGACCGGCTGGAGAGTACAGATCGTTCATGTGATGAGTTGATCTACTCGGATGGCAAGGCACAGAGTTCATCTTGTACAGGTTGCATGTGATGTTGACCTAGATGACCGTGATTCCTCTTGGCTCGAGGAATCACATTAGGATGGCCATAATCATCACTTTTATCGTTTTGTGCATGTTTTCTGTGGGATATAGCATGTATATGATACGTACTATATATTGTGGTGATTGGATATGTATATGTATATAAAACCAAATCCCTCATTAAAATATTAAGTTTTAGATGCCTTCCAAATGCGACACACGTGAAAAGCTTGATCGACCAAGTGTGGGCACGCCCTAGCGTGGTGCACCGTCTATCTCGTGGAAGCGTGAAGGATGAATGTGTGGGTCTGCCCTAGCAGGGTGCATATTCATCGTGTTTGCTTTGGGTCGGACTTAACAAGGTGATCTAGATGGGATCTAGTACCTTGAGGCATGGAGATGATCATTGCAAGGAGTTGTATATGACATCTTATCAAGAGTTGCATATGATGCAATTGGCAAAAGTTGCCTACCTGAGAGATCTATGTTGTGGGTGACAGCCCTAGCTGGTCCATGACTTAGAGGATTTCAAGATCTTGCCCACTAGAAGGTTGTACACTGCAATCTTCTAAATTGATGGTGAGGGCTATCAATTTGAAGTAAAATAGTGGGAGCGATAATTAATTAAAGGCCTAATTATATCGTCAAACTTTCAAATCAATCAAATAAGTCAAAAATGAGTTTTGGACTAAAATTGCATATTTTCCTTTTTGTAGTTCAAATGGCAACAAACAACAACAACTTTTCTTTGCGATCGGTCCTTGACAAGGACAAGCTAAATGGGACAAACTTCCACGACTGGTATCGGACATTGAGAATTGTTCTCACTCAAGAGCGTAAGCTCTATGTCCTGGATACTCCAATTACAGAGGAACCCACTCCTAATGCACCAAAGGAAGAAAGGGATGCTTACAAGAAGCATTCTGATGATGCCATTGATGCAAAGTGCTTGATGCTATGTTCAATGAACCATGAGTTGCAGAGGCAACATGAGAACATGGGTGTCATAGAGATGATTCTGCATCTCAGGAACATGTATGAAGATCAGGCAAGGCAAGAGAGGTACAATGTTTCTAGGGCGCTGTTCAAGTGCATCATGACAGAAGGAGATCCAGTTGGTCCTCACACACTCAAGATGATTGGGTATGTGGAGAACCTGCAGAGACTGGGATTTCCACTGAGCCAAGAGTTGGCTACTGACGTGATACTGCAATCGTTGCCAGAGTCTTACAATCAGTTTGTGATGAACTACAACATGAACAACTTTGATAGGCCACTGTCAGAGTTGTTGGGCATGTTGAGGACAGCCGAGTTACAGATGAAGAAGGACAAGCCTAAGTCCGTGATGGTGATCACGAGCAAGAAAGGCAAGTCCAAGCGCAAGGGCAAGGGCAAAGCTAAGAAAGGTTCTGAAGCTAGCCAGGAGTCCAAGCCATCTTCAGCTCTCAAGGCCAAGGGAGGCGTGACCAAGAAAGGAAATTGCCACCATTGTCAAAAGCCAGGACATTGGAAAAGGAATTGTCCTCTCTACCTGGAAGAACAAAAGAAGGAGGCGACTGAAGCCTCTACTTGAAGGTGTCATGAAAATAAACTTGTAACACTTTTTGAGGTATATGATACCAAGATGTAAAGTGTAAAACATTCTTACTTGGGGCAAGTGTTGCCTTTATAGATAGGAATACTTTAGTTTATTTTCAGCCAATAAGGCATGTAATACAGTTATGAACTGCTATTTCATACTTGCCAATAGATAGAAACACTTTATTTTTGCATATTGTATGACAATGATGGCAATTAATAAAGAGATGTTTCAATTTATAAAGATGTGATCTTTGTGGCAATGCCTTATTTATCTTGTGATATTTGATATGCATAAGATAAGATGATACCTAAAAGTTATAGATAACTCAAACAATTTAATTAGCATTAGTCATGAGAAATTCATTTCTAGTTTCCATATGATGGATAAATCTAGACTCTTTTGTTTATAGAACCAGTAAGAGACATGAATATCTTGGACATGATTAATCAATCTTCACTAATGTAGTGGGAGAGTGATTATCCTATTAGGTATAATACATGTGATGTATTTACATACTTATTGGAATAAATGCTAATACTTCAAATGGTGTTTAGAGAAATACCAATATGAATATCTTGAAGTGTTCAAGATTATCATAAATGAAGTACAAATTTGGTAAAGTATTAATTCTTGATGAGATCAATGAATGAAATACTTGGACCAAATGTTTGAGATCCTTATGAGTGATTATGATAGTGTATCATAATGAACTCATGATTAAGGCATGGTGATGTTTGAATCAAGAAGGAATCATACTCTAAGGAGTTAGAGAATGATTATCAAATAACTGAATTCTTCTTAATAAAAGAATACCCTATACTAATAAAAGAAATTGAGAATCACAATGGTTGTGAGTTCTTATATCTTTAACAGATACACCTCAATTATCTATGTGATGAGTTGTTCATATGATGAGTCAACTATCAAGATGGATATGAGGAACCGAATCTTGAGTTATGGTTTATGACCATTACATCCTAAATGACATCCATGTGAACCATAAGGTATGACCCTGATGGTAGCACTCATTGGATCATATCCATAAGTGAAAATAAGTCTTAAGTATTAAGACACATGGATAACATTTTGAGAAGGATGATGCTTGTTGATTGCAATTTAATGACTAAGGCATTTGGCATATGGATACCAAAACCGCATTCCTATGAGGAATAAAACCAGGATGTGTACGTGACACAGCCTACAAGGTTTATGAATCCACTAATGCAAATGAAGTCTATAAGTTACAATGAAACAATCAATGTGATTGATTGAGTACAAGCAACTCAAAATTGGATCTTTACTTTGATGATATAGTCAAAGGGTTTGACCGATATGTCAAAGAGAAAGAAGGGATCTGTGATTTAGTGGGAGAGTATTCACATTCCACATATTGATGTGAAATGGAAATGTTCTAGATTGGAAATCCAAAAAGTGGAAATTATCTTTAAAGAAGATAGAGATGTTTCCTATGTGATAGGAATAGAGATCTATAGAGATAGTTCTCGAAAATCTCTTGACCTGGAAAGAGAGAGCATACATTGGCAATCTGTACTGAAGTGTTCAGTATGCACAGATTCAGTGGGAGAAAACTTGTCCATGTTACATGGAGTTAGTATCCCAAGGCCAAGTATCCAATTCTTATGAAGAATGGGAACACTAAGAATAGATATGGATCTATCATGTATGTAATCATCCCATTATCTTGCATGTATGACATGGCAAGAATAAAATGCATTCATCATCTTGTATGTAGGACATGGAAATATGATGTGCTCATCCTGATAACTCGTATGTAGGACATGACGAGTGGTTGTCTGTCTACTTCCAGTAAGGGTTACTGGAATACCATAAGAACTTGATAAGTACTTGGGAAGTACTAGTTTTATGGAAATAAAGAAGAGTTCGATGTAAAGAGTTACATTGATGCGAACTTCCGAAAGGACATAAAATTAATCGCAAAATATACATAAGATGTATAAAAGTGAATGTTTGTTGATAATTGGAAGTGTTCCAATAAAACCATTTAAAAGGAAATGTCGAGTATCTATGTGTTAGAGAACAACAGTAGATACTATATGGATCTGGAAGTTCATGAGATGAACTTATATTTCACTCATTAATGACAAGTCTAGAATCCTTGATCATGCAATGTGGCTAAAGGTTAGCAATGGAATACTAGATCGCATATTACGACAACTCCATCTCATACGTATGACGTACAACGAAGAGATGTGAGACATGCAATTTGTACAGACTTTGGCAAGGTGTTGCCATTACTCACTATGTTTGCACTAACAGCACAGTAACATGTGGGACATGTTTGAAGATCACTATGAATATGATTCAAGGGTGATTGGCTCGCAGTGTAAGTGGGAGTCTGTTGGTATGTATGCCCTGAGAGCCAATCATGTGATGATTGGTGGGATACATTAAGATTGATTTGATAAACATCAAAGGCGAGCTTTCAATTCTTTCTGATTCAGTCATATGAGATAGTGATAGAACAGATTGAATGTCTAAAGAATGACAATACTCAATGACGTATGGCTTCAGGTTCATGACCTGAACGATGATATCATACGGATGCTAAGAGTTTGTACATTCTTGTTATGTCCCTAGTCGGATGTCATTGTGGAAGGTAGATAGACAGCAATGACACACAAGACTAGATTGTGGTGTTGGTTGATGACAGAATCTCATTAGTCATGATATAGAGATATCAAACCAAACACATAGGTACTTGTTAGAGAACAAGTGTACCGGACAGATCCACCGTGAGTTTGACACATGGAACCATGAGATGGTAGTCACAGTCAGTACTCATAGTGATGGTGGTGAGTGTGATTCTTAGACCTGAAATCACTGCACTCAACACATGTCGTTGGGCACACTTTGACATCATCAAACGCAGTCCTGAAACATGGGCTGTTATAAAGATGATGATTGGGTGGCTTTGACACATGGGGCTTTTGAGGGGTGAGTGATAGATATGGGATTTGTCCCTCCTGAGGGAGTATGATATCCATGGCCACTTGATGAGTAGGATTGAGAAAGGCGTGCATGCATGTGTGAATCAGTATGTGATACTGATGTCATACATATCTCTTCCAGTCTACTCTAAGATCAAGGAAGTGAATGAACGTTGACAGGATGACTGTTCCATGCCTCGAGTTCATTCGGGATATCAGTGACAAAGGAATTATACATTCGCTGTAACACCATTCACGGATTGTAGGATGAAAGTTGTTCTCCAACTTTCTACTTTCACTTGGGTAGCACTAATGTGTGACTAGGCACCGCTCTTTGCTTGTGAAGTCATAAGTGTTATGAACTTTCACTGCCAATGTGAAATGGACCTGCAGGGTCACACACATAGGATTTAACCTGGAAGAGGAGTTTTGTCCACAAGCAATGTTTAGATTGATTACTAAAGGAGTTTAGTAGTTCAATTAAACACTCAATCAGTCGATGACTCAATATCGTATGGTTCAAGGTGTTGGACGCATTGATTGGAGTATCGGATTGATTGAAATCGCAATTGACTGATTTTGCCCAACCTCTGCTCCCAACTGATCGGTTCATGTGATGAACCGGTCGGCTGGAGTGTCCAGGCCGATCGGCTCATGCCCAGGTTGAAACGACCGGTTCAAGGGTTGAACCGATCGGCTCAACTGGTGCAACCGATCAGTTGGGAAAGTCATGTCGGCAAGAATTTTCCTTTGGTTTCAAATTGCCCAATTTGATTGGGAATAATATTGGTATTCGATACCAATTGGGAAAGAAACAAGGAAAGTCTTTTTGAGCCGGATTAGGACCATGAACCGATCGGTTCAGGGCACCAACTGATCGGTTGGAGTGCCCCAAACGGTCGGCTCATGTCCAACCGATCAGCTCAATGGCCGAACCGATCGGTTCAGTTGTGAACCGATCATTTCAAGTTGCGAACCGGTTGCTTTTTGTGGAAAATTCTCGAACCCTTCTACTCCTGCATTAGTCCCGCATTGCCCGGGATGGAGAACCCTGTCCCATGACTCTCCTATATATATAGGGGTATTGGGGGCTTCTCAAAGTACAGCTCAGTGCAACCAGTTGCTCTGCAAGTTGTCGTTCTCTCTGGTTTTGGTAACCGTGAGAGAGCCCGAGCAAGTGCTTCCCGCAAAAGGGAGGTGCAGCAAGGGAAGGACAACTGCAGTTGCAACAGGAGGCAGGAGAGTGTGTTGGCGACTAGTACGTCAACAGGAGGGTGTGACTCGTTCCACTTCCTTGTGGGACAAGGAGAGTGGAGTTCCAGGTGGTCCGTGTGGACTACTACAGAGGCGGGAGGACACTGCCGCTTAGGAGGACAACTGTCATCTGACAGTCCGGTTCGAGTAGGAGTTGTCAGTCCCGGTGCGACCAGGAGCTGCACAGACGCCGTCGAAGTCCGGAGTTGAAGACCGCGCAAGGCGCGAGGTATTGTCGCCGAGCAAGCCTCGGGACAAGGTATGATTCCACAAACCATCCTTTCCTATTATATAGACGTTGACACGTTTCCTCGGTATGGGTTGGGGGAGAAATTTTTTGTTTCCACTGCCTTCTGTGTCTCCCCTAAAACCCAACAGAGAAAGTGTCACCCTGATACGAAGTTAACACTTCAACCTATTGAGGTGGAGATGGATAATGATATATTTTATGTGGAAGGTCCTGTCTTGATCCTTGATAGAAGGATCAAGAAATTGAAGAAAAAGGACACTTTGTTAGTCAAAGTTTTATGGCATCATCGTGGCATAGAGGAATCCATGTGGGAACTTGAAGACAAGATGTAGAAGAAGTATTCATCTCTTTTCACATAGGATTTTAGGGGTGAAATCGATGTTAGGGGTTTGTAGTTGTAATATCCCTAACCTTGTTTTTAGTTTAATTGTAATTTCTTTATCTAATGAGATGCTTAAACTTTAATCTAATCTCTTGAGATGTTCTAATATCATGTGTCAGGCTTATGTTTTCAATTGAAACCAATTTGATTAATGATTGAGTTATTCTTGATGTTTATGTGCTTGTTGTGGACTAATTTGCAAATTACCCATTAGTGAGGGTTACCTAAGAAAATTTCATATGTATAGAGTATTTCTTATTCTTTAGAATGATGAGAGATAAAATGGTAATATGAGGCGCCTTGATTGTATCATAATTGAATACGGGAACATCATCAAGGGGTATTAGGGCTTCTAGGGTTACTTTGTTGACATGGTGACTATCTTAGGGTTTGAGGTTGTAACTATTTCACCACTTGTGGTGAGGGTCATGACTGAGATAGCCTAGAAGATAGGATGGTCAAGACTGAGACACCTAAGAGATAGGATGGTCGGGACATTTGTCCTTTAGTATAGGTGTCTCGACCATGACTCTGGTGATTAGGATTAGGTCAAGACAAGGTTGTGCATGAGAGTGTCTCAACCGAGACAAGGGGACCTACCAACCTTTGTAGGTTGTGACACCTTGATGGATAAGAATGACCTTGGATATTTGCATGTGAGTGGAGTAAAGAATATCTCCTTGAAGGGCATGTGTCCCTAAGATGACCTAATATGTTGAAACCTCAAACACCTCTACCTCTCTCCTCTTCGGGTATATAACCCATCCTCTTCATCAGCAAGTAATCTTTTTTTTCTGGCCCACAACTCTTTATTCTACCTTGATATTGCCTTGGAGCTTGAAGAGCAAGGAATGTTAGATCTAGGTTCTTGGGTGATCGATCCTTGGTGCATGTGGAAGATCTTATGCTAGGATTAAACGTTGGTGGTGATGCTTAGAGAATCATCTCTTGGTAAGTAATCTTCTTATCTAGATTACATTTTCTTTTTTTATGAAACCTCCACCTTCTCCTTCCTTCTTGGCCATGGATCATTCATGGTGGTTTTCCTTGAAAAAATTAGAGACCTCTCCTTTTCACAAAGGCCTTAGACTATGTTTTGACATGGTGGCAACTAGTGAGAGGACAATCTCTTCTCTTTCTCTTTCTCTTTCTCTTTTTCTTTTTGGTTTGGCCCAAAGATCTATTTTCTCCTTTTTCTTGAACTCTCTTCTAATCATGGACTTCTTCTTCTTGGAGGCAAACCCTTGGCCAACATTTTGAAACTCGGTTGAAGCTTTTGGAGCTTGAGTCTTGGGAGAGTGTTTATCATCAATCTCAAGTGGGTTTTATAGCTCTTCCTACTTCTATTATATGTATCTTAACCTGATTACATATTACCTTCTATGTGATTCATTATACTTGAAATAGAAGGAGGTTTTGATATGTTACACATGCATACAGATCATGGTAATCTTCCTATAAATGTTTTTATTTTGATGATCTTCCCTCATTATGGTTAAGGTTTGTTGAACACTCGAAAATATGGAGATGCTCGCCCTGTGACGCTTGGTGTTTTGGGTTGATCATCTATTCTGATATGGTTCAAATTTGTTTTAGGGGTGGTGTAGGTGATCCAAACAATCCCTTAGTCTTCTATCACGGTCGACACTCCTTGGTGAGGTGGTTGAATTACTCCTTTAATCCTAATACGATCACTACCTATTAGTTGGGTCGTGGCGTAATGTTGTTGTAGTGTTAGACTTGGTAGACCAGTTAGCATTATAGTTTTATTGACTAAGTGTACAGGTTGTAACACCTTCTCAGAACCTGTTAAACGGTTGAGATATTTATGGTTGGGATAAGACACTTGATAGTCAAAGTAATAACACCATGTTACATGACTTGGCCACGAAGCTGGGTTTAGGGGGTCGTGATGCACCTTGGAGGGTTGGACACAACACACTAAGTGTCATGGTCGCGATGCATCCCTTGGTGTAGCGATCGTGACACCCCTTGCATTGTGGCCATGACAAGGTGTTGCATGGGCCTGAGTCACGGTCATGACATCATGGTTTCGAGCTGATGCGACATCAAGTTGTTGATGGGTCGTGACGTAGTGTTTCTAAGGGGTCGAGACACCCTAAGATGGTGCTAAGTGTAATGCCTGGTGAGGCCTTGTTAGGATTAAATGATTAGCTGGTCAGTTTGTGATTCTCCATAGTTGGTTGGTCGCGACACCCTTACTCCCTACCTGGTCAGGTCACGATGCCTTGTCGCTAAATGGGTCAACACTCATGTGTCAAGGATGACCAACACTCATGTGTTAAAGGTGATTAAGGTACACACATGCATGTATGAACATGGTCAGTACCTAGGATAATGATTTAACTAAAAGTAATATGATTATGAATAGCTAACAATCAACAATGATACTTGATTTCCCAACAATATGGGAAGTGATGGAATTAGGGTTGAGAGGTGGTATGATGCTATTAAACCCTAATCAGGTACATTTAAAACCTAACCCTAATCTAATGATTACAAGATAAGTGTGTTCACTATATTTGAAGGTTGTTATTTATGTATAGTGTTTCCTCTCTTCTACTTGTGCAACACTACTTGTAGGGAAAATGAAAGGCATAGCTAATAGAATACTATGGTGAACATTATACAATACAGAGTAGTGATTATGAGTAATGTTGTGGCTTTTTTAGATATGGAATGTTGTAGGGGTATATTAATTGGTCTAATGACCTAGTAAGTACTTTGTGCATAATTAAGGGATTGACACCCCATAGTGATGTGTTGTTAATGATGACATTGAGAACAGTAGTATTACAAGTTCCATGAGATGACAAGACAAGTTCTCACTTAATACATTATATATCTTTTGAAGTTGCATCTTACCTTATTTTTGTAGAATTTATTTAGGGTTAATACGTTGTAAACTGATTGATGCATTAAAAGATACTCACTTGGCATGTCTAATCAAGTGAAACCCTAATCATGTAGTTGCCCTGTACCATAGATCCATCTACAACTTCAATATTTAGTTGGATGGTGAAATGAGTAACTCCTATTGGAGAACTCAGAGCGCATATTGTTGAATGTGTGGGGAGCAAGTGATATATTTCCTTATGTCCTTAAATTTTTGGAAATGGTGATAAATTGTTTATTATGAAAGGGCTATACGTGGGCCAGTTCTCTAGTATTGTGCCATGTACCAAGGCAGACTAGTTGTTTGCAGGACCATAGCCTTGACTATGAGTTGATGTTTCTCATGATTGTAGCTATGACACAAGTTTCTATCTTGTAGTAGTATGACTATATGTCACTGCATGCAGACTTGACTGGACCAACTAGTGTTGGTCATGATCATGGAGTCCAACTCTTCCATTGATCTTGTATGGAACTAATTTTGACTTAGCAGTGGTCAGTTGGATTTGAGTGGTACACCTCAAATCCTCAGGGCATAAAAATGGTTAGACAACCATGTAGCATATTGTCTAGGGTCAAATACAAATTATCTTGGATGACCCCATGCCTTATTCTTGTACTGTTTAGTTTATAACAATTATACATTTTCTTCATATTCCTCTTAAAAAGTATAAAATGATCTACTTCTCAGTTGTATTACTTAAACTATTCAAATAGTAATACCCACTTGGTTTATTGTTCTTTTACATTACAATGCTTAATAATATATGTTGGCGAAGAGTTATAACTCTTGCTGGAATGTTTGGTCTCACCCAATGGGTTCCACAACTTTTTAGGTGGTCGTGGATGAGAAGGCCGAGGTCGTGATGCAGGTGTTGAGTAGGAGGAGAACGATAACTAGGTTGGACATGCTACTAGTTAAAGTCTTATAGTAGAAGTCCTATGTGTCATCCCTGTACTCTAAGATCTTTGGGGAGATTTGATTTTTTGTGTATCGATACATAGATTTTGGCATTATGACATGTTTGTATAAGAAATGGCATGAATTATTATACAAGTTGTAATATATATAACAATGGCGGTATGATAGTCTTGAAAATGACACATACAATCGTTTGGTATATAATTAATACAAATTGCCTGAGTTAAAGGCTTGATTTTGAAATAATTCCGTCAGAGATACTTATTTGCAAATGGTTTTAATATACCCTATTTTGTTGACTAATGTGATTAATAATAATTTCACGCTTTGTTTTGAGTACTCTTATTTCGTGTGACATTGGTCATCACAAGCAGATTATGCAAACTAATCAGATATGAATAGCAACATATATGAGTAGAAGGAATATGAAGAACATGCAAGTATATCACCTACTAAACAATTAAATTCTCTTAGCACATCATATAACAACTGAGCAGTATATGAAACAAGGCAAGGGTTAATATCTAATGTGAAGCGTGTTTAACTCTAAATAGATATACTATACAATTGTATTACATCTTGTATTAATGCCCTGAGGAATTGAGGTATACTACTCAATTCCAACTGACCACTACTATGTCGAAATCAATGCCATACAAGATCTGTAGGAGAGATAGAATCCTGAAATCTCATCCACCCTCAGTCGGTACGAGTCTGCCACAAAAAAATATATGTCCAACTGCAAAACAACCTAATTCTTCCTTGGTATATAGGTCACAACACTGGTGAAACCAGGGTATACAAACCCAAACGTCTGAGGTACAACTGCAGTTGTCCTCAATCACATCATATATACTGAGATACGACCGCATCCATTCTCCTACCGAGGCATGTCTGCAGCCATCCTCCAAACCTTGGGATTAAGTTATCAAGGACACACAATCTCTTGCACCTCACATACTTAACAATATGCGCTCCAAGTTTCCCTTAGGCTCCGATTGGTTTTTCGTAATTGGTCCAAATTTTTTATGAACTTGAGTTCCTTCAACAATTTTTAACAATTGGTTTAAAGTAGTGTTAGAATTGGAGTTTCGTGACTTCTGGTGAGTTACAAACTTACATGCAAAACACAGTTCCTGAGTTCCCTCTTAAAAAGAGCTGAAAACGAGTTCCAAAACAACAGACAACATTTCTTACACAATTATATTCTTCACTCATCATAAATGACACATGTTAATATTTATGACTATAAATGTTAGCGGCATGGATATAGTTTATTGATAAAACCATAACATTGTATGAAAAAATAGTATACACTATAATTTCACTACGTAAAATATTTTACACTATAACCACCATTATCAGTGCGGTCTACAAAATAAAAAATACAAACACCATGAAAAAGAAACATATTGCACTATGTGACAAAAATATGATTTACCTAACATATTTTTATTCTTCATGTTTAAACGATATGGTATGAAACATGATAATTATCTATAACCATGCATGAAGAATATAATTAAAATTTACAAACAATATAGTAAAAAGTAATATTGCACATTGTGTTAAACAATGACGAACCAAAACTTATATTTACAAACACATAAATGTGGATGTTATCTAAATACTTTGTACATACATAGTGAAGTAAAAATATTGTACTGCAATTTTAATAATAATATTTTCATTAAGATTAAACTAAACCATACTAAAACTTTTTTCAAAGGAGCAACATCTGCACTATGACCACTTGTTAAGATTACTATGGTTTATTATTTATAGTTATTCATGGATGTAATTCATTTTTTATGTCTTTTCCGTACTTATTTTTATATTACCAGATAGTTATTCACATAAAAATTAACAACATATTTTAATGATTTTCATATTTACACATACACCAAAACAATCACATGGAAGTGAATGGAACTTAAGTTCCAAAAACTAAACTAGAGTTTCCATAAAATAAGTTCCACATAACTTATGACTTACACCAAACCAATCAGAGCCTTAGGAATACTCATTTCACCATCCAACAAGTCTTGACATTAGAATGGATCTACGACACATGACACTACATGATTAGGGTTCAACTTGATTAGTTAATGCTAATTGGGTGATTTAAGGCTGTAATCAAGTTACATACAAACCCTAAAAGAATTCTACATACCATGGTGTATGTTGCAACTCCAGAAGATATAAAACATATAGATATAAAGTTGATCATTAAGCCACATGGTATTATTTCATTGCCATACATGACTCCATACTCATAATAATACCATCACTTGTTACAAGTCCTTGTCACATTAAAAAGATGATAACACCTCAATTAGGCTAGCAACCCTATCCAAGGTCATAAGACCATTCACATTATTCCCTACAAGAACATCAATACTTTCCATACCTCATCAAGGCTCATCAATATCACCATACATGTGATACATAAGTGGTACAACAACTATTCATTAGCTATGATGCTTATTTAACAACAAATTAGGATTACAACATTAAGAGAGAGAAGGCACTCTATCATCATGCTAATCACTCAAGAAATCTAAGCAACATCATTGTGTACTTGAATCAGGGATAAGTTCATCAAGGTACCCAAACTAGGGTTTCAAAACAACAACTAGAAGTAAACCCTTGTCTTTTACCATCTCCAACAATCATGGAAGAAAATAGGTCAAACATCATCCTCACATAGTCAGCAAACATTATGACCATATAGACCAAAAAACATCATCCGTCACATAGGATTGGTGGTATCATCGACCCCTGAAAATTGAATAAGGTTGGCCACCGCTGAGACTAAGGTCCACCACCTTCATCGACCTCTAAGGTTGACCTTCTTAGAGACCACTACTAGTTGGCCACTTGAACGACCTCTAGGGTTTACCAACATCATCAACCACTGAAGTTAGGTGACATCAACGATCGCTAAGGCTAGGGTTCAACGACCACTCAAGATAAAACACATTGGCAACCGAAGAGAAATCATCAACATACATAGCGTCCAACCATGGAGAACAACCTCATCGATGGCATAGAGAAAGCAAGCTTAGTGACCACATGGCTCAAAACTTGGCGACCATAATCATCAATATTCTTGGCAACCACATGGAGAAGAGAGAGAAAACCTAGGCAATCATTAAGGGACCAAAACCTTATTAACCACATATCCTAAAATAGGTTGATCATCACCATGAAACCGAAATTCATCAAGGTGTAAACCATAAGAAGGAAATCAACTCCAAAACCCTAATTATCGTCCATCTTGACAGAAAGAAAAACCCTGACTTGTGAGAGAGAAAACCAACATTTCCACACACGCATGCAAGCATCAAAACCTCCATTGCCAAACAATATTTCGTGCACCATGATTAAGGTCCATCCAAGAGACGTTTCTACTCAAGAATCACCATGTAAACACAAACCCTACATCAAAGATACTATTTTCCTACTTGTAATTACATTTAGAGAAAGATTATGTGCATGCGGGGTAGAAGTAACCAATAATAGTGGAGAAAGTCATATAACTCACCTTTGAGTTGATGTAGAAAAATCCAAACAATAAGATAGCTTGAAGAAAAGGGGAAGGAACCCTAGATTGAGCACCACACTCAAACAAGCTAGCTCCACCTCCAAGAGAGAAACAAACCCTAGGTCAAGAAGCAAGAAAGAGAGAAAAACCCTAGGTATAAAGGCAAAGAAGAGATGTTCTTCAAGCTCTAACTCAAGCAAAACCATGGAAAACCATGGATTTAGACAAGAAGAGATAAAAAAAGAGGGTAGAGCAAGGAAAATGAAGATCAAGAGAAAGATCACTTGCCAAGACATAGGAGGAAAGCAAAGATTGCACCAAATGATCTCAAGGAGAGTAGAACCTAACCCTAGCTCCACATGTAAGATGGATCAGCCACCTTCTCCAAGCTTGAGCCCCTTCACTACCAAGCACAAAGGGATGAGCTCCAAGGGAAAGAAGAGAGAAAGAGCATGAAAGAGCATGCAAAGGGTTTAGTTGCATGCAAAGAGAGAGGGTTATATAGCATGGGATTAGAGAGAGAAATAATGTTAGGTGTCATACTAAACATGCCATGTGTCCAAAGACAACACACCTTAATGATGCAATCACTTACACTACGCAACTAGGGCATTAAAACCAAGAAAAATGAGTGACTAACTTGGTCCAAAAAGCTCAAGCGACCGCTGAACTTTTTCAACGACCAAAGTGATCAAAACTCAACGACCGCTAACCCTAGATTCTTGGTGACATAGAGGGGTCACATGCCTCATCGACTGCCAAGGCTAAAGAGTACACACCATACCTCATTGATTGAAGAAAACATGGATCATAAGATCCTTGGGACCTCCAAAACAAAAGCTCATTGGTCAAACACATATCAAGGCCAACCATCAACTAGGGTATCCAAGCAAATCTTAAATTCCCAACATGAAAAGTCACCACATCAACCAAGGTGTGACAAGGTGCCCCAAGACACTAATCTCTTCAACATGATTTCAAAACATGTGTCACATCAAGAATGTGACATATTGTAAGAAAAACCCTAAAAATGGGTAAATTGCAATTAGGTCCAAGATAAGCACATATATGTAAAACTAGCTCAACCAACACCTGAACTGAACCAAACTTAAAACATAGACATGTCACATGATATAAAAGCATATCAAAAGGTTTGATTATGGTTTTAAGCATCTAATTATGCTAAGCAAGCATGATCAACCAGAAAGCAAGGTCAGGGGTCTTACGAAGAACATCAGATATAACAAGTGGATATCAAGAGAACATGAATTGCACTAATATGATAATCAAGAAATAGGCTTGCTATTAATAAAACATAATAGGCACCACAGAAGCACATATAAAGAATTTAGGGCACATAACCCATCATAAAAAACTATCAACCTACAAGCATATGAGATAAGCATAACAATAGTAAAATGTAAAATCACCGTCGGTTAGGGCACATAACCCATAACCTAATAGTGAATGACATACTACCAAACTCCTAAAAGTATACTATCGGGTGGAAAGGCACACCCTGTTCAAAAAGGTGCTCCCATATATATAATACAAGTGGAAAGGCACACTAGACATGGAATAAAACCCAAAAACCAAAGAATTACATTACTCTAGGGCTACTGAACCGCAAAGCATGCAAAATGTAAAGGCAAGTGAAAGTTCAGTCAATCGATAGAATTAATGTGATTTCCATCACATAAATAGACAATATGAAACATACACCACCAACGTGGGCAAAATAGTTTATGTACACAATTAGAGTTTCATCATTAAGTAAAGTACAATTTATAGTCAAAAGGAATATCCACAAAATATTCTTTATATCAACTCACATGAGTCAACCTCTTAGAGGAGAGATATAAAAGTGTATGGGATATTATGTCTTAAAGGACCAAGAGAGGGAGTTAATATAGGTGATTTCTCAATATGAATAATAAGGAATGCAACATACATTAGGAGATGGTAAAATTAGGTTAATTGCTCAATGTGATTAGGGAGATCAAACATACCTCAAGTAGAGTCTGCATATGTCCAAAGCCAAACCTAGGTCCAAGCTAGGGTCTTCAAAACACCTATTAAACATATTATATAATATTGGGGTTAATTTCACATTAATTACATAAACCCTAAAAGTTGCCATTTTATAATATATGAATTAGGTTAGCCCTCTTACCTCATGGACGAAAGAGACGAAGCAAGAAGAGGAGTGATTTGGGGGGAAAACGTGTGCCTTCGGGTGCCGCCATGGGAGCCAAAGGTGCACCAGCCTCTAGGAAGATCGGGAAATGTTTGGAAGATGAAAGCAAACATTGAAGAAACCAATGCTGATTCTTCCTTACCTTTTGTGCCTACCTCTTACCCAGCATGGTCGAAGTTCTCCAAGCCAGAGAATGTTTTAGTCCTAAATCATAGAGAGGTTACTAATAACCAAGGTAAAATCATTTACCCTAAGATTAAAGCAAAAGAGAATGTGAGCAAATGGAATAGTTTTCTTGTAGGCTATGTTATAGACTTTAAACCTCACATCTCGACTCTCTTGAATTATCTATATTGGTTATGGAATCCATTGGGAATGCTTGAGATATTCAACTGAGGCGATGGTTTCTTTCTTATAAGATTTACTGAGGATGCAGATCTAAAAGCAGCGTTGGAAGGGAGTTGGTTTGTTAAAAACATGCCACTTAAAAAAAAACTCGGGTAATATCCCATTATCCCACAACAAATTCACCCTCAATATATAATTAAAAATAAAGGTCGAAGAACTCACTCTAATAGCTCTCATCCACACCTCCAACATCTGTTTTCTTTAGGACCACGTAGGGAGTACTTCTTTTTTCCATCAGTGCCATGCCCCTAATTCTCAACGACATATTAGATATATCCAAAGAGACTAATATCTCCTACGTTCTGTTCCCCCACCTTCCTAATTCACGAGGTATCGAGTTGATAACCTTATGAACTAGTGAACCAGAAATCATGGAAGATGCAATCTCTTCTCTCAGCTCTCTAACAAAAGATGTTGTCCGCCACGACTCTCTACCTCCATGCCAAAGTACCTCATATGTATAGGAGTCGTCAACCTCAATACTCGAGATGCTCAAAGCGTGGTCACCTGCTAGTTTCAGACCAATGGCGCATGCTTGCATATACACAAGGAAGTAGTCAGAGCTCTTAATCCAAGCTCGGAACACAAGACAGATAATTGCATTGTGATTACGGATGACACCAGCTGCCCATCTTCTATATGTACCGTTGGCATCTTTGTCCCTCCCAATCGTGATGTTCAGTTTGAGATTATGTAGATCTGGCTTCTCCCATCACATCAATACTATTTCCTTCATAGCTATCTTTGGTTCCTTCACACCCATTAATTTCATTCTGTCATATATTCCATTCTCCATAGCAATAGGAAACACATACCTCTTCATGTGGTGGTTTAGGATTCTCAAGATATATTCCCATTCATGGCTGAGTGATTTCATCTTACCATCATATTTAGCTCCACATCTAATGTGCCATATGCTATGTGGGATTAGGATTGCTAGATTACCTGCCAACCATTCCGTTATGTTCTTCTTTTTTGCCATCGCACACCTGTCAAGAAGAGATCTCATATCAAAAGGCACCTCCATATCAATCAGCTCGTCAAATTTCCTCCAAAAGAATTTGGCGGTCTGCCCCTGGAATAACAGATGACCCATATCTTCCTCCTGGGGTTCAAAATAGCAATAACATCTAGATGCAAGAGGGATACCACATCTGAGCCTTATGTTATCGTCAGTGGGAATGGCTCCCCTATCCGATTTCCATATGAACGCTGCCTCTTTTGGATACCCAGCTTTCCATACCCTCCCAAGGCCGTCTAGACCTTCCTTTTCATTATGCACCAACATCCGCTTGGCTGAACTCATAGAAAATCTGCCACTCTTCTCAGGACCCCACGCTAGCTTGTTTTCTTCGTTGGATATCCATATCTCTGCATCTCGTATCAACTGTACTCCTTCTTCATCCACGATCAGTCTAAGCGAATCCCAATCCCATCCATATCCCTCTATCCAAAAGTATTTCACCAAGAACGGGTGTCTTCTATCACTGAGTATGATCGCATGATCAACAAGGAATTTCTCGCACCACCATGAATCCCAGAAGGACATCTCTCCATTTCCAACCACCCATCTACACAAAGGAAACATGCAAGGAAACATGTCCCACAATCTCTTCCAGAAAGGTGAAGGTAGTAATCCTCTTCTCAAGGTACCAGGATATAGATTGTCTCGGCCTCCTACCACGTTTGCATATTTGCTTCTGCAGAAAGATGCCCAAATAGAATCCTTTGTTAGAACCTCCCAGCATGCTTTTGTAAAAAAGGCCTCATTGATCGACTGTAGCGAGGTAATCCCTAACCCGCCCAAAGAAAAAGGTCTAGCCACCCTGTGCCATCCAATCCACGCCTTCCTGTGATGATCCTCCCTGTCACTCCACAGGAATCTGGATAGTTTATCTTCAATCCGCGCTACTATCCCAGCAGGAATGCCCACCGCCGCCGCCATGTACAATGGTATGGATGCTAGAACATGTGCAATCAACATCCTCCTCCCCACAAAGGATAATAGTCTGGACTTCCACGTAGCAATCTTTTCATTTATCTTGCTCATTAGGAACTCAAAGTCGGATAGTATCATCGAACCTTTCTTGATCGGTATGCCCAGATATTTCAAAGATTCCATAGCAGAACTCACTCCCAGGGACACGGCTACACCATGAGCTAGCATCTGGTCCTTGCCTCCTACCACGCATGTAGATTTAGATTTGTTTATTCTCTGACCAGTTGCTCTTTCATATGCATCAAAGGTGTTACTAACCACATCCAAAGATCTTTGGTTAGCTGTGAAAAAGACCACAATATCATCTGCATAGAGAAGAATGACCGGAGGCACCGCCTCCCCACGCACCTAGAATCTTGATATGGCCCCTTCTTCATATAACCTCAGGAATCTTCTACATAGCATCTCCTCAAACAGTATGAAAAGAAATGGAGAAATCACACTTCCTTGCTTCAATCCTCTACTCATCTGAAAGAATCCAGCCGTTTCCTCGCCTATAGTCACCGTTGCTCACGTATTTGAAAAGAAACTTAGGCATAACTTGATTACCTCCTCTGTAAGGTTGAACTTCTCCAGGACTTTCCCCAGCGTAGACCAAGTGACTCTATCGTATGCCCTCGACATATCATACTTTAAGATCACATTAGGAGCGTCTCTGCCTCTATTGATATCATGCATGAGTTCCTTAGCTAACCGGATGTGATGAGATATATCCGTACCTTTCACAAAAGCTCCTTGGTTCTTGGAAATCAGGCGTGGCATAATTGGAGCGAATCTCTCACTGAGTATTCTTGCAAGGATGCGAAGAGCGACATTCTCAATGGATATTGGTCTGAAATCCTCCGGTAGTCTTCTAGAATCATCATTCTTTGGAGTAAGTAGAATTCTACAGCAGAAGAGACCCCTGAAGCAATCCTGTCCACTGAAGAAGCTCTTCGCCAAGTCCATGAAGTCATTTCTTATGATTGCCACTTCTTTTGGTGAAATAGAGGCATGGGTAACAAGTTCCTAAACTTAATCTTAAGGAGGTTCCAGTGTGGGTCAGGATTTATCATTTGCATATTGAACTATGGGATATCCATATGTTTGAAAGGATTGGATCCTATCTGGGTATACCTATCTGTACAGATGATCCAATTGGTTCTTGCTCTAGACTGGAGCATGCCCGTATCCAAGTTCTTGTCAATTTAGACTCGAAATTTCTAGATCATATTAATTTTTCAAGTGATGAGACTCTATCTATCCTATGAATGGTTCCCCTATAAGTGTTAGATTTGTGGGCTGTTTGGCCATGATGAATCATTCTGCTTGCCTGCGCCTAAAGAAGATGGTAAGCTGAAACATGTCTAGATTGTGAAGGAAAATGTTCCTAATACTGAAATGCTTATTGTAGGGGGTTATTATGATCTTAAGTCTGATACAGATGAAAGAAATAATCAAGTTTTTTTATCCAGTCATGGTGGAGGATAATGCTGAATTGGTTCAAAAATTCCAATCAAAAAATCAAAGAGCTAGTTCTATTCTAAATACACACATCTCGATTTTTTCTTCTAGTTCTAGCTCAAAGATTCTTATTGATGAAGAAGGTTTCTAGGTGGTTAGAAGCAGAAGAAAAAATCCCCTCAAAGTGTTGCAGCTAATCCTTCTACAAGTATCCTTCATAGAGCCATCAACTCTACTTTATCACCCATGACAAACAAATTTAGTGGACTTGAAATTATCAATGAAGAAAATAATGTTGAGGCTGACAACTCAACAAACCAGGTCATTAAATGATCTCGTCTATGCACATTTTCTCTTGGAATGTGAAAGGGTTGAGTAATAAGGTCAATTCTACCCAAAAGGAAATACATAGGTCGAGGAGTGATATTGTTATGCTGATTGAAACTAAAGTTAGAAGAAGTAGAATTACTAAAATTTTGACTAGATATTTTTGTGAGTATAATTGGATATCAATTCATGATTCTCATGTCTTGGGTAGAATCATTATTTTCTATAGAGATTGTATAGTTACTAAACTCATAGAAATTGATCAATTGATACATGTTTCTATAACTGTGAATGACTTTTCTTTTTTAATGACTACTGTGTATGACCATATGGTGATGCTGAGAGATCTAGTCTATGGGATGTTATTGAATCATTAAGCACAATTATTAGCTCCCCTTGGTTCATAATTGGCGATTTTAATGCGGTTAGAACTGAAGGTGAAAGGATTAGTAAACTCCCGCCTACAAAGAAGTATACAGAGGAGTTTAATAATTGTCTTTTGAACTCTGGACTTTTTGATATGAGTCCTGGAGGTCCATTTTTTCTTGGGACAATCGTCAAAATGGAAAAGGCTTTATTACTTCAAAAATTGACAGAGTCCTGGATAATTCACGTTTTTTGTATGACATTCCTGAATGTTATGGTGAGTTGGTGTCTAATTCTGTGAGTGATCACAATAGAATTTCTTTAAAGCTTGGTAATCCCAGGAAAGTCAAGGATCCCTTTAGATTTATCAATGCATGGGTTTCTAAACCTGATTTCTTAGATGTTGTTAAAACAACATGGATCTTGAATGTTACTGGTTTTGAGATGTTTCAGTTATATAAGAAATTGAACAATGTCAAAATCCTTCTAAAGCAATGGAATAATTTTTTTGTGGGGGATTTATTTGAAAACTCAAAAACTCTTAGACATCTTGCTGATGTATTACAGAGTGATGCAGACATGGATCCTTTAAATGAAGCTTTAAGAGAGAAAGCTAAGGCTTTGAGATATGAAGCTAAAGATGATGAGGTGGCTGAAGAATCTCTTCTAAGATAAAATTCTCACGTACAATGGATTAGATAAGGTAATTCCAACACTAAATTCTTTTATGCATCTTTGAAAACAAGAAGGCATCGAAACAATATGAAGAGTCTTATGATCAATGATTCTTTGAACCATAATACTGATGATATTAAATTTGCTGTTAAAGAGTATTTCTCTAAAATCTTTAATAATAGTTCTCTCAATAATGATGTCTGGAAAGGGAAGTGGAATGGACATATCTTATCGGATGCCCAAAAAATTAGTCTTATGGAACCCATTACAAGGAAGGAGGTTGATGAAATTGTTTTGAATCTCAATGTTGACAAAGCACCCAGACCTAATGGTTTAAATGGGATATTTTTTAAGTCAACTTGGAAGATTATTGGAGATGATATCTTTGCTGCTACTAAAGAGTTTTTTCACAAGAGTTCTCTTCTCAAAGAAGCAAATAAAACCTTCCTTTATCTTATTCCTAAAGGCAAAGACTCAAATTTGATTGAGAACTAGAAACCGATTGCACTTTGTAATATTTTCTATAAGATCATATCAAAGTTTCTTACTAATAGGCTGAAGCCAATCCTACCCTCTATTATTGATGTAAATCAGTGTGCCTTTTTCTAAGATAGAAGATTAAAGATGTTGTATTACTTTCAAATGAAATTATTAATGACTTCAAGAAAGATTCTGGGAACATGTGTATCTTGGAAGATATATCCAAGGCTTATGAATTTGTCAAATGGAAATACCTATTCTCTATCATGCATAGAATGGGGTTTCCTTCTGGTTGTATTAGGTGGATTGAAGTTATTTTATGCTTGACATCCTATCAAATTCTTATCAACGGTGAGCCTACAGAAATATTTTCTCCTTCTAATGGAATTAGGCAGGGGGTTCCTATTACTCCCTACCTCTTTGTTATTGTGATGCATGGATTATCTGTGATGCTTAAGGATGTAGTGAACTTGAAATCTATTGCTCCTATTAAAGTTTCTAAGAATATGTCTATTTCTCACCTTATTTTTGCGGATCACCTAATGTTGTTCTTGAAGGCAAATACTTCCAATGCTAAGCATATAAAGTTCATTCTTAAAGAGTTTGGGTCTCAATTAGGGCTATCAATCAATCATCAGAAAAGTTATGTGTTCTTTAGTAAAAATGTTGATCCTACCCCCATTATGAACATCCTTGGAATACCTGAAAGTAATTTGGACTCAAAAAATATCTTGGAATTCCTTTGTTTCTTGGAAAGTTATCTAAAGCTCAATGTTATGACCTTGTTGATAAATATAGAAAGAAGCCTGATTCGTGGAAAGCAAAAACCTTAAACTTTGCAGGAAGATTGGAGCTTGTCACTTCTACTCTTCAATCCCTCCATATCTACTGGATGATGTCTTTCCCTATTTCTTCCTCAGTAATTAATATTATTTAAAAGGTTCAAAGAGATTTCTTGTGGGGACAAGTTGAAGGTAAAAGTAACCTTCATTTGGTAAGTTGGGAAAAAGTTACATTACCTAAAAGAGAAGGTGGTCTTGGGCTTAGAAAAGGTAGAGAAATTACGAAAGCTTGTCTCCTCATTAAATCTTGGAATATTGCTAAAAAGAAGGATAGTCTTTGGGTTAAATGGGTGTCTGTGAAATATTTATTGAAGTATATTTTTGGAGTATTGAGTCTTATCCTAATTTTTCATGGCTCTTCAACAATATTTTGAAAGTTAAAAATCTTTTTATTCCTTTTATTAGTTTCTGTATAGGTGTTGGATCCTTATTCAAAATTTGGAAAGACCCCTGGTTGAACTCCAAGTTTCTTGCTGAATGCATTGGAAGTAATATCTCTATTCATTTTGGTTTGGGTGAAAATGACTTCCTTTCTTCAATTATCAAAGATGGGGACTAGTGTTTACCTCTGTATAGAGCAGTTGGTATTATCTCCAACTACATTTCCCTAATAACATTTCTATTGGAACTGAGGACTATATTTCTTTTCTTGGAAAGAAGGTAATTAAATTAAAGGATATGTGGAATTCTATCAAAATTTAAGGCACTGAAGCTAATTCATTTTCCTAGATTTGGAGTAGCAAGGCTCCAAAAAATTTCCAATTCCATGCTTGGAAAGTTATTTTGAACAAGCTTCCTGCATCTGACTATATTAGGTGTTGGGTATTGATGTGGTCTCAATTTGTTTCCTTTGTATGAATTATTATGAAGATTCTGCTCACATTTCCTTCAAATGTTCTTATACTTTAGCTATATGGGAAGCCTGTCTTAACAAAAATCTAATCTGTTCTCGCCCTTCGAATTTTGGGGATTTGATTCATATAAAGAAGGATATTGAGAAAACCCTTGCTATGACCATCTTATATTTTTCTTGGAAAGAAAGGAATAGTAGAGTTCATAATGATAAAAGTTGTTCTCCTGATGTCCTCTTGAAAGAAATTATGGATATAGTTGACTTCCTTTAATCTATGATTTTGTGATCATGAAGTTTCTCATGTGGTCTAAGAATCGTTTGCTGAAGTTCTCTTTGGTCTTGGTGTTCTATTCAACCTTTTAATGGGGAGCTTGATTCTTGTAAAGGAGGTTTCTTTGAAATCATCTACTGTGCCTATCTGATCCTTTAACCTGTGATTTGATCTGTTGATCCTTTGAAGAAGTTGTCTTATAGAGTTTTGGATGTGTGCGGGAGTTTTTTCTGTCTGCTGTTCTCTTCTTGGATTTCTTAAGTCTTCTTATGTCCCTTTGTGGGGCCTCTGTCCTTTTGTAGCTATGCAATATAGTTTTTTGGAGCCTAGCAAAATATCACAGAAAATTATGTTCTGAATGCCACCTCTCTATTTTCTTCCGACCTATGGCTCCTTTCAATGTCATGGAGGATCCTTATGACTGTTCTGGTTTCTCTGATGTCCCTTATATATCTTCTATGTTGTCTTTATGAAGACTTGCATAGTGAAGCATCTTTTTGCTGGTGCCTTGTTCTTGGACCAGAATGGTTTACCTTGGGAACCCATTTTCTGGTTTTAGATGATTGTTCTAAATTGATATTCCCAACTTTGGTTTCTTATCAATCTCTTTAAAATGCTTGTGAAGATTGGAGGTTCTTTTTTGGGACCTGATCCTTCAGGGTTATTAGGATGCTCCTCATGGTGGTCTTTGTTCCTATGTTATTCTTTTGAAAGGCTATCCTTTCATTATTCTTTGCCTTTTGGCTTGTATATATTTTCGATTTCCTTGTTTGTAAGACCTTTAAAAAAAATACAAAAAAGAGAAAGTAGTTTAGCCGAAAAAAAAAAACGATACTATCTTATAGTTTTTCTTTTCTTGAGATCATATCATATTTTACTTTGATTTTCTGATTTATATATCATTAGTTATGAATTTTAGAAATATGAAGCAATTAGGAAAATCATTGAAAAAGAAAATATTTATTATATTTTATTTAAGTGATAAAACTGATACTATTAGATTTAGAATAATGCCACGATTCCAAATAATATTTTGTTTTATTTTTTTGAGCTATACATAATTTTTGTGAATTTTCTGAGATAAATATATTTACTGATTCTTTAAATAAAATTGTATTGAAAAATTACCAATTTACCCATGCCTATGATTTACAATCATATATCATGAAACAAAAAATCTGTAAGTTTCTTAGCAAACAAAGTCATGCAATGAAATCAAACATGGTGAACCAAAAGTGAGATTGCCCAAACAAGCGGGACATGATATAAATAAACACAAGGATAAAATTGACAAATATGTATCCATCATCTTTCTCTCGCACTGGTCATTTTGCATAAGGAGCAAAACTATCGGGGCTCAACCTTTGATCACAACATCGATAAAGAGAGAGAATCTTAGCGAACCACCCTTAGACTCGAGTTCCCAATGATCATCTGATGGCATCCAACTTGGAACTAGACCTTGCCACAAGCTAAATCACTACAACCATCCTTCACCATGGACACAACCGACCTGACTAGAAGAAGCTAACAAAACCTCAAATAAGGATGACCATGCCACAAACCAAAGAAACACATAGCATTACAAAAAATTCAAAACATGACCAATTGGTGATCATAAAACTGAGATAATATGATACCACATAACCAAAAAGGCTGATGATGGAAAAAGGAGTCAACTTGATATACCTCAAGTAGGACCCAAAATAAGGTACCCACAACTTCACAAGAATCCAATAAAGATTTTTGGGTTCCCTAAGGCCACAATCGCACAACCAAACTCTTGATGGTGGCTCTGGCTAGATGGTGATATGTGAGGCAGGTGTGGGACAGATGATGCCGAGGTAGGTTGGGAACCTGACCAGAGTTTGTGAAACCTGTAGTACAAGAGATTGATGACCAGATGGCACTCAGTGTATATCCACATGGACTTATGAATAATAGGGAAGGATTTGGAAGAGGTCTAAGAGTTATGGATGGCGAGGAGAAGGAAAGTTGGGAGAAAACATGAGTAGAATAGAGGAACATGGAGACGAGCACATATTGGTGGCAATATCTTGAAACCCCAGCATATGTATATGAAAAGCAGGTTCAGGATGATATAAGGAATACTAAGGAAAGGAAAATAGAGGGAAATATGGATGAGAAAAGGAGAGGGAAGAGAGAAAGAAAGGCTTAGAGAAGAAATTGGGAAACTATGCAAGGTAAACTAGTAGAAGGCGGAAGGTATCACCTGCACGATTAGAATCTGTGGACACAAAGGAATGCGAGTTTTGGAAAGTCAGAGAAACTCATCATGAAATCAAGAAAATTAGGACTTCAGGAAAACCTTATAAATTGATTTAATATTTGGATTATTATTCATTTAAAATATGCCTTCTTTCCTAATTTAGTTAAGCTCTCAAATACGGTCCAATTAATATGAAAATCAAGACCTACACCAATTAAAACATTTGTAATCTTATTTTGACATGAAGTTCCCATTTTTGGGAGTCATCAAGTCTATTATCTAGTATTTTAGAGTAAAACCCATATTTTATTTTCTAAATGAAATCATATACGTTCAAATAAGGTGAAACTTGGCACCAAGGTAATTGGGACCCAGTGAACACAATTTTCATATCAGATATGGATTTTGAGGTTTCCTTTTATGAGTTCTAATAAAACTAGGATTTTTGGTTCATTACCATTATATTTATCAAAAATTACCTTATTAATATTACCATTCATTTAATTGAGTCCCATTATCTTCAATTTGGTTCCAAAAAGGTTTCCTTATATTACTATTCACAAATATCTATATTTTTACTTATTTATCCCATTAAGTTCATTAATTTATTATTTATTTAAATGATGGAACATAATACATATCTATGGACACGAAATTGCTATAGTTATTCCAATTCATACATCAAGCACATTATACCTTTTATTAAACAAATCTTAGCTATTATATGAACAGTAGTTAACAAAGGAAGCATATGTCACATATAACATGTTACATGATGTTGATTATGGAACCTAATGCAACTTAATGTGTTATATTTATTTTCAAGCCTATATATGTTATGGAAAGTTATTCATGTTCATGCATTAACTATATTCATTAAGGTATAACTCCTGCCTTATTTGGTAAAATCTAAAGATCCAAGAATACTACTCTCCTAGTCATGGAATATGGTAAGATCCTAGGTTTAGGTATGTTACAAATGAAATCTTACAATTGTTTCTAGAATCATACACTCCGTTTGTAGTGAACTACAACATGATAAATTTTGTCCTACCATTGTTAGAGTTGCCTGGGGGAAATATTTTTAACATTATTAGTGCTTATGCCTCCCAATTAGGCCTTAGAGAGGAGGAGATGACATGGATGAATTGATGTAGGGAATACTGACAGAGGAGAAGATCATTATTGGGAGTGATTTAAATGATCATGTGGGGAGTAGCAATGCTGGATATCAAAGAGTTCATGGTGGTTTTGCATATGGCAGTAGAAATAGAGGATAGAGGATATTAGATTTTGTAGTTGCATATGATATGATTTTGGCAAACACCCATTTCAAGAAAAGAGAATCTCATAAGATTACTTTCAAGAGTGGACACAATTGTAGCCAAATTGACTACCTCCTTACAAGACAGGTGGGTTGTAAAGTATGTAAGGATTGTAAAGTGATTCCTAGCGAAGGCGTCACAACCCAACATAGGTTGGTGGTTCTGGATATTAATACGGAGATCAATAAATGCAAGCATAATAGAAACCAAGATAGGAGGATCTGGTGGTAGAATCTTGAAGGACAAAAGAAGTTGAATTTTCATGATAAACTCATCAAGGAGGAAACTTGGAACTTTGAGTCTGATGTTAACACTATGTGGCATCACATGAGCCCTGCATAACAAAAATTGCCAAAGAGATTTTAGGTGAGTCCAAAGGTTGTGGTCCTCCACAAAAAGAGAATTGGTGGTGGAATGATGAAGTACAAAAAGCTATTAAACTTAAAATGGAGATCTATAGGATCTTGCCCAAATCTTGAGATGATGTAACTTTCTAGAGATACAAGCACACAAGAAATAAGCTAAAACGGTTATTCAGGAGGCAAGGTCCAGATACTTTTTTGATATTTATAAGAAGCTAGACACAAGAGAAGGTGAAAAAGATATATATAAAATGTCTCCTATAAGAAAATGGAAATGAAGAGACTTGAGTCAAGAAAAATGCATCAAGAATGAAGATGGTAGAGTGCTGGTGAAGGATGATGATATTAAGAACTAATGGAAAAATTACTTCCATAAGCTATTCAATGGAGATATTGTAAATGATGGTAGTATCTCATGTGACATGAGTACAAGAGATATCATTTACACACAATGAGTTTCACTATTTGAGGTCAAGAATGGATTAAAAAAAGAAAAATGAGAAAGGCATACAAACCCGACAATATTCTCATTGATGTATGGAAGAGTATGGGGGGTGAAGGAGTTATGTGGTCAACGAATTTCTTTAATAAGACCATGAAGACCAAGAAGATGTTAAATGAGTGGAAACTAAGTACTATAGTCTCTATCTACAAGAATAAAAGATATGTTCAGAGCTACACAAACTACAAAGATATCAAGTTGATGAATCACACAATGAAGCTTTGGGAGAGGACTGTTGAGTAGAGGCTAAGATCTATAACATAGATATCAAACAACTAATTTGGTTTCATGCCTGGAAGATCAACAATAGATGTCTTTAAATTATCATGGGAAGAGCTTATAAAGAGAGATTTTGAATCTCGACATCTTGACCAAAATATGACCCATGATAGAGCTGAATGGAAATGAAGGATCCATGTATCTAATCCCAACACAGCTAGGATTGAGGCATAGATGATGATGATGCTGATGACTATTGTTGGAGCTGCTTGGCATATTGAGAACTTCTATACTCAAATGAATAAAGACAAGTCAAAGTCCATGTTTAGGTCAACAAAGGAATAGGCAAGTGAAAGGAAAAAGTGAAGCTAAGAAGAGTTCTAAAGCTAGATAAAATCCCAAGTCTTTTGCACTCAAAGATGAAGGAGGAGTAGACAAGGAACGAAATTTCACCATTTTCTGTAGTCTGGACATTGGAAAAGAAACTTCCCTCTTTACCTTAGGGAATTGAAGACAAAGAAGGAGGGGATAAACATCTCTAATTTAGGTATATATGTTGTAGAAATAAACTTATCTACTTCTTCATCGTGGGTATTGGATCTTGGATGTGGATCTCATGTATGCTCTAATATGCAAGATCTAAAAAGAAATAAATCCTTATTAAAGGGAGAGGTGGATCTATGAGTAGTTGTTGGATCAAAAGTTTCCACCTTTGTTGTAGGAACCTATAATTTATCATTTCCCAATGGGCTTTTAGCAGAGTTAGAGAACTACTACTATGTACCTAACATAAAAGATATGTTCAGAGCTACACAAACTACAAAGATATCAAGTTGATGAATCACAAAATGAAGCTTTGGGAGAGGACTGTTGAGTAGAGGCTAAGATCAACAACAGATGCTATTTTTCTTATAAGGAGGCTAATGGAGAAGTATAGAGAAATAAAAAGATATCTTCATATGGTTTTCATTGATTTGGAATAGGTTTATGATCGAGTTCCCAGGGAAGTATTGTGGATGGTTTTAAAGAAAAAAGGTGTGCCAATCCAATACATTGACTTGATTAAAGACATGTATGATAGCTCTACTACAAGAGTGAAGACTCTTGGAGGAGAGACACCAACATTTCCTGTCACAGTCATGGTCTGCCAAAGTCCACACTCAACCCATTTTTGTTCGTTCTTGTAATGGATAAGTTGGCAAATAATGTTCAGGGTGATATTCCTTGGTGTAAGTTATTTGGTGATGATATTTTATTGATTGGCAAAACTAAAGATGGATTGAATGATAAAGTTAAACTTTGGAGGAAGGCATTAGATTCAAATGGACTGATGACTAGTAGGATAAAACTGAGTATATGCATTGCAATTCCAGACAATCTTGTAGTGTGAATGGTGGAGCCAAGTTGGACGGAGTAGATATACCAAAATGGGATAAATTTTGTTACTTGGGTTCTATTATTCAAATAGATGGAGATGTCTAAAATGACGTTTTACAGGAAAACTGCAGGATGGTTGAAATGGAGGAGTACAACTGGAGTATTATGTGATTGGAAGATCCCTCTCAAATTAAAAAGCAAGTTTTATAGAATAGTTATACGGCCAGCGATGCTCTATGGGAGTGAATGTTGGGCGGTGAAGAAATAAGGTCTCAATAAGATGAGTGTGGTTGAAATGCATATGCTGAGATTGATGTGTGGGAAGACAAGAAAAGATCACTTGAGAAATGACTATGTTGAGAATAATTGGGGTGGTGAGCATTGAAGACAAGTTGTGCGCGGGCCGACTCAGATGGATCGACATGTGCAATGTAGACCGAGTAATGAGCATATACGAAGAAATGCTATTGAGTTAAGTGCAATAATAGAAGAAGAGGAATGCCTAAATTAACATGGGAAGAGCCTATTAAGAGAGATTTTGAATCTCGACATCTTGACCAAAATATGACCCATGATAGAGCTGAATGGAAATGAAGGATCCATGTATCCAATCCCAACACAGCTAGGATTGAGGCATAGATGATGATGATGCTGATGACTATTGTTGGAGCTGCTTGGCATATTGAGAACTTCTATACTCAAATGAATAAAGACAAGTCAAAGTCTGTGTTTAGGTCAACAAAGGAAAGGGCAAGTGAAAGGGAAAAAGTGAAGCTAAGAAAAGTTCTAAAGCTAGCTAAAATCCCAAGTCTTTTGCATTCAAAGATGAAGGAGGAGTAGGCAAGGAAGGAAATTTCACCATTTTCTACAGTCTGGACATTGGAAAAGAAACTTCCCTCTTTACCTTAGGGAATTGAAGACAAAGGAGGGGATAAACATCTCTAATTTAGGTATATATGTTGTATAGATAAACTTATCTACTTCTTCATCGTGGGTATTGGATCTTGGATTTGGATCTCATGTATGCTCTAATATGCAAGATCTAAAAAGAAATAAATCCTTATTAAAGGGAGAGGTGGATCTATGAGTAGTTGTTAGATCAAAAGTTTCCACCTTTGTTGTAGGAACCTATAATTTATCATTGCCCAATGGGCTTTTAGCAGAGTTAGAGAACTACTACTATGTACCTAACATAAATAAAAATATTATATTTGAATCTGGTTTGGACACATTTGAATGAGATCGGGCCCCGAGGGACTCCATTTCTTAAGAATCCGAGAGGGGGTGACTATTCGGTCCAGAGTCTGAAGGGCATACTCACTGATTTTGAATTTCTCATAAAGAATGGTCGAATTTCTATTTCAACATAAGATATATTCTACTAAAGTGCCATAATATCTTATGGTCTCTATTTATAGAAAATTTGATACAAGTGCATATAAAATAAATATCATGAAGTTAAAAGTTGATCATTCAAACAAAACTTACCTATGACGTGGTCGTCTAGAGCATGAGAAACACATTTCTAGACTCCATAAAGATAATTATCTGGATTCTTATGATTTTCAATCAACATGTTAAACTTTTTATTGGCAAGATGACAAAAGAACCCTTTGCTGGTGACAATGAGAGGATACATGACTAATTAGGAATGAAACATATTGATTTGCATGGACCTTTTAGCACACACCCTATAGGTGGAAATCAATACTTCATCACATATATTAATGACTTCAATAAATATGGATATGTGTATCTTATGAAATGCAAATTGAAATATCTTGAAAGTTCAAATAATTCATGAATGAAGTAGAGAACCAACTTAGTGCAAGAATATTAGAGCACAATGATTAGAGCATGGTGGAGAACATCTAAGCTAAGAGTTTGAAGCCCTTCTGAGAGACTTTATGTATCATACTTGCCTCCACCTAGAACACCCAAAAAAATGGTGTATCAAGACACATGATTCACACCTTGTTGACATGGTACAATTAATGATGAGTTTAGATAATCTTTTGACTTCCTTATGAGGACGTGATCTTAAAACTGTCACGTTTACACTTGACTGAGTACCTTCCAAATCTATTCAAAAGACACCATATGAGGTGTGGAATGGAAAGCGTCCCAAAATGTCTTTTATGAAAATATGGGGTGAAATATTATGTCAAGAAAAAATTCTATAGAAATATTTGAAGCAAATTGGATCAATGTTTCTTTGTTGGATTCCCTAAAGAAACTAAGGATTATTACTTCTATATTTCATATGACAAAAGGTGTTTGTTTCCATAATTAATGTATTCTTTCTAAGGAAATTCATTTCTAAAGGAACTAGCGAGGGAAAATAGATCTCTCAGAAGTTTGAGGCCAAAAAGATAACATAGAGTTTATGGAGGTAAATGAAGGATAAAGAAAATTCACTAGTCCTTGTGGAATCTCAAACTTCTCATGTAGCACAAGAACCTCGAAGATGTAGTAGCGCACATATGGAGGCAGGGACATTTGAATTTCTCGTTACTTAATAAGATGATATGATGACTACGCATATCACCTCTGCTTTTAGCCCTTGTGGAACCTCATAGGTTTAGTAGGACACATCTAGAGCCCAGAAAATTCTTTTACATTGGCGTGATGACTATACAAATTAGCTCAACTTGACTTGGTAATACAACGTGTCCATGTCATTGATATGAAAATATCAATGTCTGTCTATTATATAGGATGTCATGAAATGTCATTGGATAATGGAATTACTTTTTCATATGCCATCAACTTGAACTGATCGGTGCTAGTTTGCTATTTGCACTGAATTGACAATGTGAGTCACCATGGCACATACTTGTGATATGTCATCTACATGATCAGGTCATTGGTTATGTCATCAACACCAACTTGACAAGAGGATGATATGACAACAATTTGAAGTATGACATTCCCTTGAACCAATCAATGATGGTATGTCATTTTCATTGATTTAACAAGTTGTTGCATTGGAATAAGGGGTTATAGTTTGGCATCAACTTGACAGTCATTATCATCACAATAGAGGAAGTTCTATAGATGTCATCATATAGATCAATGCCACCATGCACAACTAGTATATGTTCAATGAACCATAAAAACTAATAATTATGAGTATCTCTTCCAATATTAATCAATTAGACTCTTGGTTCTTTTGAATCTCATTAATGAATAATGCATTAATGCAATAAAACTAGCTAAATATCAGCCAACTTGAGTTTGGTTATTTTAGAATATTATTCGGCACAATGAGATGAGTTGAAGGTTCTAAATCCTAGATTACTAAATAAGGTTGGACTTGATTATAACACTAGAGTGTCCTGACTTCTTTACCTTACAATCTACCTATAGTATCCTCTTGAAGATGCTATCTTCGTCAATCTTTTACCTCAAGCTCTAACAACTCGGTCCACATCTTATATTTCTATTGTCTGTCCCATCGTTTGTACACCTACATCTCTGCCGCCAACGCCCCGCTCTACAACACCATCTGTGCACAGCTGCTTGTGTCTATGTGGTTAAGATGCTTTGAGACAGAGACAGAGGGGATTTTGGGGATAGAGAATTTAGACCCCTAACAACTTGCTAATTTATTGAGCATATGCATTTCCTCGTCCTCGTCAGATTTCCTTCTTTGCTTGTGCCCTTGGGTGCATTTATTCTGAGAAGTAGAGGATAGATCTTTAGTGAGGAGTTAATGTTCTTTTCTGAGTTGGACCCTCTCTTGCTACCCTTAAAGGAAAGGTGATAATTCTGATTAGCCAAAAAAGATATAACACCTCGTAGTAAAGATAAAGCGGGGAGAAGTTCCCATGAAGTTTAGTCCCACATCGCTAGTGGAGAAGTTAGAGAGAGCTCGCTGGCGTGAGCAATTAGAGAGAGCTATATAGAGATGCACACCTCTTAACCACGCAATCATATTGGCCGTAAGTATTTTTAAGAAAACAGGCTAAATTGTTGTGCCTTCGAATGGCTTGGAGTTATTTGTTACACGATAGTCCAATGGAAGAAATCCGTTTTAGTGAATCCGCAAACGACTAAGATCAAGTAGGGGTGTAAATAGGTAGGGTATGGTGCAGTTATGGTCATATCCATAACCTTAACCATTTAGCTAAGCGGGTATGGGTATAGGTATATACTCAATTTTTCAAAAGATATACCCGCACCATACCCATACCCACATAACCAATGGGTATTGGATGGGTAACCGGGTATATGGTTATGAATAGACTTGCTACAATAACACAATATAAACTTTGGGTATAACAAACACCGGAGAAATTAGGTGATATCGATACTAGTATGACATCAAATACATTATATATCGCGTGCATATAACAGTTGATAAGTATATAATATGTCATTGTATAATGGACAACTAAGAGTAACATGTTGATACAACTAAATCAAAATATAAAAAGAAATGATGACTATTGGCTCTACTGGGGAATATTACAGAGTTTGACTATAGTATTAATAGAATAATAAAGTCAACAATTGATCTTAGACATCATGTTGGCTTGCTTGGAATATGGATCATTACATTCTAATATAAACTTTTACTATTTTAAGATATGTATACTTACAAATTTTGAGTGCTAAAATATGCACCATTACATTCTAGTATAAATTTTGTATATAAAAAAATATTTAAGTGGGTATATGGTACATATATAACCATAACCTTACCCAATAAGAGGCGAATACGTGTGTATAAGGGTAAGCGGTTATATGGTTATAAAAACTTATACCCATGACGGGTTTAGAGGGTATGGGTTTGAGGGTATGCGGGTATACCCATGTCCATTTAAAGCCCTAAGATCGAGTCACTAAGGATGAAGTTTTGAGACGGGAAAGCAGTGTAAATGATCATTTACAGAAATGATTCCTGCTTTATATCAGCTGCACAAGCAATACACTGACTACTTACTAGTACTGAATGCAATCCTTAATATACATATAGGTAAATACGACGGACCTAATCCTATAGCTTAGCACACAAGCTAAACACTTCTGCCAAGCATCTCTTGGTACTCAGTGAAGGATTTCTGCTGTTGAAGGCGCATCTCTTTTCTGAAACTGGTGATGAACAGCTCCGCTCTCAAGTCTATCCCCACGAGAGGCTGGTGGCCTTCATTGCGAGGTTTCTCCAGCAATAGCTCCTCGTCCGACTCTTCTTCCATCTTCACATCTTCTTGCTCTTTCCCTTTCTTCCGATCATCATCGGTGGAACCTCTAGGGGCCGTGGAAGTGACTGTTGAAGTATATTCAGGGGATTCCTTCCCACCCTGTGATCCAGCAGCTCTGGTGCCTTTTCTGGTCCTTGTGGCGTGCAGAGGAACCCACTGGCACTGCTGCTGCCGATGGTTGTTGGTATTAAACATGTCGTGGTAGATAGCAGGCACTACGTTTGCGTTTTCTCCTCGTTTCAGAAATGATGATGTCGAACTTGATCTTATCAATGTCGAATAGCGGTTGATGCTTGGCCTACGATTACGACGGAGGAAGAGGACGGACGAAAGGGCCCCAGCGGTGCGCTTGATATGATTCATAAAGAATAATCCTCGTTTGGAACCGGAGGAAGACGTGTTACTCGTATACCTGTTCTGCTTCTTCTTCTTCTTCTTCTTCTGTCCATTGTTCTCGAGGACGAGGTGGTGGTGGTGTTGTTGGCGCTGCTGCTTCTTGCCTCGGAGTTTGAAGCGAAGCTTTGTGGTAAGCTTTCCCCATGCCTTCTTTGCCGGAGGAATCAGCAACTTCCGCATGCTGATATGATTGTCGAAGGCTGCTTGCTGGCTATCTCGGAGCACAGTATTGTTCGGTCAGAGATAAATGGGAAGCAGAAAAGACATAAATACGCGGACATATATAAGATCCACTCAACGGCATAAAAAGAAGATAAAAAACGCGGGCCGGTTTGCTTCTTCCTTTCACCGCGTGAATCCTACGCACTGCACCATTCCGATATCTACTCGAAACAACCTGACGTGCTCACATGGTTTTGCCTCAGCCTTTCCTAGCTAGCCTAAAGGAGATTCCATGTTCACGGTCCACATTCAATCCGATATGCCCGAATCACTAATAAGCTAATTCCTACATTTCAGAAAAGTTATTCATTCTTTCAACCATCAAAGAAGAAAGAGTGGACATTCGTATTTTGCGACCACAACAAAGATTCCCACAGGGTTGCTTCAGACTTACGAGAATCTATCTAAAAGACTACAACCAATTACTATTACTAGGTACCACTTCCAGCAAAGCAAAACTGAAACTAAGAACAATAAAAAACATATGGGGAAAAGTAACCGTCGTGTGTCTGGTCATTATATTAATGATTACAGCCCCATTGATTTTTGCAGCATACTCAAATCTAGACTCATAGCTTAATCCTCCTTAGAGCCCTTCTCAAGTATATTTGTATCATTTCTTTTATCCATGATTTAGATTAAATTTAGAGTAATTGGAATCAAATCATATGGTGTAAATAAATATCATTTCATATAGGTTTAGGATAAATTAGGCAATTAAGTTCAAGTGGGGTTATCTATGCAAATTTACCATTAACAAAGTTTTGGCTCTATTTTTAGAACTCCAAAAACTTCCTAGGATTAACGAAATGAAAGAAGTCAAAATAATACAAAATATGGTGTCAGAATGGAGTGATTAAGAAGGATAAATGGATTAAGTGAATGCTCAACATACAAGTAATGAAACACAATCTCAAACAACTTCAAATACTGATGATAATATTGGACTCCCCACATCTTTAGCCTACATGTCAAATTCAAGTCAATTGAATATTATATGGATGAAATAAGTAATTGTTTTTACTTGATAAAGTCCTATTTCGTTTTCTATCATAGGAACCTCTTGATATGTCGCGCGTATCTAGGTCATTGATTTTCGTTTGAGGGGTAACCTGCTTGTCTACCACCTCCGAGTGAAGGGGTGTTACAAATTATAGTAATGGAGGGGCATCACTACAATTTGTTCAAGGAACTCACCAGATTAGTTCTTGGGCAAAGGAAGTCAGGATTTTAAGCCTTGATCATTGATTTCAAGCTTCTAGGGTTTTGGAGCTTTTTCTTCGCGCAAAACAAAGATGAATAAGCTTTCCTACATTTCCCCAGTTTGACCTTAAGGATATTTCAATCCTGCCACGATGGTATGGGCAAGATAGTCCTTTTGTTATGCTTTGTCTCTCAGGCCTCACATGTTTTAAGTGGCCAAAATTACTGGACTGTCCATGTCATGCCTATGTAATAAAACCCATGTGTATTATCCTAGTCCTTTCTCTAAGTTTTCTATTTAAAAATAAGTTAATTAAAGTTATCTTTGAAAATTCATAGCATATAAAGGATAAGTCATAAAACTAAAATTCAACATGGCATGAAATTTGGAAAATATTTCAAATTGAATTTTAGCAGTATTGTAACATAATTTAATACTAATTCTTAGTATAAGTGGTCACGTGGGTAATAGGCTTAGGCCTATAGCATTTACAGTTTATATGATGATATAAATACACTTAAGTGAGGACATATTTGTTTAATTAAGTGTACCTATATATCTATGGACTCATATACATAGGATATGCAACACCTCATTATAAACTAATCAAATTGTTGGCATGCTACCCACATGGTATTAGACGTAGTGCCATAACCCTAATCTCCTTCCATCTTGCCCACACTCACTCTTCTTGTTCCCCTCCTCTCTCTCCCCTTGCCCTTCCCCAGTGGTTGTTGCAACCAACAACTCCAAAACAACAAGGACCATGCAGCCACAATAGACATGCAGCTACAATGCTAGGAAGTCATCGACTGCAACCTATATCAACCATCACAATGGTCAATAATTGTAGGCAGCCACAACTGACGTGCATAAGGGCAAGCACCCATCTAGAGCTGTAGCGGGCAACACAGTTCACCAGATTCTGGTCTATGCGCCAACTTTCTCCTTCCTTGTTCATCTACAACAATAAAAAATACCACGTGCTAGTATATAAAATACCAAAAAAGGAAGGGGCACCACACTATTTTTCTTCCTATCCATGTGGTTCCATTAATCAACATGACTAAGTACTTTTGTATTGATTAGGAATTTATAAGTTACATATCATAGTGTGTATCTATATATATAGAGAGAGAGTCAAGCTAGATTACACTCGAGTGTACAGATCACACCCCACACCTCAATGGTGTTTGCCTATCCAGACCATATTTTTGTAAAATCTAAGCCATTGATCTTCATTATTACAATACAATAGGCCTCATACAAAATATGAGTCCATTTGGATGAGTGTAAGTCACTCATCCAAGGATAACAAAATTGACGTACAAAACTAATTTGAAATGCATGATTTATGCCCCCTTTAGATGAATGACCTATACGTGTCCAAATGAGCTGAAATTTATTACTTAGGATGTTCTTAAGATATTTAAGAAAATCAATGCCTTCAGATTTTTATAATAACTGATTTATGATGGAAAACAATTGAGGTGTATAATGTCTGTGGTATACTCGAGTGTATTCCAACTTCTCTCTCTCTCTCTCTCTCTCTCTCTATATATATATATATATATATATATTCATTTGATTTATCTTTTACCCTACCATGCCTAAATTCTAGTAGTTCTTCCTTTTTATCTTGTATCTTTCCTATCATGATGCTTTTTTAGTAGTGCTTTATTCTGTGTGTTGTTTGTGTCGTGTTATAAATATTGTAATATTCTTATTCTTTCTTTCTTTCTTTCCATGGCTGAAATATATTCACCTATCATCATCCATAATGACATGCCTATGTCACCACTATCAAGCTTTATGGAGATAATGTATTATTGTGATAAATTTAAAATTATCATAGAAAAAAGAACATGCATCACCCAATGATGCTTGGGTTATCAAAAACAACTAGGTTAGTTCCTAACTTCAAGGGTGTATGGAGTCTAATGTTGTAGTCAAGTGCATGTGGCACAGAATACATAAATCATATGGGATGAAATGAAGCAATTTTACATATAGGAAGATAACTATTTGTGCCTACACAATTACATAGACAAGATTTTCTAAGAACACTAATTCGAGTTTCCATTATCAAAATATTACAATTCACTGAAAGCCCTTGCCAATAGGCTGATTTTTTTTTCTCACCTACTATCTCGTACAAAGTTACTAAATAAAATGACATTTTCATCAGTAGATTCTTCCTCAATGACTCTTTATCCTTTGTATTCCACAATGCATTAACTCATCATTAGAGCAACCCTTTCATCCATTGACAATGAATATGCATGTCTGTCGCAATCAGATATGACTTGTACTTGTGCCTTCCATAATGATTTTTTCAATGCCTACTAGGGGACGCGGCCATGCCTCATGAACCAAATGCACCTACTTTGATAAAATGGGCCACATTTAGGACTTGTGTCATCCCATGCATGGGTGTCATTCCCACTAGTAGAGGACTTGGCAGCTGCTATGCACAAATGGCACAGACTACCACTTCGACCAATGGCCAAGTCCGTCCTACAATGTAAGAAACTCCTCCATCAAATGGACATACTTTCATGTCTTGCTGATAGATGAGGAGTATGAATGCCTTCATGGAGCTTCCACTAATATGGTGATTCTCCTCTTCACAATATCATGTCAACACCATAGTATTTTCATAATTGGAACATTAGGAATCCATGCAATACAACACCTTTGGCTCACCTAGATACATCTCATCAAGATAATCTAGGGAATTTTATGCTTGCTACCAATTCTAACTATATTGTGGACTCATGTACTACTCAACACATAACAAGTATGCCACAAATACATACCTCTTCAAAATCCTTCATGTTGCATTCTATTGTTACTCTAGTAGATGGATCATTAAAACAAGTCACTAAATATGGAACTGTGCCTCTCTCATCTAAATTTTAAATTGCATGTTTTTGTTCCAAAATTTTCCCTATAATCTCATGTCAATAGCAAAATTTGTTGACTCTCTCTGATGTTCAGTAACCTTTGGATCTTCTGGATCTATCTTGCAGGATTGGAAAAAAATGTGAATGATTGGTCAGGGTGCATGCTATGCTGATCTACACTGCTACTCCCCCATGGACTCTAACAAGTGCTCTTATCATTGCCTCTCTGCTACAACTGCTTTTATTCTTTGGCGTCCTTCTCCAGACAACCTCAAGAGTTTAGATAGCTATGTTTATTCTATTCTTTTTTATGCTTGTCACTTGGGAAAACATCATCATGTATCTTTTCCCTCTCGTAATGTTAAACAATCCTAAAAAATACACGATTTAATTCATAGTGATGTTTTTTTAGTTCATACAACATGTTATAATGGTTTCAAATATTGTCTTACTTTTATGGGTGATTTCTCAAGAATGACTTGACTATCTACTTCAATTTTTTGATGAGTTTTTCCCCTTATTGGCATATTTTATAAAATGTTCTTAGTTGAATATTCATGGTCTATTAAGATTGTTTGCACTGATAATGCCCTTGAGTACACCCAACAGACAATTTCCTCCTTTTGTCAGGATATGGGAACAATTCATCAACGACCTTGCACTTATTCCCCTTAGAAAAATGACACTGAGAATAAAAATTGGCACCTTCTTGACATTACATGCTCCCTTACCATTCATGAGAATATTCAAAAAAATCTTTGAATCAATGACGTTCTCTCCACTTGCTTTCTAATTAATTGTCAACCATCCTTTATTCTCAAAGAAAAACTCCTTTTTCAATTCTCCATCCATAGTACCATTTCCTTTTCCGCCTTAGGATTTTTCATGTGTTTCCTTTATTGTAATTTTCATCCTAAGGTAGACAAACAATCCCCCAAGCAAACAAATAGTTTTTCTAGGATATCCTTTCTTTCAAAAGGGGTACAAACACCTTCATCTCCTGTCTGGTCGCTTTTGTATGCCTGCTGATGTCACCTTTTACATGGATGGATTTTTCTTCCCTTCATTTTCATGATCCCATGATCCAATTGAATGAAATCGTCTCTCTCCCTGAACCCTTTCTATTAACCCCATCATCACCACCATAAGACGACTACCACCAATACATGGAAGTTGATCCCCTAGTTGCAACACCACAATCATTGCCTATCCCAATGCAATATGACTTACCTCTGGCAAAAACATCCAATATCTAACATAGGTTGTATAGCTAGCATCACTCTTGCTACTTCTTATGTTGCCACAACTCTAGATACCTCTTTTATCAACAAACATCTAGCAGATGTTTTCCAACATCATGTATGTAAATCTACCATTATAAAATAGATGCAAGCTTTATGTGACAATCAAAGATGAACTTGATTAGTCCACTTGTCGAGAAGAACTTGTTGGCTATCATTGGGTGTTCTCCATCAGACACTGATCTGATGGCACTATTTGGAAAATAAAAATGTGACAAGTTGCTAAAAGTTTTTAGATATTTGGTTTGGATTATTTCTAAACATCCTCACCAGTGATAGGTATTTAATTTGTTCTCTCATTTCTTTGTCATATCACTTTGATTGGCCTCTTTTCCAGTTAGATATCAAGAATGCTATTCTGCATTGTGATCCCATATATGAGGTCTATATGCAACAATCCCCTATCTTTATTTCTTAGGGGTGTCTTGTCAAAAAGTTTGCCATCTTTGATGCTCATGTACATAAAATATACCTAAGATCCTGGTTCAATGAACTCAACTTAGTACTTGAGAAACTAGTCTTTCAGAGATCAACTATAGATCATTCACGTTACTATTCATGATCCTTAAGAGGTTATGTTCTCCTTACTATCTATATTAATGACATTGTGATCACTAGTAGTGAAAAAATTGACATCTCCAAGCTAAAGCAATCATTAGTGGCCCAATTCTAGACAAAGCACATGGGAAATTGTTGATACTTACTCGAAATAGAGATCCTTCTCTCCTCAAAAGGGATCAACTTTTTCTCTAAGATTCTATGCCTTGGACTTACTTCAAGAGATGGGAATGATAATAAACCTATCTCTAATCCAATGGATTATCACACAAATGCTACACAAGAGGGGTAGCTCTTACCAGACCCCAAAAAGTATCATCAAGTAGTTAGAAAATTAATTTATCTAACAATCACTCAACCTAAAATCACCTATGTTGTCAAAGTCATCACTCAATATATGTTTGAACCACTTCAAGATCACTAGAGAAGCATATGTTGCACCCTACTATGTCTTAAGAGAGTTCCAAGAACAACACTATTCTGCAAACATCCTAAAGAAAATATTTACTATATCTGGATACACGTATCCAGATTGGGTACGCAATGCCCAAGATTGTTGGTCCACCTGTGGTTTATGTGTTATGCCAGGAAATCATCCAGTGGCCTACATAATGTGGTTGCTTGCACCATCACCAAAGATGAATTGAAGATATGGCCCATGCATGTTGTGACCTATAGCCATTACAACCCCTTTTGAATGAGTTTGGAATTATTTTTCAGACTCCAAATCCTTTATAGTATCAAAACAAAGCTACTATCTACATAGCCAATAATCTAGTGTTTCATGAGCATATAAAACACATTGACGTGTATTGCAATTTTGTACGAGATTTGGCCAATGCTAAAAAGATTGTGACTCCTCACATTCAAACCAGTGTTCAAGTTTTTTGATATCTTAAACAAACCACTTTCTCTATCTATCTTTTAGCATATGGGTGTCAAGATGGGACTACTCAATGTCTAATCTCTAGCTCGAGGGAGAGTGTCTGTATAAATGGTCTAATGGTTAATTGAGTGTAGGGCCTTTGTATTTAATAGTTTATGTTGTGATATATGTGCATATAATTTAGATATTCTTACCCACTTAACTGTACTCATATATCACCACACTCCTATATATATGTGACTCACTACCTCATTATAAACTAATTTGGTTGTTGGTATTCTAGACATAGAAATAAAGATTGGTTTTATAGGGTTTTAATGTTGAATAGTATATAAATCATAATCTTGTGCAAGTTTTAATAGGTGAAATAAATTTTTATTTGGAATTAGAATTGAAACATGGATTATATAGGGATAGATAAAAGGTATGTCCTTCTTCTTGATTCTATTTGGGCATAATAACTAAACCCTAAACTCTTATAAATGAGGAATATTTCATTTGGCACTCCTTTTTTATATATCTTGAATGTCTATTGGAATATCAATAATTATGCACTAATTTCTCCAATATTGATTTCTGAAAATCAAGCATCTTGTTTATATGGGTCATTTGACCCCAATCATATTTTGGATGTTCTCATCCCTTTTTTGTCATGGTTATTATTTGGATTGACTTGTGATATTGCCTACTTTATTATGCATCTGAGATTTGAACTAGTAATATCTATTAGTAGTTTAGCTATTTTTAGACAGTGAGATGTTATTCATCTTGCTAGGCAATGGGGTCTTATTTCGCATGCCACATGATGTAAATTTAGGAATTGAGGTTTTATTCCTCTTGTTAAGCACTGGGATTCTATTTCCACTACCACATTTTATATATCAGGCATTGAGGTTTTGTTCCTCCTCCCATGGCTTTGAGTTTATCATGCCCCTATCCCTACTTAAGTAATATTATTCTTTGTTATAATCTGCATGCACTTTGTATTTTTGTTATTTGTAAGATGTTAAAGAAGGTAAAAAAAACCATTATTCATGAATTGCTTCTCTAAGTTAAAAATGTCTCTATAAAGACCCCCTGCTCCCATTATCCCCATCAAAGGTGGGACAGAGATGCAAGGCCCATTGTCTAATATTTCCAACACCCAAGTTATAATAAACAACTTATAACAATTAGTAATTACAAATAACAAGGTCAATAAGAAGTTTCTATCTAACCTACCCTTAATGAAGTTGAGGGCATAACCATACTTGTATGTATATGCCTTACTCACATAAGATACAACAAGAGGTAGTTGATCAAACCTAGATACAACAATAAATACATGTGAAACATGGTGCAAAAATGTTGACTTCTAGAGAGGTTCTTATACCTAAATGAAGAAAGTGGGATTGCTTAAATCATCTTTTACAATCCTTAATTCCTCTATTCTAATTATTGTACCTCACATATGTGAAGGAGACAATAACTTAGCTCTACCCTAAAAATTACCTTAAGGAACAAGGGAGTGAGTAGAGAGAGAGAAAGGTGATTGGGGAAAGTAGGAAACTACAACCATTTCCTTTTCTAGTATGTAGGTGGAAGACGACTCTGGGGCCAATAATCCACGATCATTTGGCTCACATGCTGTGCTACCTGGTCAAGGGGTTGTAACATAGTTCCACTGACCAATAAATTTTTGATAATCAACCATTGACATTATAACTTACCAAAGTCAATTTCTCCATCAAATAAAGATTAAAACTTCTAAAAATGTCTAGTCCATTAGGAAGTCTAATTGAATTGAAAATATAGGATATGATTCCTACTATCTTTACCTTATTGTCAGAAAAATAAAACCACAAACTTAGTGTGTTTAATATCCTTTAAGTTCAAGCCATATTTATTTTGAATTAAAAATAAGATTCTTCAAAATCACATATGATATCATAAGGTCTTCAAAATTCTTGTGTGTCTCTATGAGTCAACAATTACAATAATGGAATTTTCATCGACTAATATTTATCTCAAAGAATAACTTAATTCACAAATGATCGGTATTTATACCATTACTAGAATGACCTCACTTTTGATACACATTAGTGCCAACCATTAGAGGAAAACCCAAAACCTAACCCAGATTATGAGGTAAAACAACTAATTCTCAACAACACGATTATCACAATAAAAGGAAAACACACATAAATTTTTCCTTTTTTCATTATCGTAAAACCTCATTAATAGTGTCACACTATTACAAGAACTTATTCAAATCCATTAAAGGTAGAATCAGAATCTTGTTGCTCATATGCATTTCAATTTAGTACAGTTACATGTACATGAAACAATGAACTATGTATACTACCCATCCTGGGAAAGAGAGAATACAAGGACATTCTATTCTATCTAGATTGTCCTTCTATTTACATCTTCTTTGTCAGGATCTCTACACTAGATACCATTATACATAAAAACATTTGAAACAACCTCATGAGACTCATTTAGAGCCCTAGTGAGTGGATACCTCCCGCTCAAGCTACGTACATTCATCAACTATTGGGAAATACGAGCACAAAGTATAGCAACAAATTTCTTTTTAATCTATCTGCATTCCCATAGCAATAAGATTGTGCCAACTACTATGAAATAGGAAGGATGGTTTTAGCGAGTTGTAGCTGGTCTTGGAGCAAGTCTAGTGACAAAACTCGCTTCTTTGCAACTACTGACAAGTTGCTCTTGGACAGTGGCTGTGCAGCTCCTGGCCTTCACCACGAACAAATATTTGGGCAACCTCTACAATGACTCCAGTGGTCTCCCCATAGACTATAGGTTGACTTTGCTCTCTCAGTAGCAGACAAAGGACTCCTATCTCTAGAGTAGTCCATACAGACCAACTAGAACTCCTGTTGTTCACCAAGCATAGACATGACGGATTTGTCCCTCCCGTTGGTGTACTAGTCAACCTGCTCTCCCACCAACAATGATCATCAGATGTTTCTCTCCTGTAGCTATCCCTCTGTGTCAGGTAGGACTTACTTGGGCTCTCTTGGTTACCACAACAAGAGAGGACAATAGTTGTCAGAGGAACTGGTACTCAGTTGTATGTGTTGTGTCTTGGGAAGCCCCCAATACCCCTCCTTTTATAGGAGAGGTTAGGGTCATGGTTCCGAGTCTGTACGAGATTGTGTGGGAGTAGAAAGGACCATAAGAACTTGAACTTTCACAAATTATGAGATGCCAAAAAATCGTCTAGAAAACTCAAAAGGTCGTCTGGGGTGTGAGACAGTCCTCTCACATTGCCAAATGGTCATTTGGTAGTTTTCCAATTGGATACAAATTTGGCAATTTTGATTTTAATTAATATCACATTAATTTGGTTATACCCCAAGTAAAGTACAACTGAAACTATTTGGGAAACATCCTGAACTTTCATTTAACCCAACCGAGCTGCCTCACCAAGGCGAGAGCCCGTATGGTGAGTCGAGATGAGCCGATCAGTTCAATCATGTTGATCTGGTCAGTTCAAGGGCAGAACTAAGCCAATTCGATCCTTGATCATCCTGAAAATCCAAAGGGCCATATCAACACTTGAGATGCTTATATAGATGCCCAAATGGACATCTCACTCAGTGAGATGGTTTTTTGGCAGTCCAGTCAGCCAATCAGTTGATCAGTTGTGTGAATTGAATACCTAAATACTTTAGTAATCAATCCAACTGTCTTTCAAGATCAAACTCCTCTTCTAGATGAGTTCCTATGTGTGTGACCCTATAGGTTCCATGTCACATTGCCATTGAATGTCCATAACTAGCTTATGACATCACAAGCAAAGAGTGGTGCCTAGTTGCACATCAGTGCTGCCCAAGCGAATGGAAAGTTGGAGAACAACTTCAATCTACAATCTGTGTAAGGTGTTGCAGTGATTGTATAATTTCTTTGTCTCTGATATCCAAGATGAACTTGAGGCATGGAAGGTCATCCTCTCAACGTTCAATCCATTTTTCTTGAACTAAGAGTAGTCTGTCTGAGATAATGTGACCTCAATATCATATATATTAATTCACAAGTCCATGCACATATGTTTCTTAGTCTCGCTTATCTAGTGGCCAAGATATCATACTCCAGTAGGAGGGAAAAATCCCATATCTATCACTCACAATCTATCCCCATGTGTCAAAGTCACTCAATCATCACTATTATAACAATCCATGTTTCAGGACTGCGTTTGATGATGTCAAAGTGTACCCAACGACATGTGACGAGTGTAGTGATTTTAGGTCTAAGAATCACAATCACCACCTTCACTATGAGAGATGACTGTGACCACCATAACCATGTGTCACTCTCAAGGTGGTTCTATCTGATACACTATTCTCTAACATGTATCTGTGTGCTTGGTTTGATTGCCATATGACGCAATTTTACCGTGCGTATAAACACAAGTGAACGCGTCGAGTAGTACAGGCCTTTGTGAGGCCCGAGTCAAACTCAGGGATACGTGCAATCGTCGGGGACTCCTACTAACTACTCACGATCAGCTAAGCCGAATAACAAGTTGGGAGTTGTTGTTAAAAATAGAAGAAAATAAAAATAAAATAAAACAAACAATCGATTAAATGTTAATTTAACCAATTCAAAAGGGTATCTTTAGGATTGCGGTTTCAGCGGGGGTTTTCATTGTATTAGATTTTATATAATGCCTCAATTTTATCTCTCTAACCGGGTAGTGGCCTGAAAATAGAATTGCCCACTGTCGTGGTGCAATTCACTACCTAGGTTTAGGTCGGTTCCACCGTCGTAGTAACCTATACCCTAAACTAGGTGCATTATGAACGATCTCTTAGTTTCCACCATTAATTTTACACCACCTTGGTCAAGGGATTTATCAATTAATGTAGGTTTCGTCTCTTTTCAGCCTTTAATCCTTCTTTCAAAGTGATTAAGGGCATTAGGTTATTATTATGGTGATCAAGCATAACAATATATGGAGAAAACAAAACTATACCACAGATTTAAGAGATAAAATATGAATTACTATTATAAAACTATCATACAATGAATTCTCGGGCTACTCCTGGTCCTAAAGACGAAGGGGATTAGCCCTGCATGTTCATCTCAACAAAGTACAAGGTAGAGATAGGGGAAAACATGTGAAAAATGTGGAATGAAAGGGAAAACCCCTGAACGGAGACGAACCGGTTGATCCTTGGTGTAGAATGCATGCTCTACCGCCTTTCGGTGGTGGAATCCGTCTCCTTCGGCCTCCGGATCAACAAGTATGAGCTTCTAGCCTCCGTTCTCCTCTCTACCGCTCCTCGGTACTTGTGCAATGGCTAATGAGATGCTCCCCACGTCTGGGCGGCCGTCATTAGGTATAACTCCCTCATTAGGTCGCTAATTAACCACAACCGTCCGATTGGGATCAATCTGAATCGAACGCATATCTGTCGGTGTCGATACCATCGACGTGGGTCGATGGTATCGACCCACTGTAGTGGCGTCGGTTTTTGCAAACTTCCGACACTGTAGCCTCCGAGTGTCGATGGTATCGAGTTGTGTCGATACTATCGACCGGTTTCCCGCCAGCAAGCTGATGGTATCTCGATACCATCGATGTCAAAGTCGATAGTATCGACTTTTTTCTGCATCTTTCGGCTGGCAAACTGTGACAAAGTCGATGGTATCGACTTCCGTCGATGGTATCGACAGAAGCAGATACTCATTTTTCCTGGAATCCAAACATGAAACCACATCAATTCACACAAATAATAATAATTTGACAATTAATGTTCAAAACGATAAACTAAAGGGGATTTGACATAAAATAGCAGCAAAGACCAAAGTGGATGAATTATGCGATATTAACCATAGAAATGGCTAATTAAAGCATAAAACACATATGAAACATGTCTATAAATGCGACTCAAAATCATCGCATCAAACTCCCCTAAGCTTGAACATTGCTCGCCCTCGAGCAAATAATCCTGAGAATAGAATTGCCAATGTCAACTGAAAAACAACACAACACAACCAACATCCCATATGACTCCCACCGGACATTCACATACCGACCCTCTCTAACCACGGAATGGTAATTACCCTGAAGGCGACAGTAATCATCAATAAAAGAAATTGACCTCAAAACCGATGAACACTATCACATAAGGCAGTTAACATAATAAAACTCGCCGGTTCAGACTTGGTGCATCTTGTGATCGCCTATACTACATTGCTCGCCCTACTACCATCTACATGGAAGTATTTCTCCTGACATACGTTAGTGAGGAGAAATTCACGGTGGCCTACCAATCCGAGCAACGGGTGGATGAAATGGGTGGCTCATGGAAGAAAATGGAAGTATGATACAATTTTAACATGCATAAAACAAAAATGCCCTAAATGATGCAAGTGCTCATGAGAAATGCCCTAATGTCTAAGATTAAGTGGAATGATGCATGCAGTAACCATCCGTCTCAAAATGAGATGGATATTTAATAAAGCTACATCATGTACTCAATTATCTTGAATTGCAGGTGATATTATGTTCCTTTCTCCTTCTTATTCTACTTTCTTCTAAATAACTCTTTTTTTCATTGTGCAGATTTTTCAGATTTTTTTTCTTTTTCTTTCTTCTTTTTCAGCCCTTATATCCATGATTGCTCAAAGATAACTACATTGAGCTAATTTTCTTCATGTTCAAAAATTTGCACTATTTAGAAGGTATGGAACACTTCCATTCACCATTAGAGAAAAATTGAGACACATGATGTACATTATGCATGACAAATTATGAATGCAACTACATGGCATGCACCTAAGGGTAATGTGCATGTATCGCTATTCTAAATTTTTTTCTTTAATGCAGATCATAAAGACAATTGCGATGCAAGTCCTATCTAGATGCTATGCAATCAAAAAGAGTTAAAACTGTACTTTCCTTCCAATTCTTGGGTGGATTATGGAACCAATGAGGTGGAACGATCACAAGACTAGATGACTGAACCTTAGAAAGATATTATGTGTCCCTCCTCACTGACCTGTGTAGTAGTTTAAAGGTTTCTCTCTCTTACATCCGATTAGAGTCTCATTACCATTTGGTCAAATTAGGCTCAAACAACCATTTCCATCCACTTTCATGAATCATTAGGGGTCTAGTTGTGAAATTTTGTTTTAAAGTTGACATAACCAATCATTTTCATAGGATACGTGCCCAAGGTTAAACAAGACAAGCTTTCCAAACACACAAAAATTTTAAATTTTCCCTTGATTTTCCCATGCACAAAATGAGATGACACAACTTTATGACATCCACGATTACACTAGATAGCATGTGGATCCTACAAAAACTAAAATTGCAAGAAACAAATAACAAGAACAAAAGCAATAAAGCTAAAAACTAAAAACAATAAAAGATAAAGCTGTTCCAACTACCCCCCTAAGCTTGAATTCGACTATGGCCTCATAGTAAAAAACAAACTTAAAGATTGGAACAGTGATACCAGATCTGTTATGACCCACTCCATGATTAACTAATAAATACCTCGAATTACGTGAAACACCTCAATTAGTGTGAGCATCAAATTAAAATATCATGGTTAATCAAAATAAGTTAAAATGTGAATCAATAGTTGAGTTTGAAGCATCTGAGGTAATTAATGTTAATGGCTATGATGATCGTTAGGTTAATTAAGTTGAGTTGAGAACTCACTTATGTTAATGATGTTTGAACTAATAACAAACTCTCTTAAGCTTAAATCCTAGCCCTGAGATTGTGGAGGATTCAAAGTTTGAACCGATGTCAGAGGAATCATTCGAATCCGACCTTCGGGTCACGAGTTATGAGTTTTTGGAGCTTTGAGGGACTAGTTTGTAATTTTGGATAGTTGGTGGGCAAATTGCATTTCGCCCCTAGCCCTTTCTCCCTTATCACTTCCTCACCCGATAAAACAGTGAACGATCGCTTGAAGCGGCGCTCATCAGCCAGTGGCCCGATCACAGTAGCCAGAGGAGGAAATCGGGGGCGATTTCTTGGGCTTCACACCACCGACCAGCAGCTGACCTCCGCCCACTCCTCTTCTTCCCTTCTTCCTCGCCCTAGGTGCATGCGCAGCACCTCAGCTAGCTGGGCGTCTGACCTGCTGCACAGAGCAGCAGCCGCAGCTATGGCCGGAGCTAGGGCCAGCGGTTGGAAGCCCTCCTGGGTGCGAGGAGCAGCACCCCACATCACCTCCACCGAATCTGACCATCTATCTCCTCCCTTCACTCTTCTGGCCAGCACCTACCAGCGGCCCTACAGTTTGGGCGACCGGCGACCTGCAGCTGCGGTAGCAGCTAGGCGCCTTTGGGGCGCAGCTACCACCTCGAGCGGTGCTCTTTAGGTTCGACGTTGAGGTTCCGGTGAGATTCCGCGGCCATTAGCTATGATTCAACACCTAACCAAAGTCCCTTCCAACTTGTCCATGCGTGACGAAGCTGTTGTTTGCAGTAGACTGAATCCCAGGGATGAACCAAGGAGGAAGATGACCCAGTGGTGCCTTTGAGCTTGACTACGAGGCTAGGATCCAAATCCGCAACCATTAGATCGATTTAGCATTCGATTGAAGTTCAGTTAGAATTTACAACAAGGTTAGTTATCAATCGGCTGAGTTATACAGTAATCGGCCGAGTTTCTTTATTAAGGATAACGAACAACGTTTTGATCGGCCGAATTGGGTGTGATTCGGCCGAGTTTCCCTTTATAGGAAAATCAATCAGGGTTTGGATCGGCCGAGTTGCGGGTGGATCGGCCGAGTTTCCGGCCAATCGGCCGAGTTTCCAGATTGGTCGACTGAGTTTCAGTACAGTGAGTGGCAGTTCATTTAGAAATCATTATTAAACTCATTTTAAATGCTTATTTGCTTCAGTATCAGTTGATATGACTCTTAAACAGTGTAGCATGTACATTATAATATGATAAGTTCATTGGAACTTGAAATGCGTGATATGAATGATAAAAAAAGAGGAAATTCTATGTCTTACAGTTGCTATGTAATATTCCTGTTTAACTGTTTATCTGTTATCTAATTAATAGACTTAGGTGCCCTAACACCGTAGAACCCCTAAGAGAGATCTGCTTCTTAGGGGTGAAACTCGTGTCCAACATCAATTGGTTGAGTAATTCTGGTGGCACGAGGGTTGATAGGCAGTGTCCAACACCAACCGATTGAGTAATTTCGGTGGCACTGGGGAAAAAGGGGTTATCCAACACCAACCGGTTGAGTAATTCTGGGGGTAACCCAGTGTTGACTCCCTGCGTCTGTGTACTCAGGCTAGAGGAGGAGTCTAGAGCACTCTGAGTAGTGCCTTGAGGCCGTAGAGCCTATGTGTTTGGCCGGAGAGCCAGGGGTCCTGTGGCAGAGCAGGGCTGGCGTCAGACTTAGCATTTCCCGGGTGTGTCGCTAAGTCTTGTACGGTGAGATAGTAGCATGAACTTGCTACGGATCTTTATATGCAGAGTACACTGCATATGATTAGGGCATAATAATATGAATAAGTAATCATGTAGGATCACAGTAAATTTATATAACTGTTTATTTACCTGAATTACCTGTTGATGCTTAGAAATGTGATTATTATCTGTTTATCTGCTATGTCAATAGAACTGCCCTGCTTGAACTGTATATATGTTTATTTTCAATTTATAAACCTGACGAGTTGTTTAGTGATAGCTAAGTGAAATGTTATTCACTGAGCGAGTAGGCTCATCCCTCTACTCAAACATTTTCAGGTCAGCATCAGCATCAGGAATCAGAAGGATCGTTTCATCCTAACGCCTAGTCGATAGAAGGTTTGTAGTTAGTCTAGTTAGAGGTCTCTTAGTCCTTTCCCCTCGATCTTCGGGACAAGGTGTGAGTGAGAGAGTGAATGTGTATAAAGATGTAAATTATCCGTTATGCTTTATTTTTATGTCAAACAATGTAATATGCTGTAGACTCTGTTTATATTGCGAGTCAGTTAATAAAGATGCTTCCGTAGTTTGTTTAGTTTCATTTTACAGCATAAATCAGATTACCCTATTAATGTCTTTAAAATGTTTTAAAAAGTGAAGAGTGGTTGGCTTATGTGTAAATCCCATCCTGTTGCGTCCTAATCTTGTGGTTTGTGGTTAATGTGAGATTGGGGCGTGACAATTTTTGGTATCAGAGCTTTGGTTTGAGTACATAGTTACTCAAGGTCAGGGGACGATAAGAGACCAATAGGATTAAGGTTTAGGAGTCTTTCTTCTATCTGTAATTTTCTAACATGAAGTGTTCTGTTATACTATTGCAGATAGCCGGAAGAGGATGTGGTTACGAGAATCAAGTAATGAGCTTAAGATGAGTCGTTAAGAATCATTAGGGTCAAAAGATAAAGTTATAAGTAAGGCGAATAATAAATGATGAGTTTTAGCTCTGGAAGGTCTGAGTGTTTAGATACCCTGGCCAGGTGTCTGAATACTTAGATTGACCAGTATCAAGCTACTCTGTCTATTCTTCTCTGGATGCCCTGGCCAGGTATGCAGAGGGAGGATAGGCTAGAGAGAAACCCTAGAAATCTTAGGGTTAAGAAATCAGAAATTAATGTAGGAGTAAGAGATTAAATAAGGAATGTGATATAACTCCTACTTTATATTGTTTATTTGATTTAAAGATCATTAGAAATGCTCTTATATGCATGAATTTAGACTTTCAGTTTGTACAATAAGTATGATTCTTTTATATTGTTGTGATATGAAGTGAATTGTTTAATGATTGTTTTCTTAAGTACTAAAGTAGACCCAAATCATGTATTATTGAATTTGCCCTGAGTGGATATTCTTTTCACATGTTTAAGATTAATAGGGGTAGATTAATCCCAAGTAGCTCTTGGCTTCAGGACTACAGGTTCGGCCTGGTCCGGCTGGCAGGATGCGTTACTGGGATCTAATGACTCCTATTAACAATAAAATAAGAATAGACCCTGGATGAATTAGACCCGTAACATAGTGAAAATGTATATACACTAGGATGATTTAACTATGATAAGAAGTCTAAATGTTCTTTTATCTTGAAAATTAGGGTTTGAGAAGCATAGACCCTAATTGGCTCAGATTAAGATTTTAATGACATATGAATACAGAATTTGATAAATAGAATGTCTCACTAAATGATTTTTAGTGTTTTATGTGTAACTCTGATTTGGCTAAAATTGGGATATGATTTGGATATATAAAATGTGAACAACATTAGAAAATATCAGAATTTTTGAAGAATGCTCTGACCTGTTTATCGGTCGAGTTTCAAACTCGGCCGATCACATTTTCAGATTTATATAGCAGTGTTGTAATTGAATTTTATCTTTTTATTGATATATCCAATTGATCTCAAATTCTAACAGTATTTGATAAACACAATTTTAGACACTCTGTTAAATTGGCGTAATATTTGTATGACTTTTGACCTCTACAGTCAGGGTGTCGGTCGAGTTTGTAACTCGGCCGAACCTGCTGCAGACTGCAAAATAGCAGTGCACTGTTTCATTTTTAATTATTTATTGGTAATTAGGAATTATCTTAAATTTTTACTGGAGGTCTGAAACTTCATTAGGTACAACATATAAAATTTCCAGAATTTTTGGAGCTTCTGTTTGCTGTTTAATAAACGAATTACAGAAACTATTGTGAAAACTGAATTTTCAGCCAATATAATTAAAGTTGAGTGTTGGGTTAATATGCTATTGACCCAAGCAACTCAAATTGATTTATATAATCGACCACACCCACACACAATAACTCTATGTTATTGTTAAGGATCAAACCCTAGAATGATTAAAGTTGTAGTAGTTTAAGGGATATCATTAGTGATGAAACCTTGAATACTAGTAACTTTGTAAAATAAGACCTTGAGATTTGTTCTATGTTAAGTAAACTGGATTTGATAGTGACCTAGGGTTTTAAGGTAATTAATCTGAACAGTACATGAACGACATGAAATGACTTAGAGAAAAGAGTAAGACATAAACTTGAAATGTAACAATAAGAGAGTAGCATAAAAAGCAGAGTATTATCCGATTTAAGATCTGAAAATAGTTGATGTAGTTCATGTTTTTAAGACATGACGTCACTATCTTTATGATGTGACAATAGATTACCACCCTGGTAAAGAGAATGTGGTGGCTGACGTTATCAGCAGAAAGTCAAGTTCAACAGCTAATGCATTCTCTATGACAGGTTTCAATGGAGACCTGTTAATAGAAATGTGGAAGTTAAACTTAGGCTTAGGGGTGACGACACAAGTGATTTGATTATACAAGATGTAAGTTAAGCCTACTTCTTATGATCAGATCAAGGAACTACAAGAGGGTGATAGTGAATTAAACCAGACCATGCATGACATGATAGGAGGAAAAGAGATCAGAATTTAAGTTTTAGATGATAATGTGATTGTATTAGCATGACATGTTATGTGTACCTCGAGATAGTGAATTGAAAGAAAAGATTCTTATGGAAGTGCATGTATTGATGTATGCTATGCTTTTAGGAAACACTAAGATGTATATGAATCTCAAGTAGTTGAAACGGGTGGTCAGATATGCAGAAGGATGTAGCTGAGAATGTGGTTAAAAGTAGTGTGTATTAGTAGGTTAAAGCTGAACCCTAGAAATCTATAGCTACCTGGTAATCTTTTTCTATGCCTGAATGGGAATGGGAATTTATCACAATGGATTTTGTGGTAAGATTACCCAGGACACCTACAGGTTGTGATTTGAAATGAATGATTGTGGATAGACTAATTTAGTCTGCTCACTTTCTTCATATTAAGTCGACCTTTGATGTCTCGAAACTTGACTAAGATATACATGGATAAAATAATTAAGTTGCCTGGTAATCCAGTTTCAATTATATAAAATTGAGTTTAGAAATGCACAACCAATAATGGTACGGTTTGAGAATGAACCCAGAAAACACAGATTTAGTAAACCATTAGATTCATGATTTCAAGATAGTAAGATAGCATTAAAATATGTAAATAAACCTAATTGCATGCTTCCTGTTATGTTAATGTGTATGACTTAAAATTTACATGAATTGACACGTTTCTCTGAGATATCATTAGAAATTCTTAAGTACTAATAATTATTCGTGATATGATACGTAAATAACTCTTAATTGAGTTATGTGAGGCATAAACCAGGAATTTGATTAATATGCACGTACTTCGAGAAATTTCAGATAATGGATAAATATTACAGATGGTTTCTTATAAGTGGAGTAAATTACTCTTATTAGTGTAATAGGATGTTCAATTACATGAATTCAGTATGTATGTACCGAAATTGATTTGAGTTTGAGATATTTATGAATTTTTTTAATCTATCTGCATGCATGATATAAAGATTACTCAGTAATTACAATGATTTTGAAATATACTGCTCTGCCAATTTTAGAATGATACCGTATTGTGATTTGAATTGCAATCAAACAGATGAGATAATGGAAACCCTAAGAGTAGGGTGTTGCCATGTGATTAGTGAATGAGATAACCCTAAGAGTAGGGTGTTGGCATGTGATGAATGAACAAGGCAAATGAAACCCTAAGGATAGGGTGTACGATGAATCAAGTATCTTGATATCAATTTTCATTATAAGATGTGATGATGTTTAACAGTTAAATTGCATGATTTTATTTTAGTACCAGATTGACATGCATTCTGTTTATTTAAGAATTTAAGTTGTCTGCATGTATAGTATAATAATTTCTCGGTAATCACCATAAATTGGGATACTGTTATAACAGTTCTGGAAAGACAATGTTTTGTGGGTTGATCTGGAATCAGATCAGATGTGTCCTAGGTTAAGGGACCTATACAGATGGTTGATCGGAGGATCAAGAAACTCACGAGTTGTGAGATACCATTAGTGATAATTTTGTGAAGAAATCTTAAACTAGAAGAAGCTATGTAGGAATACAAGTCGGAGATGAGTGACAAGTTTCCTTTCTCTTTTAGGAATTTCGGGACGAAATTCTTTTAAGGGGAAAAGGTTGTTATGACCCACTCCATGATTAACTAATAAATACCTCGAATTACGTGAAACACCTCAATTAGTGTGAGCATCAAATTAAAATATCATGGTTAATCAAAATAAGTTAAAATGTGAATCAATAGTTGAGTTTGAAGCATCTGAGGTAATTAATGTTAATGGCTATGATGATCGTTAGGTTAATTAAGTTGAGTTGAGAACTCACTTATGTTAATGATGTTTGAACTAATAACAAACTCTCTTAAGCTTAAATCCTAGCCCTGAGATTGTGGAGGATTCAGAGTTTGAACCGATGTCAGAGGAATCATTCGAATCCGACCTTCGGGTCACGAGTTATGAGTTTTTGGAGCTTTGAGGGACTAGTTTGTAATTTTGGATAGTTGGTGGGCAAATTGCATTTCGCCCCTAGCCCTTTCTCCCTTATCACTTCCTCACCCGATAAAACAGTGAACGACCGCTTGAAGCGGCGCTCATCAGCCAGTGGCCCGATCACAGTAGCCAGAGGAGGAAATCGGGGGCGATTTCTTGGGATTCACACCTCCGACCAGCAGCTGACCTCCGCCCACTCCTCTTCTTCCCTTCTTCCTCGCCCTAGGTGCACGCGCAGCACCTCAGCTAGCTGGGCGTCCGACCTGCTGCATAGAGCAGCAGCCGCAGCTATGGCCGGAGCTAGGGCCAGCGGTTGGAAGCCCTCCTGGGTGCGAGGAGCAGCACCCCACATCACCTCCACCGAATCCAGCCATCTATCTCCTCCCTTCACTCTTCTGGCCAGCACCTACCAGCAGCCCTACAGTTTGGGCGACCGGCGACCTGTAGTTGCGGTAGCAGCTAGGCGCCTTTGGGGCGCAGCTACCACCTCGAGCGGTTCTCTTTAGGTCCGACGTTGAGGTTCCGGTGAGATTCCGCGGCCATTAGCTATGATTCAACACCTAACCAAAGTCCCTTCCAACTTGTCCATGCGTGACGAAGCTGTTGTTTGCAGTAGACTGAATCCCAGGGATGAACCAAGGAGGAAGATGACCCAGTGGTGCCTTTGAGCTTGACTACGAGGCTAGGATCCAAATCCGCAACCATTAGATCGATTTAGCATTCGATTGAAGTTCAGTTAGAATTTACAACAAGGTTAGTTATCAATCGGCTGAGTTATACAGTAATCGGCCGAGTTTCTTTATTAAGGATAACGAACAGCGTTTTGATCGGCCGAATTGGGTGTGATTCGGCCGAGTTTCCCTTTATAGGAAAATCAATCAGGGTTTGGATCGGCCGAGTTGCGGGTGGATCGACCGAGTTTCCGGCCAATCGGCCGAGTTTCCAGATTGGTCGGCCGAGTTTCAGTACAGTGAGTGGCAGTTCATTTAGAAATCATTATTAAACTCATTTTAAATGCTTATTTGCTTCAGTATCAGTTGATATGACTCTTAAACAGTGTAGCATGTATATTATAATATGATAAGTTCATTGGAACTTGAAATGCGTGATATGAATGATGAAAAAAAGAGGAAATTCTATGTCCTACAGTTGCTATGTAATATTCCTGTTTAACTGTTTATCTGTTATCTAATTAATAGACTTAGGTGCCCTAACACCGTAGAACCCCTAAGAGAGATCTGCTTCTTAGGGGTGAAACTCGTGTCCAACATCAACTGGTTGAGTAATTCTGGTGGCACGAGGGTTGATAGGCAGTGTCCAACACCAACCGATTGAGTAATTTCGGTGGCACTGGGGAAAAAGGGGTTATCCAACACCAACTGGTTGAGTAATTCTGGTGGTAACCCAGTGTTGACTCCCTGCGTCTGTGTACTCAGGCTAGAGGAGGAGTCTAGAGCACTCTGAGTAGTGCCTTGAGGCCGTAGAGCCTATGTGTCTGGCCAGAGAGCCAGGGGTCCTGTGGCAGAGCAGGGCTGGCGTCAGACTTAGCATTTCCCGGGTGTGTCGCTAAGTCTTGTACGGTGAGATAGTAGCATGAACTTGCTACGGATCTTTATATGCAGAGTACACTGCATATGATTAGGGCATAATAATATGAATAAGTAATCATGTAGGATCACAGTAAATTTATATAACTGTTTATTTACCTGAATTACCTGTTGATGCTTAGAAATGTGATTATTATCTGTTTATCTGCTATGTCAATAGAACTGCCCTGCTTGAACTGTATATATGTTTATTTTCAGTTTATAAACCTGACGAGTTGTTTAGTGATAGCTAAGTGAAATGTTATTCACTGAGCGAGTAGGCTCATCCCTCTACTCAAACATTTTCAGGTCAGCATCAGCATCAGGAATCAGAAGGATCGTTTCATCCTAACGCCTAGTCGATAGAAGGTTTGTAGTTAGTCTAGTTAGAGGTCTCTTAGTCCTTTCCCCTCGATCTTCGGGACAAGGTGTGAGTGAGAGAGTGAATGTGTATAAAGATGTAAATTATCCGTTATGCTTTATTTTTATGTCAAACAATGTAATATGCTGTAGACTCTGTTTATATTGCGAGTCAGTTAATAAAGATGCTTCCACAGTTTGTTTAGTTTCATTTTACAGCATAAATCAGATTACCCTATTAATGTCTTTAAAATGTTTTAAAAAGTGAAGAGTGGTTGGCTTATGTGTAAATCCCATCCTGTTGCGTCCTAATCTTGTGGTTTGTGGTTAATGTGAGATTGGGGCGTGACAATTTTTGGTATCAGAGCTTTGGTTTGAGTACATAGTTACTCAAGGTCAGGGGACGATAAGAGACCAATAGGATTAAGGTTTAGGAGTCTTTCTTCTATCTGTAATTTTCTAACAGGAAGTGTTCTGTTATACTATTGCAGATAGCCGGAAGAGGATTTGGTTACGAGAATCAAGTAATGAGCTTAAGATGAGTCGTTAAGAATCATTAGGGTCAAAAGATAAAGTTATAAGTAAGGCGAATAATAAATGATGAGTTTTAGCTCTGGAAGGTCTGAGTGTTTAGATACCCTGGCCAGGTGTCTGAATACTTAGATTGACCAGTATCAAGCTACTCTGTCTATTCTTCTCTGGATGCCCTGGCCAGGTATGCAGAGGGAGGATAGGCTAGAGAGAAACCCTAGAAATCTTAGGGTTAAGAAATCAGAAATTAATGTAGGAGTAAGAGATTAAATAAGGAATGTGATATAACTCCTACTTTATATTGTTTATTTGATTTAAAGATCATTAGAAACGCTCTTATATGCATGAATTTAGACTTTCAGTTTGTACAATAAGTATGATTCTTTTATATTGTTGTGATATGAAGTGAATTGTTTAATGATTGTTTTCTTAAGTACTAAAGTAGACCCAAATCATGTATTATTGAATTTGCCCTGAGTGGATATTCTTTTCACATGTTTAAGATTAATAGGGGTAGATTAATCCCAAGTAGCTCTTGGCTTCAGGACTACAGGTTCGGCCTGGTCCGGCTGGCAGGATGCGTTACTGGGATCTAATGACTCCTATTAACAATAAAATAAGAATAGATCCTGGATGAATTAGACCCGTAACATAGTGAAAATGTATATACACTAGGATGATTTAACTATGATAAGAAGTCTAAATGTTCTTTTATCTTGAAAATTAGGGTTTGAGAAGCATAGACCCTAATTGGCTCAGATTAAGATTTTAATGACATATGAATACAGAATTTGATAAATAGAATGTCTCACTAAATGATTTTTAGTGTTTTATGTGTAACTCTGATTTGGCTAAAATTGGGATATGATTTGGATATATAAAATGTGAACAACATTAGAAAATATCAGAATTTTTGAAGAATTCTCTGACCTGTTTATCGGTCGAGTTTCAAACTCGGCCGATCACATTTTCAGATTTATATAGCAGTGTTGTAATTGAATTTTATCTTTTTATTGATATATCCAATTGATCTCAAATTCTAACAGTATTTGATAAACACAATTTTAGACACTCTGTTAAATTGGCGTAATATTTGTATGACTTTTGACCTCTACAGTCAGGGTGTCGGTCGAGTTTGTAACTCGGCCGAACCTGCTGCAGACTGCAAAATAGCAGTGCACTGTTTCATTTTTAATTATTTATTAGTAATTTGTAATTATCTTAAATTTTTACTGGAGATCTGAAACTTCATTAGGTACAACATATAAAATTTCCAGAATTTTTGGAGCTTCGGTTAGCTGTTTAATAAACGAATTACAGAAACTATTGTGAAAACTGAATTTTCAGCCAATATAATTAAAGTTGAGTGTTGGGTTAATATGCTATTGACCCAAGCAACTCAAATTGATTTATATAATCGACCACACCCACACACAATAACTCTATGTTATTGTTAAGGATCAAACCCTAGAATGATTAAAGTTGTAGTAGTTTAAGGGATATCATTAGTGATGAAACCTTGAATACTAGTAACTTTGTAAAATAAGACCTTGAGATTTGTTCTATGTTAAGTAAACTGGATTTGATAGTGACCTAGGGTTTTAAGGTAATTAATCTGAACAGTACATGAACGACATGAAATGACTTAGAGAAAAGAGTAAGACATAAACTTGAAATGTAACAATAAGAGAGTAGCATAAAAAGCAGAGTATTATCCGATTTAAGATCTGAAAATAGTTGATGTAGTTCATGTTTTTAAGACATGACGTCACTATCTTTATGATGTGACAATAGATTACCACCCTGGTAAAGAGAATGTGGTGGCTGACGTTATCAGCAGAAAGTCAAGTTCAACAGCTAATGCATTCTCTATGACAGGTTTCAATGGAGACCTGTTAATAGAAATGTGGAAGTTAAACTTAGCCTTAGGGGTGACGACACAAGTGATTTGATTATACAAGATGTAAGTTAAGCCTACTTCTTATGATCAGATCAAGGAACTACAAGAGGGTGATAGTGAATTAAACCAGACCATGCATGACATGATAGGAGGAAAAGAGATCAGAATTTAAGTTTTAGATGATAATGTGATTGTATTAGCATGACATGTTATGTGTACCTCGAGATAGTGAATTGAAAGAAAAGATTCTTATGGAAGTGCATGTATTGATGTATGCTATGCTTTTAGGAAACACTAAGATGTATATGAATCTCAAGTAGTTGAAACGGGTGGTCAGATATGCAGAAGGATGTAGCTGAGAATGTGGTTAAAAGTAGTGTGTATTAGTAGGTTAAAGCTGAACCCTAGAAATCTATAGCTACCTGGTAATCTTTTTCTATGCCTGAATGGGAATGGGAATTTATCACAATGGATTTTGTGGTAAGATTACCCAGGACACCTACAGGTTGTGATTTGAAATGAATGATTGTGGATAGACTAATTTAGTCTGCTCACTTTCTTCATATTAAGTCGACCTTTGATGTCTCGAAACTTGACTAAGATATACATGGATAAAATAATTAAGTTGCCTGGTAATCCAGTTTCAATTATATAAAATTGAGTTTAGAAATGCACAACCAATAATGGTACGGTTTGAGAATGAACCCAGAAAACACAGATTTAGTAAACCATTAGATGCATGATTTCAAGATAGTAAGATAGCATTAAAATATGTAAATAAACCTAATTGCATGCTTCCTGTTATGTTAATGTGTATGACTTAAAATTTACATGAATTGACACGTTTCTCTGAGATATCATTAGAAATTCTCAAGTACTAATAATTATTCGTGATATGATACGTAAATAACTCTTAATTGAGTTATGTGAGGCATAAACCAGGAATTTGATTAATATGCACGTACTTCGAGAAATTTCAGATAATGGATAAATATTACAGATGGTTTCTTATAAGTGGAGTAAATTACTCTTATTAGTGTAATAGGATGTTCAATTACATGAATTCAGTATGTATGTACCGAAATTGATTTGAGTTTGAGATATTTATGAATTTTTTTAATCTATCTGCATGCATGATATAAAGATTACTCAGTAATTACAATGATTTTGAAATATACTGCTCTGCCAATTTTAGAATGATACCGTATTGTGATTTGAATTGCAATCAAACAGATGAGATAATGGAAACCCTAAGAGTAGGGTGTTGCCATGTGATTAGTGAATGAGATAACCCTAAGAGTAGGGTGTTGGCATGTGATGAATGAACAAGGCAAATGAAACCCTAAGGATAGGGTGTACGATGAATCAAGTATCTTGATATCAATTTTCATTATAAGATGTGATGATGTTTAACAGTTAAATTGCATGATTTTATTTTAGTACCAGATTGACATGCATTCTGTTTATTTAAGAATTTAAGTTGTCTGCATGTATAGTATAATAATTTCTCGGTAATCACCATAAATTGGGATACTGTTATAACAGTTCTGGAAAGACAATGTTTTGTGGGTTGATCTGGAATCAGATCAGATGTGTCCTAGGTTAAGGGACCTATACAGATGGTTGATCGGAGGATCAAGAAACTCACGAGTTGTGAGATACCATTAGTGATAATTTTGTGAAGAAATCTTAAACTAGAAGAAGCTATGTAGGAATACAAGTCGGAGATGAGTGACAAGTTTCCTTTCTCTTTTAGGAATTTCGGGACGAAATTCTTTTAAGGGGAAAAGGTTGTTATGACCCACTCCATGATTAACTAATAAATACCTCGAATTACGTGAAACACCTCAATTAGTGTGAGCATCAAATTAAAATATCATGGTTAATCAAAATAAGTTAAAATGTGAATCAATAGTTGAGTTTGAAGCATCTGAGGTAATTAATGTTAATGGCTATGATGATCGTTAGGTTAATTAAGTTGAGTTGAGAACTCACTTATGTTAATGATGTTTGAACTAATAACAAACTCTCTTAAGCTTAAATCCTAGCCCTGAGATTGTGGAGGATTCAGAGTTTGAACCGATGTCAGAGGAATCATTCGAATCCGACCTTCGGGTCACGAGTTATGAGTTTTTGGAGCTTTGAGGGACTAGTTTGTAATTTTGGATAGTTGGTGGGCAAATTGCATTTCGCCCCTAGCCCTTTCTCCCTTATCACTTCCTCACCCGATAAAACAGTGAACGACCGCTTGAAGCGGCGCTCATCAGCCAGTGGCCCGATCACAGTAGCCAGAGGAGGAAATCGGGGGCGATTTCTTGGGATTCACACCTCCGACCAGCAGCTGACCTCCGCCCACTCCTCTTCTTCCCTTCTTCCTCGCCCTAGGTGCACGCGCAGCACCTCAGCTAGCTGGGCGTCCGACCTGCTGCATAGAGCAGCAGCCGCAGCTATGGCCGGAGCTAGGGCCAGCGGTTGGAAGCCCTCCTGGGTGCGAGGAGCAGCACCCCACATCACCTCCACCGAATCCAGCCATCTATCTCCTCCCTTCACTCTTCTGGCCAGCACCTACCAGCAGCCCTACAGTTTGGGCGACCGGCGACCTGTAGTTGCGGTAGCAGCTAGGCGCCTTTGGGGCGCAGCTACCACCTCGAGCGGTTCTCTTTAGGTCCGACGTTGAGGTTCCGGTGAGATTCCGCGGCCATTAGCTATGATTCAACACCTAACCAAAGTCCCTTCCAACTTGTCCATGCGTGACGAAGCTGTTGTTTGCAGTAGACTGAATCCCAGGGATGAACCAAGGAGGAAGATGACCCAGTGGTGCCTTTGAGCTTGACTACGAGGCTAGGATCCAAATCCGCAACCATTAGATCGATTTAGCATTCGATTGAAGTTCAGTTAGAATTTACAACAAGGTTAGTTATCAATCGGCTGAGTTATACAGTAATCGGCCGAGTTTCTTTATTAAGGATAACGAACAGCGTTTTGATCGGTCGAATTGGGTGTGATTCGGCCGAGTTTCCCTTTATAGGAAAATCAATCAGGGTTTGGATCGGCCGAGTTGCGGGTGGATCGACCGAGTTTCCGGCCAATCGGCCGAGTTTCCAGATTGGTCGGCCGAGTTTCAGTACAGTGAGTGGCAGTTCATTTAGAAATCATTATTAAACTCATTTTAAATGCTTATTTGCTTCAGTATCAGTTGATATGACTCTTAAACAGTGTAGCATGTATATTATAATATGATAAGTTCATTGGAACTTGAAATGCGTGATATGAATGATGAAAAAAAGAGGAAATTCTATGTCCTACAGTTGCTATGTAATATTCCTGTTTAACTGTTTATCTATTATCTAATTAATAGACTTAGGTGCCCTAACACCGTAGAACCCCTAAGAGAGATCTGCTTCTTAGGGGTGAAACTCGTGTCCAACATCAACTGGTTGAGTAATTCTGGTGGCACGAGGGTTGATAGGCAGTGTCCAACACCAACCGATTGAGTAATTTCAGTGGCACTGGGGAAAAAGGGGTTATCCAACACCAACTGGTTGAGTAATTCTGGTGGTAACCCAGTGTTGACTCCCTGCGTCTGTGTACTCAGGCTAGAGGAGGAGTCTAGAGCACTCTGAGTAGTGCCTTGAGGCCGTAGAGCCTATGTGTCTGGCCAGAGAGCCAGGGGTCCTGTGGCAGAGCAGGGCTGGCGTCAGACTTAGCATTTCCCGGGTGTGTCGCTAAGTCTTGTACGGTGAGATAGTAGCATGAACTTGCTACAGATCTTTATATGCAGAGTACACTGCATATGATTAGGGCATAATAATATGAATAAGTAATCATGTAGGATCACAGTAAATTTATATAACTGTTTATTTACCTGAATTACCTGTTGATGCTTAGAAATGTGATTATTATCTGTTTATCTGCTATGTCAATAGAACTGCCCTGCTTGAACTGTATATATGTTTATTTTCAGTTTATAAACCTGACGAGTTGTTTAGTGATAGCTAAGTGAAATGTTATTCACTGAGCGAGTAGGCTCATCCCTCTACTCAAACATTTTCAGGTCAGCATCAGCATCAGGAATCAGAAGGATCGTTTCATCCTAACGCCTAGTCGATAGAAGGTTTGTAGTTAGTCTAGTTAGAGGTCTCTTAGTCCTTTCCCCTCGATCTTCGGGACAAGGTGTGAGTGAGAGAGTGAATGTGTATAAAGATGTAAATTATCCGTTATGCTTTATTTTTATGTCAAACAATGTAATATGCTGTAGACTCTGTTTATATTGCGAGTCAGTTAATAAAGATGCTTCCACAGTTTGTTTAGTTTCATTTTACAGCATAAATCAGATTACCCTATTAATGTCTTTAAAATGTTTTAAAAAGTGAAGAGTGGTTGGCTTATGTGTAAATCCCATCCTGTTGCGTCCTAATCTTGTGGTTTGTGGTTAATGTGAGATTGGGGCGTGACAATTTTTGGTATCAGAGCTTTGGTTTGAGTACATAGTTACTCAAGGTCAGGGGACGATAAGAGACCAATAGGATTAAGGTTTAGGAGTCTTTCTTCTATCTGTAATTTTCTAACAGGAAGTGTTCTGTTATACTATTGCAGATAGCCGAAAGAGGATTTGGTTACGAGAATCAAGTAATGAGCTTAAGATGAGTCGTTAAGAATCATTAGGGTCAAAAGATAAAGTTATAAGTAAGGCGAATAATAAATGATGAGTTTTAGCTCTGGAAGGTCTGAGTGTTTAGATACCCTGGCCAGGTGTCTGAATACTTAGATTGACCAGTATCAAGCTACTCTGTCTATTCTTCTCTGGATGCCCTGGCCAGGTATGCAGAGGGAGGATAGGCTAGAGAGAAACCCTAGAAATCTTAGGGTTAAGAAATCAGAAATTAATGTAGGAGTAAGAGATTAAATAAGGAATGTGATATAACTCCTACTTTATATTGTTTATTTGATTTAAAGATCATTAGAAACGCTCTTATATGCATGAATTTAGACTTTCAGTTTGTACAATAAGTATGATTCTTTTATATTGTTGTGATATGAAGTGAATTGTTTAATGATTGTTTTCTTAAGTACTAAAGTAGACCCAAATCATGTATTATTGAATTTGCCCTGAGTGGATATTCTTTTCACATGTTTAAGATTAATAGGGGTAGATTAATCCCAAGTAGCTCTTGGCTTCAGGACTACAGGTTCGGCCTGGTCCGGCTGGCAGGATGCGTTACTGGGATCTAATGACTCCTATTAACAATAAAATAAGAATAGATCCTGGATGAATTAGACCCGTAACATAGTGAAAATGTATATACACTAGGATGATTTAACTATGATAAGAAGTCTAAATGTTCTTTTATCTTGAAAATTAGGGTTTGAGAAGCATAGACCCTAATTGGCTCAGATTAAGATTTTAATGACATATGAATACATAATTTGATAAATAGAATGTCTCACTAAATGATTTTTAGTGTTTTATGTGTAACTCTGATTTGGCTAAAATTGGGATATGATTTGGATATATAAAATGTGAACAACATTAGAAAATATCAGAATTTTTGAAGAATTCTCTGACCTGTTTATCGGTCGAGTTTCAAACTCGGCCGATCACATTTTCAGATTTATATAGCAGTGTTGTAATTGAATTTTATCTTTTTATTGATATATCCAATTGATCTCAAATTCTAACAGTATTTGATAAACACAATTTTAGACACTCTGTTAAATTGGCGTAATATTTGTATGACTTTTGACCTCTACAGTCAGGGTGTCGGTCGAGTTTGTAACTCGGCCGAACCTGCTGCAGACTGCAAAATAGCAGTGCACTGTTTCATTTTTAATTATTTATTAGTAATTTGTAATTATCTTAAATTTTTACTGGAGATCTGAAACTTCATTAGGTACAAAATATAAAATTTCCAGAATTTTTGGAGCTTCGGTTAGCTGTTTAATAAACGAATTACAGAAACTATTGTGAAAACTGAATTTTCAGCCAATATAATTAAAGTTGAGTGTTGGGTTAATATGCTATTGACCCAAGCAACTCAAATTGATTTATATAATCGACCACACCCACACACAATAACTCTATGTTATTGTTAAGGATCAAACCCTAGAATGATTAAAGTTGTAGTAGTTTAAGGGATATCATTAGTGATGAAACCTTGAATACTAGTAACTTTGTAAAATAAGACCTTGAGATTTGTTCTATGTTAAGTAAACTGGATTTGATAGTGACCTAGGGTTTTAAGGTAATTAATCTGAACAGTACATGAACGACATGAAATGACTTAGAGAAAAGAGTAAGACATAAACTTGAAATGTAACAATAAGAGAGTAGCATAAAAAGCAGAGTATTATCCGATTTAAGATCTGAAAATAGTTGATGTAGTTCATGTTTTTAAGACATGGCGTCACTATCTTTATGATGTGACAATAGATTACCACCCTGGTAAAGAGAATGTGGTGGCTGACGTTATCAGCAGAAAGTCAAGTTCAACAGCTAATGCATTCTCTATGACAGGTTTCAATGGAGACCTGTTAATAGAAATGTGGAAGTCAAACTTAGGCTTAGGGGTGACGACACAAGTGATTTGATTATACAAGATGTAAGTTAAGCCTACTTCTTATGATCAGATCAAGGAACTACAAGAGGGTGATAGTGAATTAAACCAGACCATGCATGACATGATAGGAGGAAAAGAGATCAGAATTTAAGTTTTAGATGATAAGGTGATTGTATTAGCATGACATGTTATGTGTACCTCGAGATAGTGAATTGAAAGAAAAGATTCTTATGGAAGTGCATGTATTGATGTATGCTATACTTTTAGGAAACACTAAGATGTATATGAATCTCAAGTAGTTGAAACGGGTGGTCAGATATGCAGAAGGATGTAGCTGAGAATGTGGTTAAAAGTAGTGTGTATTAGTAGGTTAAAGCTGAACCCTAGAAATCTATAGCTACCTGGTAATCTTTTTCTATGCCTGAATGGGAATGGGAATTTATCACAATGGATTTTGTGGTAAGATTACCCAGGACACCTACAGGTTGTGATTTGAAATGAATGATTGTGGATAGACTAATTTAGTCTGCTCACTTTCTTCATATTAAGTCGACCTTTGATGTCTCGAAACTTGACTAAGATATACATGGATAAAATAATTAAGTTGTCTGGTAATCCGGTTTCAATTATATCAAATTGAGTTTAGAAATGCACAACCAATAATGGTACGGTTTGAGAATGAACCCAGAAAACATAGATTTAGTAAACCATTAGATGCATGATTTCAAGATAGTAAGATAGCATTAAAATATGTAAATAAACCTAATTTCATGCTTCCTGTTATGTTAATGTGTATGACTTAAAATTTACATGAATTGACACGTTTCTCTGAGATATCATTAGAAATTCTCAAGTACTAATAATTATTCATGATATGATTCTCCATCCGATACAACCGATCATGTATCTGTTGTTGGTTGTCGAGGAGAAGTCGTTCATTCTTGAACATCGCCCTTTGGTTGTCCAGTATCCGGTTCGTAGTGTCTTGAATACCGGTATACATCCCCATTTGCTGCTGCTGCGACTGCTGTATATCATGCATCATAGTGTACATGCCCTGCATGGAATAGACATCCTCGCTTGGCTGCGAGGGCGGTGGTGGAGGTGGATGCGGAGAAGATGAAGATGCACCCGGATGCATCCTAGGGCGCTTCCGGGGTGCTACTCATGCTCGAAGAGGTGTGTATGCCTCTTCTTCCTCCTCAGCCTCGTCATCATTTCCGTCGTCGCCGTCTTCTTCATCGGAGTCTGTGATGGCTATGATTGGCCATCTGAAGTGCTGTGCGCCCTCGATGTTGAAGACAGGATCGGGAAGAGAACATTCTTGATATGCTTGATTTACGTGGCAATGTGCAAATGCCACACCATCTCGGAGAAGCAACAGATTGGACCTGTGTAAATGTTGCAAGTTTACCTTGCTCCTAGTAGATAGAGGAGTGAGGGTCTGGAAATTCAAGCCAAGGTAAGAAGCCAACTTGGTGATGAGCCCGCCGAAGTGAATCAGCGCTTTCCTCGTACTCCTCTTCACGTGCAAAACGCGTTGTAGAAAGAATGCACCCCAATTGCATTCTTGTTTCTTCAGGAGTTTGTATAGAAAGAAAAGATCCGACCCCTGAAATTTGCTAAGGGCCAGATCACCCCGAGCAAAAACTGTGGAACTCAGCATCCGGTGCAAAACCCAGACGAAGGGGTGCTCAAAGTCGGCTACCGCTGCATTGTGGTAGCTCACCGACTTCCCCGACGGCACCATCACCAGCTCGAAGAAGATTGCTTCATAATCGGTGCGGTGGTCCGGCCTCCTGTGGTCGTACTGCGAATGGTTCCAGTTGAAAATCATGTTGAACTGCTTCAGCGTGAGGACATAGTCGTGGTTGTACAGCTGGAAAGACACCCGGCCCTGGATCCACTCGCGGTCGGTAGCATTGATGTCGTTGGGAATGACGCAGACGTCCAGTGACGCCATGAATTCTGCTACCAGCTCTTTATACGTCGGCCAGTCACCAAAGAACGGTTGGCCATCTTGGTGAAATTGCAGTTCGCCAGGCCTTATTGGTGTGTGACGGGCCTGCCCATTAAGAACATAGGCCAAGTTGGCCTCGAATCCGAGATCTCGGATCATCTCCCGGTCCACATACCGGGTAGTCTCGATCTTCCTCCGCATTATCTCTTCGTAGATCTTTCGGACCTCCGAGGAAGGATGGACGAGTCGGGGACGTGCGACTGATCCTGGTGGTGGTGGCACGAATTCCGGCGGAGTTGCGCGTGAGGAAGAAGCTCCGATTATATGCACCATGTTGGCGACGAGAAAAGGGATTAGAGAAGGAGGGCTCGGTGAAGATTGGAGAATCGGATCTCCGCTCGATGAAGACCTTCACTCGGTGCTGCTCGTCGAAGTGCTTGTTGGCTCGGGGGAGTGCTCGGCGCAAAGGAAGAAGATCACTCTGAAGGTGTGACGTCAAATGACGTAATGAATCTCCTTATATAGACTTGGCCGACACTACTGTTGACCCGTCGATACCATCGACGCGATTCGATGGTATCGACACTAGTCGATGCTATCCGCCCCCATCGCGAGTATCGACGGTCGTCGATGGCTGGATCTTGAAACCCGGATCGCTGACGTGTCGATACCATCGACATGGGTCGATGGTATCGACGCTGCACCCGGATCGATGACGTGGAAGCCGCGATTGCCGTTGATTTGTTTGCGCGGATCGGTGATGTGGATGGTCGATACCATCGACGAGGGTCGATGGTATCGACTTGCCTTTGTTGCAACACCTCCGCTTTGCGCCTCAACCTGTAACCGTGTCGATACCATCGACGAGGCCGTCGATGGTATCGACTTTGCTGAGTCGATTTTGTCTGTAAATCTCCAGAGATCTCGATGGTATCGACTGGCATGTCGATACCATCGACCTTGATTTTTGATCTGCATGTAGGTCCGTCGATACCATCGACGAGGCCGTCGATGGTATCGACGCAGTGCAAAATCTGCAGTCGTCTACCTGTTCCATGGTCCATACCATCGACCAGTGTGTCGATGGTATCGACTCTGCCTCAACCTGCACAATTAACAAAATGATCACGGTATATTTTTTACATGAAAAACTAAGTAAAAACAAATTAAACTACGAATGTAAATGAGCTAAACTAAAGTACCAATGGTTGGGTTGCCTCCCAACAAGCGCCCTTATTTAACGTCTTAGGCTAGACAACTTTTGGGCACATCATGCATCCGGAACGGAAATGAGTTTGACCTCATTCACCTTTCTCTTGTAGTTCTCACCAAAATAGAGCTTCAACCTTTGTCCATTTACCAAGAACGTGGTATCACCATCACGCACTAAAATAGCGTGGTGTGGTTTGACCTCCTCTACCACGAACGGTCCACTCCACCGGGATTTTAGCTTCCCGGGATGCAACTTGAGTCGTGAGTTGAACAACAAAACACTATCTCCTTTCTTAAACGTGCGCAACTGGATGTGGCAGTCGTGGATCAGCTTTGTGCGCTCCTTGTATATCCATTGGTTCTCATATGCCGTCATCCGTAGCTCGTCCAACTCGTTCAATTCTAGCAGTCTCTTCCTCCCCGCTTCATTGTAACTCAGATTTAGCCTTCTTAGCGCCCAATGTGCCTTGTGCTCCAACTCTACCGGTAGGTGACAAGCCCGGCCATACGCCAACCTAAAAGGCATGGTGCCTATAGGTGTTTTGTAGGCCGTCCTATATGCCCATAAAGCATCCGACAGTAGGGCACTCCAGTTCTTCCTTGTGGACACCACCGTACGTTCTAAAATCTTCTTAATTTCACGGTTGGAGACTTCCACCTGGCCTTGCATTTGCGGATGATATGGGGTACCTATGTTGTGCTTGACCCCATATTTCTTCAATAATGTCGAGAACTTTTGATTCCTAAAATGCGTACCCCCATCACTGATTATCATTCTGGGTACTCCAAACCTGTAGAAAATATTTTCTTTCACGAATCTTCACACCACAGTGGAATCATTAGTCCTTGTGGGGATTGCTTCCACCCACTTTGACACATAATCAACTGCTAATAAAATATATAAATTTGAGTTTGAGGACACAAAGGGTCCCATAAAATCTATGCCCCACAAATCAAATACCTCCACTTCCTGAAACACATTCAGGGGCATCTCCTGTCACTTTGAGATATTACCTTCTCGTTGGCAAGAATCACATTGCCTCACAAACTCGTAGGCATCTCGAAACAAAATTGGCCAATAGAGGCCGCTTTCCAAAACCTTAGCTGTTGTGCGCGAGCTGGCGTGGTGTCCTCCCATAGGTGATGTGTGGAAATGACGTAAAACACTCTCATACTCCACCTCAGGCACACACCTGCACAAGATACCGTCCCTGCATTTCTTAAGAAGAATTGGATCATCCCAAAAATAATATCTCAAAGAATGGAAAAATCTTTTCTTCTCCTGATATGACCAATCTTCCGGGATGATCCCGCAAGCCAAATAGTTTACAATCTTTGCAAACCAAGGATCCTTAGAAGTAATTTTCAAAATATGTTCATCCGGAAACGTCTCGGTTATGGGTATATGTAAATCTTTTTCATCCACCCTTTCTAACCTAGACAAATGATCAGCCACTACATTTTCAATCCCAGATTTATCCTTAATTTCAATGTCAAATTCTTGTAAGAGCAAAATCCACCTAATGAGTCTAGGCTTTGCGTCTTTTTTCTCCATTAAGTATTTTATTGCGGCATGGTTGGTCCATACAACTACTTTAGAACCAACTAAATACTGCCGGAATGTTTCAAAAGCGAACACAACGGCGAGTAATTCTTTTTCAGTAGTTGTATAATTCAATTGGGCGTCATTCAAAGTCTTTGAAGCGTAGAAAATCACGGCGGGCTTATTGTCCACCCGCTGCCCCAATACGGCTCCTACCACAAAGTCCGATGCGTCACACATTAGTTCGAACGGTTTTGTCCAGTCCGGCGTGTGAACAACCGGTGCAGAAATCAATTTTTCTTTCAAAACGTCGAACGCATGTAGACACTTATCATTGAAATCGAAAACAACATCTTTCTCCAAAAGCTCGGATAGAGGTTTTGCAATCTTAGAAAAATCTTTTATAAATCGACGATAGAACCCGGCATGTCCCAAGAAACTTCTTACCCCTTTAACAGAATTTGGTGGGGGCAACTTGGAAATGACCTCAATTTTGACCGGATCCACCTCTAAACCTTTGCTAGACACCTTGTGTCCTAGCACTATCCCCTCAGTCACCATCATGTGACATTTCTCCCAGTTGAGGACCAAATGTGTGTCCTCACAACGTTGTAAAACTTTGTCCATATTATAAAGACATTCATCAAACGATGCACCATACACCGAAAAGTCATCCATAAAAACCTCGAGACAGCGCTCTACCATGTCAGAAAATATGGCGAGCATACAGCGCTGAAACGTCGCTGGTGCATTGCATAAACCAAACAACATTCAGCGGTAAGCAAAAGTCCCATAGGGACAAGTGAACGTAGATTTCTCTTGATCCAAAGGATCAATCGAGATCTGGTTGTACCCCGAGTACCCATCTAGAAAAAAAAAGTGCGATCGACCGGCAAGACACTCTAAGATTTGATCAATGAAAGGTAAAGGAAAGTGATCCTTCAGCGTGGCGGCATTCAAACGGCGGTAATCAATACAAACACGCCACCCAGTTACCAATCGGGTGGTGATAGGTTCATTTAACATATTTTGGGTGACAGTAATTCCCCCCTTCTTAGGGACTACCTGTGTGGGACTCACCCATGTCGAGTCTGATATGGCGTAGATAATACCTGCAGCAAGAAGCTTAATGACCTCCTTCTTCACAACCTCCATCATGCTTGGATTGAGGCGTCATTGAGGTTGAATCACGAGCTTGGCTCCCTTCTCGAGCCGAATCTTGTGCTGACATAGAGTAGGGGAAATCCCCTTAATATTTGCAACGGACCACCCAAAAGCTCCCCAGTGGTTCTTCAGCACTATCAACAATTGTTCCTCCTCATCCGCACTCAAATAAGCAGAGATGATCACTAGTAACTTATCTTCCTCAGCTAGAAAGACATATTTAAGATGCGGGGGCAGCGACTTTAGTTCCAACTCCGGCGGGCTTATCAGAGATGATTGAAGCGGCGGGGGCAGTTCACCTAAATCTTCATAATGCCTCGTATAGAAGCATGGAAGCATCTAGAGCATTTTAGTGCACTCCTTGAGTGATTTGCTCCGCATCCAATCGTGTGTAATATTTAACAAGCAAGCCTCCAATGGTAATTCCGGGTATGCATCAGAAACAGAAATAGCAATCACATCATCCTCTAGAGAAAGTAGAATGTCCTCATTCTCATTATTAGGGAATCCCACAGCTTTGCACAAAGAAACTACTTTGGTTTGGTCCATGATATCCACAGCCAAAGTTCCATTGTCTACCTTGCTAATCACATGAGCCATGTCCAGAAATGGCTTTCCAAGGTAGAGTGAAATATTACAATCCAGATGCTTCACCATATTACATTGTTCCTTTGCTTTAGATGACGCAGTACTAGAAGGCATGACCATCTCAAAGCGGTCATCGGCTATGCCCAAGGTCAAACGACCTCTCCCCATCTCTAAGATCATGTCGGATGTAGCTTGGAAAGGGCGTCCAAGTAACGGCTCGTTGCCATGTTCATCCTGCATCTCCATAACCACAAAATCAGCCAGAAAGACAAACCTATCCACCTTTACTAACACATCTTCACATATTCCATAAGGCTTCACCACAGAGTTATCTGCCAATTGAATCGTCATATTGCTTGGCCGTGACTCCTTCAATCCCAGCTTTTTGAATGTCGAAAGGGGCATCAAGTTGATGCTTGCCCCTGAGTCACATAGCGCTTCACCGAATTTAACCTTCCCAATATAGCAAGAAATGTTAAAGCACCCTGGATCTTGTCTCTTTGGTGGTAAAGTGCCCATGATGAAGGCACTCACTTGCTCCTTTAGCACGACGACCTCTGTATTTGGAATTTTCCTCTTCTTAGTAATGACATCCTTTAGAAACTTCCCGCATGAAGGAATTTGCTCAATGGCTTCCAGTAAAAGGATATTGACTGAAAGCTTCCTAAAACTGTCCAAGAATTTCTTGAACTGCGCATATGCCTTCCTTGCCTTAGCACTATTTGGGTACGGGACCGGAACAACTTGTGTCCTTTGATGAGGTGGCACATAAGGCGTCTTTTTCTGAGGTTCCTCCTCTGCAACCTGTTCTTCAGTATCATCCACGGCTGTATCCGCAACGTGCTCTGTGACTGGTGCGGGCTGCTCCTCATTGGTTTCAACTTCTACTTCAACTTGTGTCATGCTTGTTTCCTCAGCTCTTGGATTCAACACTTTCTTGCCGCTTCTAAGTAGAATAACCTTTGCCTGCTGGTTTCCCCCGGGAACATTGGTGTTCCCCGGAAAACCTGGATGTGCCGGTTTCTTCAAACTGGCGATCTCGGCTGCCATCTGTGCCATGGATGTCTCAATGGTCCTCATTTGAGCCCCATGGCTCTGTAGTGTTTGCCCAAACTGATTCATGAACTCTCTTTGTTGCTTTATTTGCTGGCCAAAAGTAGCCATGAGTTCTTGGTTTTGTTTTATGACTTGATTGAGCAGCTCTATGCTCTTGTCCTCTACAGCAGGTTGGGGTTTAGCATCCGGATCCTGCAGAAAGTTGTTAGGATCTTTCCAGGAAAACTTCTTGTCTTTTCTCCATGAATAGTCATTGTTCCTATAACCGGGCTGCTGCCTCATAAATTTTACTTGAGCATCATCCTCTGACTCATTGTCCTCCTTTACAAGCAATTTCTTTGCGAGAAGATCCATCTTCTCATTCAGTTCTTTTATTGCCTTGGACTCTTCTACTGCTCGGACCTGCTCCACGACACCTCTTTCACCCCATGACTGTTTCCTAGCCATGTTCTTTAATATTTCCCAACACCTAGTGTCCGTGTTATTCAAAAAGAATCCTGACCCGGCTGAATCAAGGTTGCTCCTATCATGCTCTGAGAGAGCAAAATACAAGATCTTTACCTGTGTTTCTTTATCCAGCCCGTGATGCGGGCACCGTCTCAGCATGACCTGAAACCTCTCCCAGGTCTCAGAATATGTCTCACCTGCCTGTTGGGTAAAGTTATGAATCTTCCTGATCATGTCGTTGGTCTTCTCAGGAGGAAAGAACCTCTCAAAGAAAACCTTTACCATATGGTCCCAGGACTCCACAAACTCATCATCTAAATTGTGTAACCATTCTCGCGCGGCTCCTGCCAATGAACTCGGGAAAAGCTTAAGATACAGTGCATCCTGTGGAAACCTGTCGATTTTAACCATGTCACAGTTCTCAACAAACTAGCTTATGTGTGCGACGGGATCCTCATTCTTGAGCCCATGAAAAGCATTGGACTTCACCAGATTTATCAAAGCCGAATCAATCTTATATGTCGGTATGTTGATTGCTTGCTTCTTTATAGGCCTTTTTGAAGCGGATGCGGAAGAAGCCTTTATCTTCTCCCATATTATCTGTGGTTCGTCCTCCATCTCTTATTGTTCCTCGGGTTCAGAATCTATATCCTCTAGAAAATCTTGATTGTACCCATCCTTGTCTTCAGGTCCTGTAAGTAGCGGGACCTCTGGTGCGCGATTTGCGTAGTCAGTACTCCGCGTTTGCACCATGCACAGTACCTGGAAATAGAAAGATTAAGTTTAGTACGGTGCTTGACAATTAAGAATATTTAGAAAATAGACTATGAATTTTTGGAATGATAAAAAAAAATAAAAGGTGGCCTAGAGTGGCCGCTCACAGCACTCGAAGTGCCAACAAATTGCCGTATCCCCGGCAACGGCGCCAAAAACTTGACACGATTTTACCGTGTGTATAAACGCAAGTGAACGCATCGACTAGTACAGGCCTTTGTGAGGCCCGAGTTGAACTCAGGGATACGTGCAATCGTCAGGGACTCCTACTAACTACTCGCGATCAGCTAAGCTGAATAACAAGTTGGGAGTTATTGTTAAAAATAGAAGAAAATTAAAATAAAAAAAACAAACAATCGATTAAATGTTAATTTAACCAATTCAAAAGGGTATCTTTAGGATTGCGGTTTCACCGCGGGTTTTCATTGTATTAGATTTTATATAATGCCTCAATTTTATCTCTCTAACCGGGTAGTGGCCTGAAAACAGAATTGCCCATTGTCGTGGTGCAATTCACTACCTAGGTTTAGGTCGGTTCCACCGTCGTAGTAACCTATACCCTAAACTAGGTGCATTATGCACGATCTCTCGGTTTCCACCATTAATTTTACACCACCTTGGTCAAGGGATTTATCGATTAATGTAGGTTTCGTCTCTTTTCAGCCTTTAATCCTTCTTTCAAAGTGATTAAGGGCATTAGGTTATTATTATGGTGATCAAGCATAACAATATATGGAGAAAACGAAACTATACCGCGGATTTAAGAGATCAAATATGAATTACTATTATAAAACTGTCATACAATGAATTCCCAGGCTACTCCCAGTCCTAAAGACGAAGGGGATTAGCCCCGCATGTTCATCTCAACAAAGTACAAGGTAGAGATAGGGAAAACATGTGAAAAACATGGAATGAAAGGGAAAACCCCTGAACGGAGAAGAACCGGTTGATCCTTGGTGTAGAATGCGTGCTCTACTGCCTTTCGGTGGTGGAATCCGTCTCCTTCAGCCTCTAGATCAACAAGTATGAGCTTCTAGCCTCCGTTCTCCTCTCTACCGCTCCTCGGTACTTGTGCAATGGCTAATGAGATGCTCCCCATGTCTGGGCGGCCGTCATTAGGTATAACTCCCTCATTAGGTCGCTAATTAACCACGGCCGTCCGATTGGGATCAATCTGAATCGAACACATATCTGCCGGTGTCGATACCATCGACGCGGGTCGATGGTATCGACCCACTGTAGTGGCGTCAGTTTTTGCAAACTTCCGACATTGTAGCCTCCGAGTGTCGATGGTATCGAGTTGTGTCGATACTATCGACCGGTTTCCCGCCAGCAAGCTGATGGTATCTCGATACCATCGACGTCAAAGTCAATAGTATCGACTTTTTCCTGCATCTTTCGGCTGGAAAACTGTGACAAAGTCGATGCTATCGACTTCCGTCGATGGTATCGACGGAAGCAGATACTCATTTTTCCTGGAATTCAAACATGAAACCACATCAATTCACACAAATAATAATAATTTGACAATTAATGTTCAAAACAATAAACTAAAGGGGATTTGACATAAAATATCAGCAAAGACCAAAGTGGATGAATTATGCGATATTAACCATAGAAATGACTAATTAAAGCATAAAACACATATGAAATAGGTCTATAAATGCGACTCAAAATCATCACCATATCATGGCTTAGTGAGACTTAGTCATCAACCGATTCACACGCTAGTATTATGTGTTACTGGTGTCTATCTACCTTCCACAGTAACAACCAGTTAGGGACATAATGATAATATGTATATATACTCTTAACATCCGTATGATCTCATTTTCACAAGGCTAATACTTGAAGACATACATAATTGAGTAATATAATTATCTAGACATTCACTTTGTATCCTCATTATCTCATAACTGAGTGAAACAAATGAATGTTAGAAGCCTGCCTTTATATATGTTAATATTAATCAAATCCTTTTTGGTAATTGTCCCATGTCAATCATCATATGATTGGCTCTACGAGCATACCTTACTAACAGACTCCCACTTGCACTTAGATACAATCACCAACGGATCTCATCCTTAGTGACCTAAATATGTCTAACATGCTTCTGCTGTGCTAGTTCCTATTCAGTAGGTTAGCAACACATTACTTATAGTTGGGATATTGCATGTTCCTATTCTCTCCATTGTATGATTTTTCATATGTTACGGAACTGCCGTAAAATGGTATTCGATATTCCTTGCCTAGCAAATAGCTCCATTTTTGTCACAGTATCACTACTGTGTCTTCAAAGGTTGGAACATCTACAATCTCATCACATGAGCCTTTAGATCCATATAGTATCATTCTGTGTTCACAACACAAGAGTAGTTAGTTTCTATTGTAGAATAGCATTAATGGCTATTAGCTCAAAATCTTTTCAACTAATCATCACTTCTCTTTTAAATCAAACATATTTTAATTTCTGATCATTTTTGTCATTATGGAAGCTTGCATCGATGTAACTCTTTTTTTCCTGACCGAGAGAACCCACCCCAGGCAAAGCCGACATGGTAAACTCTCGAGGCATGAGAGGGTGTGGTTCGGTCACCCCCTCCCATGCCTAATCAGTGTGAGTTGTCATTCACAAAGTGACTTCAACGAGGTTCGAACCTGGGTCCTTCATTAGGACATACCAAGCTCTTACCACCTGGGCTACTATTGCCGGACTACATCGATGTAACTCTTCCTTTTATTGTCATTATCATTACTAGCAATCTTATCCTTAAGTACTTCATAAGTACTGATGGATATCTTTTAATGACTCTTCAATAACCCTTATGGAAGTTTGTCTTATCTAGTCATGTCAAATACATACAAGATTATATAGGAGAAGCACATTTATTGCATTCATGATAGATTCACTGTTGGGTTGGCCCATGGAATCTTATTCATGATATTTCCATTCTTTACAAGAATCGAAATACAAGGTTCATGAGAGACTACTCTGAATTCTCTCTCATTGAATCCTTCCATGTTGAACTCTTTCAACACATTGCTATTGTACACAAACTTCCATTGTGAAATATTCAAGAACTATCTCATAGGTCTTGGTCCCTATCTCATAAGATGTTTCACCTTATCCTTCATTGCTGACGGAGTTTTTCATTCCAAATAATATTTACAATATTGAGATGTTATTCCTCATCATATGAGGAATATTTTTGATGACTGGGGAACCCCTCCTCAGGGCTCGCCACATTTGTGACTAGTCCTGGCAAGGTAAAACTCAAGAGACACTACCCTACCCGCAAGGACAGTGGCCTAGTAAGTCTCATCATTGGCCGACCAATAGGATGGGCTAAATCATTTCCAAGCAGCACACCCAGTGGGATTCATACCCGGGACCCTTTGTGAGGGGCCCCGTGCTACAACGAGTTGAGCTACAACTCTCTAGCTTCATATGTGGAATATTCATATATGCTCCCACTAAATGTTTTGTAAACACATATTTCATCTTTGTCATGATTCATGTCAAACTCTTTGGTTGTCTTATCAAGTCATAAGATCCCATTTCTGAAGTGGTTGTTTCAATCCTAGATTGAACTTTGTAGTTTATAGACTTTATTTCCATTCTTGAAGTTATGAAACCCTTTAGGTTGTCTCACGTACACATTCTATGATGTATTCCCTTAAGGAATCCAGTTTGGAATCTTCGTATGCCAAATCTCTTGGTCTATTTTAACTACATCAACAAGCTTCATGATTGGTAAATGAGTTTCTAACATGGTCAACAACTTGAACTAATTGGAAAAACCATTCAACCAATTATCCTTTTATGTTATTCATATAGGTTTTTGCAACAATACCTATTCATTAGCCCTTTAGGTAGTGCTATCAAGGTTCTACCTTGTCAGCTTACATAGACCCCACAATACTCAGAAATAATTTCTAGTTGACTAGTTGACTGATCCTTTATGACCAATCCCATCTAAATTGATTCACACTCCTCCAATCATAGATGTGTTCTACTAGAACTATTATTCTATATTACATGATGAACTTGAGATTCCACAACAACTTGTGAATCTCATGGTTCTCAGTGTACCTTTTGTTGTCCTCGAACATTTCGGGTTTTACCTTTACTCCCACTGATTCTTTAGAAATGCAGTCATCCTATCATCAAAACAATTTTGTTATTAGATTGGGATTAGTAGTAATGTTCAAAAATCATGGTTCATGGATAAAACTTCTCAATAAAATACTTTCTCAAGATGAAATTCAATCCATGAGACGTATTGGGACATTCCCAAATCCTATCATATATGATGTCTTTATAAACCATTTTATTTGGAACATGATTTAGAGTAACATCCCTGACCTGGGTTATGCCTTAACCCTAGATGATTTGATTAATAAAGTTAATTATATGCTTGCTCTTATTTCTTGAAAAGTAATTAAGGTTCAAGAGGAACTTATGTTTCAATCTTAGTCCTTTTCAAATAATGTTGAAACATTGTTTTGCTTGTTTTGGACTAAAGTGCAAATTACCCAAGTTGAGGGTTTAAATTGCAAATATCACATGATAAGATGTTCCTAATGTGTTGAAGCATCATGAGAATGAAAATGATGCAGAGGTATGGCTTGTGGTAGCCTGAGTACCAAGAAAGAGCTGATAAAGCAATGTTTATGCATTAAAACCTAGTTTTGGTGTAATGTGCAATTTACCCAAAACTTAGGGTTCAATATGAAAATTACCACTTAAAGAGGGTCCCTCATGTTTCTTGGCATCATGTAGAGAAAATAAAATGACAGGGGAACCTCATTTGAATCACTTTGGAGGAGAGAGAATCTTGATATTAAAATAATCAAGATTTAAGCATAATTGGAACTTTACTTCAATTTAATGCAAAAATAAATATATTAATTGAAGTGCTCTTCAAACAAAATTTTGTTGGTTGAAATCCATATATGTGGACGTCCTTGTGCCTTGAAAAGGCACGAAAATATCCAAAGGAAGTGGATAACTCACTCACATTATTATAAGAAAAAGAAATATCCACTCATGGATATTAATATAATATGATTTAAGGTGCTTAATTTGCTTTTCTTTAAATCATGGATAATTGAGAGGAATAAGAGGCAAAGGGGATATCCTCGTAACCAAGGAAGGGAATGGGGAAAGTGTCAAGGAAATGGAGGAGATAATCCCTACTTTATCTCTCTTAAATGAATTTTTAATAAAATGCATATATGCTCCTTTATCCATAGCTTGGATGGGTAATTCCGAAGTCACCTTCACTTCTTGCTTGCAAAAACGACCAAGGGAGCTTGGAGAAACAGGAGGACGACCCCCAACCTGTTGGTAAGCTTCTTGACCTTCGTTCACCTTGATTTCATGGTGGAAATCGCAAATCAATGCATGATTTTTTCTTATCTCGATCCCATCTTCAATTCTAACCATTCATTTTCACTCAAAGCTTGAGGACGAGCCTTGGGAAAGTGAAAGGAGGTGCATCCACCATTGTTGACGTGATATTGAAGATTTTAAGCTCAATTGGAGGCAGGTTTTATAACTTGAACCCTTATTCATTGTTATTGAATTCAATTCCTCAATCCATTATGTTCAATTGTTCTTCCAGCAATTCCTTTGATTAATTGTTGAAACTACCATGGAAATGGCAGAAGAATTCTAGGGATTGAAGCTTGATGATTATGAAATCATCTCAAGCACACATCTCAAATAATAACATAGGCAAACAGTTTCATAAATATTGGTCCAAACGGTTTCACCAAACCGTTTGGAGACCAAACAGTTTGCAAACCGTTTGGAGGTTTGGATCCCAAACCGTTTGGATGGGTTGACTGTTTGAGGTGAGGACCCTAGTTCATGTTGGATGATGATCTAATGGATCCAATTGATTAATTCAATTATGGACAATCCTTCAATTAGAAATCCTAATCGGGTTAAGTGCTGAAATTTCAATTGATTGATTAAATTTTTGGGTTGACTAAACCCAAACGGTCTCAAGATTGTTTGGAGGTCACCCAAATGGTCTCAAGACCATTTGGAGGTCAAACAAGACCATTTGGAAATCTATGATGAAGTACGATTGAATGGTTGAAGATCCAGTGATATCAAATTGAAAAACAATCAATAGCTAAACTGATGATCGATTCAATGATGCAAACCCTAATTGATTTTCACAAATTTCAATAAAGGTTTAAGTCAAACAGTCTCAAGACCGGTTGGAGGTCATCCAAATGACCTCAAGACCATTTGAGGTCAGTTCATGTCATGGTTTGATGATGATCCAATGATTTCAATTGGAATAGTAGCACAATGTCAACCATTGATGGTTCCTCGATTTCAAAACCCTAATTGATGATTTCTTGAATATAAACCCTAGTTCAATTGGATTCAAAACCCTAATTGAAAGTCCATTTGAAGGGTGATTCAATGATCCATTTGAAGAATAAATTAGTGGTCCAATTGATAGATGGTCAAATGATTGAAATCTTGAATTGATAAAATGATGGAAGATCTTTTTGGTCCATTCAGTTTTGAGAGAGTTTGGACCAAACGATCTTAAGACCGTTTGAGTCCAAACGGTCTCAAGACCATTTGGGACCAAATGGTCTCAAGACCGTTTGGGACCAAACGGTCTCAAGACCGTTTGAGACCAAATAGTCTCAAACTGTTTGGAGACCCAAGTGGTTTCAAGTGTGAATTGTCCATACGGTTTCATCATTGTTTTGCTTAAACGGTTTTAAACCATTTGGAGCATCAATGGTCAAGAACGTTTGGATGTTTCAATGTGATTAAGTCAATTGGAAACCCAAGGTGATGAAATATAAAATGATCCTATGGTTGTTACTGATCTATCTCAAAGATAATCACTAGGGTTGTACCTTTAAGATACTAAGTGATTGATAATCCTTAGATGAGTTAATCCTTGAAGCCTAAGTAAGAAATAACTCAGTACACTATGTTAATCGTAGATGTTTGTACTTGATTGAAGGATTGATGTAAACCTAATCAAGTTGAAAGGATGATAGAAATGAATTCATATATATGTATTAATCATGTGATGGTTAGGTTATGATACTTAGTAAAGAGATCATGAAACCCTAATCCAGAAGGTTAATGAACCCTAACCCTAATTCAGGGTAACATAATGTAAAACCCCAATTATGGGAATGGAGAGTGAAACCCTAATTGGAATGAATAGTAAATCCTAATTATGGATAGTTGAATAAGAAACCCTAATTTTAGGGTAAAGTGCATTAAACCCTAAACTAGGGTAATGTGATGAAAAACCCTGATGTATTGATATGATGTAGAACTCAATCCAGGGTGATGCTATGTATTGCTATATGAAACATTAATCTTGGACAATACTATGATAAGTTATAATCCTATTTTGGGTAATGGGATGAGTATCTCCAATGGATTTGAAATTGAGAATCCCTAATTGAGGTTGATTCCATGAGAATCCCTAATTGAGGTTGATTCCATGAGAAACCCTAATTGAGGTTGATTCCATGAGAAACCGTGATTGAGGTTGATTCAATGAGAAACCCTAATTGAGGGTGATTCTATGAGAAACCCTAATTAAGGGTAATGCTATGGGAAACCCTAGTTGGGATGAATACTAAACCCTAATTATAGGCAATGTGATGTGAAAGCCTTAAGAAGGGAGATGGTATGAGAAATCCTAACCCTAATGAAGGGAGATGGTATGAGAAATCCTAACCCTAATGAAGGGAGGTGGTATGAGAAATCCTAACCCTAATGAAGTATGATAGTATGTGAAACCCTAAACCCTAATAAAGGGTGATGGTATGGGAGACCTAATCCTAATAATGGAATAGTGATTATTATACTGATAAGGGATATACCTTAAGTGATTGATTATAGGTAACCTTATAGCAAGCAATGCCTTAACCTGAAACGAGTTCATATCATTAAAGATAGTTGGACCATTCTTGTGTGTGGCCTATGCACTTCATGGTAAAAGTGATAGGTTAGTGGATTAACGTATTAAGATGAGAAATACCTTAATCCAAGATAAGTTGATAACCCAAGAAAGTTGGAAGTGATGAGGAAAGTGATACATCAAGATATGATAGATATCACTTTTAGCATTCCAGGATTGATATACCTTGATGCACCTCAAATCCAATATACTTGGACAAGAGACACATGAAGTGTGTTATGTAAATTATTACAATGAAATGTAATAAGTTTGATATACTTTTATAAGTATAGGCTAATATACCTTGAGAATGGGGTTAAGCCAAACTAATGAGTATGATATAATGATACTATGATAAGGATGAGAAATGAACTCATGCCTTGTACTGATAATCATTTAATGATAAATGTTAAGAGTAATAAACATGATTGAATGCTCAAGATGTTTAATGGCCTTGTGAGCCATATGGTTAGATGTTATCTAGTGAGAGGTGACAAGATGCTTGATGGGCCTTATGAGCCATGAGAACAATTGTGGCATAGTGAGAGGTATCAAGATGATTATAAAAGTCTCTTGTAAGGGATGATAATGTTCATAATAAATCAAGGAATGGAAACTTAGTAATATAATAATAATAACAAAAGGATACAATTATAATAATGGAACCTGGATCATACATGTGTGGAGATAAGAGGAATACTTTTAATACATAAAGAATGTGTTGAGCATAATTGGCATGGCCAAAGTTTAATGCTAGTAAAAGAATAAGGTGCCCAGTGCTGTGTAAATAGACATGGGATGTAATCAGGTTTGGAAGAGTCAAATACCTGGCAGAGGTGTAATGCATGTAATCAGGGTTGGTTAGAGTCCAATGCCTGGCGGTGTAATCAGGTTTGGAAGAGTCCAATACCTGGCAGAGGTGTAATGCCTGTAATCAGGGTTGGTTAAAGTCCAATGCCTGGCAGTGTAATCAGGGTTGGTTAGAGTCCAATGCCTTGCAGTGTAATCAGGTTTGGAAGAGTCCAATACCTGGCAGAGGTGTAATGCCTGTAATCAGGGTTGGTTAAAGTCCAATGCCTGGTGGTGTAATCAGGGTTGGTTAAATTCCAATGCCTGGCGGTGTAGTCAGGGTTGGTTAGAGTCCAATGCCTGGCTGTGAAATCAGGATTGGTAGTGTCCAATGCCTGGCGGTGTAATCAGGTTTGGAAGAGTCCAATACCTGGCAGAGGCTCAATGCCTGTAATGATGACACATGATTGGTAATAACCCAATGCCTGTAATGATGACACAGGATTGGTAATAACCCAATGCCTGTAATGATGACACAAGATTGGTAATAACTCAATGTCTGTAATAATGATATATGAGTACATGGTAGATATAATCCCATATTTGTTTTAGTAGATTGGCTAAGGCCAACAGATTGAAACAAGAATGTGTCATGGATGACATATCAAGATTATGAGTGTCACAAGAGAAGTTTGACATGTTGGTATAACATGATAGATAAATGATATACATGTTCTTCCTATTCCTTATTAAGAGAATAGATGATCTATTGTTCTATCATAAATAGTTGCAATGCTTTAAAAGATAAGAATGCTTTAAACTGCTTATCCTCTGCCCAATTTTATATCTTTAAACTGCAATAATAATGATTTTGGCGAAGAGTTATATCTCTCGCTGGGGCAATTACAATTGTCTCACCCCCGTGGGATCCAAAAATTTTTAGGTGGACAAGCACGGAGGAGACTGAGAATATCTTGTAGAAGAAGAACTTCAGTAGCAGCAAGGGCAGCAGTGAAAAATCAGGTTGAGTGTACTGTCTGTCGTGTCTTGTAGATAGAAGTCCTATGTGTCGTCTCTGTACTCTTAGGTCCTCAGAGTTAATAGTTAGTTCTTTTAATGAATCGTTTTGAGATTTTGGCTTGATGCCTCGATGTTCTTATGCTGTCAGTGTTTAGCTTTTAACAAGGCAGTTGATATTGTAACCCTAGAGAATAGATAGTACAAGATATGTACTTATGAACCAGGATGTAAATGTAATACATTGGTTCTTGTTGAAAGATTTTTCTTGTGTATGGATCTCTTTGAAAAAATGTTTAAATTTTTAGTGATTTTCAGTAATCCACTGTTAGTAATTGCTTCCGCTTAATTAATGATGTATGTTTTGAACGCTTCACCACAATTTAGTGGTATCAGAGCTCTAGGTTCGCTGAGTCTACAGAGACATAGGACTAAGGTATCAAGTCTATTCTAAGTGTACTCCAGTGTATCTTATAGTGCCTTCTGCTTATACAGAAGAAGATATATAACTCCAAGATGTCTGGAGAACACGAGGAACACGTTGTTGAGAGCAATATTGCTACACCAGTGGGAGGTGCAAGGGATCAGGCAAGGGAGGAGCCAGTGCCTGAAAATCCCCATGTTGATGAAGTCATAAGAGTAAACCCAGATGTTCATAACCTTTTTGGGCAACTCATGACCACACTGAAGTATATGGCAGACCAAATGCCAACACCAACACCTAGGGCACCAGTTTCCAATGAGGGATATGGGTCTGGTAAGACTTTTGAATGACTACATCGTGTTGGAGCCATATATTATGCTGGGACATCTGACCCAACAGATGCTGATCTCTGGCTCACTGAGTTAGAAAAGGCTTTTAAGATCCTTAGTATCCCAGATGCTGACAAAGTTAAACATGCTGTGTACCTTTTGAAGGGTAGTGTTGTACATTGGTGGGCTATAGAAGAAATAAAAAGGAATGATGAAGAGGTTGGATGGGAGGAATTTTGTTGAGAATTCATCAATAAGTATTTTCTAAGGACTTATTTAGATGAAAAGATCTCATAGTTTGAGAAGATTCGACAGGGAGCCATGTCCATAAGTGAATATGAGGTTAAGTTCATGGAACTTTTACGATTTTGTCCTCAGATGGTTGCTACCGAGGAGGAAAAGATTTGACATTTTGAGAAAGGATTGAATGCTGAGATGTCTATTCCGGCATCTGCCCTAGAAAGTAGAGAGAGGTTTGGCACATTTGTGGAGTCAATTCGAAGGACAGAAGGGTCTATGACAAAGAAACATGAGACATGCCTTAAAAGGAAGTCTAAACAGTCACAGGAACAAGGAATTGGTGGTACTAAACAATCAAAGATTTCAGTAGTACCGACTCAACCACAATGTAGTGCACCCAAGCAATAGTCACCTAAAAGGCTCAGAGGCTGCTATAGATGTGGACAAAGAGGACATCTAATGTGGCAATGTCCAAATAGAAAGTAATGAGGTGAACCAACATATAAGACACTAGATAGCTTGTAAAAGGTAGACTTGTCAAGATGGAACTTTCTATTTTGAATTATCTTCTGTTCCTTACTATAAGAAATGTAGTTGTTGTTTAGTTCATCTGTATAATCCTTTGAGGATATGAGGAAGAGATAAGAAAGATGAAAACTTATGTTTAGTCCAATATTCTCTTATATGTTTGAAAATTTCTCTTTTCATGCAGAAAGGGGATAGATGTAAAAGAAACACTCAGAGAAAATCTGAGATACTAAGTAGTGAAACTTAAAGAGATGTTAAGAATATGAAACATAAAATAAAACAAATACATACTACCTAATTTCAGTTCTTGAATACCCTGGCCAGGTATTCATTTATTGAAGGCAAGGTAAGTATGACATACCTAGATTGTTATCTCTCTGATTACTCTGATCAAGTAATCATTCTGAAACAATCCAAAGAAGCCTAATCAAGATTGTTATCTCTCTGATTACTCTGATCAAGTAATCATTCTGATCAAGTAATCATTCTGAGGTTGATTCCATGAGAAACCCTAATTGAGGTTGATTCCATGAGAAACCCTAATTGAGGTTGATTCCATGAGAAACCCTAATTGAGGGTGATTCTATGAGAAACCCTAATTAAGGGTAATGCTATGAGAAACCCTAGTTGGGATGAATAGTAAACCCTAATTATAGGCAATGTGATGTGAAAGCCTTAAGAAGGGAGATGGTATGAGAAATCCTAACCCTAATGAAGGGAGATGGTATGAGAAATCCTAACCCTAATGAAGGGAGATGGTATGAGAAATCCTAACCCTAATGAAGTATGATAGTATGTGAAACCCGAAACCCTAATAAAGGGTGATGGTATGGGAGACCTAATCCTATATGGAATAGTGATTATTATACTGATAAGGGATATACCTTAAGTGATTGATTATAGGTAACCTTATAGCAAGCAATGCCTTAACCTGAAATGAGTCCATATCATTAAAGATAGTTGGACCATTCTTGTGTGTGACCTATGCACTTCATGGTAAAAGTGATAGGTTAGTGGATGAAATTATTAAGATGAGATATACCTTAATCCAAGATAAGTTGATAACCCAAGAAAGTTGGAAGTGATGAGGAAAGTGATACATCAAGATATGATAGATATCACTTTTAGCATTCCAGGATTGATATACCTTGATGCACCTCAAATCCAATATACTTGGACAAGAGACACATGAAGTGTGTTATGTAAATTATTACAATGAAATGTAATAAGTTTGAAATCCTTTTATAAGTATAGGCTAATATACCTTGAGAATGGGGTTAAGCCAAACTAATGAGTATGATATAATCATACTATGATAAGGATGAGAAATGAACTCATCCCTTGTACTGATAATCATTTAATGATAAATGTTAAGAGTAATAAACATGATTGAATGCTCAAGATGTTTAATGGCCTTTTGAGCCATATGGTTAGATGTTATCTAGTGAGAGGTGACAAGATGCTTGATGGGCCTTATGAGCCATGAGAACAATTGTGGCATAGTGAGAGGTATCAAGATGATTATAAAAGTCTCTTGTAAGGGATGATAATGTTCATAATAAATCAAGGAATGGAAACTTAGTAATATAATAATAATAACAAAAGGATACAATTATAATAATGGAACCTGGATCATACATGTGTGGAGATAAGAGGAATACTTGTAATACATAAAGAATGTGTTGAGCATGATTGGCATGGCCAAAGTTTAATGCTAGTAAAAGAATAAGGTGCCCAGTGCTGTGTAAACAGACATGTAATGTAATCAGGTTTGGAAGAGTCCAATACCTGACAGAGGTGTAATGCCTGTAATCAGGGTTGGTTAGAGTCCAATGCCTGGCGGTGTAATCAGGTTTGGAAGAGTCCAATACCTGGCAGAGGTGTAATGCCTGTAATCAGGGTTGGTTAAAGTCCAATGCCTGGCGGTGTAATCAGGGTTGGTTAGAGTCCAATGCCTGGCGGTGTAATCAAGTTTGGAAGAGTTCAATACCCAGCAGAGGTGTAATGCCTATAATCAGGGTTGGTTAAAGTCTAATGCCTGGCGGTGTAATCAGGGTAGGTTAAAGTCCAATGCCTGGAGGGTTGGTTAGAGTCCAATGCCTGGCTGTGAAATCAGGATTGGTAGTGTCCAATGCCTGGCGGTGTAATTAGGTTTGGAAGAGCCCAATACCTGGCAGAGGCTTAATGCCTGTAATGATGACACATGATTGGTAATAACCCAATGCCTGTAATGATGACACATGATCGGTAATAACCCCATGCCTGTAATAATGACACAGGATTGGTAATAACCCAATGCCTGTAATAATGATATATGAGTACATGGTAGATATAATCCCATATCTGTTTTAGTAGATTGGCTAAGGCCAACGATTGAAACAAGAATGTCTCATGGGTGAGAAATCAAGATTATGAGTGTCACAAGAGAAGTTTGACATGTTGTTATAACATGATAGATAAATGATATACATGTTCTTCCTATTCCTTACTTAGAGAATAGATGATCTATTGTTCTATCATAAATAGTTGCAATGCTTTAAAAGATAAGAATGCTTTAAACTGCTTATCCTCTTCCCAGTTTTATATCTTTAAACTGCAATAATAATTTTTTTTGGCGGAGAGTTATATCTCTCGATGGGGCAATTACAATTGTCTCACCCCCGTGGGATCCAACATTTTTTAGGTGGACAAGAACAGAGGAGACTGAGAATATCTTGCAAAAGAAGAACTTCAGCAGCAGCAAGGGCAGTAGTGACAGCTCAGGTTGAGTGTACTGTCTGTCGTGTCTTGTAGATAGAAGTCCTATGTGTCGTCTCTGTACTCTCAGGTCCTCAGAGTTAATAGTTAGTGCTTTTAATGAATCATTTTGAGATTTTGGCTTGATGCCTCGAGGTTCTTATGCTGTCAGTGTTTAGCTTTTAACAAGGCAGTTGATATTGTAACCCTCGAGAAGAGATAGTATAAGATATGTACTTATGAACCAGGATGTAAAGTAATACATTGGTTTTTGTTGAAAGAGTTTTCCTGTGTATGGATCTCTTTGAAAAAGATTTAAATTTTTAGTGATTTTCAGTAATCTGCTGTTAGTAATTGCTTCCTCTTAATTAATGATGTATGTTTTGAATGCTTCGCCACATTTAGTGTTAGGAATATATAAATGAGGATATAAGAAGATAATATTAATTTATAATTATATCATGACACATCATGGTATAATTCCTTCATTCTGACACATCATAATGTTCAGATAGATTTGACTTGTGATACATTATCACAGTCCTTTCTTAGAAGGTACTCAAGGTATCATTGTAAAGTATTTCAACATTTGATCTCATCAAAGTTTCTTAATACTTTCATTAAATTCATACTTCATTTATAATCTCTTTGAACATTTCAAGAGATTTATGTTTCTTCTTTACAAAGTACATATCGTCATATTACTAGTAAATGAAATGAAGTATAAGTAATTATCCATATCATTCATTCATAAGATCTTTATGCATCATATGCACACGACCTAATGAAATCTTTTATCCTCCCACTAGCATTTAGTGAGGGACGTCATGCCATACTGTGCATGAAGAAGACTTACATGTTTCCTTAAGTTCAATAACCAAGGGAATCTAGATCAACATCAATATGTATTCTAGGCATGCAATTCTCATATCCACATAAGATGACTAAATCATTTGGTATAAACATTATAAACATTCATATTTGGATCATTTCATAAATATCACAAGATGTTTTAGGGCCAATGCCATGCCAGATCATGTCTTTGAAATAGAAGCACTAACAAATCTTTATTGATAATCATCCCTTTCCTTACAAGATGCATAAAGAAAAATGTTTCTATTCTAATGGTATAATGAAATAGCACTTCTAATAATTCTATTACATGCCCATTGGGCTAATATAAATTTAAATGTAGACTATGTCTTCTGCAACACTTGCTCTACCTTATGCAACTTCATCCTTCCATAAAGGCCTTTTACTTTTTGTCAGATCCTACACATCAGTACGCCAGATCTTTTATCTGGTATCATATACCAAAATTTAAGAAGTAATTAAATCTATCTTATGTTTTTTATACCTAAAGTGGAGGCCTCAGTGCCATCCTTCTTCTTCTTTGGTTCCTCTAACCAGAGTGGGTAATTTCTCTTCCAATTTCCAGGTTGGTGACAATGGTGGCATTCACCTCTTTGTTTCTTTACTCCACCAGTTGCCTTGAGATATGAAGACTTGGGCTTCTGGCTAGCTTTAGAACTCTTCTTAGCTTTGCCTTTACCTTTAGACTTCCCCTTTGTCTTGCTGATTGCTATCATAGACTTGGGCTTGTCTTTCTTCATTTGTGTTTCAGCTGTTCCCAACATGCCCAACAACTCTATCAACGGTTTGTCAATGTCATTCATGTTGTAGTTCATGACAAATTGACTATATGAGTCTGGAAGGGACTGTAGAATCACATCAATGGCCAACTCCTAGCCCAAGGGGAATCCCAATCTAGCTAGGTTCTCCACATACCCAATGATCTTGAGTACATGAGGATCTACTGGATCACCTTCTGCCATGCTGCACTTGAACAATGCCTTGGATACATCGTATCTCTCCTATCTTGCCTAATATTGGTACATGTTCTTGAGATGTGTGACCATCTCAATCACCCCCATGTTCTCATGCTGCCTTTGCAACTCATGGTTCATGGAACATATCATCAGACATTTGACATCCACGATGTCCTCAATATGCTTATTATAAGCATCCATGTCATCTCGTGGAGCATTTTGAGCTGGTTCTTCTGAATCCTGTGTTTCTAGGGCATAGAGCTTGCGCTCCTACGTGAGAACAATCTCGGTGTCCTGAACCAATCATGGAAGTTGTTCCTAGTAAGTTTTTCCTTCTCAAGGACTGATCGTAGAGAAAAGTGATTGTTTTTTATTGCCATTTGGTTGCAATTTTGTCAAAAACTCATTTTTTATTTGATTTGATTAAATTTGGGTGATAAAATCATGTCTTTAAAAAATTATCATTCTCATTATTATATTCAAATTGATAACCCTCAAGTATCAATTTGGAAAATTGCAGTGAACAATTTTCTAATGAGCCAGACCCAAGATAATTCAACTGTGGCCCGATCATCACCGCAAACACAATCAATCATGAAGGTAGGCAACTTTTGCCAATTTCATCACATGCAATCTGGATAGATGATATGCACAACATTCTTGCCATTATCATCTATATGCTTCTGGGATGAGATGCTCTAAGAATCCCCAGTTAAGCACGACCCAATAGCTAATATGATAATAATGCACCCCACAGAGGTAGAACCTACATTATTACCATCACACTTCCACGAGGTAGACGACACACCACGTTGAGGTGTAACCTATGCTTGGTCAAACACGTTTTTCATGTGTATTGATGTTGGAAAGCATCTAAGACTTAATATGTTTAATCAAGGGATTTTATATATATCATATATATACATGTATTGTATCCAATCACCACATATATATTATGTATCATATACATGCTATATCCCACAATGTAAACATGCAATATAAACAAAACCAATAGTTATGTTCACGTCTACTTGTAATTCCTTGGAGCTATAACAAATTACTACCAACATGTATGAACCTGCTATTGGTGTAGACTTATGCTTGTCAATCTGGGTAGATCAGTTCAATCCTTGAACCAGTCATCTTGCCTCTTGGCCGTTTGGTTGGTACTCCTGCCCAACCGATGTTTGGACTCCTTCTAAACGGTCAGCTGGGCCTACTGGGACGGTTGTCTAACCTCCTGTCCAATAGATGTTTGGACTCCTTCCTAATGGTCGGCTAGACCCACCAGGCAGTCATCTGGTTCCATCACTTTGTCCTCCTTGGTCCTCCAAACAGTGAATCATCTCATGAACTGGTTGTCTGACCCAATGATGAACATCTTCAACTTCATTGTAAGAAAAGAAACTATCCTATTGCTACTTTATTACATTGAATAAGAGAAAACTCAAGTTACATTTGAGGGGAGCATAGGTAGGAAAACATTATCTTTATATTGGGAAGAGGAGGCAGAGGCTCAGTATCCAGACCGAGACAAATAAGAATAAACCATCCAACCACATACAAATAAAGGATATTGGCCATAACCACGCTACACATCCACCATCAAAACCACTTTTAAAGTGACACAATGATTATGTAGTCTTTGATCGGATATGCATATGGGAGATGTTTAAATATTCACATCGTATGCAATAAGTAAACGGGTAAAACCAAAAATCTGATCATATCGATTATTCTAAAACATAGTAAATGGCGTGCCTCTGATACCACTATTGGGAAATACGGGCATAGAGTATAGCAGCGGAAACAAAAATTTTATCTATCTGTAGTCCCATAACAATAAGATCGCGTCAACTACTATGAAATAGGAAAGATGGTTTTAGTGAGTTTTACCTGGTCGTGGAGTAAGTCCAGTGATAAAACTCACTTCTTTACAACTGCTTAAAAGTTACTCTTGGATGGTGGCTTTGCAACTCACCTTCTTCACCACGAACAACTATCTGGGCAACCTCTACAGTGACTCTGGTGGTCTCGCGATAGACTGTAGGTTGACTTGGTTCTCTGAGCAACATCTAAAGGACTCTTGCCTATAGAGTAGTCCACACATACCAACTAGAACTCCTGTCATTCACCAAGAATGGATAGGAAGGAGTTATCCCTCCCGTTGGTGTACTAGTCATCAACCTGCTCTCCCACCAATAATGATCACCAGATGATTCTCTCTCGTAGCTATCCCTCCTTGTCGGGTAGAACTTGCTTGGTCTCTCTTTGTTACCACAACTAGAGAGGAAAATAGTTGTCATAGGAACTAGTACTCAATTATCTATGTTGTGTCTTGGGAAGCCCCCAATACCCCTCCGTTTATAGGTGAGGTTTGAGTCAGGGTTCCCAATATGTATGCGATTGTGTGGGAGTGGAAAGGATCAGAAGAACTTGAACTTTTGCAACATGCGAGACGCCAAACAGTTGTATGGCACACCTAGACGGTCATCTGGGGTGTGAGACATTCATCTCTCCTTGCCAAATGGTCGTTTGGCAGTTTCCCAATTGGAAACAAATTTGGCAATTTCGATTTCAATTAATATCACATATTAATTTGCTTGTACCCCAAGTAAAATACAATTGAAACTATCTGGGAAACATCCCGAACCTTTTCTTGACCCAACCAGGCTATCTCACCCAGGTGAGATGCCCGTATCACTCACCCAGGCGTCTATCTTGTGAGTTGAGATGAGCTGGTGAGTTCAATCATATTGAACTGATCGGTTCAAAGGCAGAACTAAGCCAATTCGATCCTTGGTCAGCCTGACAATCCAAACGACCATCTCAACACTTGAGACGCTTGTCTATATGCCCAAACGTCCGTCTCAATTAGTGAGATGGTCATTTGGTTGTCCAGTCAGCCAATCAGTCGATCTGTTGTGTGAATTGAATATCTAAACACTTTAGTAATCAATCCAATTGTCATTCAAGATCAAGCTCCTCTTTTAGATGAGTTCCTATGTGTGAGACCCTATAGGTCCCATTTCACCTTGGTAGTGAATGTCCATAACTAGGTTATGACATCACAAGCAATGAGTGGTGCCTAGTCGCACATCAGTGCTACCCAACTGAATGGAAAGTTGGAGAACAACTTCAACCTATAATTTGTTCAAGGAATCTAACTAGATGTGTCATCATTTCACTTGTTATTAATCTCTTTTACTCATCTTAAAAGAATTTCAAACATCATATATGATATGTCTGTATTCTCAAGTAACTAGAATAGCATGAAATATATTAAGATTATCAAGAAAGACAATGACCAAAATATGAAGCACAACCATCTGTAATTTGAAACACATATAATTCGTTACATTTCCACATTATTTCATAGAGGTCATCTTTAGTGTATTTCATCCAAAGACATAATCTCATTGTCTAACATTTACTGTCATTAGGGTTTTATCATCATCAACAGACTTTTAGTCCGAGACTTAATCTCATTGTCTAGCATTTACCCTCATTAATGTTTCTCAAAGTAACAAAAGAATATAAATTCTATCTCAACATATTTCTTATCCATTCATTTCATATCATAATTCTCATTAAGTATTAACAGAGATATTTGAACTAACAAAATATGACCTAGACATCTAATGTCATTCATCATGCTCATAATGGGCTTAACATGCAATAAACACTTATTCTATTCAATTTCTATATATATGAATGAATCTCAAGTATAAACATACATAACACATTGAATACTTCCCTCTTACTATTTACCATTCTCAATTAGGGCTACTATTCAAAACATAAGTGATCTCATTTGAAATCTATCAGAAAAGGCCATCCTCAGAATACAAGTATCCTAACATACAATTACAATCCAAGAACACATTCTAACAAATCAATTCATATCCTTGAATCTCATCTTATTTAATTAAACTATACTCATTTGTATTCATTGAACCCTCATTTGGGATCATCATTCATTAGCATCACATAGCTCATTACTTTAGGGTTAGGATTAGATTCTTAGATTTGTCAAATAATTTTCATCATTTTCCCTTCATTTCATATTCATTAGTTTTAACTTCTTTCATTTCATGCTCACTACAACTCTAGGAACAAATCATCATAAATTTACTTAATGTATGAAGTTTCTCTCTCATTGAAATCCTCCATAATCTGATTTCAATATATTTCATTCAGATTAGGCCAACCCACATGTAATTACATTAAATATACTATATACCTCATCACACACATTTCATTAATTTCACTCTTAACTTGTCATCACCATTTGGTTAATTCTTGTCTATTTCCTTTCTTGTAATAGATGAGTGTACCATGTCATTGACTTCCAATGACATTTTTGTAATTTACAAACATCACTATGTCTCTTATTATATAGGTTACATCTTCTTACATCATAATCTTCAATCATCCTTCCCAATTTATTGCTATGTAGCTTGTAAAAAAGGACCCACATTCATGTGAGGCTTTCTCATTATTTTATAAATCATACTAAAACACATGCATTAGGCTTATAAAAAAGGAACCACATTCATGTGAGGCTTTCTCATTATTTTTTAAATCATACTAAAACACATGCATTAGGCTTATATCATGTTAGTAGACTGATCATTTTCGATTGAAGCATTAATACCTACAATTTAACATCTCCTCACATTTACAACATTTTATATACAAGTTATAGCTTTATCACTCATACTCATCTTAATACAAAACTTCTAGGGTTTTTAAGAATTCATTTTTAGTTCAACATATCATAAGAATCATATCATGTAGTAATCCTGTCACGTTGCACATGGATTCATGAGGGCTATTCACACACACAGAAAGCCTAGTTTCCATTTCCACATATTCCATTTATCAATCATAAGTATACATTGATTCATTAGCTCATTTAATTCAATCCCTCTACACAAACCCTAAATAGGGAATATCGCCACCTCTTACTGATATTTATGTATATATATTCAATTTTAGTAGTATTGAACAAAACACTTGTATAATTCATTCTAATACAATTCAAGAATGATTCTATACATGTCAATTCAATTTTTAAGCATATCGGGTTTGTGTCGATTTTTAAACAATATTCACATGAAACAACATAGCCCTCTATCCATGGAATTTTTTCATGGAACATCAATTCAATATATCAGAAACTAAGTAAATTCAATTCAATGATGAATAATCGAAATAACTAGAATTTGATTCCCTAATATCTTTCCAAATCAATACCCAACCACATACAAACACAAGCAAGTTTTTTTATTGTTTTGGCCAGATAGAATTAGTCTTTCAACAAGAATATAGAGCTTGAGCGGGAGATAAACACTCACCTAAGGCTATAAGCATATTAGAAACATAGGTCAAACTCTGAATTTCTAGAAATCTAATCAAATTCTAGCAACTGAATCCATTTCTTCCTCCTCTCAACTCGAAAACCCTAGAAATGGAGAATAGGAGAGAAAGAGTGAGAAAAGGGGTTCTTTGATATCATTTTGAATCAAATCAGAGGAGTGATAGAATCTTGACATGTGAGAGAAGATTTACCATGAAAGACTATGTAAAGAAGCTAAACTTACTTGATTTCATTATTTCTCAGATGGTGAAACCCTAGGTCAACATCTCCACCATGTTTTCCTCTCAAAACCCTATCTCTCCTATCTCTCTAGAATTTTGTTTCTCTAATAGGAATGAAGAAATATGAGATCTTCTTAGGTGCTAGGTTGCTCATATAGATCAATCAAGGTGCTTGGGTCGATTGCAAATTGACCCAACTTTACACTTTGTTTTATTTCAATAGATTTTTCTGTCAAAAAACATGTTACTAAAAATCATTTACTTAATAGGTCAAACGTCCTCTTACAATTATAAAAAAATTGACATGTCGTGTGAGATAGAATTTCAAATCATTCAGAGTTACCAATAAATAAATAAAAGTCAAATACTACACTGCTATACTACAATCTACAGCATGGTCGGTCGAGTTGTTACTAATCAGAAACTCAGTCGACACTAAACTTTATAAAACTGAAAAATCATCCAAAAATAATATGAAAATTCAACAACATGTCTAACGTAGATTTTCAAGCTACAAATAAAATTTCAGATCAATTGTATGTACCAATAAAAAGATAAAATTTCAATAACATACTACTATATTTCAGCTTGAATACATGGTCGACTAAGTTTATCCTAGGGAAATTCGATCGACAAGCAGGTCATAAAACATTAAAAAATTCTAATACTTTTCAAGAATTCTTATTTGAGTTACCCAAACCATCTATAAATTTCAACTAAATCAGATTTGTATATAAAATACTAAAAATCATTTAGTGCACCACTATACTTATCAAATTCTGTATTCATAAGCTACCAAAACCCTAACTTTTGCCGACTAGGGCTTTCAGTTCTCAAATCCTAGTTATTTGAAATAAAAAAAATATTTAGAGTTTCTCATTTGGTTTAAAGAGTTATCATTAAACTACCATCATTAATCAATCTTTAAATAATGGTTAATCTAGTTACGCGTACAATCATCCAAGTAAACACAAATTAGATGGTCAATCTAAAAACGGGTCATTCTCCCCTCCTTTTAGGATTTCGTCCCAAAATCCATGAAAAGATCAAGAATAATATAATATAATCCAATAATTCATCTTTCTCTGCATCACGTTTGAATGATTTCATTTTATCTTTCTTACATATGACATCATTTTCTTGCTTCTTGAATCTTTTACATTGGAATCCCAAATTTCTTAGCATTAGATGGATATTTCAGTCCTTATCATCATCATGTCCCTCATTAAGTATTACAATCACTTAATTTAGAAATATTTGTAATACATCATTTATCAAGATGTGGCTCACATCACCTTTCATATTCTATAAAATTTTGACTATGTATGTCACGAATGAAGATTATAATTCATTATGTATTATTATCCACATCCATCAATTTTTTTCATAAAGAAGACCATTTAGTGAGCATCATTCTCACTTCTCATCTTTTTCTTGTAATTCAGATTCAAACTCATATTTAAACTCATTAGGAATTATCCCATAATCCATTGCACTTTCATCTTTCTCATATGAAATTTCCTACTTGTCTTATGTTCCATATTGAACTATAAAATCCTTTCTCTTTCACCATTTTATCATTTTACCATAATTCTTATATTCCCAATATGTTTTCATCTGAATGCTTGGTCAAGGAAACCAGAAGAAATATAGCTGACAGTTCCATACCAGCTTATCTCAATACCGAGATACTTGGGTAGAGTATCTAGATATCGAGTTCAATCAGTCTGCATATCATTCAGGTTTTGTTCAACACCCATATTATCATTTGGCCCTAGATCCTATTATCCCTATAGACTCATATAACCTAGACTCTGATACCACGTTGTTGCAACCTCTATTTTGATAAACATTAATGCCAACCATTAAAGGAAAACCTAAAATGTTAACCCAGATTATGAAGCAAAACAACTAATTTTCAGCAACATGATTATCACAATATATAAAAATGCATATAAATTTTTCATTTTTCCATTCTCATAAAACATCGTTAACAATGTTACACTATCACAAGAACTTATTCAACTCCATTAAAGCTAAAATCAAAATCTTGTTACTCATGTGCAGTTTAGTTTACTTTAATTACATGTACACGAAACAACAAACTTTGTATACTACCCATCTGGGTAAAGACAGAATACAAGGACATTCTATTCTGTCTACATTATCCTTCTATTTACATCTTCTTGTCATGAGCTCTCCGTTGGATACCATTATACCTAAATTTTTTTGAAATGACCTCATGAGACTCATATAAATCCCTAGTTAGTGGATACCTCCCACTCAATCTAGGTACATGCATCGGCGTCAGATTAAGTATAACGAACCCAAAAGAAACTTGTAGATATTAAAGGTCTAGCAGATAGTTCTAGCATGAGTCAAATTTATTTTGTAATGGTAATCTAATAAATATATACAAGGTAATAACTTAAACCAAACATAACTTTAAAACATCTTTTAGAGCATGTCTATGAACAAATCAATAAATACTTATTAGTTTAGATTAACAATCCTTCTATATGAGTAACAGGACAAGATCTAAGCACTTTGAATCAATACATAACAAAAAAATCATCTTTGTAACACTCCGCTAGCCAGACCATGAACATATCATGTAATCCTGAAGCTAAAGTACATATAAGACATGTCTACCAAATGGTTTTATCAAATATCAAGCAATGCAAATCATATTCAGAGTGGATATAAATCCCAACATTTACTACTTGTCAGAAAGATAGATCAGAATATGAAACAAATAATCTCTATAACAACCTGATTACTTTCCACAACAAGATACATAATCAACAATGTTGAATCATCATCTAGCAGTACAAGGAATGTAACAAACATTCAAATCGTATTCTACATGGCTTATCATCTTTTAATCATTTTCCTTGAAACTACTTGGTTTGTACCTCACCAAGTAGAAGTCGCCACACCTTATTCTCATGTCAACAACTCACTGTCACTATCTTAGGGTTTAGTTGGCCACCCTACGATATCAACAACAAACCCTAGTCCACCTCACGGTTGCCTAAAGAGTCTCACATCCTCATCTCATGTACACGAGATAGGATCCATCAAAACAATATAACACATATCACAACATTTCTCACATTTTCATATTTCATGATATTCCATTTCATCCGAGTCTATTCCTCATGGACATAGACTTTCGCAGCACAGATTTAGGTCCATAGCCACTCTAGACAACTCATTACGGAATGTTGGTGGTCTAACCTTTAATGTCTTGATCCACACTCTAGAAATCCTTCTCATAATTTATCATTACTACAAGGAGATCCATTTTGTTTCTCCAGTGTGGACCTCGGGGGAACTTATAGTGTTTTGGGCATGTAACTACATGTGTCATCATTTCACTTATTATTAATCTCTTTTACTCATCTTAAAAGAATTCAAAACATTATGTATCATATGTGTGTATTATCACGAAATTAGAATAACATTAAACATACTAGGCTTATTAAGAAAGATAATGACCAAAACAAGAAGCACAACCATTTGTAATTTGTAACACATATAATTCTTTACAATTCCACATTATCTCATAGAAGTCATCATCAATGGCTTTCAACCAAAGACATAATCCCATTGTCCAACATTTACCCTTATTGAGGTTTTATCATCATCACTCAGATTTTAGCCTGAGACATCATCTCATTGTCTAGCATTTACCCTCATTAGGGTTTCTCAAAGTAATCAAACAATATAAATTTTATCTCAACACATTTCTTATCCATTCATTTCATATCATAATTCTTGTTAAGTATTAACAAAGATACAAAAACTAAGCATATAGACATCTCATGTCATTCATCATGCTCATAATAGTCTTAACGTGCAATAAATACTTATTCTATTGAGTTTAATAGATATGAATGGATCTCAAGTATAAACATGCATAACACATTGAATACTTCCCTCTTACTATTTACCACTCTCTAGTTAAGGCTATTGTTCAATGCATAAGTGATTGCATTTGTAATCTATCTGAAAAGGACATCCTCAGAATGAAAGTATCCTAACATACAATTACAATCCAAGAGCACATTCTAACAAATTAATTCTTATACTTGAAGCTCATCTTGTATAATTAAACTATATTCATTTGCATTCCTTAATCCCTCATTTGGGATCATTATTCATTAGCATCATATAGCTCATTACTTTAGGGTTAGGATTAGATTCTTAGATCCATCTATTAATTTCATAATTTTCCCTTCATTTAATATTCATTAGTTTTAACTTCTTTCATTTCATGTTTACTACTACTCTAGGAACAAATCATTCTAAATTTACTTAATATATAAAGTTTCTCTCTCCTTAAAATCCTCTCTCAATGAAATCCTACATAATTTGATTTTAATACATTTCATTCAACCTAGGCCAACCCACATGTAATTACATTAAATATACTATATAACTCATCATACATGTTTCATTAATTTTAATCTTAACTTGTCATCACCATTCAGTTGATTCTTGTCGATCTCCTTTCTTGTCGTAGATGAGTGTATCGTGTCGTTGACTTCCAATGACATTCTTGTATTTTACAAACATCACTCTCTCTCTTATAATACTAATCACTTTAGCTTAAAGAATGGAACATGTTACATTTTATTACATCATAATCTTCACTCATCCTTCCAAATTCATTGTTATGTAGCTTGTGTAAAAGGACCCGCATTCATGTGAGGATTTTCTTATTATTTTATAAATCATACAAAAACAGATGCATTAGGCATATATCATATTTGTAGTGTAACATCCCAGGATTTGAGGCCTCGAATAAAAAGATCTTATAAGGAATGATTGGACTACCCATATTACCAAGGTGCACCTCCTTTTCCGGGAGCCCATCACTAAAGAACTCCATAGTTAAGCGTGCTCAGTTTGGAGTAGTACTAGGATGGGTGACCAGTCGGGAAGTTGATCCTGGCTTGCGCGTCAGTGTGGACAAAGTGCGCAGTTAAGGCTAGTGGTGGTTTGTGGGGCCAGTCGTCATTCTTGAAACTCTACTAGAGCCTTGGGCAGTGGGCCCGGGCGTTACAAATGGTATCAGAGCCAATTCCCTCCAGTAGGTGGGACCCACATGGGCATGGCATGCCAGTCTTGAGTCGTGCGGTCCAGGCATGTAGGAAAGGGCTGTTCATGGTTGACGTATCCACCCTTGTGCTGGTATTCCGTGATCGGGAGCTGGGTGTCCGTGGGCCATTGTGGGTCTGCGCTGAAATGGGGAAGAGATTATCAGGCCTTATAGTTGATCCTTGACGAGGACGTCAAGAGTCTAAGTGGGGGAGATTGTAACATCCCAGGATTTGAGGCCTCAAATAAAAAGATCTTATAAGGAATGATTGGACTACCCATATTACCAAGGTGCACCTCCTTTTCCGGGAGCCCATCACTAAAGAACTCCATAGTTAAGCGTGCTCAGTTTGGAGTAGTACTAGGATGGGTGACCAGTCGGGAGGTTGATCCTGGCTTGCACGTCAGTGTGGAAAAAGTGCACAGTTAAGGCTAGTGGTGGTTTGTGGGGCCAGTCGTCATTCCTGAAACTCTACTAGAGCCTTGGGCAGTGGGCCCGAGCGTTACACGTAGACTCATAATCTTTAAAATGAAGCATTAATACCTGTAATTCAACATTTCATCACATTTACAACATTATATACAAGTTCTAACTAAATCACTCATATTTGTCTTAATATTAAACTTCTAGGGTGTTCAAGAATTCATTCTAAGTTCAACATATCATAAGCATCATATCATTCAGTAATACCATCATGGTGGACAACGATTCACCAGGGCTATTCACACACATGGAAACCCTAGTTTCCATTTCCACATATTTCAATAATCATAAGTATACATCGATTAATTAGCTCATTTAATTTAACCCCTCAAAACAAACCCTAAATAAGGAATATCGCCACCTCATATCGATCTTTATGTTCAGTAGTATTGAACAATATAGTTGTATTATTTATTCTACTACAATTCAAATATGATTCTATACATGTCATTTCAATTTCCATGCATATCCATTGAGCTGGTTCTTAAGCAATATTCACATGAAACAACATAGCCCTCTATCCATGGAATTTTTCCATTGAACGTCAACTCAATATATCAGAAACTAATCAAGTTCAATTCAATGATAAATAATCAAAATCAATAGAGTTTGATTCCCTAATATCTTTCCAAATCAATACCCAATCACATACAAATACAAGCAATGTTTCTGATTATTTTATCTAGATAGAATTAGGCTTTAACATGAATATAGAGATTTATAGGGAGATAAACACTCACCTAAGGTGACAAGCACCTTAAAATCTTATGTCAAACTCTGAATTTCTAGAAGTACAATCAAACTCTAGAGATTGAATCCATTTCTTCCACCTCTCAACTCAGAAACTATAGAAATGGAGAACAGGAGAGAAAGAGTGAGAAAACATGGTGATTTGATATCATTTTGAATCAAATCAGAGGAGGGAAGGTTGTTTACATGTTAGAGAAGATTCACCATGAAACACGATGCGAAGAAACTAAACTTACTTGATTTCATTATTTCTCAGATGGTGAAACCCTAGGTCAACATATCCACCATTGTCTCCTCTCAAAACGCTAGCACTCCTCTCTCTATAATATAGTTTCTCTAACAAGAATGATGATATATGAAAGCTTCTTGGGTCCTAGGTTGCTCATATAGATCAATTAAGGTGCTTGGGTCAATTCTAAATTGAACCACCTTTGCACTTTGTTTTATTTCAACAGATTTTTCTATCATAAAACATGTTATTGAATATCATTTATTCCGAAGGTCAAACCTCCTCCAATAATTATAAAAAAAATTACATATTTTGTGAGACATAATGTGATGTCCCTGGATTTTCAACACCTTGACTGATTGTGTGATGCCTGAATTGAGAACCTCACCTCATTGCGAATCCTAATTTAAAGCACTGCACACTAGGCCAAGAAGAAGAAAATCAAGGGGGTTATAGGAAAACCAAAGTAGCACATGCACATGAACAAGAATAAAACCGTACAACACATGTTCACCATTCAACATAAAATTACAAAATGAATTATCATAACAAATTGATATTACACATTGAATAGTAAACTTTTACATATGCATGTACCATATCTACAACTTGATCTTAAGACAATAGGTCCACCTGTACATGAGCTCACCACACAACTCTCAACTATCATGGTCTTTAAGTTCATATGTCCACAACCTAAACAAAAGATTACTTGTGGTACATGTCAACTCAATATCCTAAAATATTGTACTGGATAAATCTATGTGTATTCTTATATACCTTTCATTATTGTGACTTGGCATTATTGTACTGGATAAAACTAATGCTTGGCAGTAATAGAATAAAATATAACAAAAGCATATACTTGAAAAAAGATATTTATTAACAAAATAGAACACATGTTTTAATCTCATTTTTGATCATATCATCCTTGCATTTTCCACCTGAGGGAATAATGCATCATCTAAACTACTGAAGAGTTTGAGATGAAAGGCCTTATGATCTACTACCAAAGAGTTATATCATTGTACAATGTGATCTACTACCAAAGATAATGATCACTTTCCAGCACTATGCTACCTAAGAGAATTAGTGCTTTCATATAATGGAATGAATATATTATGTTTCCTGTATTCGTAGCCATAAATATGGAAAATCAAGAAACATATCATACAAGCACAATCATTTCATCAATATCATATGGCAAGTATTTTACTACACATATAATACAAGCATATTGTATAATAAGCCAAGTAAGAGGTAAGGCATACCTTGATCAAGAGATAATATAATCAACACATATTTGTGGAGCCAACTACCATTGATGATCAAACCCTGATTAAGATAATATCATATATGACTTGCATTAGATTCTCATCATTATCAACCCTAGTTATGTCCATTTTATGCTTTACGTTCACTATTATAGATCTTCTCATCTTTACTTGTATTCTTGTCTTGGAATTATCTTACTGATGTCACTTTCCAATTATGTTTCATATTAGTATAGATATATCTAAATATTATGTTGCATATAATTATATGCACCTAACAACCCTAGATTACATGCATTAATTCAATTAGGGTTTCAAATCATATATTATAAGACATCTTCATATAACATGAACTTCATGTGTAAAACTGATGCATTGGTCCCACATAATGTTACATATTCTACAAATTACACGATTTATAGAGAATATTATAATTATTGTGCATTAATTAGGATTATTAGTGAGAATTAGCTATATAAAGTGCATTACACAAATATATGCATCAAACTCATTATCTTATAATTCATATGAGTTATGAACATGTTCATGGAGTTAGTAATGTAATTTGAGAATATTTGAACATCGTTTATTATTTATAGTACATGATATGAGCATTTCACATGTTATATGATATTCCTGACATTATTGCATCAAAAGTGTGATTTTACTATTCCATTGTGTTCTACATATTTTTATGAGAAATCTGATACCTTTTTTATATTTTTGGAAAAATGAGCTAATTATTGTGAATTATCTTAGATCTATACATTTCTAAAGTATTTACCTTTGACAACCAATCAACAACTACCACCTGGACCCTCAGCGTGTGACCCTTCTCCTTTATTCATGATGAACCGGCTAGGTTCAGGGTTGAGCTGTCCAGATTTATCAGCCTAGACCGGGTCGACCTTCTTTATTTCTTTCCCCTTCGTGATTTCACACGATCGCGACTCCTGTTCTCCCACAAACACGAGTTTCCAATGGCTCTCCTCCGGCAAGCAATTGACTAACAGATCCTCCTCCTTGTCTTCTCCTCAGTCACAAGCATGATCTGTGGCTCCATATGGCCTTCTGTGGCTTCTTGGAAGGTCGACAACAGCTTTGGGACGCTGTCATAGTGAGATCACCTCCTGCTTACAATTGTTGTGGTGGAGCGAAAGGGTAAAACAACCCTTTCTTATGCATAAAAAGAGTTACCAAAATGACAACAAGGCCTCCAGGAACTGCTCCATCACCTTCAATCTCAGCAAGATGATCTTAACCTAAACCACCAAAGACACCTTCTCCTTTGCCTGAAATGAAGCTGGTTAGCCATGGAAACAACGACTGGAGTAACAAAGATGCGTGAAATGACTCCATTGACCTCACCCTTTATTTTACTCATTTCATTTCACTACAAACTTTCTTCTACCTCCATTCTTAACTCTACGCATCACCTATGAATCTTGGTAGAGAAGAAGTTAGGATGTGGAGGTGAAGCTCCCTCATCTTTGGTCCATCTATCCCAAATTAGGGGTCGTCCAATAGGTCTTGGCAAGGTAATTAAAGCCACCCACTCATCGCCCCTTCTTAGACCACGACCACAACGTGGGGTGCTCGAAACTTGGCACCACTAACTGCCCCACAATCTCCAGTTCAGTAGGAGGTAGGGGAAGATCTTTAAACCGTCTGATCATTGATCCAGGGTCTCTAGCTCCCTTCACTTAACTCAATTTGTGGCTCTTCCTTCTCAAAGGCCTCAACCACTGGATTTAAAATCTACGGCCATAAATTGTACACACATCCTAGTCAAGGATCCATGGGCGTGACACAACCAACTTAGGCTCAAGCTATTAAAACTTAGGTCTTTCAATCATCAATAATTCACACCATTTCATAAAATTCAAACCTAAATATATCTCTCTAGGAACCTCAAAACATTATGAAATCATAAACATATACTTGTCATATCACAAGCTATATTCTCTTTAAATGTTGTGCCAAAACTCAACTATTTTACCTCCCAAAAAATACCTCAAAGAGACAATAACTTAGGGATATTACACATGATGTTAACATCAAACTTTTGTAAAATTAAGTGGAGTACTTTCATATGATTAGGATCCACTTTAGGGACTATCATTATGTCATGTCAATATGTAAACCCATGTAAGATTACTCACATCACCACATATACATATGGATTCAATTCAATTATTCCAATCACCAATCCATGATCCAACCACTGAATTGAGCAATCACAAACCTCAAAAGTGGACTCTATCACATCCTACACACCTTAAAAGAAATTTTATCCTTTAAACTAAGGCAAAAACCACTCCTTCACATCATATACATCTTAAAAGAAGTTTTGTCCTTGAAATTAAGCCATACTCATACTCCAAGGAAAAACTAAGCATGTCTTCATCCACAACTGGGGCACTATTCTAGGTGCAAAATTCCCATAAACATCATGTCTAAAACACACATGTACCACTCCTAGGAGTTTTACAAGCATATTGGGTGCACAAACACTCCATTCAAGGTTGAAATAAGGATTTATAAGCTTAGGCTATGTTGTTCTTTCTTTTACATTAGGATTCTCATATCCATTTTCCCAATCATAAAGATTCCAACATTAACTTATACACTTTATGAAAGAGTTAATTATAGTTATACCACTTTATCCATCTTGATCATATCAAGATGCCATCATCATTATGTTGTGCTACATTTTCAAACTATATCCAACATCTCTATTAAGCAACATTAACACCACATTTGATGTTAATCAACCATATGGTCCAATTACTTTCTCATATTAGGTTACACATTTTATTAGTGATTTCATCACTGATTCACCAACCTTTATGTCATCATTATTCATGTATATGATTAATCATTTATATATTGAGATCAATTAAAACATCTGTAGGTTTCCATCATATCATACCCATGTATCACATATCAAGATACGATCACATTCTTATATATATTACATCAAGGTTGTGCCATAGAACTTATACAAGTGGTCCATCAAACTCATGTCAAACTTTATCTAGTCCAACTAATGTTCTCATGACCCATACCCGAGTGTAGTGTCATGCTATATCTATTTGAGCTCACTCTATGAGTATCTCATATGCACAAAATTTTATCTTCCCTCTCGGTTAAGGGTTTTTAGATCTACCTCATTAACACTAGTGACAAGATCTAGCCACTCAAGCACAAATAAAACATGATATGAAACATCCTCTTCAAGATCTATACCCATGGATATTCTCACCCAATACTCTCTTCTATACACATCCACTAGATCCTGCAAGGAACCAGCAACCCGAGCTTGAGGCTTTACAAAAACCAACATAGTTACCTCCTCCACGGTCTTGGTACTCTCTCTCCCTCACCCTAATGGTAGGTACTCATATTCATATTCCCATACATATATATAAACATTCTCTCTAAGATTCTAGGGTTTGGTCCTCCCAACGACATCTAGGGTTCAACAAAGCTATATGAATCATGCAAAAATCAACTCAACTCATTAACTCAGGAGCAGTCTAGTTTAGGACATATCATATCACATATTATCATATCCTGGAGTTTAGGTTCTCAGACCTTCTGTCTATGTGGGTCTCACTTGCTCTGGAGTTAACTATGAAATTGGTCCTAACACTAGAGATCCTCCTTCATAAAAGAGCTTGAGGCTCTTGCTGTTTCACAACCTTGTCTTAACTTATCTTATCTTATCTCAAAAAATCCTATGTACTTGCATCATCAAAAATTATCTCAAATCCTCAAAACTACACTATTATTAAATCTAACTATGATCATCATAGCCATCTTGTCTCATTGTATGAATTGATCATATCATCTAAACTTATTTCATTTATTCCATCTATCACATATCATTGCACGGCTCTAGACATTTAATCTAGACCTACTCTCTCTTCTAGACTGATGTCACTCACTTTCACTAAGGTTAGATGAACACTTTCAACTTGCACATGCGTGGGGACACATTTTTCAATACTTACATATATAATAAAATATTATATTTTTCCTCTGATAAAACAAGTGTTAGAGAAAATTTTCCAGACTCAAGCCGATTGGAAACAAAACCAAATAAGCAAACTGAGTGTCCCACACACAGTAGAGAGTCTAGTGTCATGAAACCTAGTGAAAGGGTGAGAAAATGGTGTATACTAGAGTAGCTACCCAAAACATAGATGCATCATATGTCAAGTGTTTCTCTTCCCTTGATGCACATCATTTCCCAATAATGAAACATCCCATAAGATCACATTATAAGGAAAGAATGACATCTTACGACTTGCTATGCAATAAGTAGTAGTCTAGACCTAGTTCACAGACATCTAGGTGCTAACCTAGAGGCTAGGTCAGATCTAACCTCTAAAAGACAACTAATCTAATCCTAGATGTTTTCAAGTTCAAGAGTTATTAGTTTCAAGTTGCATAATGATAAAATGTCAGGTTTTGCTATTGTTCATGCTCTGATACCACCTGTGATGTCCCTGTATTTTCAACACCTTGGCCCATTGTGTGACGTCCAAATTGAAACCCTCACCTCATTGAGAATCCCAATTTAAAGCACCTCACACTAGGCCAAGAATAAGGAAATCAAGGGGTCAAAGGAAAACCAAAGTAGCACATGCACATGAACAAGAACAAAACCATACAACACATGTTCACCATTCAACATATAATTACAAAGTATACTATCATTACAAATTGATATTACACATTGAATAGTAAGCTTATAAATGTGTGTGTACTACGTCTACAATAGGATCTTAAGACAATAGGTCCACCTGTACATCATCTTGCCACACAACTTTCAACTATCATGGTCTTTAAGCTCATATGTCCAAAACCTCAATAAAAGATTACATGTGGTACACATTATTGGGTGATGTAGATCCCTCTATCTATTTTGTGAAATGCCTTAGGTACACTTTTTAACTTGTAATTCTCATTTCTTTTACATTGATATACAATACTTGTACATTGCTTGGGCTTCAAGTAATGGGCCGAGCCTGTTGTGTATAAATACATTTTTAGTAATACAAGGAAACACTGTTGCAAGCTGCTAAGTAAGAGAATTCTCACATGCTTTTCTTTTGAATAGAACATTACTCTTCTCTTCTCTCCCACCTCTCTCTTCTTCTCAATTTCTCTCTCTCAATCCCTTTCCATCTTAGATCTAGGGTTTCATTCACCAAACCTAATTTGGTATCAGAGCTTTACTTCCGCCACCATCAAGTATGTCTTCCTCCTTAGTCACTAGACCATCATCGACACCAGGATCATCAACATCCAAGTATCCACACCCTGTCGGCATCAACGTGTCCAATTTCATTTCTCTAAAGCTAACCAGTTCCAACTATCTGTACTAGGAGGTTCAAGTTCGGGCACTGATCGAGAGCAACTCACTTGATTCCTTCATTGATGGAATCGAGAAGCCACCAAAATGATCATCATCGACGATGACGACACGATCACTTGCAATCTTGCTTATGTGCTATGGATGAGGACTGACAGACTGATCAAGGGATGGATAATGGGAACTCTGACCAAGGGAGTACTCAGAGTAGTGGTTGGTCTGTCTACATCTTCTCAGATCTGGATTGCTCTCACCAAAAACTTCTATGAGTCGACTCAGTCTAGAAGCTTTGAGTTAAATACACGTCTGCGGCGAATTTAGAATGGGAATAGGTTGTGGTTGAGTATCTGTGAGAGTTCAAACTCATTGGTGACCAGCTTCATGCTATCGGTAAGCCTCTTCCTGACGATGACAAAGTATATTTCCTTCTCAGTGGACTTGGATTCAATTTTAAAACATTCACTGTGTCGATGGTGATGCCTCCTCTTCCCTCCTATGATGAAGTCATTTCTCTATTAAAAGATCATGATATGCGTAGATGCTCTTCTAAATCCTTTTCTAGTCCTAATCTGGCTTTTCTAGGGCCACAATCAAGTTTTGCACCTAGAAACCCTGGAAGAGGGAATTATCGAATGAATCATCCACCTTTTCAACAGTACAACTCTAATCCATGCCTTCTCATACTTAGATCTCCAAATCAGTTCTCTTCTCAATGATGTGGTTTTGGTCAGAGTATTAGGCCTCCTTCATGTAGCTTTGACAACTCCTTTTGTCCTTCTATCTTCTGTCAGATCTATGGAAAGAGAGGTCACGAGGCCTATCACTGCTGGCATCATTTTGCCAATTCATACCAGAGTCCGGAGGTTCCCAAGACTCATTCTGAAGATGCAGTTACTGAACAGGCTAAGGCCATGTCAACTATGTAGATTTCTAAACCAAATACCTTCAACATGACCGAGTGGCAAGTCAACTCTAGTGCTACCAATCATATTGCCCAGAGGTGCATGTATTATTAGTAATGTTATTTCTTATAAGGGATATGACTTCATAATGATCAGAGATGGTACCTATCTTCCTACTACTTATACTAGTAGATCTCATGTCATGCAAAATCATGTTATACTTCTTGAGAAAGTTTTGGTTGTCCCTTCTGTAAAGAGGAATATGTTGTCTGTTGCTCAGCTGACCCGTGATTTTCCTTGTTACTTCATCTTCTTCAGAGACTTATTTCTTATACAACATTTGCAAACACACACAACCCTGGCTCAGGGGGTACTTAAGGATGGAATGTACTTGATCACCTATGGTAGACACAAAGCTCTCCTATCAATCAGAGGTTCCACCACAACTGCCCTCACCTAGAACATACGGCTTGGTCATACTCACAGAGAAGTATAGAAACGTTTAGAAGATAGCAAGCTAATAAATTCATCAAATAAGCAACTAGATTTCTGCAATAGTTGTCAATTAGGCAAGAGTCATAGATTACCTTTCTCAAATAGTCATGTTAAAAGTAGTGTTCTGTTTGGACAAGTAAACTGTGATTTGTGGGAAAAGTCTCCTGTAATGTATAAACATGGATTTCTACTATGCCTTATTAGTTGATGAATGTATTGGTTTTTCCCAGTTCTATCCTCTGAAGGCTAAGTCAGATTTCTTTAGTCATTTCGTTTTCTTTTGCAAAATGATTGATAATCAGTTTCATAATAAAATTCAAGTGCTCATGACGGATGGAGGAGGAGAGTTTGTAAATCACAAAATGTTGGATTTTCTATCTTCGAATGGCATTGTTCATCATCTTTCTTGCCCACACACTCATGAACAGGTTGGCCTGGTAGAGAGGAAGCACAAACATGTCATTGAATTGGGACTAATTATGCTTTTGGATGCCAAAGTTCCTTTGTCCTATTGGCCTGAAGTTTTCTCCTCTACAAACTTCATAATTAATCGCTTGCCATCAAAAACACATGATCGTGTATCTCCTCTATTCAAATTATTTGTGAAAATGCTCGATTATGATATGCTGCGTGTTTTTGGGTGTCTATGTTTTCCCTATCTTTGAGACTTTAATAAACACAAGTTACAACCACGATCAACCCTGTGTTTTTCTAGGTTACAGTCATACTTACAAGGGATATAGATGTTTGAATGTCTCCACTAATCGCATTTATTTCTCTCGCCATGTGGTTTTTAATGAAAATGTGTTTCCCTTCAAAGAACACATTTCACAGAATGTTTTTTTGGGATAACTCTCTGTGTTTTTTGACTTTATTATTGCTTCAGACGATTCTTCAGGTGTTATTGATTCAGTACAACCTATAGCAGTGATACACAATGATTATACTGCTGATGTTAATACACTTCCAAATATTGCATCTGTTGATCCTTACATTTCTTGTTCGGTTACAACTATGACTCCATCAAGTTCAATCTCTATCCTTGATTGTCAAATAGCTATTCCCTGTGAATGACCTCAACTAAGCTCTTCTCACATTACTACAAGTTCCTCTACTGAAAACCAATCTGTACCAGCTTCAGACTCTATGGAAGTTGTCTCATCCACTCTAGCTGATCATATCACACAACAAGTCAGGGATCATACGACATCCCTACAACAGTCAAGTGCTTCCAAACCAAGTCCAAATATCCACCCTATGATCACCAGATCTAAAGCACACATCGTAAACAACACTTCTCGCTATGCGATGACTGTTCAAGCCATTCTTGAAATAGCGCTCTCCATCAAGAGTGCATTGAAATGCCCTCACTGGGTTCAGGCCATGAAAGATGAACTTACTGCGCTTGAACAGAATGCCACTTGGACTTTAGTTCCTTGTCTTGCTCATGGTCATGTTATCATCTCCAAGTGGGTTTTCAAGTCTAAACTGAAAGCTGATGGTAGTTTAAAAAGGCTTAAGGCACAACTGGTAGACAAGGGTTACTGTTAAGAAGAAGGTGTTGACTACATTGAAACCTATAGTCATGTTGTCAAATCTACCACTGTTCGTGTAATTCTCACTCTGGTTACTACCTTTAACTAGAAGTTAGTACAAATTGACATCTGCAATGCCTTTTTAAATGGTGATCTATTGGAGCCAGTTTTTCTTGAACAACCCCTTGGTTTTATCAACATGTATCATCCTGATTATGTCTGCAAACTCAATAAGGCTCTCTATGGCCTTAAACAAGCTCCACAAGCTTGGTTCAACAAACTCAATGATTTTCTTCTCGATTTTGGATTCTTTTATAGCAGTGCTGATCCTTCTCTCTTTGCATATTATCATCACTAGGATGTCATATATGTACTTATCTATGTTGATGATATATTCCTCACCGGCAATAGCACGAAACTGCTTAGTCATTTTCAAAAGGCTCTTAGTGCTACTTTCAATCTCTGAGATCTTGGAAACCTGTCCTATTTTTTGGTCATCCAAGTTTCTACTTCCTCATATGGACTTCTACTTAGTCAGGAGAATACATTGTCGATGTCCTTCGCCAAGGTGATATGAGTGATTGCAAACCTTCTTCTACTCCTATTTCTCTCAACTTTCACAAAGTTTATGACTCTCCCAACTTCCTGGATGCTAGATGACTGGTTGGTTGTTTATAGTACATAACAATCACCAGACGTGATATATCATATGCAGTCAATACTGCTTGCCAGTTTCTTACTCCACCAACTCAACATCACTTCCTTCTAGTTAAACACATCTTAGAATACTTGAAGGGTTCTCTCTCTACCAGCCTATCTATTCGGCCATCTACTTCTATTACTCTCACTTCCTTTAGTGATTCTGATTGGGTAGGATGTCCTTCCACTAGACGCTCAACAACATGCTTATGTATTTTTCTCAGCACCACTTGTATCTCCTGGAGTGCTAAAAAGAATACTACTGTTTCTCATTCTCGTTGTGAAGCTGAGTACAGAGCTCTAGCATCCAAAACAGCAGAGCTCACATGGATTTCTTTTCTTCTTTGTGATCTCCATATTCCTCTTCCTCAACCTGCTCAACTCTTCTATGACAATCTCGGAGCTCTTGAACTCTCTGTCAATCTGATTTTCCATGCTAGAACAAAGCACATCAAGATTGATTATCATTTCATCTGTGAGAAAGTTGCTCTAGGGCATATTGTTACTGCTCAAATCACATCGTCTCAACAACCGGTCGATGTATTCACCAAGCCTCTCACCAAGTCTGTGTTTCGGTTTCTTAGGGACAAACTGGGACTTCAGCTACCCTCGTCCAGATTGTGGGGGGGTATTGGGTGTTGTAGAGCCCTCTACCTATTTGGTGAAATACCTTAGTTACAATTTGTAACTTGTAATTCTTGTTTCTTTTACATTTATATACAATACTTGTACATTGCTTGGGCTTCAAGTAATGGGTTGGGCATGTTGTGTATAAATACACTTTTAGTAATACAAGGAAATGCTAATGTGGGCTGCTAAGCAAGAGAATTATCACATGCTTTTCTTTTGAATAGAACAATACTCCTTCTCTTCTCTCCCACCTCTCTCTTCTTCTCAATTTCTCTCTCTCAATCCCTTTCCATCTTAGATCTAGGGTTTCATTCACCAAACTTAATTCATGTTAGCACAATATTCTAAAATATTGTACTCAGTATTCCTACGTGTCTTCTTATACACCTCTCATTATTGTGACTTGGAAATAAGGTAAAACTAATACTATGTAGTAACATAAGAAAATATAACAAAAGCATATACTAGAAAAAATATTTATTAACAAAAGAGAACACATGTTTAAGTTCATTTTCCATTATATCGTCCATGCATTTTCCACCTGAGGGAATAATGCACCATCTAGTTACCAAAGAGTTTGAGATGCAAGGCCTTATGATCTACTACCAAACAGTTAGATCATTGGACAATGTGATCAACTACCAAAGAGAATGATCACTTTCCAACACTATGCTACCAAAGAGAATTAGTGCTTTCATATAATGGAACATATATATTACGTTTCATGTGTTCATAGCCATAAGTATGGAAAATCAATCAACATATCATACAAGAACAATCATTTCAACCAATATCATAAGTCAAGTATTTTACTACACATATAATACAAGCATAATGTATAATAAGCCAAGTAAGAGGTAAGGTGTACATTGATCAAGAGATAATCAAATCACCCATATTCTCGGAGGCAACTACCACTACTGATCAAGACTTGATTAAGATAAGATCATATATGACTAGCATTAGATTCTCATCATTATCAACCCTAGTTATGTCCATTTTTGGGTTTACATTCATTATTATAGATCTTCTCATCTTTACTTGTATTCTTGTCTTGGAATTATCTTACTGATGTCACTTTCCAGTTATGCTCCAGATTAGTATAGATATATTTGAATATTATGTTGCATATAATTATATGCACATAATAACCCTAGATTACATGCATTAATCCAATTAGGGTTTCAAACTATATATTATGAGACAGTTCATATTACATGTATTTGATGTGTAAAACTAATTTATTGGAAGTTACATATTTGGAAGTTACATGCATTAATCCAATTAGGGTTTCAAACTATATATTATGAGACATCTTCATATAACATGTATTTGATGTGTAAAACTGATGTATTGGTCCCACATAAAGTTGCATGTACTGTTATTAACATATTCTATAAATTACATGATTTATGGTGCATATTTACAATTATGGCACATTAATTAGGATTACTAACCCTAATTAGCTATATGAAGCATATTACAGAAATATATGCATTAAACTCATTATATTATAATTCATATGAGTTATGAACATGTTCATGGAGTTATTGATGTAATTTGAGAATATATGAACATCCTTTATTATTTATTATACATGATATGAGCACTTCACAATTTATATGATATTCTTGACATTAGTGCATCAAAAGCCAGATTTTACTATTCCATTGTGTTCTACATATTTTCATGAGAATTTGATACCTTGTTTATATTTTTTGAACAAACAAGCTAATTATTGTGAATTATCAAAGATCTATACATTTTTGAAGAATTGACCTTTGACAAGCAATCAACAACTGCCACATCGCTCCTCAGGGCGCGACCCTTTGCTCATGTGTTCACAATGAACCGACATGGTTTAGGGTTGAGTCAGCCAGATTTCTCGGCCTGGACCAAGTTGACCTTCTCTCTTTCTTTCCACTTTGCAATTTCACATGATTTCAACTCCTATTCTCTGACAAACAAGAGCTGCCACTGTTGGCTCTCCTTCGGTGAGAAATTGACAGATAGATCCTCCTCCTCATCTTCTGACACAGCTACAAGGATGATTGGAGGCTCCATATGGCCTTCTGTGGCTTCACTACTACAGAAATGGCTTATAAAGTCAGTTTTCAAGGTGTCGGTTGTATACAAAAACCGACACATAAACCCTACTGTGTCAGTTTTTAAGAGAAACTGACATCCAACCCATGAAGGTTGACCAGACACGGGTACCTCTTTTATTAAGTGTCGGTTAATTAATAAACAACCGACACCTAAACTCAACCGCCAAACCCAAAATTCCAGCGAAAAAATTGGCTCCAATATTTTACATATTGCGTCGGTTCGTAACTAAATAACTGACGACTAAATGGTATTCGCGAGATAGGAATAGTTGTCGGTTGTCGTTTAATCAAAAATCGACGACTATAATATAGTATAGGTGTCGGTTGTTGCAAACAAACCGACAATGTTGGTTTAGTTGTCGGTTTTTTAAATAACCGACACGTATTTTCAACTTAATAGCTCACCCTGCCCGAACGATTCTTCCCATTTCCCTATTTCGTTCCTGATTTCCCTAGCTTCGGAGATTTCTTGTTCCCTACCGCCGCCGCCGCTCCCTGCCATTCGTGCTCCGCCGTCGTGCTTCGTCGCCGCCGCTCCTTCCTCCGTGCTCGCCGCTCGTCGCCGTCGAGCGAGAAGCAGTCGGTTCCCGCCCGCCCGCCGGCTTCCCTCTCTGCCCGCCGGCCTCCCTCTCCGCCATCGCCGGTAGCAGCTAGGTCTCCTAGCCTCTCTGCCCTCTCCGCCGCTCCTCTCTTCACCGCCGGAAGCTGCTAGGACTTGCTCCGGCCGCTGCTCCTCTTCCCTCAAGGTGCCCGCCCTGCCTTCTTCTTCTTCCTCTGCTCGTCTTCCCTCAAGGTGCCGCCCTGCTGCTGGGCATTTTTTTAAAATTTATTTACTTCCTATGAGAATCAGTTTTAATTAGGGCTCATACACATATTGATGTCTAACACCTAAATGAATATCTAGTTAGTGTATTTTCCTAGTATCGTGAAAGATTCTCAATCGTGTGTATCAAATGGGATTCTTATATATATTCAGATCTTAATGTTATAAATGGAAGACTCGAATGTTATAAAATCCCATCAAAGTAGGTAGAAACAACTTATATATATTCAGATCTTAATAATTCCATGAAGTGCACATTATCTTACTCAGGAAAAGTATGTGTATAATGTAGGATTAGTTCCATTTAATGGTTCTATTTTAGTAAGCACCTAGAAACCCGTCCAAGATTTACTCATTAGGAGCATTTCCTCGTTTGTTCTCTAAGTACATTTGTAGACTTCTTTTCAAGCTATCATGTCTACCACAATAAAGTTGGTTATGACAAGCAATAAAAGGTTAACTGATGTTATACAACTTTTTCTGAAAATATATAACATCGTTATATGTACTTACACTTTGTTAATACTAATATTGTGCAGTCTTTGTCCACCCATAACAGTCACTATGAACTGGGCCTCTATGTCAATGTTAACGTTCCCTATTGAAGAACAATTGGACATCATCCTAGATGATCGTTCCTTAAACCAATTGGTCATACCCAAACATTGGCATTTTCTAAAAGGAAGACACTACATGCCTGGTAAAGTGACCATAACTTTTGGCAATTATTCACATGTTATCGAGGTTGAGTATGATTTGGCGGGAAATCTTGTATCAAAATCCAGTTGGCGTGATTGGATTGGAGAGATGCATGTGGTCCGTTGCAATAGGCTTTTTCTCCGTCCAGTTGGCCATAATTCCATCAAAGTTTGGATAACCAACAACAACTGTGAGACCCCCGATCATCTACTGCGGTATGAGCGCACGGCGTTGGATATCATCTATGAGGAATCTGAATTTGAGGCCCCTATCAGTTCAGATTTGTCTAAATACAGTGAGGAGCTTCGTGACACAGCTTCATCATCAAAAAGAAGTTATTGATGTGGGACCATGTTGGTGTAGTATTTAGTTGTCTATCTATCTTGACTTGTCTGTATTAATAGTTTTTTTAATTATGCGCATGTTTAGGGATACACCAACCCCTTTGTTTAGTTATTGTTTAGGGGTACACCCCTGTGTGTGGATGTAAAAAGAGATTAATGAATGGAACTGAAAGTTGCTACATGAATGCTTATAACTGAAGTGTGTGCTCCCATGAATGTTCCCATTTGCATGATTACACTACTATTTTCTCATATTGTTTAGTCTATTTTAATATGACATACTTGCTTATATCTTGCTTAATGATGAACTGTAATGCACACATGTGACATGCTTGGAATGTAAATGATGAACTTTTCCCTAAATTGCCAATCATGCTTTTAAAGACATCAATAATCACCCTAACTTGAAGAACTGGGATTTTAGGTATAAGAATGACAATACATTATTTGTTGGCCTAGAAACCCGTCCAAGATTTACTCATTAGGAGTAAATCTTGGATAGTCCCCGGTTTGGGACTGTTCTTGAACACCTAATCTCGCTTAGGATGTAAGTGTATAATGTGTATTGGGTTTTCAAGAAAATTTTGGCAGCATTTCCCCGTTTGTTCTCTAAGTACATATGTACTTGGAGAACAGCGGGGAAATGCTGCCGAAATTTTCTTGAAAACCCAATACACATTATACACTTACTAGTGAGATTAGGTGTTCAAGAATGGATAGGTGGTACACATTTATTATATATAATAATGACATCACATGTATTTGTTAACCCTAGACCCTAATCTTGTCCTAATATATACTTGTTTTCTCTTTGATCATAGAATGGATAGATCATGGATGTCTATTCGCAATCGCTGCACCCCAGAGTTTATTTCTAGTCTTCACCAGTTCATTAAATTTGCCGAGGAACATAGGAAACAACCTAGAGATAGGTTCTACTGTCCATGTAGACATTGCGGTAACAACTTGAAAGTCAACACTGGTGACGAAATCAAAACTCATGTCATGTGCAACTGGGTTATACAAGGCTATACAGAATGGCACTGGCATGGAGAGATTTCAAACCCGAAACCAGTGGATGTCGATAGCAGTGCTTGTGTGGAAGAAGAAATTGCCTACGATGACGTAGATGTGAATGAACCAGTTCCAGTAGACATCGTTGATGCAATGCTGGATAGTTGTGGGGTAGAGCACTCCGATCCACCTCCCATTTTTAGAAACATTGTGCATGATGCTGAGATGCCGTTATACACAGGTTGTACTAAGTTTACGAAGCTTAACGCTGTGTTGCGATTGTATAAGTTGAAAGCTAACAATAGATGGAGCGACAAAAGCTTCACGTCATTGCTGTCTTTGTTGAAAGAAATGCTTCCTGAAGGAAACAAGCTGCCAATCTCAACATACCAGGTAAAGAAATTGTTGTGTCCAATGGGAATGGATGCCAAGAAGATACACGCATGCCCTAATGATTGTGTATTATTTCAAAAGGACTATGCAGATTTGAAAGATTGTCCAAAATGTGGTGCGTCACGGTATAAATTGACGACTTCGGGGGAGTCCAAAACTGGTTCTCCTGCCAAGGTGATGTGGTATCTACCTATAATATCACGGTTTCAACGCTTGTTTGCCAATCCGATAGATGCGAAGAATTCGAGGTGGCATGCAGATGTTAAGAAAAATAATGATGGGATCCTACGACATGCGTCTGATTCCCCACAGTGGAAGAATATCGATGTATTGTACCCTGAATTTGGTGAAGAAGTCAGGAATCTAAGACTTGGGCTTTGTACAGACGGGATGAATCCGTACGGGACATTGAGCAGCCAACATAGCACTTGGCCAGTCATGCTTGTTATATACAATCTTCCTCCCTGGCTGTGTATGAAAAATAAGTACGTAATGTTGTCGTTGTTGATATCGGGCCCTAAACAACCTGGAAATGACATCGATGTTTATCTTGAACCTCTGATTGATGACTTAAAGAAACTCTGGGGTGAAGGTGTGATGACCTATGATGCTTCATGAAGAGAGACATTTCATTTGCATGCTATGTTGTTTTGCACTATTAATGACTTTCCAGCATATGGGAATTTGTCTGGATATAGTATCAAAGGAGCTAAAGCGTGTCCTATATGTGAAGAGAACACTGATTCAACAAGACTAAAACATGGCGGTAAGAATGTATATCTCGGTCATCAAAGGTTTCTTCCAAAATTCCATCTGTATCGTAGGAAGCGCAAAGCATTCAATGGATTGAATGAGGAACGCAGTGCACCTAAACCTATACCAGGGGAGGTTGTTTATGAAAGAATAAAAGACTTTGTCAATGAATTTGGTAAGAGATCACAATGCACTACACGGAGTGACAATTCTTCATTCAAGAAGAAGTCAATATTTTGGGATCTTCCTTATTGGAGTTCTTTGACAGTCAGACATTGTATCGATGTAATGCACGTTGAGAAAAATGTCTGTGATAGCATCATTGGTACTCTGTTAAATATACCAGGTAAGACTAAAGATGGGATAAAATCTAGACTGGACCTACGTGAAATGGGAATAAGGTCAGAATTAACAGAAATACGTGAAATGGGTAGTAAAAGAACATACTTACCTCCCGCATGTTACACGTTGTCTAGAAAAGAGAAGAAAGCTTTTTGTGAATGCTTGATAAATGTTAAGGTGCCACATGGTTACTCATCCAACATCCGTAGATTGGTATCAATGAAAGATTTGAAGTTGATAGGACTTAAATCTCATGATTGTCACACTCTAATGCAACAAATATTTCCTGTGGCAATTCGATCTATATTGCCAAAGCATGTAAGGTTTGCAATCACCAGACTTTGTTTCTTTTTCAACAGTCTCTGCAGCAAAGTTATTGACCCTAAGACTCTCGATAATTTCCAAAGACAATTCGTTGTTACCCTATGTCAGCTTGAGATGTATTTCCCTCCTTCGTTCTTTGATATCATGGTACATCTTGTTGTCCACTTGACTAGGGAAGTGAAAATCTTGGGCCCGATTTTCTTGCATTGGATGTATCCCTTTGAACGATACATGAGCATTTTTAAAGGTGATGTTCGAAACCGTTATCGGCTTGAAGGGAGTATTATTGAAGGTTATGTGGCGAGAGAGGTTATGGATTTCTGCAATGACTTTCTCGGTGGTAATGACACTCCTGATAATGACAAGAATATTGACGAGCTATTTGGCAAAGGAATTTTGGGATCACGTGTGAAAGTAATCAGCCGTGAGAAGTTGGAACAAGGTCATTTGTATATTTTACACAACATGGATGAAGTGAACGTTTATATCGAGGAACATACCAATTTCATCAAAAGACAATATCCTCGAGCCAATAAAATGTGGCTTGCTAGAGAGCATAACAAGACTTTTATTAAGTGGTTTGAAGATAAAGTCTTACATCAACTATCTCAAACACCAGATGATATTACTGAAACTATCAAATGCCTCGCCTTTAAACCAAAGTTGACTGTTATGTCTTATGAAGGGTATGACATTAATGGATTCACATATTACACAAAGCGCCAAGATGATAAGAGTGTCGTCCAAAACAGTAGGGTCACCCTTCAAGCATCGACTATGTTTTTTAAGTGAAAAGGATAAGAGTCCACGTGAAGCTAAAATGTCATATTACGGTGTCATTGAAGAGATATGGGAATTTGACTACATAGATTTCAGAATTCCGCTCTTCAAATGTAATTGGGTTGATAACACCAAAGGAGTTATAGTGGATGAATTGGGTTTCACTTTAGTGAACTTTGAAAAGATTGGCGACAAGGCTGAACCATTCATATTGGCATCACAGGCGAAACAAGTATTTTATATCGATGATCCTGCAAATGATAAATGGTCAGTTGTTCTTCATGGTAAAAGACAGTTCATTGAAGATCCTATAGATGAAGAAGAGTACTATGATAAATATGATGACTCCAGTCCATTCTCAGTTGGGTTGCCAACTCCAGAAAATATTGAAGCTAATGATGACTTATATGTGCGCGGAGATCACAATGAAGGATTGTTAATTGATAAAAGATCACAATTTTAGAGGCATGCATGTTTATATTTTTTTATTGAAGCTAAATGTTTACTTTTTTAATATCAATATCATTTTCTGATTTGATGTTTCATTATCTTCTAGTTAATACAAATGTTAAACATTGTGGGAGGGTGCTAAAGAACTATAGGACCAATCTCACCCGAGATTACATACGCGATGCTGAGAGTAGGTTCTTGATCTATTCCAATTCTAGACATTGATTAGTATTTCACTAACTCTACACTAATAATTTTTGTTTGTATTCTCTTTGAAAAATAAATATAGGAAGAAGGCTATGCAGGACGGACATGACATAGCTATGCAGGATATGCAGGATATGTAGGAAGAAGCCCCAATGAAGAGAAGCAGGATACAGATACAATACATAAAGTGCAGCACACACAAGTGGTTCAGATTCATATAACAACATGACAGACTAACACATATATAGTGCATAACAACAACAGCACCGAATTTACATACAACACTAACTTAGTACATATATAGTGGGACTAAGGTGACGATACCACCTGCTAAAACAGGTTACCGACTACATGTTACGACTGGGAGGTCGTGATTCAGCAACGTATGCATTAGCAGGAGGACAAACAGATCACCATATGAGGACAAACATATGGTGATCTGTTTGTCCTCCTGCTAATGCATACTATTGCTGAATCACGACCTCCCAGTCGTAACATGTAGTTGTCGGTAACCTGTTTTACCAGGTGGGATCGTCACCTTATAAGTCCCACTATATATGTACTAAGCTAGTGTTGTATGTAAATTCGACGCTGTTGTTGTTATGTACTATATATGTGTTAGTCTGTCATGTTGTATGGACATCGATTGTATTGCTCAGGTATTATATAGTCTCATTAGATAATATGAAATATATCAATCTTATTTATAGCTCATTAATTATATATATACATCATTCTCTTTACAGGTGTTTAAAGCTGACCCCACTACAGGAATGGACTTACCAGATGTACATGCTCCCTATACGATGGGAGAATTAAATGAAGAGAAGAATGGGCAACAACCATACAAATAGTGGAGATTTTGTAAATGAATTTCTGAATTATAATATGTGTGAATGTTTCTACATGTCTAGATGTTTCTACATGTGTCTGAGTGAAAATGAATGAAAGTGTTGGTTACTATATGAATGTTTCTACATGTGTGAATGTGAATGAATGGAACTACAGATTGCTAGCTACATGAATGTTTCTAAATGTGTGAAAATAAAATGGAACTGCAGGTTGTATTGCTAAATGCATGTGTGAATATTTTTGTTGTTAAATTTGTAGGTTTGTGGCCTGTTGTTGGCTGATATCAATGGATGTCGTAAAACCTGCAGTTCAGTTAACTCAACTGCAGGTTTCTCATCCTGCGACCAGCCACAGCAGGTCTGCAGACTGACAAAAAAAACAATAGGCATCGGTTATTTGTTAAAAACTGACACACAATGATATAATGTCGGTTTTTTAGATATAACCGGCGCCTATTTCCTGTGGTGCGAACATATATGGTGTCAGTTTCTTACTAAAAACTGACACTGATAGTGCCCAAGTTGGCGCCAATAACAGGCGTCGGTAATTGTAAACAACCGACACATAACGTTACAGTGTCAGTTATTTAAATGTAACCGACACATATTCTTTTGGCACGAAGACATATTTCGTCGGTTTTTGGCTTATAACCGACACTGATAGCACCCAATATGGCGCCCTTTCTGTGGCGCTAAGGGTTTGGGCGTCGGTTTCTTATCTAATAACCAACGCCTATAGTCCCCTGATGGCGCGTTTTCGGTCGCGCGTGAAGAGTTTGGGTGTCGGTTCTGGAACCGACGCGTAATGGGTGACCTTTTAGTGTCGCCCACATAGGCATCGCTCAGAAACCGACACTAAAGGCCTTAAATAACCGACACTAAAGGTAGGTTCTGTAGTAGTGCTTCTTGGAAGTTCGACAAGGCTCTGGTACACCACCATAGTGAGCTCACCACTTGCTTGCAGCTACTGCGGTGGAACGGAAGGGGAAAAACGACCCTTCCCATTCTTACACGTAGTAAGAGTTACCAAAACAACTGCAAGACCTCCAGGAACTGCTCAATCACCTTCATTCTTGGCAAGATGATCTTAACCTAACCACCAAGCACTACCTTCTCGTCCACCTGAAATGAAGCTGGTTATCCATGGAAACGACGACTAGAGTAACAAAGATGTGTACAATCACTCCATTGACCTTGCCCTTTATTTTACTCACTTCATTTCACTTCAAACTTCCTTCTACCTCCATTCTTAACTCTTGGTCATCACCTATGAATCTTGGCGGAGAAGGTGTTAGGATGGGGAGGTCTCCCTCGTCTCTGCTCCATCTGCCCCAAATGAGGGGTCGTCCAGTTGGTCTTGGCAAGGTAATGAAAACGGCCCACTCATTGTCTCTTCTTAGACCATGACCACAACATGGGGCACTCAAAATCGGGCACTGCTAACTGCCCCACAATCTCCAGTTCAATTGGAGGTGGGATAAGATCTTTAAACCGCCTGATCATTAATCCAGGATCTCTAGGTCCCTTCACTTAACTCAATCTGTGGCTCTTCCTTCTCAAAGGCTGCAACCACTAGATTTAAAATCTAAGGCCATAAATTGTCCACATAGCACAGTCAAGGATCCATGGGCGTTACACAGCCAACTCAGGCTCAATCTATTAAAATTAGGTCTTTCAATCATCAATAATTCACATCATTTCTTAAAATTCAAACCTAATTATCTCTCTCTAGGAACCTCAAAACATGATGAAATTTTAACCATAGCTTTTTGATAACACAATTTGTATTCTCTTTAAATATTGTGCCAAAAATAAACTATTTTAACTCTTAAATAAATATCTCAAAGATTCATAAACTTAGGGATATTACTTATGATGTTAACATCAAACTTTTGTAAAATTAAGTGGAGTACTTTCATATGATTAGAATCAACTTCAAGGACTATCATTATGTCATGTCAATATGTAAATCCATCTAAGACTACTCACATCACCACATACACATATTGACTCAATTCGATTATTCCAATCATCGATCCATGATACAACCACTGAATTGATCAATCAAGAACCTCAAAAGTCGACTCAATGACATCATAAAAACCTTAAAAAAATTGTCCTTGAAATTAAGACAAAATATAGTCCTTCACATAGTATTTTAGAGCTTCAATTAAAATTTCAGATCATACAAAGTTACAAATAAATGAATAAAAATCAAATACTACACTATGATACTACAATGTGCAACATGGTCGGTCGAGTTGTTACTTATAAGAAACTCAACCGACACCACACTATGTAGAAATAAAACTGTAAACAGGTGAGATCACCTCCTTACTAAAATTTAAAGGAAATACAAAACATCCACTTTTTTCCAAGAAAAATAGACATTGTGGAATATATGTATAATAATCCAAGTAAATAAGTATGTTTCAGATACATGTAAAATGTCAATAGCAGCGGAAAAGAAACTAAGTTATTACATTGCCTTTTGAACTCAGTTCACTACATTAGTTTCTTCAAAAAGGAAAATCTGAAAAGAATCTATTGGATCTAGCAATAAACAACCTAGTCATCCTTGATAGAAAAACTTGAATCTACTCCTAAACTTGGTCACCTTGGCCTTGTTCAACACCTTGATCAAACCCTGGGTGGTTGAGAAAGCACCCAACAAAAGAGAGAAAACAAGGTATGTGTCAGAGATAATGAACAAGGACAAAAGATAAGAAACAACATGGAATGAAAGGCTAAGAATTTCATCATAAGATGAAGATGGTCAAAAGTATGAGGCTTAATCAAGTAGATGCTTGCCATAACAAGAAAAATAATAAAAGGGTTGCATGCATGATTAATATTGACTACTTTAACGAAGTAGGGTTGAGGCACCTACCACACCTCGACTGAATAAGTGAGGGAGAGTAACACATTCCAGTCACCTATCAAATATTTTATATTTGGGAGAGTAACATATTCCCCTGGGCAAATTTACACATGTCCTATCTATGGTTGGTTGTACAAAAGTACCACTACACTAGTTAAATAGTCTAATAAAATCAACATGCTAAAGAACTATGGCAAGTATAAGCATCTAATAGTAAAAACATGGTAGTGGGGTACACAACCCAAGAAATAAATATTAAAATTGATCTTTGAGGAAAATATAGCAAAGGAATTAGCAAAAGAGAAATTAGGGTTTCATAAAAGCCTCATTAGGGAAACTAGTTTAGGGTTTGCAATTATTCCCAACTTAGGTGTAAGGAAAGCACATACCTCTCTTAATAAAATCCAATTACTCACTTTCACCACTTTAATTGAGACCAAGGCCCACTTTTCCTATTTTCAATGTGTAATCATGTATTAGGGTTTTTCATATACCTTAAGGTAAAGAAACCCAAACTTTTGGACTTTTTGAACAAAACCTCAATTTAGACTCGGAAATTATCACCATTGATCTTATTAGATTCTCCTAATTAAGAAAACATATAATTTTGTCTATTTTGGAGTTATGATGATTAAAGTGTATTTTTGGTGATTTTTATGCATTAAATTCATTTTAGAAAACACCTATTGACAAGACTCAAAACCAAACCTCGAAAGTATTTTTATTAGAAACCTTACATTTGTTTGACTCCAAACCATATTTTCTTTTAATTTTTGGACAAAGGAATAAAAGATATGATTTTTCCTATTCTGACCAACAACAGGATGACCTGTCATCAAATCCAAGCAAGAGAGGCGATGAGACAGAGAGGTGGGCCGCGCAGCTTGGCCCAAGCGCGGGGTGCCAAGTCAACCGATAAAGAATCGAAAAGACGAGAACAACCTTGCGAGAAAATAGAGGGGAAAGAAGGAAGACGGTGGGGGCAAATTAGTCATTTGACCAAGGGGATTGTCCCCTTCCTTAGCTCACGAGCCATGGATGGCATCCAAGCACAATAGCAAGCCCCAAATTTGGGTGATTTTGCAAGACGCGATCAAACTCAAAAACAAGAACACAAAAAGAAAGAGGGGAGTAGTACAAACCTGAAGAACCAATAATTTGAACTGAGGAGTCGAGAAGAACGAATGCGGTATGCCGCAAGCCCTAGATCAAAATTCAAACACCGACAAGAAAGGACGCAAGAACACAATCAATTGGAGGGTGAGAGTAGTTGCAAGAGGGCTACAGAAGACTCAGATATGGGTATTTATAGGCAAGGTTGAGAAACAAAGCGAAAAGGAATTGTCCTGAACTTGCTTGGAGAGCAAGGTTTGGGGATTTCCTAATTTCTCCATAAAAACATGAAAATAAGGTATCTATAAGTGTGGTTTCTTATTTGGAATCGTTTGGAGAATATTTTGTGCAAATTAATCAAGAAACGAGCGCGTAATCAAGAAAATAAAATCAATGTAATTCGGTCCACGTTGCCAAATCGGCGGGATCTTAAAGACAACCCACACACCGTTGGATTACTGATCCAATGGTCATGATCACGTCGGTCAAAGTGAAAGCATGACAAAATAAATCAAATCCAAATCATATTGGAACATTGTGTATATATGCATTAATTTCCCCTTTTCTCTCTCCTCGTTTGAGGGGGTAACCATGCTCCAAATTAGATGAAAATTGACATCTAACCTATTTTTGATATGAGGTGTCCGAATATGCAATTAGATTTGCCTTTTGAGAACTTTTAATATGTTAAATAAGCCAAATCTTATTTTCTCTTTCCTGCATCATTAATGGTCATAAGTTTCTCTAATTTTGATGAAAATTCACCCACAAGTCACACTAAGTGTCTTGGATACGAATTTGCCATTAATTTTGCATTATGGAGTTGTTTGTAAATTTATTTAATATTTTGAAGGTTCTACACACTTTCTCTCTCTTGATTACACCTTTTAATCAAATATTCTCCAAATTGAGTGAAAATTCACCCAAAGGCATATTTCAGTGTGTAGATCACGAATTTGGAATCAATTGTTACTGTTGGAGTCATTAATAATTTGACTTCATGTTTTCTATTTATCTCCTATTTTCCCATTCAATTAATGCAAATATACTTACCTCTTTTCCAAAAGTTGTGAAACTTATCACTCAAGCAAACTTGTACTCAAAGAAAACAAATTTCCATTTAGAATTATCTTTTGAGTTCCTCTTTTATGATTTTTAGGCAATTTACTCTTATTTTCACTTAATGGAAAAATTAACTCATTTAATGTCACATTATCTTAGTTTTTAGGATTTTCTTTTCTTTTTCTCATACAAAAGGGCCATAGAAATTTCTAGATAGATTTTATTTTATTCTTATCCCTCTTAAGTGGATATGTGCAAATTAAACCCATTAGTTTACTTTTACTGAGGTATTTGTGCATAAATCCTTATAATGTCAAATATAGGGAACAAATGTACATCAAACCTTTATGATTTCCACTAATTCAATATCAAGGATAGAAATGAAAGAAAAACTTAGAAAAAGGGTAAAATAAGATTATACATGGATTTCAGTTTGTTATAGCACTCCACCTATTAAAATGGACTTCATCCCAGAAATCTCATACAAAAAGAGAAGCGTGAGTATGCAACATCTCATCTCTAAGATCTCAAGTGGTTTCTTCCAAACCATGATATTGCCATAAGACTGTCACCAACTCAATCTCCTTGTTCTTCAACTGCTCAACAGGAGTCAAGAATCCTCACAGGTAACTCTTCATTAGTCAGATTCTCTCGAATCTCTAAAGGTTTGAATGAGAGTACATTAGAAGGGTCCTTCACATACTTTCTTAGCACATAGATATGAAACACATTATGGATCTTGTCATAGGCAGGATGAAGAGCTAAATGGTATGCACAGTCTCCAACCTTATCCAAGATCTCAAATGGTCCAACATAGTGAGGACTAAGCTTGCCTTTAACTTTAGATCTTGCAGTAAAACGTATAGGCTTGATCTTCAAGAAGGCATAGTCACCTACTAGGAAACTCACATTAGACCTTTTCTTGTCTGCATACATCTTCTGTCAATCTTGTGTAGCTTTCATACGCTTCTTGATCAACTAAACATTCTCTATCATCATCTGTATATCATCAGTCTTCACTAGAGCATGTTCTCCCACATCATCCCAGTGCAACGGAGAATGACAAGGTCTTCCATACATGGCTTCATAAGGTGGCATACCAATACTAGCTTGGTAGCTATTATTGTAAGCAAACTCAGCCAATGGAAGATACTTATCCCATCCACCTCCCCGACCCATAACACATGCACGAAGAAAATATTCCAAAATTTGCATCTTTCTTTCATATTGACAATCGGTTTGTGGATGATAAGCCCTATTGAACTAAAAGTCAGTACCCATCTCTTCATGAATCTGACTCCACAAATGAGAGGTAAACTTTGGGTCACAATCTGATACTATCACTTTAGGAACTCCATGCAGACGATCGATCCAATTCACATACAACTGAGCCATCTCATCATCCTTGTAAGTGGACTTGAACAAAAAAAAAGTGGGCAAACTTGGTAAGTTGATAAGAAACTACCCACACAACATCAAAACCTTTCTCGATCTTGGGAAACTAGTGACAAAGTCCATAGTAATCTTCTCCCATTTCCATTCTATAATCTGAACTGGGTGCAGAAGACCATCAGGTCGTTGATGCTCAATCTTGACTTGCTGACAAGTCAAACACTTGTCAAAAAATAGAGCAACATCCTTCTTCATGTTCTTCCAGCAAAAAGTTTGTTGTAGGTCCTTGTACATCTTGGTACTACCATAGTGTATAGTGTACTTTTATACCCATGGCCTTTTCTCAAAACCTTCTGTTGTAGGTCACCAACTTCAGGTGTCCACAACCTTTGTCGAAAATTAACATCACCATCTACCGCAACTAAAAAGTCTGAATTTGTGGCTTCTCACCTAAGGCCTTCATCTCATCAAGCTCAGAACTTTCAAGTTGTATAACAACAACTTCCGAGATCCAAGATGGTGTAATGGACAAACTAGCCATGTGAACACACAACTTCTCAGCATCTTCTTTATCACCAGGCTACAGTTGCCAACAGGAAACATTCTCTAGGCTCATAGCAGCACAGAATGCATCCTTCTTCTGACTTAAAGCATCAACAACTACATTCGCTTTACTCAGATGATAGGTGATGGTAAAGTCATAGTCTTTGAGATACTCCATTCATCTTCACTGCATTAGGTTCAGATTCTTCTGTGTCAACAAATATCTCAAACTTTTATGATATGAGAAAAATTCAAACTTCACTCCGTACAGATAGTATCGCCAGATTTTTAAAGCATAGCTCTAAATCATGTGTAGGCCAGTTCTCCTCATTAGGTTTCAACTAGCGCGAATAATAGGAGATCACCTGATATTCTCGCATCAAGACACACCCTAATCCTTGCTTATAAGCATATCTGAAAATGACGTAGGGTTTTCTTTCAACAGGTAAAGCAAGAACAAGAGCAGATGTCAAACATCCTTTCAGCTTCTGAAAATTGTCCTCACATTCTGGTGTCCGCACAAACTTGACATATTTTCTTGTCAACTTTGTCATAGGGAGAGATAAATCAGAAAAACTCTTGATAAACTTTTGATGGTAACCTACTAAACCAAGGAAACTATGGATTTCATATGAAGTCTTCGAAGCTTTCCACTTGGTCACAACTTCTACCTTTGTAGGATCAACAACAATATGTCCGAGAGAAATCACATGACCCAGAAACATCACTTCCTTGATCCAGAACTCACATTTTGAGAATTTAGCATACAGTTGATTTTATCTTAGTGTGTTCACAATGATTCACATATATTCATGATGTTGTTCTTCAGACTCGAATTAGACCAAAACATTGTCAATGAACACCACACTGAACTGATCAAAGTCAGGATGAAACACTTGATTCATCAAGTCTGTGAAATCAGTAGGGGCATTAGTCAAGCCGAAAGGCATGAATAGAAACTCATAATGCCCATAATGTGTTTTGAAAACTGTCTTCAAGACATCTTCATCTTTCACTTTCATATGGTAGTAGCCACTTTGCAGATCTATCTTTGCGAACACAGTGGCTGACTTCAGCTGGTCCAATAGATCATCAATGTGAGGAAAAGGATAACAGTTTTTTATTGTCACTTGATTAAGCATATGATAATCCTTGCACATACGCAACGACCCATCCTTCTTCTTCACGAACAACATAGGGGATCCCCATGAAGAAATACTAGGGCACACAAAGCCCATGTTGAGAAGATCATGAAGCTGCTTCTTAAGCTCGACGAGTTTGGTAGGGGCCAACCGATAAGGCAGCTTCAAGATAAGCAAAGTTATTGGTGCGGTCTTGATGGAAAACTCCACCTCGCGAGTTGGGGGCAACCCAGGAAACTCCTCAGGAAATACATCGGGGAAGTCCTTCATAACTTCTATGTGATCGAGAGCAGGAGGTGTGGCATCAAGGATGATAGAATCTAAAAGTTCTCTACACCCTTGCGAGACAAGCTTTTCAACTTTGATTGTAGATATGATGAATTGGCGATCATCTTGCTTACTACCCTTGACACACATCCTTCCCTCATTAGGATGTAACAAACTAACCTACGATACTTAATAGAATAAAACAATTTTATACTTCTTCAACCAATCCATCCCCAGGATAACATCAAAGGCGGACATGTCAAGCATGATGAAATCAAAGGGAAACATCCTTCCAGATATATAGAGGTATAAGTTTGGGAGTTTGAGATACGAAGAGTAGATCCTACCGCTAGGGGCTTTAACTTCTAACACATGATCCATATATGTTGATTCTATCTCTAACATGGAAACAAACTCAGTTGATATGAATGTATTGGATGAACTAGAATCAAAGAGTGCTTTAACAGGATGCATATTAAGATGTAAAGTACCTTTGATTACTTCATTATATCTTTTAGCTTCCTCAACATTAAGGAAAAACACTCTACCATTCTACCTCTCCATAGGTGGTTGTCAGCCTTGCTATTTTTTATTGTTGTTGTTTCTTGGAGGTAGAATCTATCATTGTTGCATATGCTGAGCAGGCTGCTAAGCTGGGGCTTTACCATGCCCAAGCTTAGGGCATTTAGGTTGAATGTGTCCATCTTGACTGCACTCGTGGAGGATGGGTGTAGTTTGATCATCTCTGTAGGGTTGACCATTGCCAACATGGCATCTTCCTAGTAGGTGAGAATGGGAGCAATGGTTGCATCTGTCACGCCCTTAGTTTCCACCGGCATTCTTCCTTTGTTGTTGTTGTTGTGCTTGAAAGACTAGATGCCAGGGTAACACTCTATCACCAAAGCCTTGTCCACCATTTATTGAAAAGTCAAATGTAGTTGGGGAACAAGGTTACGTCCAACACTGTAGCTTAAACCCTCGAGGAACAAGGTTGATCTTGTTTCAGCTCCAAGTTCTACATCATAGCGCTCTAGGAGGAGGAAACGTTGCATGTACTTGGAGGCGCTCATGCTTCCTTGACATAAACTATAAAACTTTGCTTCCTTCCTCTTCAGATAGGCAGGGTAGATATACTTCTCACGGAATAGCTTGAGGAACTTCACCCAGGTCATGCTTGAAGTATCGCGGGTACAAGCCATACCCGTCCACCAGACCCGTGTTGACCCATCCAACACGTACGTTGCAAAGTGACCGGTGAAGAGGACACACCATGCCCTTGAAGGTATGTTCCAAGTCCAAAACCTAGTCGTCATCTTTATCCACCATGTTTGGCTCACTATCGCCCTTAAAGTATGATGGTTGCTTCTTGATGAAGTTTGTAAGGCTGAACTCTTCGGTTTAGCTGTTGCAGCTGTAATATTGGAAAAATGTTCCACCAAGGTATTCGAGAGAAGTTGGTGCAACATGGTCAACTCTTGCTCAGGGGTCAGAAGAGGTGCATCAACAGGGGTAATAGGGACTATCTCGATGTTGGAGGGAGTCACCAGAGTATCTGAGTTGTTGGTGTTGTCGGAGCAGGCTCCCGAAGAGGAGTTGTTCATGTTTCCAAACAAATCTCCCTTCCTAAAAGATGAGGGTATAACATAAGATAACTAGGAGTAGACAACAAGGACATCTAAGGCTACTATTTTCTCTGGGCATACTCTTTCGGACAATCAGTATCAGGGTAGCCCAGGCATATATCATATGGATCCAGGAGTCCTCGTAAACTAAGCTAATGGCACGGAGGAAAATTTTGCCCGCCCCCGGACCCTGATTCTTTCTAGACACCCTTGCTTTCAACTTATGCCCTAGTAGTTGCCCAACATGCTCTGATGCCATGTTGTAAACATGCCAGATCACTCCTTACTAAATTTTAAAGGAAATACAAAACATCCACTTTTTTCTAAGAAAAATAGACATTGTGGAATTCATGTATAATAATCCAAGTAAATAATCATGTTTTAGATACATGTAAAATGTCAATAGCAGCAGACTAGAAACTAAGTTATTACAATGCCTTTTGAACTCCGTTCACTACATGATTTTATTTGAAAAGGAAAATTTGAAAATAAACTATTGGATCTAGCAATAAGAAACCTAGTCATCCTTGATAGCAAAACTTGAATCTACTCTTGGACTTGCTCACCTTAGCCTTGCTCAACACCTTGATCAAACCCTGGGTGGTTGGGAATGCACCCAGTAAAAGAGAGAAAACAAGGTATATGTCAGAGGTAATGAACAAGGACAAAAGACAAGAAACAACATGGAAATAAAGGCTAAGATTTCATCAATAAGATGAAGAAGGTCAGAAGTATGAGGCATAATCAAGTAGATGCTTGTCATAACAAGAAAAGTAATAAAAGGGTTGCATGCATGATTATTATTGACCACCTTAACTAAGTAGGGTTGAGGCACCTACCAGACCTCATCTGAATAGGAGAAGGAGAGTAACACATTCCAGTCACCTATCAAATATTTTATATTGGGGAGAGTAACACATTCCCCTGGGAAAATTTACACATGCCCTGTCTATGGGTGGTTGTACAAAAAAACCACTACACTAGTTAAATAGTCTAATAAAATCAACATGCTAAAGAACTATGGCAAGTATTAGAATCAAATAGTTGAAACATGGAAGTGGGGTACAAGACCCAAGAAATAAATATCAAAGCTGATCTTTGAGGCAAATATAGCAAAGGAATTAACAAAGTAGAAATTAGATTTTCATAAAAGCCTCATTAAGGAAACTATTATTGGGTTTGCAATTATTCCCAACTTAGGTGTAAGGAAAGCACATACCTCTCTTAATGAAATCCAATTACTCACTTTCACCACTTTAATTGAGTCCAAGGCCCACTTTTCCTATTTTCAATGTATAATCATGTGTTAGGGTTTTTCATATACATTTAGGTAAAGAAACCCTTACTTTTGAACTTTTTGAACAAAACCTTGATTTAGACTCTGAATTATCACCATTGATCTTATTAGGTTCTCCTGATTAAGAAAACATATAATTTTGTCTATTTTGGAATATGATGATTAAAGTGTATTTTTTGGTGATTTTATGTATTAAATTCATTTTTAGAAAACACCTTTCAATAAGACTCAAAAGCAAACTTTGAAAGTATTTTTTATTAAAAAGCTTACATTTTTTATTCCAAAATATATTTTCTTTTAATTTTTGGACAAAGGAATAAAAAGATATGATTTTTCCTATTCTAACCAACCTCAAGATGACACGTCATCAAATCCAAGCAAGAGAGGCGATGAGAGAGAGGTGGGCCGCGTGACTTGGCCCAAATGTGGGACACCAAGTCAGCGGTCCACACTGACTCAACCCACGTCAACGACAACAGACAAAGAACCAAAAATATGAGAACGACCTTGTGAGAAAATAGAGGGGAAAAAAGGATGACGACAATGCAAATCGGTCATTTGACCAAGGGGATTGTCCCCTTCCTCATCTCATGAGCCATGGATGGTGTCTGAGCACAACAACAAGCCTTAGATTTGGGCAATTTTGCGAGACATGATCAAACTCAAAAACAAGAACACAAAGAAAGAGGGGAGTAGTACAAACCTAAAGAACCAATCAATTTGAACCGAGGTGTTGAGGAGAATGAGCACAGTCTGCTACAAGACCTAGATCAAAATTCAAACGTTGGCAAGTAAGGATGTGAGAACATGAGCAATTGGAGGGTGATATTAGTTGAAAGAGGGATAGGGAAGACTCATGTATGGGTATTTATAGGCAAGGTTGAGAAACAAAGAGAGAAGGAATTGGCCCAAACTTGCTTGGAGAGCAAGGTTTGGGGATTTCTTGATTTCTCCATGAAAACATGAAAATAAGGGATCTATAAGTGTAGTTTCTTATTTGGAATCGTTTGGAGAAGATTCCGTGCAAATTGATTAAGAAACAAGCGAGTAATCAAGAAATAAAATCAACGTAATTCGGTCCATGTTTCCAAACCGGCGGGATCTTGAAGACAACCCATGAGCCGTTGGATCTCAAATCCAATGGTCACAATCATACGGGTCAAAGTCAAAGCCTGACAAAATAAATCAAATCCAAATCATATTGGAACATTGTGTATATATGCATTAGTTTCCCCTTTTCTCTCTCCTCATTTGAGGGGGTAAACATGCTCAAAATTAGATGAAAATTGACACCTAACCTATTTCAGATATGAGGAATCTAAATATATAATTAGATTTGCCTTTTGAGAACTTTTAATGTGTTAAATCAACCAAATCTTATTTCTTCTTTCCTCCATCATTAATGGTTATCAGATTCTCCAAATTTGATGAAAATTCACCCACACGTCACATTAAGTGCCTTGGATACGAATTATCCATCAATTTTGCAAGTTGGAGTTGTTTGTAAATTTATTTAATATTTTGAAGGTTCTACACACTTCCTCTCTCCTGATTACACCTTTTTTCAAATATTCTCCAAATTGAGTGAGAATTCACCCAAAGGCACTTTTTAGTGTTTAGATTACGAATTTGGCATCAATTGATACTTTTGGAGTCACTAATGATTTTATTTCATATTTTTGAATTATCTCCTATTTTTATTCAATTAATGCAATAATACTTACCTCTTTTCCAAAAGTCTTATCACTCAAGCAAACTTGTATTCAAAGAAAATGAACTTGGATTTAGAATTATATTTTAAGTTCCTCTTTTATGATTTTTAGGCAATTTACTCTTATTTTCACTTAATGGAAAAATTAATTCATATAATGTCACATTATCTTAGTTTTTAAAATTTTCTTTTCTTTTTCTCATACAAAAGGGTCGTACAAATTTCTAGATCGATTTAATTTTATTCTTATCCCTCTTAAGTGGATATTTTAAAATTAAACCCATCAGTAAACTTTTACTGAGGTATTTGTGCATAAATCCTTATAATGTCAAATATAGGGAACAAATGTACACCCAACCTTCTAATTCAATATCAAGGACAGAATTGAAAGAAATGCTTAGAAAAAGGCTAAACTAAGATTATACATGGATTTTGGTTCGTTACAAAAACATCATATAAAAATTATGAAAATTAATAGGATGTCAAAATTGAGTTTCCCAATTACATTCAAAATTTTAGATGAATTGGATGTACCAGTAAAAAGATAATATTAAAATACCATACTGCTATATTTCAGCCTAAATACATGGTCGGTTGTGATTGTCATGGGTAAAATCGGTCGACAACCATGTCCTAAACATTCAAAAATTTTGATATTTTTCAATAATTCTTACATTTTAGTTACCCAAACCATATCCCAATTTCAACTAAATCGGATTTGTACGTAAAATACTAAAAATCATTTGGTGCACCACTATACATATCAAATTTTGTATTCATATGCTACCAAAATCCTATTTTTAGCTGATTAGGATTTTCAGTTCTCAAGCCCTAATTATTTGAAATAAAAGCATACTTAAAGTTTCTCATTATGTTTGAGGAATTATCATTAGGCTACCATCATTAATCAAGCTTTAAACAGTGATTAATCTAGTTAAGCATGCAATCATCCAAGTAAACCCTAATTAGACGGTAATGGGTAACTACAAATTTTCCCCGCCTTTTAGGATTTTGTCTCGAAATCCATGAAAAGATCTGGAAGAATATTGTATCATCTATTCATTCATCTCTCTTGGCATCAAGTTATAATGATTTCATTTTATATTTTTTTCATATGACATCTTTTCTTGCTTCTTAGATCTTTTACATTGGAACCCCAAATTTCTTTTCATTAGATATGGATATTTCAACCCTTATAATCATCATATCCCTCATTGAGTACTACAAACACTTAATTCAAAAATATTAGTAATACATCATTTATCGATATGTGATTCACATCACCTTTCATATTCTTTAAAATGTTGATTATGTATCTCATGGATCAAGATTATAATTCATTATGTATTATTATCCACATCCATCAATTTATTTTCATAAAGAAGATCATTTAGCGAGCGTTGTTCTCACTTGTCTTTTTTTTCTTGTAATTTTAGATTCAAACTCATATTCAAACTCATTAGGAATTATCTCCATAATCCATTGTGTTGACTCAAGGTCAATTAGGTTTATGTTGACTCAAGGTCAATTAGGTCAATGTTGACTCACGTCTAAATTGACTAAACCCTTGTTTTGATGATGACTAACCATTCCACATATTGGTGTCTAATGCTTCTACATTGAGTGATTTCAGATTAGGTTTAGACACACTCCAAATGCCCTAACTTGCGCATATCAAATTGGAGAAAAGACAAGTCAAAATAGCTACAAGTGTGCAATTTGGGATCTCTATGTAAATGACCTTAGAATTGCTTTGTAATCACTTGTAATGATTGTATGACTTGTAATTAAGCTTAGAAAAATTATTGGGACACAAAAATCCATCATTTGTACGGTTAAACGAAAATTCCAAAATACCCATAACAGGGATTTTGTCGGCTGAATTCCAAACTCGGCCGATCCATATATTCTGGGATTTTTGTTGGAATCGGCCGAGTTACAAACTCAGCCGATTCACCGTTCGGTCGAGTTCTAGCTAGGAAACTCGGCCGATCCACTGATCGGTCCAAGTCTGGAAATGGACCGATCGGTCGAGTTTCTCAAAGGAAACTCGGCCGACAGTCTAGCTTTCAGCCTTGTCTTTTAGTGGTTCGGCCGAGTTACCTTTATAGAAACTCGGCCGATCAGACTGTACTGGAATGCAGAAAAAGCAAATCCAACCGTTGGAGACTTTGTTGGGACCCAAAATAGATCCGTTGCAACTTGTAAAACGGCTATTTTTCGTTCCTAAGTGTTCCCAAAGGCTAAGAGGCATCCCCAACTATAAATAGGACCCCTTGGGCTTCATTCCAAGGTTGAGCATTCATTGCAAACTCTTTGTGAGGTTCCTATTCTATAGTTGAGTGCTTCCTACAGCCTCCTCTCTCTCTCTAAGCTTAATCACTTGCTACATACATTAGAGTGAGTAGGAGATTTGTAAGAGAGCTAGTATTATTTGTATATCTTGTGAGGCTCTCACTTCCACCACCTCCCCATCTCTCATTTCCTATATTGAAGATGAAGGTTCTCTCTCTTGTCCAAGAGAGGTGAAGAAGAACAAGGGAAGGAGTCCCTTGGTGAAGATCAAGGCCGAAGACTTGGAGCTAGAGTGGGTAAGCCCTTGGAGAAGGCAGAAGACTCAAGCTCAAGTGGGTAAGTCCTTGGTGGAAAGCTTCTCCGAGTGAAGGTGAAGTCAAAGGCGGAAGATCCAAGAAGAGTGGGTAATTCCTGCAAGGCCGAAGACTTGTGCAAGAGTGGGTAAGTCCTTGGAGAAGGCCGAAGACTCTTGCAAAGTGGGTAAGTCCTTGGTAAGGTTGAAGACTCTTTGTATTGGATAGGTAAGTCCTTTGTTGGTCATGTATTGTATGTCTTATTAATGAATATAAGAGTGCAATTGGTTGAAGTCCTAGAGGTTGACCTCTCTAGGCAAGTGGACTGACACACTTCTAGTTTGAAGTGTGGAACCACTCTAAATAGCTTGTCTAATTGGTGCATGTTCAATCTCTCTTATCCTTGCTATGCATGATTTAGTTGCACTCAAATTACCTATTTAGCAACCTTATCTTGTCATATAATTTGAAGGTTTAATGAATTTTGTTTAAGTGCTTTCAGCTCTATTCACCCCCCCTCTAGAGCATCTAATCACCCATCTAGGATCCAACACATTACACTTTCATCTTTCTCATATGAAATTTCCTACTTGTCTTATGTTCCATATTGAATTACAAAATCCTTTCTCTTTCACCATTTTATCATTTTTCCATCATTCTTATACTTCCAATTTGTTTTCATCAGAATGCTTGGTCCGGACATCTAGAAGAAGTACAGTCAATAGTTCCATACTAACTTATCTCAATACCAAGATACTTGATTAGAGTATCTGGATACTGAATTCAGTCAGTATGCATATCATTTAGGCTTTGTTCAGCATCCATATTATTATTTATCCCTAGATCTTATTGTCCCTACAGACTCATCTAACTTAGGATTTGATACCACATTGTTGGGACCTCTCTTTTGATCAACATTAATGCCAACCATTAGAGGAAAACCCAAAAATTTAACCCATATTATGTAGCAAAACAACTAATTCTCAGCAACATGATTATCATAGTATATTAAAAACACACATAAATTTTTCCTTTTTCCATTCTCATGAAACCTCATTGATAATGTCTCACTATCAAAAGAACTTATTCAACTCCATTAAAGCTAGAATCAAAATCTTGTTACTCACATGCAATTCAGTTTACTTAAGTTACATGTACATGAAACAACGAACTCTGTATACTACCATCCCAAGTAAGAGAGAATATAAGGACATTCTATTCTATCTAGATTATTCTTTCATTTACATATTCTTCTCCATGACCTCTCCGTTGGATACCATTATACCTAAAAACATTTGAAACAACCTCATGAGAGTCATATATAGCCCTAGTGAGTGGATACCTCCCACTCAAGCTAGGTACATGCATCAACATCAGATTAAGTATAAAAAACTCAAAAGAAACTTGTCGATATTGAAATCTCTAGCAAATATTTCTAGCATAAGTCAAATCAAGTTTATGATGGTAATCTAATCAGAACAGATAAGGTAATCACTTAAACCAAAGATAACTCTAAATCATTTTTTAGAGAATGTCTATGAACAAATCAGTAGATACTTCTTAGTTTAGATTAACTGTAACATACTGAATCCTAGATGTAATTTTCATGTAAACCCTTTTTTCCCAAGTTTCCCTTTCATTTTTGTCCTTATGTCCTTGATGTTTAACTAGTGGAATTTATAGTGGTTTGGTGAACATTTATTCACTATTTGTGCCAATAAAAGGGTTTATGCACAAATACCTCGGTGAAAGTCTATTAAAGGACCTTATTTAGATATTATAAACCTTAATATAACATTTTATGTGTTTTAAGATCATAAAATGAGCCTAAGTTTCAAATTTGGTTCAATTTGGATGTTGTTTGTGCAAGTTATGCAATTTTAGGTACAATCTGGACTTTTATGCAATTTACTCAATTGGGAGGTTTTCTTTGCAAATTATCACATTCATTATAATCCTTATATATTCCCTTACCATTATATATATTTTAAACCATGGGAAGCCTAGTTGCACCTTGGTTTGAAGGTGTTTCTCACCAAGGGCATTTTAGGGATTACCCTCTTTATAAATGAGCTTATCTTCAAAAGCTATCAACCAATGGGGTTATTTCTTTGATTGGAGGACGGTGGGGATGGCCTAGAAGTCTCCATGGGCTTTTATAACCAACATTTTATATTCAAGAAGCCTCTATGAGATGTCCTCTTACATGGCCATGAAGCCCTAGGCTAAGGGAAAGGGGAAAGTCCCATAGACACCTCATGCTTGCCCTAAGGGCAAATGGAAAGTCTCATAGACACCTCATGCTTGCCCCCTTCTTTATAAAGCCATATTTACCCCTTCCCACCCCCCAATTAGAAAAATCTTGCTATCCTCTCTTTCCTCCAGATTAGAGCATAGTTCCTACTCTGTTTGTCACAAAGGTGTTGTCCAAAGGTAAAAGAGGGTGCTTATCTTGGTGAAGAAAACTCCTAGGATTCTGAATCTGCTATATTTAGGGTTTTTAAAGCTCCTTCTTGGTGATTTCAACCAAAACTAGTAAGTTTACTTCTTTCCTTCCCTATTTTCATGTTGTTCGTATTCCTCCCACCTTCTTCTTGGTCGTAACCATGGCCTTCCATGGTGAAATCCCACCTAGAGCCCTTAAACACCTCATTCTCCATGTTCTTTTGCTAGGGTTTTTCACCTCTAAAGTGGAGAAGGTACTTTCTTGCTCGAGATAGGAGCTTTTTTGGAGAAACCAGCCTCTCTAGCTCAGGAACCTTGCTTTTTGAACCTGTCCACCTTCCCTAAAGGCGAGTTTTATAACCCCCTTCTCATATATTGCTTACTATATGCTTAAAACTCATGCTTTTATGTTTAAAATCGATGATCTCCATCTATATTTACCATGTTCTTTTAGGGTTTTGGTTTCTTACTATTTTACCTTCTCTAGAAGATGTAGTTTGGTTACCTACGAAATTAAAACCCTGATATTGGGTCAAATGGTGTTTTCTCCCTCTCTCTCAGTCTTCCTCTCTCTCAAAGATTTCTGACTTGTCATTTCCTTATTGGTTCAAATTGAAAATTTCATATCTTTTAATCTGATTATCTAAATTTGACAAATAAATATGTTTTGGAATTAGAAAATTACTCTCTATATAATAAAAATATTTTCAAGGTCTGATTTTGAGGTTTGACGAAGGGTATTTTTGTAAAATGAATTTAATGCATACAATCCATAAAAATTACATCTTAATCATCATAACTCCAAAGTTAACATAAAAATATATTTTCTTGATGAGGAGAACCTAATCATTTCACTGGTGAGATTTTTAGATTCTAAATGAGTTTTTATAAAAAGGTCTAAAATTAGGGTTTCTATACATTAATGTGCATTATGTACTCTAATACATGTTAATACATTGAAAATAGTTAAAGAGGAACTTGGACTCAATTAAAGTGGTGAAAGTTAGTAATTGATATCAATAAAAGAGGTATGTGCATTCCTTACACCCTATGTTGGGATAATTTCAACCAAACCCTATATTTCCCTAATGAGGCTTAAATGAATCCTAAATCTTCTATTCTTGAATCCTTTGTTATATATGCCTCTAAATCAGTATTGTTTCTCTTTTATTTGGGTTGTATACCCCGTTCTCATATTCTAATTGATATGATGCTTTTACTTGCCATGATTTATTTTCTAGCATGTTGATTTTATGGAATGTTTAGCTATAGTAGTGGTACTTATGTACAACCACCCATAGATAGGGCATGTATTAATTTGCCCTAGGGAATGTCTTATTTCCCCCCATAAAAATATGTGTAGGTGACTAGGAATGTATTAATTCTCCCCTCACCTATAGGTTGAGATCCAATAGGTGCCACAACCCTACTTAGTTAAGGTAGTCATAATTATCATGCATGCAACCCTTTTATCATATTTCATTTATGGCAAGCATCTATTTAAAAATAGCATCATAATTTTGAAATCTTCATCTTATGATGAAAACTAGCCTTTATTTACATGTTTTCTTTTCCTTGATATCCTATTCATATGTGTTGACACATACTTTATTTTCCTCTCCCTTTTGCTGGGTGTTTTCCCAACCTCCCAGGTTCAGATCGAGGTGTTGAATATGACCCAGGAGAACATAGCTTCCAACATGGACCTAGCTCTTGGAGATGTTCTTGGAGACAGATTTGAAGTAGTTTAAACTTCCCTCTACTTAGATCCTTATGGTGTATCACACATGTAAACCCTTATGGGAGATTATGATGTACTTATGTAATCTTTTGTGAAAACTGAATATAGACATTTGTTTAATTCCGCTGCTACAATTTGGTTGTTTTGAATGCAATTTATTGAAATTTGAAAATTTTACATGTATTCCAACATACCTTTCAGTGTGTTTTTGAATGGATGTTTTATTCTTCAAATTTTTAGTAGGGTGTGGATCCCCTCTCGGGTCCCACTCCTTACACTAACAGTCCTTCTTCATGAATAACAAGTCAAGATCTAAGCATTTTGAATCAATAAACAACAATAATATCATCTTTGTGACACTCCACCAGCCAAATAAGGAACACGTCCTGTAGTCCTGAAGTTGAAGTAAACATAAGACATGTCTACCAAACAAAGTTATCAAATAGCAAGCAATCCAAATCATATTTAGAGTGGATGTAAATCCCAACATTTACTACATGTTAACAAGATAGATCAACATATGAAACATATAATGTCTATAACAACATGATTACTTTCCCCAATAAGAAACATTATCAACAATGGAAAATCATCATCTAGCAGTACAAGGAATGTAACAAACATTCAAATCACATTGTATACAGTATTCATCTTTTATTCATTTTCCCAGATACTACTTGGCTTGTACCTCAACAAGTAGAAGTCACCACACTTGATTCTCGTGTCAATGACTCACATTCACTATCTTAGGGTTTAGTTGGCCACCCTAAGATATCAACAACAAACCTTGGTTCATCCTTGTTATTTTCTCACCATAGTCTAATTACTCCTTGCAACTTGTAGGTCGAACAATTCACTTCCTTCTATTGATGTGCATCATGGATCAAAAGGACATTTCTTGGTATAGGGGTCCATCCTTGGGAGGGAGTAGTCTAGGGATTATCATACTCAAAGATCATGTGTTCATCCATGGCACTCGATGTGGAATACTTATAAACACTACCACTATCCTCATTCATTGATAAGGTTTGCATGTACTTATGTACCACCCTCCATATCTTTTATTCACTCATGATCATGATTTTCTATCTAATTTTAAGGGTTAACCTTCTTCTCATTTTTTTAAATTTATTTTCACTTAATGTTAAGGTTTGGACCTATGTGAGTACTAGTTTCATTCATTAACCATGTATACTCAAGATTATAGTTCTGATCAGGGTTTGAGGACTTATTTCTTCCCATAAAGTTAATTGTTTCCTCAATCCTCCTTTGGTACTACATATACCTAGGTCAACTCAGTTCATCCTGGGTTCCTAGAAGTTTATCGGGCTTCTTACTATAGGAGAAGCATACATTATTTAAAACATGCTTCATATATGAATATTTTTAAATCTCAAATTGGCATTTCATATGCTTTAGTTGGCAGGGGATACCTTAACCCCTAACTTTTCTTGAAACCCTAACTTTTATTGAAGCCTTGACTTAGATGATGAGATAATAAAATTATATGGTTTATAAATAAATACCCTTAAGGTTGAAAGAATAGATATGAGAAAGAGACAAATTATAGAAGAGAAAACCTAGAGGTGTTTTATTTTAGAAAAAACTTGAGGCTTTGGTCATGTAGGGTATGTAATATATTCCATGAGTCCTTGTAAGCCAGTTAATGTATAGAGGAAAATATTCTCATCCCCCATATTGCAATCAAACCTAGATGATATCACCTTTTAGAATAACACTAACAAATATCTTTAATTTATAGATTTTTTGAAATTATTAATTATTTAAAGTCATTTATACAAATCTTGGATCAGATACCAATTGTAACGTCCCTACTCCCATTATCCCTATTGAAGGAGAATAGTAGATCCAAGGATCATTATGCAATATTTCCAAGATCCATATTATAACAAATAACTCATATAAACATGTAATCCCAAACAAAGTCATCTTGTTGAGAATACCTTTGTTTCAAATTATTAGTTGTTACAAGTTGTTTATTATATAGATCTTGGAAATATTGAATTATGAACCTTGCCTCTTTGATCCACCTTTAATAGGGATAACATGAGGAGGGGTCACTATAAACTCACACAATGTAACTCATTCTTTGGTTATTTATTCTATTAACTTTTTTCTTTTGAGCTAACCAAATATCTATATATCCCTCTTTTTACTAGAAACACCATTGCTTTTGGCCTTACGCCCTTCTGATGCCAAAATATTTTTATCACACATATGCCAATATTTTTGACACATACCTATATTTTCCTTGTTGGGTGTTTTTCCCCCAACAACTTAGATGTAGGATTTGGAGAGGACGGTGAATCAAGAGGACCTTGAACTATAACCATGGACGTTGAAGGATACCTTGAAATGGCAATGTTTCTCTCGACAACTATTTCTTAGTATAAGTTGTTGTAATTTATTCCTTATAATTAGTTCACCCCTTTTAGTGAGGAACTTTGTAATCTTTTAATGTAATAAGTCCAACATTTTGTTACTATATGTTCATTGTGTCTTTCTGTATCATACTTTTTGAGAAATGAAATACAATACCCCCCATCATTCATACATTTTAGTACGTTTGGAGTTGTATGGTTTTATTCCTACAGTATAGTAAGATGTGGATCTCCTCATAGGTTCCACTTATTACAATTTGCCTCCAAAAGGAGAGTGTATAGATAACTTCTTGAGTGCTCCCTCCAACTAAAAACATTTGAGGTTGCAAATGTTGTTAGCCACTATTTGAAAGAAGTTGCATTGACATTAATTATATTTTGAAGTATTTTTCATTTAATATTCCTTGCATTCATAGTGAAATGTAGCCACATGCGCAAAAAACTATTTGATGGTAGAAAAGAAGAGAAAAATTGTACAACGAGTACTATGTTGTCTTCATCAAGGTGGTCAGAGTGCACAAGCATTTACGAAGCACCTCCAAGTAGTTTTTCTCTAGTCATTCCCAACTTATATTGTATTGGGTCCCACTCTCAGTCTTCTGAGATGGATTTCTATAATCCATACGTTAATTGCATCTCTGATGCATCTTAATAATTGAAAGTAAATCCCCCCCCAAAAAAAGGTGGTCAGAGTAGATTGTAAACATAATCAAAGTTCACCAAAGAAAATATAAGGATGTGGGTAGAAGAAACATTATTAATGTAAAGTGAGTCATGGAAAATTACAAAAAAAATCAACAACATTTCAAACAAGCTTAGGGAATCTCATCCTATATAGGTCGACTCCTCCTTAGGCATCATTCTCGAAGACTACCATAAGTGAATCAAAGGACATGCCTTTTTTGGTGTTACCAATGTCCACCTCTTTATCAATCAAAAATTTCCTAGCCAGCCATGAAATTGACCTTTATAGGCATAGTTTGAGTACAAATCGGGGAATAACTCAGAGAATGACATGAGTTAAAACTTCACCATAATTTGAAGCAAATGTTTGGTAAATATCTTGTTTTTTGCACCAAGTACACCAAAAATATGAACTTCCTGTGTAGAATTGAAGTGAAATTTACTTTTGTCTCGACATTATGTGCGTAGAAGTTGTAATCATTCCATGTGGTGGTGTTATTATTAGGGAAATTAGGGTAGATAAAACTATGCCTGGTGAATACATAAAAGGTATCAGTGTAGTATGTGTGGATTGTATCTTCAAAACCATTGAGAAAAATGTCTGCTTGTCTCTAGAGTAATAATGAGTGACAAGATGAAGTTTAATATCGTCAAGGAGCCAAATAAGTACAAGTTATTTGGAAGGGAAAGTGATTTTCTATAATTTTTCCCAAAAGATGGGGAAGACTCCATGGTTGATGAAAGAACTGTAGGCCTCTTATATGGAGAGGAAGGTCCCCATTGTCTTGATATATGTATACCATGTGGATTCAGTGAGAGATGTTGCAACAAGAATTTGATGTCTTCTTGAGAGAAAAGATTATATATAGGAAGCTTTTAAAGGTTTTTGTCTTGTTAGAAATGAGATGTGCAACTACTTTCATAATATTAACACATTCCAAGAAATCCATAATATTTTCAAACTTTTCATATGAAAAATCATATCATACATGGTCCAAGGATTAAATCAAAAGAATCTTTTTGAAAGGCCCCAGAGGGGTGTGAATGAGTTTATGAATGGCATAAAGGTTGTTGAGGCGGTGTTTCTAGATAGGTGAAATCTTAGTGTTAAAGTCAACATTCCAAGGATTATGTCTTTTGTACAATATAGTCAAGACGTTTGGACTATATGGTAGGTTTTTCTCATAGAAGGAAACAATGATTTTATTCAATACACAATGTGAGTGAAGTTTTATGTTTATGATACATAAGACACTTAGGTTTTTACATTTTTAGATAGTACCCATTTCATCAAGTTACTGTTTAGAATAATGGAATCATCAATCTAGAGGAAACATCTTATAAAAAGGTTATTTTTTTTCTCAAAAAGGAATGGAATAGGAATACAAAAAAGAAAGTAGCAGGAGATGTTAGTTACAGAAGAATAGAGAAGAGTGAGGAGGCTAGACTTCATAAGATATTGTGTCTTCTAGTTGGAGCACATTAAAGTTGTTTTTAAATTACAAGATCCCGGATCGAGTTCCTAAGTACTAAGTATGAATGAAGAAGATGAATATATCTAATATGGATGCAGTCCTCCTGACATCCTAGAATGTGTCTAAAGCAAGACATGCAAGTGTAGAGACATGTTTCATTGTGATGTAGGATTTTTTCTAGTTAATCTTAAGTGGAGAGAGGTTTACAAGAATGCCTAGAATGTTAGTGTTATTAATAAAATTATTGTCCTCTCATTTAAGGAAAATGATCCTATCATATGCAAGATGAATAATATTTATCATCAAATTTGTGAATATGGATGTTTTTGGAAAGGAAAAATGAGAGATCTAGTTTGAACATTGGAGTTAGAGTGGTGTTTACAATAACAAATAGATAAGGAGACAAGGAGTGTCCTTGTCGAAGTTTGTTGGTATTTTGAACAAATAAAGGAAAATTCATCGATAAGCATGGATAAGTGTTATTAGTTGAGGCAACTATTAATACAATAAATCCAAAGAGGAGGAAACCATAACCAAGTAGACATTCAGATTTGAAATTCAGTTAATATTATGAAAATCCTTTTTGAATTCTAGTTTGAGAATGAATAAGGGTGTGTCATTGGAGTGACATTTGTATAGTTTCATGGAAAAGTAAGTACATCTACATCTTCCCTTTATGAAAACAGATTGCTTGAGATCAATGGTTTCACATTTTGTCAGTTTGAATCTATTATTGGGTGTCTTGGAGATTATTTTGTATTATGCATTGATCAAACTATTAGGTATGTGTTTGAAACAAGTGGATTTATCCCTTTTCATGATGCAGGCAATGTGGTTTTGGTTGAGCATGTCAATCTATGGAGGTATCATCATTTTAATGGATATAATTGAAGAGGATTGTGAAAGAAGATTTAATATTTTCCCAAATATTGTGATAAAAAGACATGTCGGTCCCATAAAGAATCAGGGATTTCTCATTGCCAAGAGGAAGAACTTCCTGATGGATTTCCACATTGGAAGAAAGACCCGGTAAGGATAACATGATATGTGAACTTTTTGGAGAATAGAATGTCCTGATTCAGTAAGAAAGGATTTGAGAGATATCTATGATAATAAAAAAAATCTTGAAAGTAGTCATAAATATGTTTGATGATGAGTTGCTTGTTGGTGATCTTGACATTCTCAATAGCAAAGTTGTTAGTATAGAATTCCACTTCTTCGAGTTGTAGGTTTTGAGGAATAATTTTGTAATGCAATCACCTCCTTGAATTTAATAAATTTGGGATTGAAGGAGGGATTTGAGTTCATATTTTTTTCCTAGAAACTCATTTGGGCCTGAGTTAGAGTTTCCTTTGTTGTCAAGGAGTTTATATTTAAAGATTTTATTCTTTGATTAAGGTTCTCATATGTTTCTTTGTTCCAAGGGATATGATCTAATCTTAAACATGTAATGTTTTTTTGAATAGTATATCCATGATTAAAATATTATTTTAGGATATTCTAGTTGGTGTTTATGATATCACAGAAAGACAGTTGTGTGAGCAAGAAATTATTAAAGTGAAAAGGTTATTAGACCCAAGGAATATGAGTGGTGTTAAGGAAAATAGGGTTGATCAAGATTATCCAACAAGATAAATAGAACTTGATAAAGAGTAAGTGTTATCCAAAGTTTATGAGAAAAGGAATTGGTCAAGACACAATCATGGCAAACCCCCCATTACAAGAAAAATTAATGTTGGAGGTCGACGGTTCAATAAGATTGTGATTGTTGATAACTTTGTAAAAAGATGTAATTGTGTAAATGTGATATTGAAGAAGTGTGAGTTTGGATCTATAAAATGTTAGAGTGGGTGATATTAAAATCACAATATATAACTTGAGTGCTATGGTTGAATAAGGTATCAAGGTTTAAGAGTTAACAGAGGAAAAGAGACTTATCATCTCTAGGTTCACCATAGACACCCATGAAAGTCCAAGTGATATTGTAGTTTATGTTGTAGAGAATGGCAAACATTGAGTTAGAACTCCAATTGGTCTTCTTTTGAACAAACAAATGAGGGTTTCAACCAATGATGCATATGCCTGATGAAGGAGTTTGGATCGAATGAGTAATAATGTTGCCTCCTACAGAGGTGAAAATCATTCACATTGGTAACATCGCAAGATTTGAGGCCTCAAATGAAATGATCTTAAAACGAATGATTGGACTACCCACATCACCAAGGTGCATCTCCTTTTTAGGGAGCTCGTCACTAAGAACTATATGGTTAAGTGATAGTCCAAACTAGTACTAGGATGGGTGACATGTCAGGAAGTTAATCTTGGGTTGTATGTGACTGAGGCCAACACATGCAGTTGAGTCCAATAATGGTCCGCGGGGCCGATCTTTATTCCTAAACTCTACTAGAGCCTTGGAAAAGTGGGCAAGACATTACAAATTGTATCAAATCCAGTTCCCCTTTGGTGCTAATGTGACACCCTACAGTTGAGCCATGTGGTCCAGGCATGTTGGGAAGGACTATCTGAGTTGATGGAGCCACCTTTGCACTGGTAGTGTAAGACCCCTAAATTAGCTTAGTGCTTGATCTTTCTTGCTTAGCATAATCAGATGCTTAAACCTTAATGTAATCTATTGATATTCCTTAATAATATGTGACACGTTTATGTTTTTAGTATGATCCAATTTGGTTGATTTTGAGCTAGTAATGTTATATATGTGTTGTTTTTGGACCAAGTTGTAATTTACCCATGTTGAGGGTTTATCTTGCAATTTGTCACATGTCGTATGTGCTTCCTATGTTTTAGATTCATGAGATAGAGAATGATGCATAGGGGTGCCTTGTTGGACCTTGGTTGATGAGGTGGCTGATACTCGTCGTTTTGCAATATCAATCACTAAGATGGTAAATCCTAGAGTTTAAACCTTTTTTACTTCCGGTTTTAAGGGCAGTATAGAAGGGTCGATCCCATAGGACAACTATTAGAGATTGTTCTTAGAACCCAAAGATTTGAAGAATTTATTATTTATTTTTGGTATTTTTCTTTTTATTAGAGCAGAAAGTAAAGTCCAGTTGAGGGTTTGAATGATTACACTAATGCAAGAAAAAAAAGAAACACTTAACAAGAATTAACATGCATAAGAGAATAATAAAAAGATTGTTAACAAAAGCAAACTATATGAATGGAAGACTAAGAATCAAAGCAAACGAAGGATGCGGTGATTGAATCAAGAGAAGGAAATCGAGGCTCGTAGGGGTTTTCACCACCTTAGCCTAGGTGATAACAACTAAATCTTAAACGACGATTCGATGAAGGTTTGCGAATTTAAAAACTCACAAGAGAGAAACTCCACATGAGCCCATTGGTATTGGTGCTCATGCTTCCTAGTTTATCAACCTAAAAGACGAGAATCTACGGTCATATCAAAACGTCTATGTAATCGATTTTATTGTTCTAAATCTGGATTTCCATGGTCATATCCATCCGGATTAACATGCGATCCGAAGATCAATCATTCAATTAAAATCGATTACTATCTAATTGTTTAAGAAGAAATCATTAAAACTATGGCTAAGGGGTTATTCCCCTTGCCCCGATAAGAGACTACTCACACATGGAGAAATGGGAGACAGAGGAAGAAAGAATTGAAGCCATAGTCTAGCCCAGAGATCAGGAAATTAATCATTATGCTAGAGACGATGAAATGGCTTAACTCTTTGTTCCTTGCTCCAGAAATTAAGAAAGGAGAAGAGAAGATTAAACTAAGGCAGAAAGGAGAGACAAGAACAAGAATGAAAGAGCTATACTTGAACTAAGATCTACTTTATTGCATAAAATGAGAATGATTACAAGACAATTTTGCTTCAGAATCCCAAATATAAGATATCCAAGATGCCTTGAGGAGGAGGAAGTGTCCCTCCTTTTATAGGAGAAGGAGGGGGGTATACATTAGGTTTAGGGCAAAATAAGTGGCAGCGGCGGCTGCTAACTTTCTAGATCTAGTCAATAGAGAAAACAATTGATTTCTTTGCATCCATTTTGCATTAATTTCCCGAAACAGCGGTTTCGAGTGTATTTTTGGGCTAGTCAAAAATTCAGAAGCGGCCCGAAAATATATTTTTCCTGTAGATAATTGAATTATCTTTCCAACGCATACTTGCACAATAAATTCCGTCTTGGGATGTGGGAGTTATACCAATTTTGGTGAAAGGTATATACTGAAATCAGACTATGCGGGAAAACGTAATGCTACTTTAACTGATTAATTGTGCAGCCAAATAAACACCAAAATTGCCTAAAAATATATCTTTTTTGTAGCCAACAAAATTCTCTTTTCATTCCATACTTTATCTTGAAATTCCACCTTTCGACGCAAAAGATATGGCTATTTTGGTGACGAGTATCTCAGGCACTGCGGGAATATTTGAAAGCCTCGTATCTTCATCTTTTATTTTTTCGATTTAATTACTTAGATAATTCCTAAAAATTAAGAAAAATATCATAAAAATTCAGGAAAAGTATATCAAGAAGATGAAAGTGCTATTTATTTTTGAATTAGCTAAAATTAACAAAAAAAGTCCTAATTAATTATTCTAAATGAAGCAAAAATAAGAGATGAATATGCATTCATCAAAATACCCCAAACTTAAACTTTGCTCGTCCCGAGCAATATTAAAATCAAGAAATACTTTCAAGATATACTCTCAACTTATCATCCTCACTCTCCTTACAATCACTTGATTCCTTCCATCAAAATATGGCCAAGCGACCCTGACTTCCTGAATTCACGAAAAGTGACTTTTATATTTCCTACTTCACAAACTTGCATTTATTCAAGACCTGCAATAAAACAGATTTTCATTTCACCTTTGCATTTGGTACTCATTTTTTTTAAGTTTTACACAAGAACATGGCTGATTTGGATGGTTGGGGGTTTTGTAGTTTCCCCCTGGGTAGAAAATTGGAGTGAAGGAGGTATGGAAGAAGGACAGTCTCTCCTCTATTCGACTCGAGACCTTTTTATTTAGTGGACATGCAGTTACATTGACCGCATTTTTTTTCTTTGATTTTTGGTGATACACCCAATTGCGTGGGTATGGAAGAAGCGGAAGAGGGGGAAGGGGTGCCACCCCAAACTTAGTATTTTGGGCATTATTGGCTTTTTTTTTTACGAATGGAAAGATTTGGAAGTGGTGGAAGAAGAGTAGAAGAGGTTGTTCTTGTGTAACTTTTTTCTTCTATCTTTTTCTTTTTTTTTAGATTATCATGCATTGGTTCAACTATTATCGAATCATGCGAAAAATCAAGAAAATTTATACAAGTTGTACATGATAAGAAAGCATCACTCTTGAATCCTATCAGTCATCTATGGCTTGCCATCTTTTCCAAGGAGTGATTATTATTTGAGGTCCTAAGTGACAGGAGGATTTCTAGTCATGAAAGTTTCAAAATTTTAATTGCAAGGCAGTTACATCATTAAGGGGATTATTTTGACAAATGATCATATCAAGGCCGACTAGATATGGGCCAAAAAAACTACATGCAAAATGTAAAACAAAGAAAAGATACTAAAAGGGGAAGAAAAAGGGGTGGAAATGTACCACTCATCCCCACCCCGAACTTAAGACTTTGCTCGTCTTGAGCAAAATCAAAATCCGAGATGGGGAAAAAGAATCGTTGTGGTGGAGGATGAAGGACGATGACAGCAACTCCCCAAAAGAGAAGAACACAAAAAAAACAAAAAAAACAAGGGTGATGATATTAGAAAAGAAGGAAAAAATGCAAAAATTATTTGGGTTGCCTCCCAAAAAGCGCCAAGTTTTACGTCATGGCCTGACAAGAGATGGCTCAGTCTATTGGGATTCTGGGGAAGTTGTGGGGTCAAATAGGTTCAGGTCTTTCAAAGATGAAAATTTTTTTGAATCTGAAGCGACAAGGTCTTCAGTGGTGATGTATCTTTTAAGTCGGTGCCCATTAACCTTAAACTCACCCAAAACTTTATCCCAGAGAAGAAAAGCGCCATGTGGATAAGCACACTTGACAATGTAGGGGCCATACCATCTCGACTTGAGTTTTCCAGGGAAAAGTCGTAATCTTGAATTAAAAACTAAAACTTGATCCCCTTCTCTAATGTCTTTGCGCTTGATGTGACCATCATGCCACATTTTGGTTCGGTCCTTGTAGATTCTCGTGTTTTCGTAGGCACTCATCCTAAGTTCATCAAGCTCATTCATTTGGAGAAAACGTTTCTCTCCAGCCATGGAAAGGTCAAAATTCAAACTTTTGATGGCCCAACTTGCTTTGTGCTCTAGTTCTATTGGTAAGTGACATGACTTACCGTAGATCAATCTGAAAGGGGTGGTGTCAATGGGTGTTTTGTAGGCAGTACGATATGCCCACAGGGCGTCATTGATTTTTAACGCCCAATCTTTTCTAGTGCGACCAACAGTTTTTTCTATAATTGATTTTATTTGTCTGTTGGATACTTCTACCTGCCCACTGGTCTGAGGATGGTAAGGAGTGGAAACTTTGTGATAAACCCCGTATTTTTTTAAAAGAGCCTCAAAACTTTTCTCCAAAAAATGGGATCCCCCGTCAGAAATGACGGTGCGAGGGACTCCAAATCTAGGAAAAATGACATCTTTAAAAAGTTTCTTAACGGGTTTAGAGTCACATGTTTTAGTAGGTATGGCTTCAACCCACTTTGACACGTAATCGACTGCGACTAAAATGTAAGTAAACCCATAAGAAGAAGGAAATGGGCCCATATAGTCGATCCCCCAAACATCAAAAATCTCTAATTCCTGCCAAGAGGTGAGAGGCATTTGGTCACGTTTGGAAATATTACCCGTCCTTTGACATTGGTCACATGAAAGCAAATAATCATACGAGTCTTTGAAGATGGTGGGCCAAAAGAATCCGCATTGTAGGACTTTCCTAGTCATTTTTTGGGAACTCATGTGACCACCATAGGGGCCAGAGTGACATTGTTCCAAAATGGCGATGCTTTCTTCGTGGGACACACAACGACGATATAAACCATCGGCACAAAGTCGAAACAAATAAGGTTCATCCCAATAATAATTTTTGACATCATGTAAAAATTTAGCTTTAAAATGTCTCGTATACTCGGGATGCAATACACCTACAGCTAAATAGTTTACAAAATCAGAAAACCAAGGAAATTGGGAGTCAACCTTGAGCAATCGGTCATCGGGTAAGGATTCATTTATGGGATGTTCATCAATGGGGCTATAGCTAAGTCTACTGAGGTGGTCAGCCACGACATTTTCAGAGCCCTTTTTGTCTAGGATTTCTAGATCAAATTCCTGCAACAACAAAATCCATCTTATGAGTCTAGGCTTGGCATCCTTTTTGGTCATGAGGTAGTGAATAGCTGCATGATCAGTGTACACAATAACCTTTGAACCAACAAGATATGAGCGAAATTTATCGAATGCATAGACAATGGCTAGCATTTCTTTTTCGGTGACTGTGTAATTTCCCTGAGCTTCATCTAAGTTCGTGGATGCATAATAAATGACATGGTGTTTTTTGTCAATTCTTTGTCCTAAAATGGCACCTACAGCAAAATCACTAGCATCGCACATGATTTCAAAGGGTAAGGCCCAGTCAGGAGCACGGATGATAGGAGTGGTGGTGAGAGCCTTTTTCAAACATAGAAAGCTCTCCATGCATGCCGTATCAAAATGGAAAGGCACCTCCTTTTATAGAAGATTGGTGAGAGGTTTTGTAATTTTAGAAAAGTCACGGATGAATCTCCGATAGAAATCGGCATGTCCTAAGAAGGCTCAGATGTATTTGAGTGAGGTGGGAGGGGGGATCTTGGTGATGACCTCAATCTTGGCTTGGTCAACTTCAATGCCCTGATTGCTCACCTTATGGCCTAGAACAATACCCTCCTTGACCATGAAGTGACACTTTTCCCAATTAAGGACTAAATGTGACTCGATGCATCTATCAAGAACAAGGGAGAGGTTTCCAAGGCAAGAAGTGAAACTATCTCCATAGACAGAGAAATCGTCCATGAACACTTCCATGACAGTCTTAGTTAACCCTGAAAAAATGGCAGACATACATCTTTGAAAAGTGGTTGGTGCATTGCACAGGCCAAAGGGCATTCGTCTAAAAGTGTATGTACTAAAAGGGCATATGAAGGTGGTCTTCTCTTGGTCCTCAGGATGAATGGGAATCTGATAAAAACCCGAGTAGCCATCTAAATAGCAAAAGTATTGTTGATGAGCTAAACGTTCAAGAACTTGATCGAGGAAGGGAAGAGGGAAGTGGTCTTTCCTAGTTTCTTTGTTGAGTTTTCTATAGTCAATGCACATCCTCCACCCTGTGACTGTACGTGTGGGGATGAGCTCATTCTTCTCATTCCTAACTACTGTGGTCCCACCCTTTTTGGGGACGACCTGGACAGGGCTGACCCAAGGAGAGTCAGAGATGGGGTAGATGATTCCTACAGTCAAAAGTTTAATCACTTCAAGACGGACAACTTCCTTCATGTTTGGGTTGAGTTTCCTTTGTGGGTCTCGGGAAGATTTACTATTTTCAATCATTGGGATTTTGTGGATGCAAATGGATTGATCTATCCCAACCAAATCCGTCATTTTGTACCCTAAGGTTGTTCTCCTTTTCCTAAGCTCTCCCATAAACATGTTTTCCTGTTCAATGGTAAGGTCAGAATTGATAATAACAGGGCATAATTGTTGTTCATCTAGAAACACGTATTTCAGACCTATGGGGAGAGCCTTCATTTCCGGGGCCTTTGGTGGTTCAGGTTGTTCTTCTATGGTGGAGATCATCTTAAGGTCTTCAATCTCAGCACATGGGATTTCCTCAAAGTTGTCCAAGTGAATCTTAAGTTGATTTGATGGTTCATTATCAAAATCACATTCCGCGGGGATGGTGAGAGCAGTGCATAGGGGGTCATCAACTAATTCCCATTCTTGCCTTAGTTGGTTTAATTCATCAATGCAATCAAGGAGGTAGACTTCTTCCTCAAGACTAGGTCCCTTCATACTTTCAAACACCCTAAACTCTAGGTTTTGCTTCCCTAGTCTTAACACAATGGTACCAGCCTCAACATCAATTAAGGCACGAGCAGTGGCTAAGAAGGGACGTCTGAAAATGAGGGGGTAGCATAAATCTTCCTTGATATCCATGATCACAAAATTACAAGGGACGTATGCATCATTTCCAACTTTAACCGGAATGTCTTCTATGATTCCCATGGGTTTAGTTGTGGACGAGTCTGCCAGTTGGATGGTCATGGTCGTGGGTAACATGTCATTGAATCCTAATCTTTTGCAAAGACTATATGGCTGATGGATATACTGGCTCCTAAATCTGCTAGGCCTTTCCTACAAGCATTGTCACCTAAGTAGCATCCTATTCCAAAAGAACCTGGATCCTTCTGTTTTTTAGGCATCTTACTTAGGATAATGTCAGAGGTAGTCCTAGCAAGTTTAACAGTATCATATTCTTTAGTAACATACTTCCTAGTCAAGAGAGATTTCATGTACTTGGACCAGGCGGGCATGTCTGCCAAAGCATCAAGGAAGGGAATGTCGACATGTATTTTTTTCATAGCATCCCTAAATTTCATGAAGCGGGCATCAAGTCTCGTTTGTTTGAGGCGGTCTTGATAAGGAGGTCGGGGTTTGTAAACTGGTTCTTCATCTTCCACTTGAGGGGTTTCGGGGACGGATGGTTTGGGTGTGACTTCGGGTTCGACAACTACCATGTCCTCATCCTCGAATTCTAGAGGTGGGTATGAAGATTCTTCTGAAGGGGGAGGGGTGTGCACTTTTCCCGAACGAGTAGAGACTACCTTGAGTTATTCAGGATGTTTGGGGTTGTTTTCAGGCTGTCCTGCAAAAGTCCCAGCAGGAGGTTTTTGTTGGGCAAACAAACGGGCTAACTGTGCGTCAGTTGCCTTTTGATGGGCTTGAATGGCCACAAGGGTTTGTTCTATGCTTGCCAAGCTAGGATGACTAGGGGGGGATGGCATTTTGAGGTGGTTGGGGAGGTTGAGGTTGGTTTAGATTTTGGGGTGGAAGCTTTAGGTTTTGGAATTGTTGGTATTGTTGTCGATTTTGGTGATTTCCAAAATTTCTTTGATTGTTGTATGGGAATCCAGGTGGTGGTCGATTGTTACTTTGAGGGTAGGGAGGCCTTTGTTGAAGTTGGGTAGAGTTCTCGGTGCCTGAGGGGTTCCCATACTGAAAACCAGGGTGATTTCTAGGTTGGTTGGGATTGTAGTAACCTTGGCCTGGTATTGTATGAATCGAATTGAGGTCTTCTGGTTGTTGACCTACTTCAGGTTGCGTGGGCATGTTGTAGAGGTATTGACAGTGGAGGGTGGTATGGTCGTATCCTTGGCAAATACCACAAAGGGAATCCATGGCTTTTAGTTATTGGGGTGACTCCCTAAGGGTGACCAAAGATAACTCTAACCGATCTTGTTTTAAGGCAATTAATTTTAGGCTTTCCGCTATGCTTTGGATATCATTATTAACTTCTGCCTTAGCTACCTTAAGGATTCCTCCAATCCCTCTTCTAGCCCTTGTTTCGGAAGCCCGTTTAACTACCTCCCATGTGCTAGTTAAACTTTGATGCATGAAATTTCCTCCAGATGAGGAATCGAGAAAAAATTTGGTATCATCATCAACACCACGATAGAAAATCTCTATGAGTTGGGCTTGAGAGATGTCATGGTGGGGGCACTTCCTAAGTAAATCCTTGAACCTTTTCCAGGATTCACCTAAAGACTCTCCTGGGGACATAGAAAAATGAGTTATTTGACCCCTAAGTTCATAGGTGAGAGACGGGGGGTAGAATTTTTCAAGGATCTTGCTTTGTAGAACTTCCCAAGTTGTGACATGTTCTTCACTCTCCGTGGTGTTGTACCAGCTACTAGCTTGGCCGGAGAGGGAATACTTAAACAACCTGAGGTGGATGGCATCTTCAGAGACACCTGGGAGTTTGTTCAAAGAGCAAAGGTGAATGAACCTTTGAAGATGATCTTGACAACTTTCCCCATTGTTGCCAAGGAAGGGGTTGGTTTGCATCAAAGTGATCTATTGTGTTCGTATTTTGAATTGTGGAGCAATAATATCGGGGGGTATGACCGGATGTTGTGCATAGGCCGTTTTAGGAATAGAAAAGTCTTTTAATTGTTTTTGCCTTTCAGCTTCCCTCCTATCGGCTTCTATGGTTTCTTGTTCGGCCCTAAAGGCTGCTCGCAAAGCGGCTTCTCTTTCCGCTTGTTCGGCTTGGATGAGCTCTATTTGAGCTGCGAGAGCTTGGTCGATTCTACGGGCGACCTCGTCTTCATTCATTCTCACTATATTTTGATGGTTTCGACGATGAAAAGTTCTTTCTATTTCCGGATCAAAAGGTTGAAAATCGTCGTTCGGGCGTCGCATGCACAAATAAAGCAGTTAATTCGTGTGCAGAAAAAACGTACTGCCGGAATGGAAACTCGGCAGAAAGAGGAGTACACTTCCGGAATGTTACTCGGAAGATATGAAAAAAAAGAAAAAAAAATTCAAAATTGTTTTGGTGTTCGAAAAAACAATCTGTTGTCCCCGACAACGGCGCCAAATTGATACTCGTCGTTTTGCAATATCAATCACTAAGATGGTTAATCCTAGAGTTTAAACCTTTTTTACTTCCGGTTTTAAGGGCAGTATAGAAGGGTCGATCCCACAGGGCAACTATTAGAGATTGTTCTTAGAACCCAAAGATTTGAAGAACTTATTATTTATTTTTGGTATTTTTCTTTTTATTAGAGCAGAAAGTAAAGTCCAAATGAGGGTTTGAATGATTACACTAATGCAAGAAAAAAAAAGAAACACTTAACAAGAATTAACATGCATAAGAGAATAATAAAAAGATTGTTAACAAAAGCAAACTATATGAATGGAAGACTAAGAATCAAAGCAAACGAAGGATGCGGTGATTGAATCAAGAGAAGGAAATCGAGGCTCGTAGGAGTTTTCACCACCTTAGCCTAGGTGATAACAACTAAATCTTAAACGACGATTCGATGAAGGTTTGCGAATTTAAAAACTCACAAGAGAGAAACTCCACATGAGCACATTGGTCTTGGTGCTCATGCTTCCTAGTTTATCAACCTAAAAGATGAGAATCCACGGTCATATCAAAACGTCTATGTAATCGATTTTATTGTTCTAAATCCGGATTTCTATGGTCATATCCATCCAGATTAACATGCGATCCGAAGATCAATCATTCAATTAAAATCGATTACCATCTAATCGTTTAAGAAGAAATCATTAAAACCATGGCTAAGGGATTATTCTCCTTGCCCCGATAAGAGACTACTCACACATGGAGAAATGGGAGACAGAGGAAGAAAGAATTGAAGCCATAGTCTAGCCCAGAGATCAGGAAATTAATCCTTATGCTAGAGACGATGAAATGGCTTAACTCTTTGTTCCTTGCTCCAGAAATTTAGAAAGGAGAAGAGAAGATTAAACTAAGGCGGAAAGGAGAGACAAGAACAAGAATGAAAGAGCTATACTTGAACTAAGATCTACTTTATTGCATAAAATGAGAATGATTACAAGACAATTTTGCTTCAGAATCTCAAATACAAGAAATCTAAGATGCCTTGAGGAGGAAGAAGTGTCCCTCCTTTTATAGGAGAAGGAGGGGGGTATACATTAGGTTTAGGGTAAAAGAAGTGGCATCCGGCGGCTGCTAACTTTGTAGATCTAGTCAATAGAGAAAACAATTGATTTCTTTGCATCCCTTTTGTATTAATTTCCCGCAACAGAGGTTTCGAGCGTATTTTTGGGCTAGTAAAAAATTCATAAGCGGCTCGAAAATATATTTTTCCTGTAGATAATTGAATTATCTTTCCAACGCATACTTGCACAATAAATTCCGCCTTGGAATGTGGGAGTTATACCAATTTTGGTGAAAGGTATATACTGAAATCAGACTCTACGGGAAAACGTAATGCTACTTTAACTGATTAATTGTGCAGCCAAATAAATACCAAAATTGCGGCAAAATATGTCTTTTTTATAACCAACAAAATTCTCTTTTCATTCCATACTTTATCTTGAAATTACGTCTTTCGACGCAAAAGATATGGCTATTTTGGTGACGAGTATCTCAGGCACTGCGGGAATATTTGAAAGCCTCATATCTTCATCTTTTATTTTCTCGATTTAATTACTTAGATAATTCCTGAAAATTAAGAAAAATATCATAAAAATTCAGGAAAAGTATATCAAGAAGATGAAAGTGCTATTTATTTTTGAATTAGCTAAAATTAATAAAAAAAGTCCTAATTAATTATTCTAAATGAAGTAAAAATAAGAGATGAATATGCATTCATCAGTGGCATCATGAGTTGATGCTAAGGTTTGCATGGTTTGCATGGATGCTTGAGTTGAGATGGATTTTGACCCTTGAGTGTAGCGCCTGATGTGTTTTCCTTGGTCTTGTGCTTTTAGAAACCTAGGTAGTTTATCTTGGGTCATGTTTGTTGTGATCAAAAGAGATTTTGAGTTGTGCTTTTGGTTGTAGCAACTGATTTCTTTGGTTGCGTAAGTGGGATGGTCGCTATAATGGTACTTTGTTTTGACCTATGGGTGGTGAGGACCTAAGTGGTTGCTATACTACCTAGGTTCTAACGTCCTTTCTTGCATTCTTATCTGGAATGCTTGCATGGCTGAGCTTTAGAGGGACAAGTGTCTCTAGAGGTCCTAGTCTCTTGACTCCTTGCCTCCCTCATCTCTCTCCTACCCTTGGGTCCTTATACCCCTTCTTTTACATGAAAGAAACCCCTTTAGCTCTCTCTTATTTCTATATTCTTGCTTGGAGTCGTCCCTTGAGCTTGGTGGTGCAAGTGAAGGTGTTAGAACTTGAAGAAGGAGGCCTAACTCTTGCATGTGGTGGTATAGGGTTTGATCATCTTTCTTTGTTCGATCCTTTGGTGATCCTTTAGCTTGGTAAGTGGTTTATCTTTCTTGAACCCCTACCCTCTAATTTATTCTCTTGTCTAGACCATGGTTCTCCATGGTGGCTTTCTTGAGGAACTTCTCTCCAATAGAGGTTGAATCCCTAGTTCTCCCATGGTAGTACCTAAGTGAGAAGAAGATCTCATCCTTTCCATTTCTTTTTCAACTTAGTGTTTGTACCCTCTTATCTTTGAGCTTCCTTTGACCTTGGTTTGTTCTTATTCTCTTGAGGTGATCTTGATTGGTCGTGGAGTTGATCCAATCTTGGCTTTCCCTCTCTTTCGGAGCTTCGCGTCTTGGGAGTTGATCTTCACCTCAAGGCAGGTTATATAACTCTCACCTCTTCCATTGTTACACACGATATTGCATGCATGTTATCTTATCTCTAAAATGTGAATCTAAGTTTCTTGGTAATGATATTTTGACTTAGGGTTAAGATTATTTAGTGATCTTTGAATGAATTAACTCTTTCTCTCTTCCCTAATTCTTGTGCCTAAAATATTGGCGATGGAGGAGATGTTGGTTCTTGCATGCACATGTTGCACGTTTGGTTTCTTCTCAAGATTTTGGTTATACTTTCCTTCTTAATGATAGAGGTTTTTTGGATACCTTGGTCATGGAACTTTGTTTTTCCTCTTCCTTGTTTCATGGTTTACTTTTACTCTATGTTGATGACCATATTTTTGGGTTGATGTTGTCCATCTCCATGAAGTTTTCTTCTTGGTGACTTATCAGTTTCTTGGTGCTGATCTTTTGTTTTGGTTTCCATGTACTTTTGTTTTCTTGGGGTCGCCATGTCCATGTTGGTGGTAAGCTTGGGTTTTAGTTTGGACACCATAACCCTAACACCCTTAGATACTATACTTTTCATGATGGCATTTGTGTTTTCCTCGACCTTAATGTTCGTGGTACAATTCCCTATTTTGAGTATTGTTATGTGATGTTCGAGGTAGTTGGCCTTGAGGTCTCTACACTTAATGCACTCTCTTGTTGTCGTCATGCATGATCTCCTTGTTTTAGTCGCTAGGTTAGGGTGGTTTGGTCTCTATAAACCCTAACCGTAATCTATTTTGAACACCATGATGAGTTGGTTCACGTTTTTTAGACGTAATAATCTTGATGTGTTGGTCCATTATGCTTTGATTCTTCACATGGTCTCTAAATGTGAGGAGGTGTTGTGATCGCAAGGGTGACCTAAACCTAATGGTCGTAGCATGGTTTCCAACCTTGCATGGTCACTACACACAGACTCATCTTGCCTGGTCTCTATAAGCATTGGTTTCTACACATGTGTGATGGTTGCTACACTTAGTACATCTTGTTTGGTCGCTACATGACCTAATACTAGTGGTCGCTAGGGCAGTCAATGCCTAGTGATTACATAAGGTGATGTTAACTCACATGGCCGCTACACTTTGTTGATTTGCTGGATCGATTATTTATGATAATGATGCTTAACCTAATAATTTCCAAGTATGTAGATTGTGGTGATCTTTAGGGTTGGATGTTAAGTGTTTTATGGAAACCCTAATTGGCCAACTATGAGTGACCCTAACCCTAATCTTGAATACATGGTGATTAATTCTTATCTTGCTTGAGTGACTAGCATGTAGTGTAGTATTTACTCTCTCCTACTTGTGTAACCCTAATTTTTAGGTTGGGTGTATATCATATCTCATGAATGTGTGATGTCACTTTTGTGACACTTGTATGGTGATTGTGAGCCTTGATAAGGCATGATGATATAATGATAATGCTCACTTGCAGGAACTATGAGAATGATCTGGTGACCTTAGTGATGGCTTAGTACCTAATGGGAGGTGATATCCTCTGGTGATGTGTTCAAGGATTATTATCCTATGTTGATGAGATGATGGTGATAGCCTCGTGTATGGCAGTGAGACAGTACCATGTGGTGATGTGATCAACTTTGTGCATAATACATTTTATATCTTCTGGAGTTGTGGCCTACCCCTAACTTTGTAGAATGTGTTCAGGGTTTGTACGTTGTAACTTGATTCATGCAATAAAAGATACCCAATTGGCATAACTAATCAAGTGAAACCCTAATCATGTAGTTTCTCTATGAAATAGATCCATTCTAGTATCAAAACTTGTTGGACGGTGAAATGAGTATTCTCGTGGGAAACTCAGAGCGCATACTGTTGAGTATGCAGATTTCTTGGAGAGTACATCCTTGACATCCAGATCCCAAAGTATTAGAGAATAGCAATGAGAATAACTGTATGTATATATAGGCAGCAGTGAGAACAACTGTAGTGATGCCTCAGAGATACGGGTAGTATAGCCTATTTTTCTAGTGTTGTGACCTATACCAAGGTGGGCTAGGTGTTTTCAGCTTGACTATATGTCACTGGTGGTAGTTGACTATTACATCTTTGTGGTGTCTCTCGTACTGACCTAGAGGTGGTGGTGAGATCGTGGATTCTGACTCTTCCATAGATCTTGTATGGCACTGATTTTGACTTAGAAGTGGTTAGTTCAATTTGGGTGGTAAGACTCAAATCCTTAGGGCATAATAAAAGATATATTACAATCAAATTGCTTAGGGTTAAATATGATTCATATTGGATGACCCTTTGCCTTGTTTCTTATACTATTTAGTTAGCACTGGTTATACATGTTCTTCATATTCCTTCTAAAAAATATATTGATCTCCTAATGATCAATTGTAGCCGTTTAACCTACTTAATTTGTGTTATCAATTTTACTTATTCATTTAGCTGAATCTGCTCATCCTGTAATGATGTTACATTCATTCTATATATCTACATGTGTTTACAATAGGTTTTGGTTGAGTTATATCTCTCTCTGGGACATTGGTCTCACTCCTTTTTAGGGAGCTCATCACTAAGAACTATGTAGTTAATCGTACTCAACCCATAGTAGTACTAGGAAGGGTAACATATTGGGAAGTTGATGTTGTGTTATTTGTGAGTGAGGACAATGCACCCAGCCAAAGCCACTGGTGGTTTGTGGGGCCATTCGTCATTCCTAAAACTCTACTAGAGCCTTGGAAATAATGATCATGAAAAATGTGAAGAGTATTAAGGGATTATAAAGAGAATGATCATGGATGATAAGATAAACAAGATGTTCTTTAGCTATAGTGATAGGTCTGACATTATTCCAACAAAGGTCATTTTAGAGCGGTAAGTTCTAAGCTAGAAATAAGTGAATTTTGGAATGTAATATCGATCTTATTAGCAAAGGAAATAAAATGAGATGCCCAATCCCACAAAAAGTTGTTACAGATTTATCATAGTCATAATAAAAGCTATTGTGATTATGATTGAATCTATGGAAAGAATCTATTACTGGTTCTAATGAAGTTGTAGATTTCTTATTTTTCTCTTTATCTGGTGTTATTAACACTACTTTAATATTGGGATTGAAGAAGACTCCCTCATGGTAATGTGCCACGGGAGTTGGGAAAGCACCTATAGAATCGGTAACTTTGTTGCTAATCTGACGCGATCTATCATGAGGTTCACATTATTTTTGGTGTTTTGGTATTTAGTAGTTATGTACATAATGTTGATGTAGGGTCCATGGATATCATTTTTATGACTAGTAGAAACATGGTTGATTTGTTGGGTGGGGCAACATGAATGGGGCTACAACATGGTTGCTAATATTTTTAGGTTTCTTGTTTGCAAGAAATGTGTGTTGTGCTGGTATGTGAAAGGATATTAGGGGGAATTATCCTGGATGGGGTTACAAATAATGTTTTTATCTTTCCCTACGTAGATGTGGCCTTAATATTCTTCTTGCAGTTACTTTTGTATTTCAATTATTGAAAATTTCTTTTTATCCCTTGGGATGTACCAAGTGGAAAGATAGTCAAAGAGGTTGGAGGAGGTGGAAGTGGGTTCATGTGGCTCCTTTGCTTGAAATTGGATAGTTTGTTTATGTTGTCCTACCCTGATTATAATCTTGATAAACAAATATCTTGGTTTGGCAACACCAATAACACAAAAATCCTTTAAGATGTTAGTATTTTGTAAAGTGTCAGGGTGAATGTAAGGTTACCCATCCCCCAAGGTAGATGCAATGTCTTTAAAAATATCATTGTCCTAAAGATGTGGAGAGAGACATGTGATAGAGATCCATCAAATACCGCCATATGTTGTTGAAAAAGATCCTTTTATGTGGATAATATAGAGATAATGACTTGGATGAATTGTTGTCCATAGAGTATAATGAGAACTAGGCCAGTGAGGTCATCAGTCCTAGTTCCTTATAGGAAGGTTTACTATGGTTAGGATTTGGACATGATTTTTGATCTACAAATAGTAGTGTCAAGTATAAGGAATCCCAAGGAATAGTGACATCCAAGTATTAATGACTAGGTCAATGTTATTTTTACAGATGGTTATGACAAGATAAGACTTTTCCATGGCACATGGTATTAACTAGTAAGCCAGAATATATTATTAGGCATATTAGAGTTATCAGACACCATAGAATTGGTGATGCTTGTGGCACAATTATTGGAGTCTAGCTTAAAAGGGTTTAGTGGAAATAAATTTCCATTATTGAGATATTCACTTGTGAAAGTAGTATTTTCGATGTAGGTGTTGTGGCCAATTATCGTGATGAGTGGTAGTTTTGTTAATTGTCACCCTTCAAAGAGATGTTTACATAGTTGATCCTTTGAGAGAGAGAGAGGATACATCTTAGGGAGGAGGTTATGAGAATCATTATCCTCATCCTCAATCCAATATAGTGAAAGGTATGAGAAATTAAGATTTTGATCACTAGCCGTGGGGATTCATGATCAGAGCAGCTAAGCTTGCTAAAAGAGACCTTGTGTGGATAATGTGATAGGTTTTGTTCCCAAAGAAGAGATCCAATAGTCTTTAAAGAGTTTCAATATCGATGGAAAGATAGGTGATTTGGTGGTTACTAGTGTCTTTAGAATTTTGCAGACTTTGATTAGCTTTGAAAAGGTATAACCTTCCACTTTTAGACTTTTATCTGTAATTTTTTACCTTTTGTAGTGATATAAATAGTTTTGGCTTCTTAATTTTCTTTGCATTATAGAGGTTCAAGATGAAAAAGAATAAATTATAACTAATAATCTATCCATTTTTGCTAATTTAGTGTTTTTATGAGTGTTTGGTGCTTGATTGTAGTTATTCAACTTGTGTAGTGGTCAACTTTATATTACTGATTGTAGTTGTGTATACTATGAGTTGCATAGTTGGGAACTAGTTGGAGTCCCTTAGGAGGATACCAACACTAGGGAGACAAATGCTACTGATGAGGCTGTAGGAGTCAAGGCTTATCCTAGGTGAGCTCTAAATCTTAGTGATTGATTGTTATTTCCATCTGATTATAAACATTTAACCATTTTGCTCTGAGCAATAAATATGGAAGTGTGAAGTGGATTCACAAAAACTCTTTCTAGGTGAGGACTTTGTTTTGAGGTTTAATCCTCCATGGCTAAATTTTTACCATCAGTGATGTTGTGTGGGTGATGAGGCATATCATTTATCTCTTCTACCTCTTTTATTTTCTTTAATTTTTTAATATTGATTAGTCTTGTGACTGGTTTTCAACCATTGTGACACTTTTTTGTGCTTCACCTTTGATTTCTTGGAATAAAAGTGTGGTTCATTTTCTATGAACTCGCTAGGAGGATCTACGATGACTGTACACACTTTTGGTTTTGACTGACATGGCTTTTTGGAGAGGATTGTCCTTAGAGATGATGTATGTAAATGTAGTACCATAGGTAGGAACTATCTTTTCCCCTTGATTGAGCATTTTCATCAAAAGACCAACACTTTTTAGTTTCTATTTGGTGAACTATCCATCTCAAACAAATTCACTGGGATTATGTAGTTGGTTTTGAAGGTATCCCAATCAACATCCTCCAAAGAGGAAACACATGGGGATTTATTCATTTTCATCTTCTCCTGAGCGTGGATTTATTTGAGGAGGGTATGGCCTCTAAGAATGAGGTGTAATACATGTGGTTGTTTTTGGTTTTTGGGAATAGGGAAGTGATAGGTATGTACAACTCTTAGTTTGCAAGTCAAGTATAATGGTCTTTTTCTTACTGCTTGTTGTCTATCTCTTTGCCAATAATGTGAGAAACCATGGTGAAATTGGCTAGTTTTATTTTCTGATAGATCTTAATGACATCTCAATATTTGACTGGGGTATATGTGTGTGCACCTAGGTGTTGGAGTGTTTAAGGATGCACTTCACTCGTGACTTCACCACAAACAGCTGCATTCATCCTCTTAAGAGATGTGAGGGCTTTGTTGGCCTATTCAAGGTTTTTTCTTCTAGCTCATTGTTGTTTTTTTCCTTTTTTGTAGATATTTGGTGCATTGTGATTGGTTTCAATGGTCTTTAGTTGCATCTTTGGGGGATATAACTTCAATATTAGTAGAAAACATATGCTAAGTGGATCTCATTGTCATTTGATTGATCCTCTACTAACGTGCCACTACTTATCATGGCACAGTAATCGGTCTGTGACACCCTACCACACCAAACGAGATTATTCAAAACCAAAACACACGATCAACTACTAGTTAACGACACACTAGAAAGCATGGTAAATTTGAACCAATTTAAAATTACTATCATGTTCAGAAAACATTACATAGGGGTCCAGCAACCTGTAACATATCACATACCACGTCAAGCATTTACATATCTGAATAGTGGCATCAACCAGAACATGTATACAAAAGAAAGAAGTTCAACATATACATGCCATATACAAACAACTGAATACGACCAAGACCACACGTCAACATACATATCATCTATAAAACATCTCCTATCCAGACCTAAGAGTATAGAGATGACTCTAGGACTTTACAACTAAGAACAATTGTCCAACCTTCTACCTCTACTACTCTCCAAGTTGCTCCTCTTCAGTACCATGATCTTGATCACGCCGTTGTGACTACCTAAAAAGATGCCATGACCCACAAGGTGAGACCCACGTCTCACCAAGAGAAATAACTCTCAACCAAATACTATTTTTATAGCAAGAATCATTATTAAAATGAATGAGCAGATTCAACTAAATGAATAGTTAAGCATATTAATCAATTTAGATTATATCAATAGGTTCAGCAAGTAAAGTAACTAAAGTAAATAAAACATGACTATCACATTATATGGAGAAATAGGTAAAGCTACCACTTTCTATATAGTTGAATTCTCTTACCGCATTAAATAACAACTAAACATTACAAGAAACAAGGCAAGGTTTAACATCCAATGTGAAGTGATTTTAATCCTAAACATATATAATAGACAGTTGGATTACATATTTTATGAAGCCCCCAGGAGTTGGGGTATACCACTCAACTCCAAATGACCACTTCTAAGTCAAAATTAGTGTCATACAAGATCTGTAGGAGAGCCAGAATCCCCAGATCTCATCTGCCCTCGGCCAGTATGAGTCTGCCACAATGACACATAAGGTCAAGCTACAAAACAACCTAGTCCTGCCTTGGTATATAGGTCACGACACTAGTGAACAGCCTAGTCTATCCTTAAAAGGTCATGATACTAGTGAGCAACCTTGTCCTCCCCTAAAAGGTCACAGTACTAGTGAAACTAGGGTATAAAAAACCCAAACATCTGAGGTACAACCACAACTATCCTCAATCACATCATATATACAAACTTGATATATGACCGTAGTCGCTCTCCTACCAAGGTATGACCGCATCCATCCTTGTGAGTCATGCATATACACAACAATATATGAATATGAGCTTCCACTAAAGGAGAACTCATTTCACCATCCAACAAGTCTTGGCATTGGAATGGATCTATGGCACATGGCATTACACGAATAGGGTTTCACTTGATTAGTTAAGTTCATTCACGTGATTTAAGGTTTCATCAATCAAGTTACGCACAAATCCTAAAACAATTGTATAAAGGAATGGGTAGATTACAACCTCATAAGATATAAATCATATGAAGTATAGAGTTTATCACATCACCACATGGCATTGTTTCACTACTATACATATATCCATATTCATCATCTTACGATCACAGGATTTCAAATCCTTGTCACATTATACAGAGGATAACACCTCACATAGAGCACAAATTCATGTCCAAGGTCATAAGACCATTCACATTATTTCCTGTAAGAGCATCATTATCTTCCACGCATCATCGAGGCTCATCATTCCATCAGCACACATGTGATACCTAAGTCGGTGCAACGTTATATTCAAGAGTCACAAAGTTTATAAGATAGCAAACTAGAGTTACAACAACATAGAGAGACAAATACCCCATTAGCATGCTAATCACACAAGTAGCTATGTCTCATCACTACTTACATGCATTTGGGTTAGGTTCATTGAGCATAGTTGGATTAACATTGCTAAACAACACTTTACTTTAAAGCTTAAGTTTGTATTCATTCGAGGGTAAAGGTAAGACTACTAGATCAAGGGTAACCAAACACCAACAATTAGGGTTATGAAAATCAAATCACCATCAATCATGAGTGTATAAAGCCAACCATCACTATCATAAGGTCAACACAACATAACAACCATAGAGGCTAGGAAACTTCATCGACCACTTAGGGTTAATGGTGTCATTGACTGCTAGGAAAAATGGTGGAAGGCAACCACCATGGATCAGAATTATTGACAACCATTGAAACTAGATTCACCCTCTTCATCAACCACTGAGATTGACCCTTCTTCAATGACCACATAGATTTAGGTGACATCATCGACCATTGAAAACACAAGTACGGTGACCAAAGAAAAAAAAAATTGGGTTCGACCCTTCATCGGTTGTTGAAGATCCAAGGCATTAATGACCATTAAGATCCAATGTTCAGCAACCACATAGATTCAAATCTTATCAACCAATGGTGATACAAGCTTGATGACCAAACACATCAAAGCTTGGTAATCTCATAAGGTACTCAACATTGGCGACCTCATGAAGAGAGAAAAACTTAGCAACCAAAGAGAGAGCAAGAACTCATTGACCACATGAAACCAAATAGATTTTTCATCACTCAAAAATCGAAAAATCATCAAGGTGTAACTCACAAGAAGAATATCAACTCCAAAACCCTAATTAACCACCTACATGAGAGAAATCAAAACCGTGATTGGTGAGGGAGAAAAACCAATGTTCCGACCACATGCATGTATCAAAACTTTCACCACCAAAGAATGATTAATGCACACGGATTAAAGTTTATCCAAGAAGATATATCTATCCAAGATTACCATGTGATGACAAACCTTAGAATAAGTATACTATCTATCTACTTGTAACCAAATTTTAGAGCAAGAATAAGTGCATGCAAGATGAAAGTAAGCAATAAAAATGGAGAAAGTTATATAACTTTCCTTAGAGTTGATGTAGAAAACTTCAAACATCAAGGTATCTTGAAGAAAAGGGGAAAGGAACCCTATCTTGAGCACTCCTCATGAACAAGCTAGATCCACCTCCAAGAAAGAAAGAAACCCTAGGTCAAGGAGAAAGAAAGAGAGAAAACCTAGGTGTAAAGCAAAGAAGAGAAGTTCTTCAAGATCTAATTCAAGCACTACCATGAAATACCATGGGTTTGGCCTAGAAGAGAAATAACAAAGGTAGTAAAGTAGGGAAAACTTAGGTAAATAAGAATATCTCACTTATGAATACCAAGAAGAAGAGAAAGAAAGCAACAAATGATCACAATAAGGGTAGATCCAAACCCTACATCAACATGCAAGGAAGATCGACCTTGTTCTCCTTCTTTCACACCTCCTTTTCCTCCAATAACCAAGGGGACGAGCTCAAGAACAAAGAAAGAAGAAGAGAGAGGTAGCTAGGTGTGTAAAGAGCTTATTTGCATGCACAGAAAGGGGTTTATATTACATTGGGATGGAGAGAGAGAAAGAGGGTTAGGTATCAAGCTAAACATGCCATGTGTCCAAAGGATCTCATCCATGCAAGCACCACACACATGCATGCAACTAAGGGAGACAAAAACAAGAAAACCATCGACATAACTAACCCAAAAAAGCAAACGACCGATGGGAAACATCAGTGACCAAACTTGATCAAAACTCAACTATCATTAACCCTAGGGTTCTTGGCGACCTAGAGGGGGTCATGAGCCTCATCGACCACCAAGTACAAAGAGCGCACACACAGAACACCTCTTCTACCTTAAAAAATATAGATCATAAGAACCTTGGAGACCGCCAAGACTAGGGCTCATCGATCAAACACACATCAAGGTTAACATCCACTTAGGCATCCATGGAAACCCAAATTCTTAATGCATGATGTCACCACTCAAACCAAGGTGTGACAAGGCACCCCAAGGAAGTACTCTATCCAACATGATAGCAAAATATGTGAGGCATGACAAGCATGTGACAAACTGTAAGAAAAACCCTAGTAAATTGCAATTAAGTCCAAAACAAGCATAACTAGCTCAAACGGTGTCCAAACTAGACCAAACTGGAAACATAGGCTTGTCACATGATATCAAAACAAATCACAAAGTTATATTAGTTTTTAAGCATCTAATTATGATAAGAAAGCATGTTCAACCAAAAGGCAAGGTCTGGGGTCTTACACTGTCCTCTTGCACTCAATGGAGAGAGGATTTAAAGCAAATATTTTTTGGAGGGGCAAACATTTCACTCTTCATATTGTCATATTTCTACTTCTCATGCTTTATATGATCCTATACTTGTTTTCTTATTCCATATTCACGGTCTTCTTAAAAATTTTGTATGTTATGACAATTACTAATTGTTTGTCTTTCTTACACTAAGTGGACATGGATTCTCAAAATCCAATTTGAGTATTCATTTAGGAGCATGATTTACATGGTTGAGTGATGAAACCCTATTTTAGGGCTTCATCTTGTGTATTTTTGCATCTTTATAACATATAGACAAGTTAGGATGCAAGTTAATTATCCTAATAAATGATTTCATATCAAATTTGTTTAAGGATGCTCTTTGTGTTTTTTTTTTAAGTTTTTGAACCATGTATTGGATAAAGAGGAGGAGGAAGAAAGGATACTTGGGTTATACACCCAGGGATGAGTCTTAGACCAGCTCCCAACCTTCCATAGATGAGAAAAAATACATTCAAGGCAAATAGAAGCTGATTTAAGGACTTTAGAGCCAAAGAGGATAATTGGGCCCTCAAAATGGGTTGTGGTACAACACCACCGTCGTGGAAGAAATGTCTCGCATCATAGTAAAAATACAAGAGATTGTTGAGCTACAACAACCCAATGACCACATATGTGGAAAATATTATCATGGCACTCTAGAGCCACCATGCCTATGGTGAAGTACATCCACAGTGACCATCAGCAGCAGAACGGTCGTGCCACCTCCATCCAGCATGCCTGTGTTAGCCACCACTCTCGTTCCACCCTTCACCCACCAAGGATGTGGTGACCACCACAGCGTGCCACTAACCTTCCAAAAACCACCCTCAATCTATCATTTTTTCTGGTATCCACCACGCTCATGCCCATCCACTACAACCATGTTCACCACACTCCACCACAACCATGGTGATCAAAACGGATGTGGTGGCCAACAACCCTAGTACAACTTTTGCACTGCTCTACCCATTTTTCCCCCACTTAATCTAGTACTTCCCTACCACCTATATATACCTAGGTGGCATCTATAGAATGATGCTACACTCTCATAGGATACATTTCTACCTTCTTTAGTGAATTTAAGATCTCCCACCTACTCCCACGTACTTTCGCTCCATTTCCACCTTCCTCAACCTCAAAACCCTAGTTTTCTAGGATTTTGCCTACTTCAACCGCCCATTCCATGCCATCTTGCCACCAAGGAGGGAGAATGTGCTGCTTCTACTGCTGGAGGTGAAGGAGAAGAATATCTTCCATGAGCTTTGTGGCCTTTCCTTCTTCTTCTGCCTCTTCTTGTATTCTTTTTTGCACTATGAGTAGATAAGCCCTTTGTGGTGGGTTGTTTGGGGTTAAAATGCTACTTTGATACCATGTTGGGGGAATATAACTTGTAAAGTCTATATTTTAGTTCTAGATGATTGCCTTCTACTTATATCTTATTTCCCATATTTCTTCTTATGGTTTGTGCTTGAAAACATGAATTGCTTGGTGTTTTATGCTTGAAACGGCATAGATCTAAGAGAGGATGGCATAAGTGAGGGTATGTTGGGATTTGATCCTAGGTCCAACTAGTGGATCCCTAGCTAGCATCCCATCTTCCCACATGTATATCCCTTCTCTTACTCCTAGGTTGAGATCTAAGTAGCTAGTGTAGGAGTGTTTAGTGTAATTTCCTAGGAATTTTCTAAAAGCTAGATGGTGAGTAAGGTGAGGTGAAATAACCCCACCTCTATTCCCCATTCCTACCTTTGGCTCCCAATTACACTAAGTATTCCCACCCTATAAACCTAGGTTAGTCAAATCCTATTGGAATCTCACCTAACCCTTAGTTCAATTGAGCCTCAAAGGCTAGATAGAGTGTGCAAGGGTGTAGTTCCCCTTCACACAACCTATTCTATCCATGACCAACTAATAATTTAGGGTGATTCAATTGCATTTGGCTGGTTTTTTGGTATGGTAATCTAGAATGAATGGTGAGGTTTGCATGTTATATCCTCCCCCAACTGGAACCCTAGTAACATCTCCAAATGGCCCACTTTTCTATAAATTGCATTAAAATAGTAATTGTTCTCTTAGCTAGTTCATTCTAATTTAGTTGATTGCTTTAATTTCTTTGCTATTCAATTTCCCTATTTTGGATAATTTAGTCTTGCTAAGGTAGTTAGGGATCTTTTAAGCTTGTTCATGTTAATCTTTCTAGTTAGTGATAATCTAGGTTCTTAATTGCTTTAGTGTCTAACTTGCTTAGTTAGCATAGCTCAATCTTAGCCTCTTGTTCTTGATTACTTAGATGTCTCTCTATGTTGACTAGGATTAATTTATTAAGGTTAAAATAGGGATTTTTCTTGTTTTGATCCCTTTCTTATTTTCTGGCTTGAAACATAACTGTAATCAAACCAAAACCAACCTCGAACCCTACAAACCCTAATCTCTGCTTTAGGAACACATCTTAATATAACTTAGCTCTAGTGCCCCCTCAGCCTATGGATCGAACCCTCACTTTCCACTCACCTATACTATAATATGATCATGTGCACTTGCAGGTGATATATTCTAGTCTAGATGTGTTAGTATAGGGCCCTTTATAAATTTGAAAGATGCTGAGTGTGTCTCGAATGCCTTAGGGTTGCATCTAGTCATAGTTTAGTTGATTAGTGTGTGAACCTAGGTATAGAGATGCATTAAGCTTTGTGGCATCATTTTAGGGGAAAGAGGCGCTCGACCTAGCTAGTTAGTGTTTCTTTGGTCTTCCTACTGTCCTCACCATTGCTATTATTTATTCTTTGTTTACTTTTGCATGCTTGTCTTCTAGCTTTGCTCTTATTGCTTGTTTGTGCCTTGTGTAGGTGATGTTTGTCCATGCTTGGGTGATACTTGATCTCTACTGACTTGGTTCTAGTTGGTCGTACGATAGGTAGAAGGAGACGTCAACACCAACACAGATAACACCAAGAAGCTAAAATGGGAGATAGAGATGACCAACACTGTGAGGGAGGGGAAGGAGATCCTCCACCACCACCCAATCCACTCCTTGACTACTTCATGTCGAGAAACTACTCATCTCCCATTGCCACCAGAGTTGATCAAATGTTGAGGAAATAATTCTCCATTCATCCAGGTCTCCTTGGGTTCATACCCACCTTCCATGGGCTTGAGAAAAAAAAACCTTATTATCACATTGATGCCTTTCTGGATATGTGTTCCACTTTCTACACCTCCGCTACAACTGATGATTCTATCAGGAGGGCCTTGTTCCCTTTCTCGCTCAAGGAAAAAGCTAAAGAGGTACTTGTCAAGTCTAGATTTGGTCACTTGGGAAGCCGTCAAGAATGAGTTCCCTAAAGAAATTGCATCCAATTTCCAAGTTGACACAAATGAGGAGGTACATCACTTATTTCACCCAGAATGAGAGTGAGTCATCCCGTGATACATGGGAGAGGTTCCCAAAGCTTATTAGAGACTTCCCCCACCATGAAATTCCCATATGGAAGCTTGTGAAAACCTTCTACACCGATCTATCTGAATTGGTTCAAATGATTGTTGACTCCTTTTGTGGTGGAACATTCATGGCCAAGACCCCACAAGAGTTGTGGCCTCTCTTCAAACATCTAGCTGAAAATTCATGTCACTGGAATTTTAGCATGGGTGTACATTTTGATATGAATTGGACCCCTCCTCCTCCTCCCTCTCCATCTAGGGATGATACAAATACCCATATGATGAAGATTCTCTCTAATATGTTGACCTTGATGAAGAATCAAGCCGCAGGTTCTTCTAGCCACTCAACCAACTCTGTACAATCTATTTGTAAGGAGGTTTAAGCTCTTCAATCGTTTGGAAATTGAAACAACCAAGGGCCCATGTCCAACACCTACACTCTGGAATGGAGGAATCAATCAAACTTTTCATGGAGACAACAAGGTGAGGAGGGATAAGGGAAACAAAGGTAGAAACCAAGGGTCAAAGTACAACCCTAAATTTCAAGAAGAAGTTTTTGGAAGGCTAAGGAATCTTGACATTGTAAAGAAGGATGTGTCCGCTCAAGGACAAAACATTACCCATCTAAAGCAAAGGATTGATCAAATTGTATTGTCTCTTTCTATATGTGAAGAAGGGAGACTTCCCTCTCAAACCTTGGTGAACCCCAATAATGTCGATGGAACCATGGGTGCTCCTCAAGGCACCTATGGTCCTCAATAAGGGAAAGTGCCCACTTTGTAGAAGTACCAAGGACCCCAAAATCCTTATGCTCCTCCACCCCCACAACCCCATTCAACTACCAGTACACTCCAACCCCTCAACATTCATACCAACATCCCTATCCTCAAAATTAACTCCCTCCACAACAACCAAAATCCCAACTGAAGTTCATTCTTCAAAATATGAATCCTCCATATCAAGGGCCACCACCTTAAGGATCACAATCGCCACCACAAGCTCCCTCCTCTTCCACTCATGAGCAAGTGAAGCTGGTGATCGTGTTGAGAAGTGGGAAGACTTTAGAGCAGACAAAGAGTAAAGTAGTTGATAATTTGGGCAATGAAGATGGAGATGATATTGTAATAGACAGCCAAGTTGATATTGTGATACAGGATGAGGATATTGTGATTCTTGTGATACCGCTTGATGATTCTATTGATGTGAACAGGTCGGGTGCACAACTCCCTCCTTTTCCCCTAATGGAATGCTTCTGGTGTTCCCATTACTTGATAAAATGATCTTGTGAGTGTCAGTATAAATTATCTTTCCCTCATGTTCAGTTATAGCAGAAACTCCTGAATCTAGGGCTGATTGGCCTTCTAGCCCAGTTCCAACAATGCACTTCTCAGATCGAGAAAGAGGAACTGCTTGACGTTGCATATTAGAGCTCATTAAAGCTTGATTTGCATCATTATGCTCGATAGATGCACTTGAAGAACCATCATTTGCCAAATGATAGAAGAAACATGCTAAGGATATCATGGAGACATTCAAGAAAGTGAGGATAAACATTTCATTGTTAGATACCATCAAGAAAATTCCTTCCTATGCAAAGTTCTTGAAATACATGTGCACCTTCAAGAGGAAGACAACCAGAAGAACACCAAGGTGGAGTCAAGCTCATTGAACAAGTGAGCTCCATTTAGCAACACACCACTCCAAAGAAGAGGAAAGATCACGGTGCACCCATCATTCCTTACTACATTGGAACACACTGCATAGACCAAGCTCTTCTTGACTTGGTTTCTATCGTGAATCTAATGCCTTATGATGTGTATGCTGAACAAAATTTGTGACAATTAGAATCGGCTAACTACACCTTACACTTATCATTGTATGAAGATGCCTCGAGGGCAAATTAATGTGTTGATGAGACTTGATGATGACACCTCCACATTCTTTCTTGCTGATTTTATTGTGCTTGATATGGAGAAGGACACATGGAAGGTACCTATTATATTGGGGATACCCTTCCTAGCTACAGCTGGTGCAATGATACATGTGAGAGTTAGCACCATGTGTGTGACATTCATGTACATGAAGATCTAGTTGAACATCTTCAAAGCTTCTGCTAAAGCTAAGGTGATATGTGATACAAAAGAAGATTGCTATCTAATTGATTTCCTAGAGGAGATTGTCGAGGAATGCCTACCTTCTTGAATTGAGACTGCTACCAAGGGTAGAGGTCTAGAGCCTATTGTTGATCTTCCTGATGATGATATTGTTGAGAAAAATGAGCTCGCATTAGTGACCATAAGTGAGGATCTTCCCCGTATTTCTGAGAAACCTTTAAATAATTCCATTGAAGAACCTCCCATCCTTGAGCTTATATCTCTTCCTAAGGGTTTGAAGTATGCATTTCTAGGTTCAAATGACACCCTTTTAGTGACCATTTCTTCTATTCTCTCTCTCTTGAACAAGAAGATGCTCTCAATTCTGTGTTGAAGAGGAACATTTAATCCATAGGGTGGTCTATTTCTGATTTGAGAGGTATTGAATCCCATTTGTGTCCATAGGATCTATCTTGAGGATGATGCAAGGTCAATCTGCCAAAATGTAAAGAATGTTGAATCTAAGATTAAAATAAGTTGTAATTCAATAGGTTGTGAAGTTGCTTGATGTTGGGATCATCTATCCCGTCTCTAATAGTCCTTGGGTGAGTCCCATCCAAGTTGTGCCCAAAAAGGCTGGGATCATCATGGCTCAAGATGGAGATGGAGAATTGATTCCAGTGAAAGATCAATCTAAATGGAGAATTTGTGAGGAATATAGGATGTTGAATGGGAAGACAAAGAAATACCATTTCCCTCTCCCATTCATTGATTAAATCTTAGAGAGGATTGCAAGACAAAGTTTCTATTGATTCCTGAATGGTTACTTGGGTTATTTCCAAGTGGCAGTGCATCCTGCTAATCAAGAGAAAACCACATTCACATGTCCAAGTGGCATCTTTGCCTATAGGAGAATTCCTTTTGGTCTTTGCAATGCCCCTTCCACATTCCAAATATGTGTCACATCCATTTTCAGTGATATGCTTGATTCTTCACTAGAAGTATTCATGGATGATTTTTTAGTGTTTGGCAAGACTTTTGATGGATGTTTGTCTCACCTCACAGTTGTTCTTGAGAGTTTTGTTAATATCCATTTGGTTCTTTCTTAGGAGAAGAGTCATTTTATGGTTCCCAAGGGCATTGTTCTGGTCATAGAGTTTCCAAAGTCGAAATTGAAGTTGAAAAGCCCAAAGTGGGCCTCATTTCTACTCTTTCCATTCCTTCCACCGTAAGACACGTCTGTTCTTTCTTGGGGCATGCATGTTTCTATATCCATTTCATCAAAGATTTTAGCAAGATTTCTAGACCATTGTGTCACTTACTTGAGAAAGATGTTGAATTCTTGCAGCTTTCAACCACTTGAAGCACAAGCTGATTTCTACTCCTATCATGCAACCCCTAAAGTTCTCTTTGCCATTTTACATCATGACTGATGCTTCGTATATGGAAATGGGGGTTATTCTTGGCAAAAGGATTGGCCAGATAGTGCATGCCATCTATTATGCAAGTAAGACACTTGATGAAGCTCAAAGGAACTACACTACCATAGAGTAAGAATTGCTTTTTGTGATCTTTCTTGTTGAAAAGTTTAGATCCTATGTGCTACAAAAAAAGGTGATTGTTTATACCAACCATGCAACACTTAAGTATCTCATGTCAAAGAAGGACTCAAAGACTAGGTTGATCCAATGGATTCTATTACTCTAAGAATTTGATCTGGAGATCATTGACAAGAACGGGGGTTGAGAATTCTACAACTGATCACCTATCTCATATTGAAGTACCCTATGATGATGTAAACAAGATCATGAGGCAATGTATGATGAGAAACTCTTCTTGCTTGACTCTACTCAAAGGTCATGGTACAAGCACATAGCCAACTTCTTGGCTAGTGGGAGAGTACCAAGCACATGGATTACAAAGGAAAGTAAAAGTTTGTTTGCTATGGGAAGAACTATGTGTGGGATGGCCCACATCTCTTTAAGTATTGCTCCGATCAACTCATACGGAGGTGCATTCCGGAAAGTGAGCAGCAAGAAATTCTCTCCATGTGCCATTCAGGGATATGTGGAGGATACTTTGGTGGGAAACATACAGCTGCAAAAGTTCTCCAATGTGGTTTCTATTGGCCAACATTGTTCAAGGATTCTCATGAATATTGCAAAACTTGCTTGAAGTACCAAAAAGTGGGCACTATCGTGAAGTGGGACATGATGCCTCTATCTCTTGTTCTTGTAGTAGAGGTGTTTGATGTTTAAGGTATTGACTTCATGGGTCCATTTCCCCTTCTTTTGAGTATGTGTACATCTTGGTGGTTGTAGACTATGCCTCCAAGTGGATGGAAGCAATAGCTACAAGAACAAATGACCATAAGGTGATTTGTGAGTTTGTCAAATCAAACATCTTCAACCGGTTTGGTGTACCAAGAGCTATGATTAGTGATGGTTGAAGTCACTTCATCCATAGAGCCTTTGAGAGTTTGTTGAAAAGGCATGGTGTCAAACATCATGTGGCTACATCTTACCACCCTCAAACTAGTGGTCAAGTTTAGTTGGACAATCGGGAGATAAAACTCATTCTTGAGAAGACTACGAGACTGAAATGCAAGGATTGGTATCTACAACTTAATGCAGTCTTGTGGGAATATATGACAACATTTAAAGCCATGATTGGCACCACACCATTCAAGATTGTGTATGAAGAAAGTATTAGTTATGCATTCCCAGAGAGCCAATCATGTGATGATTGTAATGGCATATCATGTAAATGATTTGATTATTAATAAAAGGGAAAGCTTCCAATTTATTCTATTTAATTCAGTTATGAGATAATGATGTAACATTATAAATGTCTAGAGAATTATATTACTCAATGACGTATGTATTTAAGTATTAGACTTGAGAAATGAGATCATACATATGTTAAGAGTACATATACATATTCTCATTATGTCCCTGATCGGTTGTTATTGTGGAAGGTTGATAGACATCAATAGCACATAAGATCAGAGTGTGATTTGGTTGATGAATGAGTCTCATTGGTCATGATATGGCTATATCAAACCAAGCACACAGATATATGTTAAAGAACAGTGTATCAGACAGACCCACCATGAGACTAACACATGGAAGCCATCATCATGGAAGTCAAAGTCAGCTCTCACAGTGATGGTGGTGGTTTTGGTTCTTAGACCTAAAATCACTGCACTCAACACATATTGTTGGGTACACTTTGACATCATCAAACGCAGTCTTGAAACATAGGTTGTTATAACTGTGATGATCAGGTGGCTTAGACACATGGGGATTGATTGTGAGTGATAGACATGGGATTTATCCATCCTATTAGAGTGTGATGTCCTAGGACTCTTGATTAGTGAGACTGAGAAAAGCATGGCCATGCGCATGTGAGTCAATATGTGATATTGAGCTAATATATATCTCCGACAGTCTGCTCTTAGTTCAATAAAAGGATTGAATAATAATGATGGTGACTGCTCCATGCCTCTAGTTCAATCTGGACATCAGTGACAAAGGAACTATACAAACACTACAACATTATACACATATTGTATGTTGAAGTTGTTACCCAACTTTTCCATTTACTTGGGCAGAAATGATGTGCGACTAGGCACCACTCTTTGCTTGTGATGTCATAAGTTGTTATGGACATTCACTGCCAATGTGATATGGGACCTATAGGGTCACTCACAAAGGAACTCATCTAGAAGAGGAGTTTGATCTTGAATGGTAGTTGAATCAAGTACTAAAGTGTTTAAGTACTCAATTCACACAACATATCGATGAATTGGCTGAATGAACTTCCAAAGGACCATCTCATTGGGTGAGACGGCCGTTTGGACAGCTAGATGGGCGTCTCAAGTGTTGAGATGGTTGTTTGGGTTGTCAGACAGATCAGAAATTGAATTGTCTTAGTTCTCCCCTATGAACCAACCAGTTCAAGGTGTTGAACCAATCAGATCGACTCGAACTCACCAGACGGCCATCTGGATGAGTGAGATGGGCATCTCACTTGTGTGAGATGGCCTATTGGGAGGAATGAAAGTTCTGGAGTTTTCCCAAACTCATTTCAATTGCACATTCTTGGGGTGCAAGTAAATTAATGTATGACATTAATTAGGAAACGATTTTCCAATTCATATATAACTAGAAAAGCGTGAAATGATCATCTCGCATCCCAGGCGACCCTTTTGCTTAGTAAAACGATCATCTCACGTGCAAGACAACCGTTTAGTCGCACGTAGGTTGTGAAACTTCCAAAAAAGTTGAAAAAATTCAAGATCTACTTGTCCTTTCCACTACCTCTTTAGTCCCGCATTGGTTGGGGATGGGGAACCCTGACCCTAACCCCTCCTATATATAGAGGGGTACCGGGGGCTTCCCAAAGTACAACAAAAAACATAGACAATTGAGAATCAGTTCCTCTAACAGTTGTTGTCCTCTCTGGTTGTGGTAACCACGAGAGCCCTGACAAGTCCTACCTGACTAGGGAAGGATAGGCAAGGGAGAGAACAACTAAGAGTTGTCGTAGTGGGAGAGAAAGTTGGTGAATAGTATGCTAGTGGGAGGGACATCTCGTTCTTGTCCAGTCCAGCTGGACGACAGGAGTTCTAGGCGGTCTGTGTGGACTACTATAGAGGCGGGAAGTCGTTGTTAGCCTTTTAGAGGACAATGCCAACCAGCAGTCCGTGACAAGAGGAGCTTCTGAAGAAGACAACATTGTGGCTGCAATCCGTGGTGCAGACCAAGGAGGCACAGTAGTCATGTGTCCCGGTGCAACTAGGATTCAGAGTTGCGCATCAACAACGATGAGGATTGTCGTTGGACTTGATCCAGGACCAGGTATATCCCATAAACCATCCTTCATACATTATAGTTATTGACACAATCTACTATTTATGAGAATATAGTAATAAAATTTTAAATTCCGCTGCCTGCTTTGTACCTTATTCCACCCAACAGTGGTATCAGAGCCAACATCATTTTACTATAATACAGGATAATTGATATGATTAAATTTTGGTTTTGTCATTCTATTATTGCACACGGTGTGAATAATATCTTGTCAAATCCAAACACCATAATAATCTTAAACTTATATATATATATATATATATATATATGCAATTAATATGTGTCGCCCTAAAATGGTTTTGATGGTGGATGTGTAGCATGGTTATGGCCAATGACCCCTATTTGTGCATGGTTGTATGTGGTTGATTTATCCATTTATCTCGATCTATGTACCGAGCCTCCATCTCCTCTTCCCAATGTAAAGTTAATTCTCTTCTACCTTTTCTCCTCTCGAATGTAACTCGAGGTTTCCCTATAATCATGTATAAGTAGGATAGTTTACTTTCCTATTATGACAAAGATGAAGGACCTTGGAGCACATGGTGGACAAGTCGGATCGATTTCCTGGTGGACCCGACCGATCAGTGGAGGAGCCATCCGATGGTGGACCAAAGGATCAGACGACTAGTGAGGTGACCTAACAACTGGCCAAGAGGCGAGCCAATAGTTCAAATGTTGAACTGATCAACCCAGATTGGCAAGAACATATCTTCATCAGCAACATGTTTTTGCATGTGATGTAGACCTAGATGATGTAATACCTTGTGGCTCCAAGGGATTACATTAGGGCTGGCCATAACCATCGCTTTCATTTATTACATGTTTTCGTTGTGGGATATAGCATGTATATGATACGTACTATATATGTGGTGATTGGATAAAGTATATGTACATATACAAACTCCCTCAATTGAAATATTAAGTCTTAGACGCTTTCTAAAAGAGGCACACATGAAAAGCTTGATTGACCAAGCGTAGTTTATGCCCTAGCATGATACTCCGTCTATCTCATGGAAGTGTGATGGTAATAATGTAGTTTTTGCCCTAGCAGGGTGCATTATTAACGTGTCAGCTTTTGGGTCAGACTTAACTGGTGATTCTTAGAGAGTCTAAGCCCAAAAGCATGCAGATGATCATGGCAAGGCATTGTGCATATCATCTATCCAAGACTTGCATATGTTGCAATTGGCATGATTGCCTACCTTGATAATTGACTATGGATGCTGGTGTAGGCCGGGTAATAGTTGAATTATTTTGGATCTTAGCCCACTAGAATATTGTATGCTGCAATATTCCAAATTGATATTGAGGGCTATCAATTTGAACAAAATAGTGGGAGTGATAATTAATTAAAGACCTAATTAATATTGACTTTTCAAATCAAAACAAATCAAAAGGGTTTTTTACAAATGCAAATTTTCTCTTGTAGAATCAAATGATAAACAAATTTGCATTGCGATTGGACGAATTAAATGAGATTGATTTCCATAACTGGTTCAGGACCTTGAGAAGTGTTTTGGATGATCTTGAAATACCAGTTCCAGTATCCACTCCAAATTTGCCAAAGATTAACATGGATGCTTCTTTTAAGCATGCCAATGATGTTGTGAACATCAAGAACCTTATGATGGGTTGTATGAACTATGAGTTGCATAAACAACATGATAAGCATGAAAGGTATAATGTCTCTAAGGCTCTATTTGAGTGCAAACTGATAGAAGGATATCCAGTAGAGCCTCATGTGCTCAATATGGTTGGACATATGAAGGATCTTGAGATATTGGGATTTCCTTTAGGCCAAGAGTTGACCACGGATATGATTTTGCTATTTTTGCCTAAATCATATAGCCAGATTATCGAGTGTTACCACTTGAGTAACATGGCTAGACTGTTGTCAGAGTTGCTTGACATCTTGATTAGTGTTGAAGCACAAATGAAGAAGGAAAAATCTGTGATGATGATTAGTGGAGTTGAGTCCAAGGATAAAGGCAAGGTCAAGAAGCGTTTTGTGGCTAAGCTAAGGTCCAAGTCTTCAGCAAGCAAAATCAGGAGATGGATAAGGGAACCTAGGAAGAAAGGGATTGAGATCTCTACTTCTGGGGTATACATTATATATATTAACTTCACTACTTCTTCATCATGGGTACTTGATACCGGATGTGGATCACACATTTGTTCAAATGTGAAGGATCTAAAAAGAAGTAGACCTTTAGAGAAAGGTGAGGTTGAACTGTGTGTTGCAAATGGCTCAAGAGTTGTGTCCAGCACAGTTGGAACCTATGAGTTAACTCTACCAAGTGGGCTTGTAATAGAGTTAAAGAACTACTATTACGTACCTGCCATTAATAGGAACATCATATCTGTATCTTGTTTGGACAAGAAAGGATTTGAATTTCTTATAAAGAATGGAAGATGTTCTATTAATAAAGATGGGATCGTTTATGGCAGTGCCCCAATGTCTTATGATCTATACTTGATAGATCTAGAGATGGGTGTATATAATATGAATACCAAAAGGCAAAAACTCAAGGACTCAAACAAAACATACCTTTGGCATTTTCTTCTAGGGCACATAAATGAGAAACGCATATCCAGACTCCATAAGGATGGTTATCTAGACTCTTTTGATTTTGAATCAATAGAGACATGTAAATCTTGTTTGTTGGGCAAGATGACCAAGAATCCCTTTACTGGAACGAGTGAAAGGGCTGGTGATCTATTAGGACTCATGCATACTGATGTATGTGGCCCTTTTAGAAAAGATGTTAGAGGTGGGTACAAGTACTTCATTACCTTTACTGATGACTTCAGTAGGTACGGCTATGTCTACCTGATGAGACACAAGTCATAAACTCTTGAAAAGTTTAGAGAGTTTATGAATGAAGTACAAAACCATCTTGACAAAAGCATTAAGGCACTTCATTTCGATCGAGGTGGAGAGTACTTAAGTCAAGAGTTTGAGGACCTTGTCAGAGCCTATGGGATTGTATCCCAGTGGACTCCACTTGGAACACCACAACATAATGGTGTATCAGAAAGAAGGAATCGCACATTATTGGATATGGTGCAATCTATGATGAGTTTAACTGATCTTCCAACTATCTTCTAGGGATATGCTCTTGAAACTGCCACATTTACACTTAACCAACTACCGTCTAAATCGGTTCAAAAGATACCATATGAGATATGGAATGGGAAACATCTTGATGTATCTTTTACAAAGATTTGGAGATGTGAAGCTTATGTTAGGAAAATTGTTGGTTGTTTAGGCTAATGAGTTTCAATCCTAAAAAGGAAAGTTTACCCAACTTAACCAATCTCTGCAAGTATACAGAGGTAGTGTAGTCGAGGTCGAACACAAGGAGCTTAAGTAATTAAATGAGCGCAACAGCACTAAAGTTCAACAATCTAGATCGATTTAAAAGGACGGTAATGTTTATCTAATTGCAGAAATTCAGATTTAAACAAACAATGAAAAGATTACTAAAAGGGTTTAGATTCAGAAGTTGATGGATCTTGGACATTAGAATTTCACTCACATATCATATCACATCTTAGGAACACGAAAATCTAAACATACATAAGCACTTGTTTTAAAGGAAAGGTTGTGTTGTACTTCACCTCCCGATGTAAGTGCAATGATTTCAACTCAAAATCACATTCTCATGCATAAATTTCGTTTTTTATCACAACCTATTCCTCAACTCATTTATATCCACTCTTGTGGTAGAAAAAGAGTTGCCAAGAAGAGCACATCCATACATTCCTACTTATCTTCTCAGATCAAGCAAGAAAGCAGAACACATGCATATAAAGTGGCCAGCAATACACACAAGAGATGATAAAACCTGTACTTTCATGGTAGAAAAACAAGCAACATAGTATTTAGTACGAAATTAACTTGTTCCTTACATGCCATGACATGGGAGCTACTCTCCCATGCCCAAGAAAAGGGAATTACTCATCCATAATCATGCTTTGTAGATTTGCTACAAAAAATTTAGGTTTTAACATGATCTAGAGGAGGAAAAACAAAGAAACTCAAAGATGTAACCACAAGAAGGAGGAATTCCAGCTTGGATACAAAATATCTAGTGTGCTCCTAAATGATTGTCGCTATGGATAATTAGTTTCTCTACATTGTCGACGCTCCATACCCTAGGATCACTCTTGAGTTTCCCTATCATGCATGCACACTTAGGGTTGTAGGCCCATGTGATGAATTACTTGAAATGTTAAGGATGGGGGAAGAAGAGCACCCAAGAGAGAGCTTTAGAGATCATGTCGTCAATAGACTTGAAGAGATAAGAGAAAAAAATGTAGAGGAGAAGCAATGAGAGGAGCAGTAGTAGAGAGAGTTGTGTAGAGTAAGAAGGAGAGAGGAAGTAGAAATATCACAATACCAGCCTACAACAAATGCCTATGACATGTCCACCATACAGGAGCAGCTGGAGGGCATACAACAGATGCATCAGAGCATGCAGTATATACAATAGTACATGTGGTAGGATCAACAAAAAATGCACTATCAGATCAACCACATGTATCAGTACCCACATGCACAGGAGCAGAGAAACCCCCAAAGGAGGGAAGACTACTGGAGTGCCCTTGCAAGATATCTGGAGACATCCCCCCCATAGGCAGACTATTGGGGTCATTATTACCACCACCCTCCGCCTCAAGCTAGTTCAGCATCACAGGGAGACCCTCCTCAGGATCCACCACCACCGCAACAGTGACACCTACCCTATCATTCCTAAGCTTTAGTTTCATGCTGAGGTCACATGATTCAAAAGTTTGGGGTGCTAGGGCAGTATACCCTTTTCTCTTTTCTCTTATCTCATCAGGATTACATCTGTTTTACCATGTTCGCTTATTTTGATCGGATGATTTTGACACCACCCTATCTAGCATAGATTTCTTTGTGCTTACATTCATGCATATAGTGTAGTTTAATTTCATGCATTTTTGCATAATTTTTCAAAAAAATTGCTTTTCATGCCATGCATTGTATTTCATGTAGATTTTTAGTATTTTTGTGTACTATAGCTAGGATTTTCTTGCTTTATGCTTTTCATTTTCTAAATGTTGGTTTAGATGTGATGGAATGCAAATTGGCACCATTTTGGTCAATCTTTCCAAAATTTAGAATGTCTTGCCCAAGAAGCATGTTAGGATCTAATCTCTACTCATTTAACTAAAATCTTGACGTATGACAAATGCATGCTACACTCTTATGTTCTATTGCTAAGTGGTCATATATTTTGACTTTCAACATGTGTATTAGTTCTCTCATGTTGATGAGTTGTTCGGTTGAATTGTGATTTGAGCAAGCTATGAATGCTTAGAGTTTGTGGAATCGCATGATAAAAGTATAAAATTCAATATGATCATTCATGTGGTGTGAGATTATTTGATGAAGTGTTGGAATAATTTTCATGCAAGAGATCTTATGTTGAAACCCACATAAGTGACCCCTTTTGACGCAACTTTTCTTTCATCGTTTCTTATCCATCTGCCTCATGAAATGATGCTAAGGGGCACATATTCAACCTTGGGTACCTTATAAAGTTTTGGGTGGCCATATCTATATCTCCCAGCTTCACTCTCACCACCATGTGCCCTAGCTACACTAAGGGAAAATAAAAAATGTAAAAAGATAATAAAGATTCTCCTATATAATAGCATCTAAATAAATTAAAGATGAGTGCTCCTATGTAATAGCACTCCAACCTCTTACACAACCTCCTTCTTCCATTTGCATACCCATTGAGCTAGGAAACATCAAACCTATCTCACTTCATAGTTTTTTAGTATCCATGTGGGTCACATAGTGTGGTTTGAAGTATGAAATTGAATGCATGAAAGTAAAACAACACTCCTAGTCATCTTTGAGTATCACCACCATAAATGATTTACCTAGAGTGACGTGAAATCCATATGTATTGGTTGTGTATTCTATGCCCTATATGTGAAGTTTGTATGCTCAGCACTTTAATCATGATTGGTTTGTGAAAGTGGAGAGGATATAGGTGGTTTACATGTACTTAGTCACCATTAATATCATTTAGTTAGTAATCATTTATTGCAATGCATTTATCATCTTGTTTGTTGAAAAAAATTTGAAGAGAGATTAAGTTGGAGCATACTTGAGTAAAGTATGTTTAAAGTTTGGGGTGGTGATGTAGCCCTATTGTAGGGCTTCATCTTGTTTATTTTTTCATCTTAATCACATCTATACATGTTAAAATGTAAGTTAATTCCCCTAATAAATGTTTCATATCAAATTTTCTTATGGTTATTCTTTGTGTGTTTTTTTAGGTTTTTGAACCATGTATTGGATGAAGATGAGGAAGAAGGGAGGATCCTTGGGTGTCAACACCTGGGGATGAGTTCCAGACCATCTCCTAACCTTCCATAGATGGGCCAAAATACATTCATGGAAAAGAGAAGATGGTTCAAGGATTTTAGAGCCAAAGGGGACAGTTGGGCCATCTAATCAGTCATGGTACCATGCCATAGCCGTGGCGGAAATGCCCCACGTCACAATAAAAATCCAAGAGATTATTGAGCTACAACAACCCAGTGACCACATCCATGGCCAAAAAGATGATCGTGGAACTCCAGATCCACCACTCCTGTGGCATCTACCACGCCCATGGTGAAGGACATTCACAATGACCATCAACATCAAAAAGGTCGTGCCACCTCCAGCCAACATGCCTGTGCCAGCCACCACATCCGTTCCACCCCTCACCCACCATGGTCGTGCCACTGACCTTCCAAAAGCCACCCTCAATCCATCATTTTTCTTGTATCCACCACGCCTGTACCCATCCACCATGGCTATGTTCACCCCACTCCACCACGGTCATGGTAATAAAAAAGGTCGTGGTGGCCATCAACCCTAGTATAGTTTTTTCACTACTCTACCCATTTTGCCCCCACTTAACCTAGTGTTTCCCTACCACCTATATATACCTAGGTGGTGGTGGTAGCACAAAGTTACACCCCCATAGAATTCATTTCTACCTTCCTTAGTGCATTCAAGAGCTCCCACCTACGTCCACTCCATTTCCACCTTCCTTAATCTCAAAACCTTAGTTTTCTAGGATTTTGGTTACTTCCACCATCCATTACATGCCATCTTGCAACTAAAGAGGGAGAAGGTGTTGCTCCTACTATTGGGGGTGAAGGAGAAGAAAATCTTCCATGAGTGCCATGGCCTTCCTTCTTCTTCTACCTCTTCTTTCATTTTTTTTCACTATGAGTAGGTAGGCCCTTTGCGGTGGGATGTTTGGGTTTAAAATGTTACCTTGATACCGTGTTAGGGGAATATAAATTGTAAAATCTATATTTTTGTTCTACGATGATTTCCTTCTGCTTCTATCTTATTTCCCACATTTCTTCTTGTGGTTTGTGCTTGAAAACATAAATTTCTTGGTATCTTATGCTTGAAACCATCTATATCTAAAAGAGAATGGCATATGTGAGGTTATTTTGGGATATTCTCCTAGGTCCAACTAGTGGATCCATAGATAGAACCCCATCTTCCCGCAAATATATCGCTTTTCTTACTCCTGGGTGTGAGATCTAAGTAGCTAGTGTAGGAGTGTTTAGTGTAATTGCCTAGGAGTTTTCTAAAGTCTAGATGGTGAGTAATATGAGGTGAAATAACCTCAACTCTACTCCCCATTCCTACCTTTGGCACCCAACTAAACTAAGGATTCACACCCTTAAAACCTAGTTTAGTCATATCCTATTGGAATCTCACATAAAGCTTAGTTCGACTGAGACTTGTAAGGCTAGATAGGGTGTGCAACAATGTAGTTCCCCTTCACATACCCTATTCTATCCATGGTCGACTAATAGTTTAGGATTATTCCATGGCATTTGGCTAGTTGTTTGGTTTGGTAATCTAGAATGAATGGTCAGGTTTGCATATTATATCCTCCCCCAACTGGAACCCTAGTAACATCCTTAAACGAGCCCACCTCTCTGTAAAGTGCATTAAAACCCTACTTGATCTCTTAGCTAGTTCATGCTAACTTAGTTGATTTCTTTAATTGTTTTGTTAGTCAATTTCTATATTTTTGATAACTTGGTCTTGCTATGGTAGTTAGGGATCTTTTAATCTTGTTAGTGTTAATCTTTCTAGTTAGTGATAATCTAGGTACTTAATTGCTTTAATGTACAACTTGCTTAGGTAGTGTAGCTTAGTCTTATCCTCTTGTTCTTTCTTACTTGGTTGTCTTTGTTTGTTAACTAGAGTTTATTTGTCTAGGGTTAAAATAGGATTTTGGTTGTTTTGCTCCCTTTCTTATTTTCTTGCTTGAAACATTAGTGTAATCAAATCAAAACCAACCTTAAACCATAAAAACCCTAATCTCATCTTTAGGAACATAGATTATCTAACTTAGATCTAGTGTCCCTCTCTCCATGTGGATCTACCCCTCAATTTCCACTCACTTATACTATAATACAATCCCATAAGTTTGAGGGTGATATATTTTAGTCTATGTAGAGTGTTAGTATAGGGCCCTTTATAAAATTTGAAAGATCCCAAGTGTGCCTCGAGTGCCTTAGGGTTTCATCTAGTCATAGTCCATTTGATTTGTGTATTACCATAGGTATAGAGACACATCAGTGAGCATGTTTCTCGATAGTGAGCAGGAGTTTTGTAATGTCCCAGGACTTTGAGGCCTCGGATAAGATGATCTTAAAAGGAATGATTGTACTACCCATATCACCAAGGTGCACCTCCTTTTCTGGGAGCCCACTACTAAAGAACTCCATAGTTATGTGTGCTCAGCTTCGAGTAGTACTAGGATGGGTGACTGTTGGGAAGTTGATCCTGGCTTGTGCGTCAGTGAGGACAAAGTGCACAATTAAGGCTAGTGGTGGTCTGTGGGGCCAGTCGTCATTCCTGAAACTCTACTAGCTCATTGGGTAGTGAACCTGGGTTTTACAAATGGTATCAGAGCCATAACCATTCCAGTAGGTGGGGTCCACAAGGACATGTGGCATGCCAATCTTGAGTCGTGCGGTCCAGGAATGTCAAAAAGGGTTGTCCATGGTTGACGTAGCCACCCTTGCGCTGGTATTCTGCGATTGGGAGAAGGGTGTCCATGGGCCATTCTGGGTCTACACTGAAATGGGGAATGATTATAAGGCCTTATAGTTGATCCTTGACGAGGATGTCAAGAGTCTAAGTGGGATAGATTGTAACGTCCTAGGACTTTGAGGCCTCGAATAAGATTATCTTAAAAGGAATGATCGGACTACCCTTATCACCAAGGTGCACCTCCTTTTCTGGGAGCCCATTACTAAAGAACTCCATAGTTAAGTGTGCTCAGCTTAGAGTAGTACAAGGATGGGTGACCAATCAGGAAGTTGATCTTGGCTTGTGCGTGAGTGAGATTAAAGCACGCAGTTAAGTCTAGTGGTGTTTTGTGGGGCCATTCGTCATTCCTGAAACTCTACTAGAGCCTTGGGCATTGGGTCCAGGCATTACAAGGTTGGCACATCTTATTTGATCCTTAAGTACAATTGATGCAACCTAGCATTGGGATCAATTAGTAGTGTAGAGCCTGATTGACGGCTAGGTGATATGTGTAGTGTACTTACAATGGTTCTACTACTACGATCAGACACTATTTCTATCTTTGAGAGATCATCAACTTTTGGCAAGTCATTCATCAGTAAGCTTTGGTCTTTGTTATTTGGTTTTTGCACTTCTTTACTTGGTAAAGTATCTTGATTGACATTTGGCTTCACTTGTGTATGTGATTTTAAATTATTTATGTTGAGGAGTGAGATGACATTGAATGTGAGCTTCAGATCCTCATCCTCCTAGTTAGGTTGAGCATCCTTAGGCAACTCCTCCTCCACCACAACCTGAACCTACTAGAGAGTTTCCTTAGGTAAATGATGATTTCCATGGGATGTGACCTCATTGTGATTTTGGTATTGGAGATTTGATTCACTTCCTCAATGTTAGATCTCAGTATGGATCATTCCTTATTAAGGGTTATTTAGAGGGTCCTTGTTCCACTACAAAGCTAGTTTTGGAATCGCCATGGTTGAATACTTCTTTGGCTTGAGCATGACACCACGGATGTGGTGTATTATGGTGACTTCTTCAGGGAGGATGTCATCTTTGCAATGGACCAAAAAGTTTATGTAGTTCCTAATGAGCATCTTTTTGCAACTAGTATGCAGACAATCTAGTTGGAGGGGACCTTCTTTGAGTGTTGTAGAGTAGATGGTACAATAACATCGAGTCAGTACCATCCACAAATGAAGTGTGTCTACATGTGATCATAGAGTGTCAGTCTCTCAAAATCATCTATAGATCAGACATTGTTGGCTAGATGCATGTAGGGTTAACTGAAAAAGTAGTTGTTTACACTTTTCTTTGTTTATAGTTTCATTTCTAGCACTTTTTCTAATATATTTTCCAATAATAAAATCACACATCTGGGTAATATTTTCAAATTTAGAAATAAATTAAATCTCTGAATTAAAAGTTTGGAAGTTTGGATTAAGGGAACATATCCATATTTTAGGATTAGGAAATCTCCATTGATTAAATTTGAATTGTTGTGTTGTAGAAGATTCCAAATACAACCAACATTTGGTATCAAGACCCCACACAGAGGCTCCACAAAATGCAACGTGCTCAAATAGGAAGTTGAGCTTCCTCAAAATGTGTGGTCAATTGTGTTTTATCAACCCCGAATGGCTATAAATTTTATGTTCACCATATTATTCTTCATCCCTTTACTCTTTGAAAGTTTTCTATTTTTGACTCAATGGAGCCCTTTGTAATCATCCAAGTCCCTCTTTTAAGTTCTTTAATGGAATTTTTATTGGTATAATGCTAGGTCACATATATTTTAAAGATAGAGGAGTTGGAGCTGGCCAGATTTAGTGTGATTCTACACCTTTTCCATCTAGTGTATGTCTGCAAGAATAGGGAGTTGATATCAAGTGATGTCCACTTCTAAGATGCTATCATTCAAACATTTGGATTTATTGATGTGGTATTGACTCCACACTAGAGTACATGGCTAATACAACTTGTCTAAACTTCATTATTGGTATTTGTTCATCCTATAGAATTTGATACGGAACACTAAGATAGTTGATTTGTTTGATGTGAAAATCCTAGAGCTACTCACAGGTCCATCAGATGCACAATATCCAGATATGATTCATCTGTGAGCATATACTCTGACCCTTTTGAAAGAGTTATTCTTGATATAGACAATCAATCAGGTGTTAGTGTGAGTTGTAGATGTTGTGGCATCTACCTAGTGAGGTGAGAGCATCGCACCCTTGATTTTGATCAAGTTGTATTAGTTATTGGATAAGGCCAACATGAGTGGGAGTATGTGAGGACCTTTCAAGATCTTGCAAATTTATATGGGGATGCATATTTGTCATCTTGAGTTTCAGGAGATGATGAATAAACATCATATCCTTATGCATGAGTATCTATTTAAAGCACTTTAGAAACTAAAACGCCTTTAGTTATGATGGAGAGCTATCATGGTGGCTCTCTTATTTTACATATGATGATTTACCCTAGGTCTTGAGGTAATGTCTTGACAATTCTTCTTGTGGGATATATACGTCCAGTTTATAGACAACGTATCATTTTCTAGGGAATAAGTTATATATATGAATTGAATAACATGGTGCATATTGCATAATAACAAAGTTTATTAAGGCAAATAACTTGAAAATAAGACATAATTATTCATATAATCATATGAATAAAATATTATAATAATGAATACATAACATTAAAATACAATGAATTTAAGTTTTGTAATTAATTTGCTACTAGATGAGGTAATATATTTCTTACATTTGAGGATATCAATTAGTATCATGAATCACAAGAATTAGGGGAAGATCATATGTGTCCACCTCATAGTTTTCTTGCATGGGTGGGGGGATCACTAAGGATTCAAAATGTTAAAGTTCCAATATAGGTGAGGATCATAAATGAAGTCCATAGGAATATGCAACAAATGTAAACTAGGAACCATGAGCTTAATTGATGTTCTCGTGGTTCATACCATATATAAGTAAACAAGAACTAAAGGAGAAAGACAAAATATATCTAATCTCAATTTAACTTATGTGTAGTTATATAAACTATTATTAGAACATGAATATAGGTCAAGAGACGTACTTCCTTGTACCTATCAATGTATTATAGACCAATAAGATAACAAGAACATGTTTATGTGGTCCTACCTAAAGTGGGATAGAGTATAATACAATAATACCCTAGATATGATCACGGTAACATGGTTATAGTTCCACGAGTACAAATTTTGAATATTTGAGTATTAAAATTTTTGTTGTAGTTTTATTCACCATCTTCATAGATGTCTTAACTCTGATATAAGAAGCTAACTTTCTTTTGTTAAGAGAGGAAATGGTTGTTGTCGAGTTGAGTAGGTTCTTGGATACTAATATCTACTAATTCCATTGATAAATATTAATAATAGAGTAAAAAAATAATTTCTAATTATTTTGTAGGTTGCATACATATTTTTGTTGGTGTATATGCCCAGAGAGCCAATCATATGATGATTGTAATGGTATAAATGTAAATGATTTGATGATTAATAAAGCCAAGCTTCCAATTTATTCTATTTATTCAGTTATCAGATAATGAAATAACGTAATAAATGTCTAAAGAGTAATATTACTCAATGACGTATGTCTTCAGGTTGAGGATTTGAACATATCATATGGATATTAAGAGTATATACATTCTTTTTATGTCCCTGGTCAGTTGTTATTGTGGAAGGTAGATAGACAACAATGACACATAAGATCATAGTGTGAGTTGGTTGATGACAGAATCTCATTAGTCGTGATATGGCGATATCAAACCAAGCACACAGATACATGTTGGAGAATAGTGTATCGGACAGACTCACCATAAGAGTGATACATGGAAACCTTTGCTATGTGAGTCAGAATCACGTCTTATAGTGATGGTGGTGGTTGTGGTTCTTATGACCTAAAATCACTGCACTCATCACATTTAGTTTGGTACACTTTGACATCATCAAACGTAGTCCTAAAACATGGGTTGTTATAAAGGTGATGGTTGGGTGACTGTGACACAGGGGGACTGGTTGTGAGTGATATATATGGAATTTGTCCCTCCTAAGGGAGTATGATATCTTAGCCCTCTTGATTAGAGAGACTGAGAAATGCATGCATGCACATGTGAGTCAATATGTGATATTGAGCTTACATATATCTCATACAGTCTTCTCTATTTCAAGGAACAAGATTGAATAACAATGGGGATGACATGTTCCATGCCTCTATTTCAATCTGGATATCAGTGACAAAGGAACTATACAAACATTGTAACACCATACACATATTATAGGTTTAAGTTGTTCTCCAACTTTCCTTTTACTTGGGTAGTAATGATGTGTGACTAGGCACTGCTCATTGCTTGTGATGTCATAAGTTGTTATGGACATTCACTACCAACGTATATGGGACCTATAGGGTCACACACATAGGAACTCGTCGCAAGAGGATTTTTTTTACTTGATAGTTATACATTGTCCATATTTTGATAATGACTTAACCATTCCATTCATATGTATCTAATACATTTGTTTAAGATTGATTTCAGGCTTTAGGTACATAAAAAGTATCAATTTACACAAGCCCTAGCTTGTCCAAGTTCAAGTCAAAAGCAATGCAAGTGTGCAATTTGGGAAATCACTCCAAATCACTTTAGATTAATTTTGTAATCACTTGTATTGATGAGATGACTTGTAACTAATATGAGAAAAAATCAGGGACACTTAATTTCAACGTATGGTCACTCAAAAATCATTTTGGAAAATTTGTCACAGCAACTCTATCATTCGAGTTTTAATCTAGACCAATCCAGTGATGGATTTTTCTAAAATGATCAATCAGTCGAGTTGTACACTAACAAAACTCGACCGGACGACTCACTGACCAAAACTAATAGCAGTTCCAACCTCCAAACTAGGAGATGTACATCCACTATCTAGAGACATCGTCCTATAGGATTTTCAACCATGTCTCATTCCTTATATTCCATTACAATATTTACAACATAAGACCACTCTTTTCAAGGTCAAGGGTACCTAGCCTTCCCTTTAAGATCAAGGGAGACAATAACCTTACAAAGGACGTTCCTATCCATGGCCAACAATCTTCTACCTTACCAAGGACTTACCTACTCTTGTAACGAGTCTTTGGCCTTATCCAAGGACTTATCCACTCTTGCAAAAACTCTCGCACCTTCAAGGATCTACCCACTCTTGACTTGAATCTTCCGCGTTTAACTTCACCTTCACCAAGGAGAAGTTTTTCACCAAGGGATTCTTTCCCTTCTTCTTCTTCACCTCTCTTAGCCAGAGAGAGAATCTTCATCTTCCTCTTCATGGTAGAAAAAGTGATTTGGAGGTGGATGAAGTGAGATCCTCACAAGATATACATGTAGGACTAGCTCTCTTACAAATCTCCTACTCACTCTAATGTATGTACCAAGTGATTGAGCTCATGAGAGTGGATGGATGCTCTTGGAGGCAAATCTATTTCAACTATAATATAGGGACCTTCATAGTGCTTGGAGAACCATGGGGTGAAGCCCAAGGAGACCTATTTATAGTTGAGGTTGCCTACTAGATAGTAGAGACACTTAGGACCGAATTCTAGTCATTTTGGGGTTCCAATGGATATATTTTTGAGTTTTGCAACACGCAACGGCTAGAAATACTTTTCTACACATTATCAGGTTGTGTTTTTGGCTGATTTGTCTCTTTGGTAACTTGATTGACACTACTATAAGACAATTCAAAGTGCAGGGTGTCAGTTGAGTTGCCACTAGGACAAATTTGACCGACTATGGGTATTTCCAAGAGCCATATAGGCTGTCAACTGAGTTTTCATTAGGATAAACTCATTTGACAAGGCATCCTATAATGACTTTTGACAAATGCCAAAAAAGTATTTATATATTCAATTTAAGTGATCTAAATTTTCATTAAGCTTAATTACAAGGCATACAATCATTACAAGTGATTTACATCAAAGGTCTTAAATCTTGATCTTTGTGCATGTATGACTTGATTTCGTCAAGTTAGGATGCACAAGTTAAGGCATTTGGAGTGTGTCTAATCATAAATCACTCAACTAGAAGCATTAGAAACAAATAAACAGAATGGTTATTCATCATCAAAACTAGGGTTTAGTCAATTAGACCTTGAGTCAACATTCTCCCCCCTTTTGAAGATGGCAAATAATTCCATAAATGTATTGAAATCATTTAAGTAAATTCATACCTTAGGAGAAACCTAGGGGTTTCAATAGAATTGATTTCATATCATCCTCCTTAATTGATGCTAGTGGAGTTGACATACTCCCCCTCAATTGATGATATATCTCCTACATGGTTAGAATTCATAACATTAATAGAAACTACGTCTTCAACTCATATATATCTTCTCCTATATGTCTTCTCCCCTTTACATAAGACATGTCTTATCCCCCTTTGTCATTTCAAAAAGTGAGTGTGGTTGAATACCTAAAACATAACTCATTAGAAAAGGGAGTGTAGAAGAGAAAAAAAACTAAGGGCTGGTCCAAGCAATGTATATAAAGCAAATCAAGACATGCATAAGAACAACCCTAGATGCAGTTCTAGAAAAATAATCAAGGTAAGTCTATGCAATCAAATAACTCGAGATAGTACATATGGAAGATAAGGAACAATCTTGAGTATGTATGAGACAAGACACAAGCATATCATGTAATTGGATACTGATTGATATGTTAGATACCAATTGATGAATAAGATTAGAACTACATGTATATGGGCTACTAGTAGATGATAATTCAAGTTAAAGCTACTAGTAGTATCTAGATCATAGAAAAAGATGCACAAGATAAATAACATGCTATATTTTGATGTACAAAAATATCCAATAAAAGAATATGCAATTTAAGAAGCATGAAAGGATGTTACTCACTAGAAAATGTGCATCATTACCAAAAGATGATTACCACTAAGAAACTCAAGGTTGTATCAAAAGATATACAATTAGATATATGTAGAAAGTTAGAGCAAAATGGAAGAAATTTACATCCCAACCAAGATATTCAAAGAGACCATCATCAAAACATGCATAACAACTCAAGATAAGTAATTGAAAGATATAGAGATACCAATTTATAGCAATTAGAAAGAGAGAGTTATATGCAAGATAGGAAATTTAAAGCATGGAAATATCATATAAAGGTACCAAGGGGAGTGCCACAAAATAAGGCTATTGGTTGAGAAAGTCTAGATTGAGAGAAAAATTCTCATACAAAAAGACATTTGTGTATAGTGTGCATAGTGTTTTCGGTCGACTTTCTGGGTTGAACTTCTTTGCCGATAATAGTTGTTGAAAAAATCCATTGGTGCTTGGTCGAGTTTCTTCAAGACAAACTCAGTCGACAACATTTGTTGTCAAAAATCACATATATTTCAGAAAAACATATCTAGAGGTGTGATAAAATTTTAAATCATATCTAAAAATGTATAAGCAAGTTAGTAATGCACTATAAAAGCATCAGGAACATTTTTTGAGCAAGTAAGTGATGAGAATCATAATATACCAATTTTGCCTCAAAAACCATATGTAAAGTGCATACAAACTTGACTAAAATAATCAAGGTTTGGATATGGCAAGAATATTGTTACCTTTGTTCTTACCATTTCTTTTCCACTTGTTGCCAACCTAGATACATCTCACCTTTCTTCTTTTAGGTGGTATGGGAAACCAATTTGCAAATCAATACTCATGTCAATCCATTTGCAAGTGGCCTACAATAAAAAATACGAAATGGTCCCTAGTCATATTTTTTTTGTCTAGAGGGGTTAGCTTGGAAACCCAAATCCTATTGCTTTTGGGTGCCTCCTAAAAGGGAACTATTTAGAATAATGACCAATTTCATGGCAATAGTTGCAAGTTCCCTTAGCCTTAGAACTAGAGTATTCTTATAGGAGGTCCTTTATTTTTGTTGTTCCTTTGGCTACTATCATACCCTATACCATGTCTACCAATTTGTTTAGTAGTATGGTGTAGGATATCATTAAAATTTTTATTACCACATATGAACTTTTACAAGAGGATTTCAAATTATGATTATAATGCATAAAAGAAGTGATAGTAGAAGAAAAATGATTGGTATCATCTCTAGCATACAAAAAATCATTTTCTAAGAAAATATTTTTGGTCATATAAGAATCTTTTTCAATATGAAGAGCAACAACATTATTCTTGTTGGTATGTATGCCCATAGAGCCAATCATGTGATGATTGTAATGGCATAACATGTAAATGATTTGATTAATAATAAAGGCAAGCTTCCAATTTATTTTTTATATTCAGTTATGAGATAATGAGTAACATAATAAATGTCTAGAGAATGATATTACTCGATGATGTATGTCTTCTGGTTGAGGATCTGAAGAATTAGATCATACAGATGTTTAGAGTATATACATTCTCATTATGGCCCTTATTAGTTGTTCTTGTGGAAGGTAGATAAACAATAATAACACATAAGATCATAGAGTAAGTTGGTTGATGACAAAGTCTCATTAGTCATGATATGGCAATATCAAACCAAGCAAACATATGCATGTTAGGGAACAATGTATCAGACAGACCCACTATGAGACTAACACATGGAAGCCATCATCATGGAAGTCATAATCATATATCATAGTGATGGTGGTGGTTGTGGTTCTTAGACCTAAAACCACTTCACTCATCACATGTCCTTAGGTACACTTTGACATAATCAAACGCAGTCTTGAAACATGGGTTGTCATAAAGGTGATGATTGGGTGATCGATCAATCAGACTAGACTAGATCTAGATCTGACTCAATTTTCTCACACATCCCTTGTTGAACTCGGATCGCCCAATCAGCTTAGGTGATCGGTAAACTATCCCAGTCCAGTGGAAAACTATGTTGACCGTTTGATAATCAATAGATGTATTGACCCAACCAATCTGATTTTCCAAATAGACTTGGTCGCCCAATCTGAGGGTTAATTATGTTCACAATTCAGAACCATTCTAATCATATGTTTGATTGTGAACTTCAATTCCCTTATGCATCCTTACGTGGGTGGCCTGACATGTTCCTAATTATGTTTACAGTGACGGTAAAACAACACAAGAAAAGATTGGTATCTAGTCACACATAATTGCCATCCAAGTATTAGGACTGAATTAAGAGAACAACTACAACATATGAAGTGATCAATGTTGCCATGAGCATATAATATCTTCTTTATAGATATCTAGATTGAAACTAAGGCATGTAATGTCATCCTCTTAACATTCAATCTATGTTCCTAGAACTAGAACAAACTGTTCAAGATATTGTGAGCTCAATAGCATGTAATGTCATCCTTGACACATGGGGACTGACTGTGAGTGATAGAGATGGGATTTGTCCCTCCTGTAGGAGTATGATATCCAAGTCCTCTTGATTAGAGAGATTGAGAAAAGTATGGGCATACGCATGTGAGTAAATATTTGATATTGAGCTTACATATATCTCATGCAGTCTACTCTTGTTAAAGAAACAAGATTGAATAATAATGAGGATGACTGCTCCATGCCTCTAGTTCAATCTGGATATCAGTGACAAAGGAACTATACAAACATTGTAACACCATGCACACATTGTAGGTTGAAGTTGTTCTCCAACTATCCATTTACTTGGGTAGCAATGATGTGTGACTAGGCACTGCACATATCTTATGATGTCATAAGTTTTATGGACATTCACTGCCAACGTAATATGGGACCTAGAGGGTCACACATAAAGGAAATCATATATAAGAGGAATTAAATCTTGAATGACAATTAGATTGATTACTAAAGTGTTTGGATACTCAATTCACACAACAGATAAATGGATCATCTGACTAAACTACCAATTAACCATCTCACTAGGTGAGATGGCCGTTTGGGCAGCTAGATGAGCGTCTCAAATGTTGAGACGACTACTTGGGTTGTTAGGCAGATCAGAGATTGAATTGGCTTAGTTATGCCCTATGAACCAGGTTGTTCAAGCTGTTAAACTGATCGGCTCGACTCAGACTCACCAGACGATCGTCTAGGAGAGTGAGACAGGCGTCTTTCCTGTGTGATATGGCCCGATTGGGGCTGAACAAAGGTTCTGGAGTTTTCCTGAACTTGTTTCAATTGCGCATACTTGGGGTGCAAGTAAATTAATTTATGACATTAATTAGGAAACGAATTTGCCAATTTAATATTCGATTAGGAAACTATCATATGACCATTTGGTAGTGTGAGACAACCATCTTGCACAGTAGACGACTGACTGGGTGTGCCATACGTTCATTTGCCATCTCGTAAGGTTGTGAAAATTTGATATCTTCTGGTTCCTTCCACTCCCGCACTGATTGGGAACCCTGACCCTAGCCTCTACTATAAATAGAGGGGTAGTGGGGGCTTCCCAGAATACAACACAGACAACTGATAATCAGTTAATCTAACAATTGGTGTCCTCTCTAGTTGTGTTAACCAAGAGAGCCCAAGCAAGTCCTATCTGACTAGGGAGGAATAGCTATAGAAGAAAAACAATTGAAGATCATTATTGTGGGAGAGTAGGTTGGTTACTAGTGCACCAATGAGAGGGACACTTATTCCAATCCATTCTAGTTGGACAACATGAGTTCTAGTTAGTCTGTGTGGACTACTCTAGAGACAGGAGTCCTTTGAATGTTGTTAGGATAGCAACATCAACTCACAGTCTGTGGCGAGATCTGAGGAGCCACTGTATCAGTTGTTCGAGTCTGTTGTCCATAGAGGAGCAGTCAGATGAGTCCCAATGCATCCAGGAGTTGCACATGTACCTTCCAAGTCAGAGTGTGCATCTACATCGATGAGGATTATCGCTGGACTTTCTCCAAGGCGAGGTATATCTTCATAAAACCATCCTTCCAATTTTATAGTTTTTGACGTGATTTGTTGGTTAATGGGAAATATGTCAGTAAAATTTGTGTTTCTGGTGCCTATCTGATGTTGTATATATTAATAGTGGTATTAGAGCCACGTTAATAAATTATATTTTGGGATAATTGATATGATCATATTTTTGTTTTATCGTGTTTATTTATTGCATGCAATGTGAATATTTAAACGGGTTGATGTGCATGTATGTCTTATCACCATATAAAGAACCCAAATGAATACATAAATATGATCTGATATATATGCAATTTACAAGAGTCGTGATAAAATCGATTTTGATGGTGGATGTGAAGCATGGTTATGGTCAAAACTCCAGATCTGTGTGTGCATGGTTGTGGTTATTTATTCTTGTTGTTAATCGGTCTATATACCGAGCTTCTCTCTCTTTTCCAAATGTAAATTAATGATCTTCTTCCCATTTTCCCTTGAATGTAACTCAAGGTTTTCCCCAATATACAATGTAATAAGAAATACGATAGTTTTAATTTATGTTTCGACACGAGATGACAATCTGCACAAATACAAAATGAGTGGCTCGTGAGACAACCCAATCGATTGGAGGACCAAGGAGGCCAGACGATAGGAGGATGAACTGATTGACTGGTAGCCCAACCAATCGGCTATAGGTGTCTAGATGCTGCTTGGACCCAAGAATCAGATGACTGCTTCAAAAGAGACCAACCGAGCGATCAGGAGGCGAGTCGGCCGGTTCAAGAGTTGAACCGATCAACTCGGATTGGTTCGAGTATAAATCTTCACCAACAACATGTTGCATATGATGTGTACCATAGGTGGTAGTAATTTCTTGTGGCTCCAAGGAATTACATTAGTATATAACTATCGCTTGTATGTTTTATTTATTGCATGTACTCATTTGTGATTATAGCATGTAGATGATACATACTATATATGTGGTGATTGGATAAAGTATATATTTATACAAACTTCCTCAATTAAAATATCAAGTCTTAGATGATTTCCAAAAGTGGAACACATGAAAAGCTTGATCAACCAAGTGTATATTATGCCAAAGCATGGTGCGCTATCTCATGGAAGTGTGATGGTAGTAATGTAGGTTCCGCCAATACGGGGTGCATTATTATCATGTCAGTTTTTGGGTCAGGCTTGACTAGTGATTCTCAGAGGGTCTGGGCCTAGAAGCATGTAGATGATCATGGCAAGGAATTACACATATCAATTATCTAAGAGTTGCATACGATGCAATTGGCATGATTGCCTACCTTGATAATTGACTATAGATGCGGGTGTAGGTTGGGTAATAGTTGAATTATTTTGGATCTTGGCCCACTAGAACATTGTACGGTGCAATATTCCAAATTGATATTGAGGGCTGTCAATTTGAATAAAATAGTGGGAGTGATAATAATTAACGACCTAATTAATATCATCAAAATTATTAAATCAAACCAAATAAAAATGTAGTTGCACCTGAGTGGTAAAGTTGATGTTGTATGACCGAGAGGTCACGAGTTCGAAACCCCATGGAAATGGGATGAATGAATTGCAAATTTTTTTAATGTTTTGAAAAAGATTGGAATATTTCTTTGTAGAATCAAATGTCAAACACAAAACAAGTTCAAATTGCAATCAGTCATTTAGAAGGACAAAATGGGATAAAGTTCCACAATTGGTTAAGGACTTTGAAAAATGTTCTCATTAATGAGAGAAAGCCCTATGTCCTTGATATACTAATGCCAGAGGAACCTACTCCAAATGTGCCTAAGGCTAAATGGATGCTTATTGGAAGCATGACAATGAGGTCATAGAAATTTAAATACCTAATGGTCTATTGTATGAACTATGAGTTGCATGAGCACATTAAAACACGGACATTCTTGAGATGGTAACACGCCTTAAGAATCATGTAAAGCAAAGAAGGTATAATGTCTCCAAAGCGTTAATTGAGTACAAAACTGACAAAGGGAGGTCCAGTAGAACCCCATGTGCTCAATATGATTGGAAATGTGGAATGACTAGGATTTCTCTTATGTCAAGAGTTGACTATGAAAATGATTATGCAAGTGTTGCATGAATCATATAGTTAGTTTATCAAATGCTTAACATGTTGATGCCAAAGCAAGGAAGAATAAGGACAAATATGTGATGATGATCAGCAGAAGTGAGTCCTAGGGCAAAGGCAAGGCTAAAAGTGTTCTGAGGCTAAGCTAAAGTCCAAGTTTTTGCACTCAATATATGGAGAAGGGTAAGTGTAAAAGGAATATGTCCTTTTTACTTAAAGGATAAAGAAAATAAAGTGCCACCATTGTCACTTGTCTAGACATTGGATAGAACTATCATCCTTGTATAGGATCTCAGGAAGAAGATGGAGATAGAGGTCTCTACTTCTGAACCTAAGAAGAAGTAAGCTAGAACTGTGCAGAGCAAGGTTTGCTACCTCTACAGTTGGAAACTATCATTCATGGGCACATAATAGAATTAGCGAATTGCTATTATGTACTTGCCAATGATGAAAACATCATATGTTTTGTATGACAAGAACATTATGTTTCATTTTAAAAGATATGATATTTTATGTCAATGCCTTATGTCTCACAAACTATACTTGATAGTTGTAAAGACAAATGTGTATGACACACATATTGAATGACTTGATAACTCAAACAATAAATGCTAAAGGTAGTTACAAGTACCTCATTATATTTACTGATGCGATCAGTAGATATTGAAATTTGTATTTAATGAGATACAAGTGTGAATCTCTTGAAGTGTTCAAGAAGATTATGAATGAAGTATGTAACTCATTTGGTAAAGTATTATGATACATTGATGTGACCAATGTTGAAATATTTTAACCAAGAGTTTGATGACTTTCTGGAGAGACCATGATAGTGTATCACAATGAACTCCTCCTAAAACATATTGATGTGTCAGAAAGAAAGTATCACACCCTGATAAAACATGGTAACATTAATCAATAAAATCTAGCTAATCTTTCAATTTCTTTTGGGCACATGCTTTTCACTAAAAATAATGTATCGTATAAAATGGTTCAAAAGACACCATATGAGATATGGCATGGGAGGAGTCCCAATGTATCTTTTATAGTGATTAGAATTGAAGGCTTATATAAGAAAATTGTTTCTTAAAATCTTTGTCCATAAAATCACATAAATGTCGTTTTGTTAAATACTACTCTTATCCCAATCCAACAACAAATTGTTTATTAGTTTAAATGATTGTATTCCTAAAACGAAACTTAGTTCCAAAGGAATCAGTGGGAGTAAAAGTAGAACTTGAAATGTTCGAGACAAATAAGAAAACATAGAACCTAAAGAGGCCCAATAGGAATACTGAGAATCACAAGTTGTTTTGGAATCCCAAGTTCCTTATTTAAACACAGAACTCATAGTTGTAGTAGAAAATGTCTTGGGTTCAAAAGACTATGATATCTTATAACTCAAAAGGCGGCGAGTTGAACAAAGACACAAGTCAACAACCCATCTAGAAACTATTGAGGGACCAAAATTTGAGAAATGGCTTCAAGCCATGGGATTAAAGATGGACTCTGTGTACACCAACAAGGTATGACCTTACTGGATCCACCTGAAGGGGTAAAACCCATAGGGTGCATTTGGGTTTTTGTAAGAATACCAACATGGAAAGGTAAATTGGTTGCAAAGAGTTTTAAACTAGTTCAAAGTGTTGAACATGATGAAATATTTTCACCAGTTACCATGGTTAAATCCATCTGGATCATGCTTGTTGTTGCAACTTAGTATGACTGTGAGATTTGGCATATGGATGTTAAAATTGCATTCCTTAATTAGAATAATAAAGAGGATGTTTATGTGATGTAACCTAATAGTTTTATGAATCTATTAATGCAAATAAAGTCTATAAGATACAAAAGTAAATCTAGGGATTGAAGCAAGCATCCCAGAGCTAGAATCTTCTATTTGATAAGACAATCAAAGGGTTTGACTCGAGTCAGAATGAAGATGGAATCTATGATTATAAAAGATTTAGTGGGAGCATGTTAATATTACACATAATGATGGGGAATGACATCCTTATCCTACAAATGTTAAAAACTAGAAAGGAAATTACTTCTATATGAATGGTTTAGGCAAAACATCCTATGAGATAGGGATCGAGGTCTATAGAGATAGATCTGGAAAGCTTCTTGACCTAAGTAAGAGCATATACATTGGTAAGATGTTGAAGAGTTCAGCATGCAAGATTCAATGAGAGAAAATGTGTCCATGATCCATGGAGTTAGTCTCTTAGGAGCCTAGTGTCCCAATTCTTATAAAGAATAGGAACGCATGGATAAGCTGCCATATGCATTCACAATTGGATCTATCTTGAATGCAATGTTATGTACTTATCTCATTATCTTGTATGTATTGGACATGATGAGAAGATATCTAGTAATCTCGTATGTATTGGATATGATGAGGGCATATCCATACATCTCAAATGTATTTGACATGATGAGAAGAGACATATATATACATTCCTAACAATCTTGTATGTATTAGACATGACAAGAGGGTATATGTCAGATACTAGTGAGAGTCACTGAACTACCATAACGAACATCCTTAGGTACTTGTAAAGCGCTTAAAGGATTGGTTCCTTGGTTATGGTAATAAGGAAGAGTTGGGTGTAAAGGGTTACACCGATGTAAGCTTCCAAAATGACAAATAAAGAATCGCAATCAAAATTAGTGTTTTATTATTAAACGAGAACTGTAGGCTAGAAAGGGTTCTGAGCTAATGACAGTTGTTCAAATCTACAAAAGAAGTTGAGTATCTCTGTGTTTTAAGAACAACAGAGGATATTGTATGGATCAAGAAGTTCATATGGGTGAACTTGTGTGAGGTTCCAACCATTGATGGCATAGTAGAAATACTGATGACAACAATGGAGCTACTAGTTAGGCTGGGAATCTCATATATCATACTACAACACTTCCATCTCATACAAGTATTCATATAGTGAAGAGATGTGAAAATTGCAAAATACCAACTGATTTCTCAGCAGAAGCATGATGGTCATGTTAGGTCACTCGAGATGAGATCCATTAGTGATTGGTTCTAAGTACAAGTGGGAGTTTGTTGGTATGTATGCCCAGAGAGCCAATCATGTGATGATTGTAATGGCATCACATGTAAATGATTTGATCAATAATAAAGGTAAGCTTCCAATTTATTTTGTATATTCAGTTATGAGATAATAAGTAACATAATAACTGAGGATCATTGTTATGGGAGAGCATGTTGGTGACTAGTACACCAATGGGAGGGACAACTCCCTATCCGTTCTAGAAGGATGACAGGAGTTCTAGTTGGTCCATGTGGATTACTCTAGAGGTAGGAGTCCTTCGGCTACTGCTAGGAGGGCAACATCAACTCGCAGTCTATGGTGAGATCTGAGGAGCTGCTACATTAGTTATCTAAGTCTGATGTCCATGGAGGAGCAATCAGATGAGTCCCAGTGCATCTAGGAGCTGCACAAACACTGTCCAAGATAGAGTGCGCATCTACATCGATGAGGACTGACTTTGGACTTGCTCCAGGACCAGGTATATCTTTGTTAAACTATCCTTCCCATTGCATAATTATTGACGTGATCTGTTGGTTAATGGGAAATATATCAATACATTTTTGGTTTCTGCTACCTATCTAATTCCATATTTCCCAAAAATTATCTCCACTATTAGAACTAGAACAAGATTCAGTGGCATTGATTTTAGCAAGCAAGGAAGCATTTTCTTTTTCAAGGAATGTAATCTTAGAAAGATAGACGCTATTTTAAGATTTTATTCCTTGCATAAAATAATCTTTGTCCTTTTTTTTAGTTCTAAGAACCTTAATTTCAAGAATAAGAGAGTTCAAAGTTTTAGTATGCTCTTCATTATAAATATGCATAAGATGTTGAGCATCTAAAAATCTAATCTTATCAAGTAAGTTAGCATCTTCAAGTTTAATACAGTCTACTTGACTAAGATAAGTATTGTTTCATATGTCAACACTTTTGAATTTCAATTCAAGTTCTTAAGTTCTAGAAAAAACATTTGGTGATCATTAACATCATCTTTCAAGAAAATTTTAGCATGTTCAAGATCATCTTTTTCTTCATGCAAGTTATCGACAATCTTAGCAAGCTTTTTCTTTTTATGGTTGGTAGACTTTAGAAATGTAGGAATAGCAAGAATAATGGCAATTCAAGATTCTTTATCTGAAGAGTTTAGATTTACCTCATTTGCATCTTCAATTGAACTTGTCATGAGTGAAAAATGGCATTCTCCATTTTCACTAAAGCTTGAGCTAGATCTTCCACTAGAATCTTCACTTGAGCTTGAGTTGGAGGAGTCACTAGATATTTTGTGCCGTTTTTCCTTCGTCTTGTGCTTCTATTCCCTTCTCTTATGATGATGGGTCTTTTTTCCTTATGGGAAATCTTCCTTAAAGTGACCCTTCTTTCCACATTTGAAGCATAGGGTGGAGGAAGAATATTTTCCTTTGTAAAATCTACCCTTGGAGTACATGGCATCTTCTTCAACTTTAGAGGATGGAGAAGGTTGACTAATGCATTTTTGTTGCACAATATCTTCAACTTGGACTTTGATTTTGGCTATTTTCTTTCTCTTGAACTCTTTTTCTTATTCTCTTTTTTCTTCCTCTTGCTTGTCAGGTTTACTTTAAAGTTTTGTAGATTTCCTATGAGTTCTTCAATAGGAAGTTGTTCGAGAGACTTTGTTTCTTCAATGATAGTCAGCTTAATTTCCCACCATTTAGAAAGAGACCTCAATATCTTTGAGTTTATATTTTCTTGATCCATAGGATGACCTAGGATGGCAAGACCATTTACAATGTTGTTGAGTCTTGCATATATATAAGAAACTCTTTTCTTCTTTCCCATATTAAAGTTCTCAAGAAGACCATTAAGCATATATATTGTATTTTCCTTCACTTGCTTTGTCCCCTCATAAGTGACACACAGCTTTCTCCATATCTCAAAGGTTGTGTCACAAGAAGAAATCTGGTTGAACTCGGTGTGGGAAAGAGAGGCATATAATATGTTGATGGCTCTTGCATTCAAGGTTGCTTTCTTCAAAGTAGCCTCATCACATTCTTCTATTATTGTCTCTGGTAGCTTGTTTGGAAGATCCACCATCCTCCAAAACTCAATACTTGATCCTTGGATGTATAATTGTAAATATCTCTTCCAATAGAGGAAATTTCTCCCATCAAAGATTGGAATGTTGATGTAGTATCTCCCACCTTGATAATAACTTGTCTTCTCCTACTTGTAGAAGTATTGTTTGGAGAAGACCCACTCTGATACCAATTGTTGGATCTTAATGGGCTCTAGAGGGGGTGAATAGAGATAAAACCACTTAAACAAAATTCATTAGACCTTCAAGATATTTATAAGATAATATTGCAAGTGCAAACTTTGACTGCAACTAAACATGCATAGAAAGGGAGAGAGAATGAAAAATCACCAAATAAAATAAGTTATTTATAGTGGTTCCAACCTCCAAACTAAGAGATGTACATCCACTACCTAGAGAGCTTATCCTCTAGGATTTTCAACCATGTCTCACTCCTTATATTTCATTATAAGAGTTACAACATAAGACCTCCCTTTTCAAGATCAAGGGTGCCTAGACTTCCTTTTATGGTTCAGGGAGCCAATAACCTTACAAAGGACTTACCTATCTATGACCAAAATTCTTATACCTTACCAAGGACTTACCTACTCCTGCAATGAGTCTTTGGAATTCTCCAAAGACTTACCCGCTCATGCAATAAGTTTTCCGCCTTCAAAGATTTACCCACTCTTGACTTGGATCTTACGCCTTTGACTTTACCTTCACCAAGAAGAAACTTTTCACCAAAGGACCCCTTCCCTTCTTCTTCACCTCTCTTAGTTAGAGAGAGAATCTTCATCTTCATGGTAGAAAACATGATTGGGAGGTGGACAAAGTGAGAGCCTCACAAGATATTCATGTAGGACTATCTCTCTACAAATCTACTACTCACTCTAATAGATGTAGCAAGTGATTAAGCTCATGAGAGTGGATGGAGGCTCTTGGAGGTAAATCTCTCACAACTATAATATAGGGACCTTCATAGTGCTTGGATAACCATGGGATGAAGCCCAAGGTGTCCTATTTATAGTTGAGGTTTCCTACTAGCCATTACAAACACTTAGGATTGAATTATAGCCATGTTGGGTGTTCCAACAAATATACTTTTGAGTTTTTCAACACTCCAATGGCTAGAAACACTTTTCTTCACTTTACTGTATAGTATTTTTGGCTGAGTTGTCTTTTGGGTAACTCAACCGACACCACTTTAATACAAGTCAAAGTGTACGGTGTTGGTTGAGTCGCTACCAAGACAAACTCCTCCGACCTTGGGTATTTCCAAGAGCCATATAGGATATTAGTTGAGTTGTCATCAAGATAAAATTGGTCAATAAGGAAGCATGTAATGACTTTTGACAAATGCCCAAAAGTTTTTATATATTCAAGTTAAGTGCTCTAAATTTTCATTAACCTTAAAAATCATACAGTCATTACAAGTGATTTACATCAAAGGTCTATGGAGAAAACTATCTATTCGTCAACTTTGATTCTTATGCATGTATGACTTGATTTCTCCAAGTTGGTATGCACAATTTAAAACATTTGGAGTGTGTCTTGTCTAATCTGAAATCACACAAGTAGAAGCATTAGACACAAATAAGTGGAATGGTTAGTCATCATCAAAACAAGGGTAGTCAATTTAGACCTTTAGTCAACAAAATTTACTTGCTATGCCCACACTATGAGATGAAGATGTCACTTCCCCCTCCAAAGCTTCCACCTTCCTCTCCAATAGACCTACTTTACACCATGGTTTTCAATGCCGACCTAAAATTCTAGACTTGAGTTCTGATAGTTGTAGCAATAGTCATGTTGGAATTGTTTGGAGGGCCTTGACACTTTAATATACATCAAGTTGAATCCACGTTCAATTCAGTCTGAGGAACACAAGCAAGTGGAGGTTATGATAGATCAATTCTTGCATCCTACTTGAACCCTAATAGGTTATTACTCCCCTACATGTCAAATAAGATACCATATTTACAAGATTAATAAGATATTTAAATTAGGTATACTAGAAGAAAAAAATTGAAAGTATAAAGCCTCATTCAATACACCCATCAATAGTTATGTGTGACCTAGTTTTATGTAGATATACTTAGATATACATATTTGTGGTATACCAAAAATAATAGCAACCAAAAAGGTTGGTAATCACCATGTGTTGATACTAATATGATGCATAAATGCATAGCTAATAATAAGAGTAACTAGACATTTAAAAATCTAGTCATGCCAGTTACATGAAATACTTGGCCGACTCAGTAACATAGATGTGCTAATATTATCAAATGATCAATTTATAATTTCAGTTAGACTACAATAATAATGTGGATATGTAACAAATAGAGGACTGGATAGTAATCAAGATATAGATATTATGTAAGATGAGGTTTGGTGATAACCTAAGTTGTTGACGTATCCCTTATAATTATCATATTATAATCAATACTAGTTTATTCTTCTAAGTAAATAGCAAATTCTAAAAATTTAATTATGCGTCCTAAATACCAATTGAACAAAACCCTCGCTTCTTAAAATAAGGACATTTATGTATACACCTAATATGGAGCTTTTAACTGGCCCTAGTGGAATAAAAGTGAAATATATGTGTTATATGGAGAGAGAGAATAAAAGTATAAGACATGACTGGAAGGAATTCATGAAATATCCACAAATAGATATAACTTTGGCATATATGGACTTATATGACTGGATATGGATCTCAGAGTAAAAATAGATCTACAAACCTAATTTTGAGATCATATATTAGTTATCTAGAGTATTAATCCTAAATCGAGAACTTGATCCCAAGTAATGCATGTTGGAAAATTAACCTTTGATTCCAACCTGAGTAGTAACAATTACTTTGACTTCATAACTCTAGTGACATCAATCCTCAGATACTTTTGAATCATGGATTTCACCCCCTGAAATAGGATTACTCACAAATATCAGGTTTGTGCAATCTCTATTTGATTTTGGGCACTAATGTGAATTTAATCTTAATTTCTATAATGAGGCATTATGTTGAACTTTATTTCTCTTTGAATATCTAAATTGAAATTTCTATTTCTAGAATTAGTATCATTTTAACTATTGTGAATCTTAAGTTATTCTCTTGTAAAGGGTTAATGACTCCTCCTTCCATAGCATTTGAATATTTGATGTGATTAATGACTTACTAATCTTTCCACTATAATATGGATGTTAGATGTTTAGACTATAATATCTGAAGTAGTGGTACTTATATACAACCATACATATTAGCATGCACATATTCCACCTTGGGTGTGTATTTCTAACTAAAATTTTAGGCCATGATCCTATGGTGTTATGGCCCTATTTTAGGTATTTGTATTCTACATTTTATATTCATGTGCAATAATTTGTTTATTGTGACATTGTAAATGATTGTTTTGGAAAGTCTTCTGAATATCAAATATTTCTCTCTCTTAAACATTTAATTCATCATTCTTTTGATAAATTTCTTGTTGAATTTTCCTACTTAAGTAAATCATAATTTGTACAAGAACACCCATTTATATACTTGTAATCCCTTGTAACGCCCAAATGTTGTTTATATACACATACTAAGTGTTTACAGATGCATGCCTTTGTTTTCTTTTTTCTAGGTGATGTTCTCCTTCCACCCACGTGTAGGTACAATAGAGGACAAGGACTCAAGAAGACCATATTTTGGAATTTGAACTTGAGGATAGTTTGGGATGGCCAGGCTGCCCTCTACAATTGGTACGGTTATATTATATGTATCATTTTTATCTTGTAGCACCACATTTAAGGTGATGAATAATTATATATGAAATATCATATAACTTCTTGAAAGTTTCTTTTGTTGCTTATTAATTATTTTTGCTCTATGATATCTATCCCATTTGAGAGTTAAAAAGAAAATACCTCCCTTTTTCATACATTGTTCTATGTTTAGAATGTGGATGGTTTTTATTTCTCAATTAGCGAGGAGTGTATCCCTTCTCGGGCTCCCACACCTTACAAATATTTACTAAATTGGATTGAACTATCATGTGGTGGGTATGATCCTTGACCGACTATGGGTGTCACGTCTTGTCAAGGGTTTCCTTAACCTATATGGATTACACTTGTGATATTTTTTAACCAAATAATTTAAATTATTATACGCATACAAGACCATCATTACCAAGTAGTGAATGTATGTATGTATGTATATATATGTATATATATATATATATATATCCTATAAGTTTAATGAAGAAAATGTGGCAATAATGCTTATAAAAAATGAAAGTTAGTTCTATATTATTATATAAGTAAAGGAACAATGTGTGTGAAACATCATTTTTTAGATAATGGGCATGTTAAAATACCTTTTAACATGATATATAAAATATCATCATTCAATGTATATAAGATTAAGGGAGGTAGTGGGTTCAATAAATAAGTTCAACATTGTTAGTTCTTTATTTACTATAATATATCTTCTAAGTCTGATGATTAATGTGTGGGTATAATGTTGAGATTAGACTACAAACACGGTCTTAATCTTTTACCAATGAGTATGGAGAGTCCTGAAGAAAACACTCTCTGGTGACTGCTCTGCAACCCTGACTGTAGTGGCCATGGATCTTAGGTAGAAGAACGACATGAAGAGGAGGTACATGTGTGTTAGGGGATGAACGTTATTTTAAACCTCCATGGGAAGAGGAAGAGTATTAAGTATGAAGATATATGGAGAATATGGAGGTTAGTTATGAATGCTTGTGTGATGTACATATTTTATATCATCTTTTGGACCACTTTTGGTTACAATTCCAAATCAATTTAACCCAAAAATCACTCTTAATCATGAGATTTTTCACCCTCTTTAACATGTTCATTGTTTGAATTGTAGGTACAACATTTTGGCAACAAAATGGGAGATAAATACCATCATGTCATCCACCAACTCATCTCCAACAATCCACATTTTCAAATGATTAATATTGCAGAAATAGTCAACAACGCGTCATGTTGAGATATTGAAACCATGTGTTTTTAGAAAAACATCGTGTTGAGATTCTAACACGCCATATCGCAGTGCAGGTATTGAATCGAGAAAAATCAGGAGATATTGAATCCCAGCAACACATAGTGTTGACATAACAACATGCCATGCCCACTCATTCTAGAATTTTCCAAAAATTACTAACTTGCAACAATACATCGTGTTGGCCAACCAAAATGATGTGTCATCTTTGATCGAGGTAAATATACTTAAGAAATAAAAAATAACATGACATGTTAGCTTGCCAACATGTCACCTCACCTTCAGTTTCAATTTAAATCAGAAGAAAACTACCCCACGGTTTTAAATATGAACATGAATTAGCTTGGGACAGTTATCATGGATCATTTGATGCAAAAAAACTAGAGCAAAGCCTAGAGGAGTTGGAGGAAATTTTTGAGAAGATGGAGTGGTTACTTGAGAGAGAACCATCTTCTTCCCGAATTCTTCTTTAGTAATTGCAGTAGAGGTCTCCTTTATCCATTCCAGCCACTGGGGAGAGAAGTTTGTTGGAGGAAGTGATGTAGCAAAAATGAAATTGTGGCTTTCTAGACAGAGTTCTTCTTTGTTCTATTACTTCTTTGGATATTTTCTCTCTCCTATCACTTACTATCTCCTGTGCCATTTTCTACTGCTTGAATATGTATTTCATAGCCACAGATGAGTACAAATCTTGTTCTTAGACATGAGGGTGTAACTCCCATGTCATAACACTGTTGAACACAAATTTCATATATAATGCTAGTTATTTCATTATTCTAAGTTTCATCGATGTTGATTTTCTCTTACATGCTTGTTGGCCACTTTGTGTGCATGATTTATGCTCTTTGTATAATCTAGAAAGATATGCATAGGAGTAAGGAGATGTACCTCAGTTGCACTACCTTGATCACGAGGGATGTGTTGGGTAACAAAGGTTTTTAGTCTGAATCTAAGTATATCCATGAGAGTGGTATACAAAGTTAGAGTTGTTCTACACACTACAAGGTGGGTGTAGGATACAAGCATTCCTTATGTTATTTTTAGTATTGTTGATTTTTATTGTTCTTCATGTTATGATGTGGATGTGAAACCTTATTCTCAAGATCTTGTCATATAAGTATAATCGAGAATCAAATGATTTCTTTTATATATAATTGCTTTCTCTATAGTTATCATAGTCTACTTGTAAGAAATCAAATTGCCTTTTGTAAAATGATCTAGATTTTGGAATTCATTTCTCTGACATTTAACAATACCCTTCTCATTGAACGGTCTTGATTATACTATATGAACCTGTATACTTGCGAGCTAGTGTTCGAATTATAAATTTAAGACTTGTGCACACGTTTAACAAGTTTTTAGCGATGTTGTCACAAAGCATAGGTATTTTTGTTAGAGTTTGAAGTGATGATTAGTAAGCAAGACTAGATCATATCACAACCCTTTGTATCCACCATCATTTCTTTCTTTATTGTGCTCGTCATCATTATCATATTTTTGTATCTTTTATTATCATTTTCTTACTTCACTCACCTTCTTTACTTACAAGACTATATGTGGAGATCCAAAAGGGGTCTTCAACCTTCCACATTTCTAGACCCCGAAATTGAGCACACTATTAGCATCCTTCAGAAAGCAAGGAGAAGTGAACCTTAATCAAAATTTGAAAAAATCACAACCTTTATAACGTCTCGGGTTTTAGCCTCCACAATTAACTCTTAATCATGGAGATTAAGACCCGAGGGCATTATGGAAGAAGCATCAAGCAATAGATAGCAACCATAAAATATATACATCTTCAAATGTTTTATATTACATAACATTTATTACATCAAATTTTCAGAATATTACATTCACTTTATTATCATTCTATAAGTAATTGGACTTATGAACATCAACTAAGTATCTAATCACATCATCTTGATGTTGCTCCCTCCAGGATCTAGTCAGAAAAGCCCCATGATAAAACTTAAATCCTTCTTTAACCTACGATGGGAGGGGAACAAGAACCGTAGCAAGAGGAGTTAGACAAATATCTAAGTATGGAGAGGCATAAAATTTTAAGCAGATCAATTGAATATGGAAACATTTGATAACATGGGACAAATATTTATAAATGCAAAGGGCATAAAAACTTATCATATGACATGAAAATTGGACCATGTGATAATGAAGTAAAACACATAATAAAAGAGAAGATAACATATGAATTATTTTATTGTATCATTCCCCACTCAGTCCAGAGGGATTGTTAACGAATCCTAGATCCAGCTCGTAGCCTGCAACCACAGCCAAGGTCATAGAGACCAAAAATAAACATGTCACATATATTCACATTGCACACTTGCCTATCACATAGACATTGGCATTAAACATATGCTAATTCTACCCTCACATGTTCCTCTATCCTAATGCACATAACTGGTGTGGTTTGTAGGTCCTGATTCAATGCCTACTTGAAGGGTAGTCCTGCAATCCGTGCTCTGCCCTCGAGGTGGGGTTGGTGTCCAGACCATATCGCTCTATACTCTGGCGGCCTAGTGCAGGTACCGTCACCTCACAGCTGTTACACACAGCCTTTGGTGATTTTTCTCAAAGACTAGCAGTCCTTGAGCTGCCCCCAAGGTGGGGTAGGTGTAAGGAATAGGCTATTCCTCTTCCCTTAACCATCCCAGGGATACAATCCAGATCAAACATAACATAACATATAAATCTCGATTTTTCGGTCCTCAAAGGCTTTGGGACTGTAAAACAAACTCTCCAGTGGTGGAATCTCAACAATAAGCATATTTATCGTATGCAATTATGATGAATTTCATTGAGCATCACAATTTGTGAGTATAATCTCATTATTTTAACCTTTTCATCATTTTCTTAGATATAATCAATTTAATCAATCTAAAACATTGTACAAATAGATTAAGACTCGTTGAAAGCCAAAAGGATGAAGGTAGATAATGGAAGCAAACCATGTCATGAGTTGTGATTTTGTTACAAGGCATTGATATATAAAGTAATATGACATCTAGATGGAACATTGGTTGACACGAAATCATATCATCAAAACTTGTCAGTCTGAAACACTTATTTTGATAAATAAATTCTTGTTGATATTGATTTGTTAAGGATATTAATTCCAATGGAATATATAACTTGACATTCATGTTATTGAGGTTTAATTGAATATTGAAGACCTTAATGTACATTAGAAGTATAAGATTCTAAGTTGTATATAACTTTTCATAAAAGAAAGATCCATCATATAAGGGAAAAGAATGAATATAGATAAAATATCTCTAACATATGAACTCATTGACCCTTTGATTACACTATAAGATACTCCATATATTGATGTATGTATCAAGATGACTTATCAAAAGGTACTCCATACAACAATTTAGATATCAAGATGATTCAAAAGAAGATACTTCGTACCTTTCATTTAGTCTTTACTCAGATAACCCTTCCTATTCATTTTGGTGACATGCTGATTTCGACACCTTTCTCTTGAAATGTTCAACCAGCCCTTAGTTCCCATTGTCCTGTTCTTCCTTGATTCCTTCCACAATGGTGCAAATCCAAGGATGACAATGGGAACGTGAGAGGATTTATATGTAGCTCTAGTTTCATTTTGATATGTATTAGGAGAACGATAGTAATTAGGATGTTAAGGTATCGATGAAATGTAGGAGAGATTGTGTGAGGAGAAGGAAAGAAATTTATTTGGGGAAGACTAGAGTTTGATTATAGGGTTGTATCTTAGTGGATAAGAGAAGCACAACAACCTTCTGGTCGTCACCTCAATGGGCTGGGATGGGAGAACCATCACGTAATAAGAAGAAGAATATGGAGGAGGTAGAAGAGGAGTATAAGTGTTTAGAGGTGAGGTGTCTCGTCAATAGCTATATATAGGTGAAGGGGGGACGATTATGGGAAGGGTCCAGGTGGTGGGTTGATCAAAGATGAGGATAGGGAGACATGGAGTTCATCCTGTCATTGTGCACCATTTCAAGAACGAAGGAGGACTTTGAACTTGAGGATAGTTTGGGATGGCCAGGCTGCCCTCTACAATTGGTACGGTTATATTATATGTATCATTTTTATCTTGTAGCACCACATTTAAGGTGATGAATAATTATATATGAAATATCATATAACTTCTTGAAAGTTTCTTTTGTTGCTTATTAATTATTTTTGCTCTATGATATCTATCCCATTTGAGAGTTAAAAAGAAAATACCTCCCTTTTTCATACATTGTTCTATGTTTAGAATGTGGATGGTTTTTATTTCTCAATTAGCGAGGAGTGTATCCCTTCTCGGGCTCCCACACCTTACAAATATATAGGTGAACGGGGGACGATTATGGGAAGGGTCCAGGTGGTGGGTTGATCAAAGATGAGGATACGGAGACATGGAGTTCATCCTGTCATTGTGCACCATTTCAAGAACGAAGGAGCTTCTGAAGATGATAGGACGTTTCATGGTTATTCATTAGATAAGATGATAGGTTCTATATGTAGTCCTTGAGTTGGCAAATCAATCCACCAAGTTTTGCGGCTAGAGAAAAAAAAAAAGTTTCACGGCCAGAGGTGCTCTGATGTGGTTAGGGTGGGCGGCCAAAAACTGTCTCCTGTTGATACTGTTCATCTTGACCATGGATACAACCAGATACGGAGGTCATGTCGAGCTATATCCTACCTATCCATGAGTTCTTGGGGCCTGAAATGTTAGTGGGAACTTGTTCGTCAAGTTTGGGATCCAATCACGGTCGGACATGTCTGCAGTAGCTCTCTGTTCATCTGTCCAGTATGGTGGGCGTCGGGCTGCCTGAAAATCGTAACAGCATTCTGATTGGATGTTGAAGGAGGCGGAGGGCAGTCAGCTTGCTCCGGTTAGCCATCGTGGATGGTTGGCGTCCATGTTGTGTGGTCTGTAGGAGCTGCCATCCTCTCGTCTCGACCGTGCTCACAGCTGCCCAGGTCGCGGCTGTTGTGCATGCACGAAGGAAACAGGAAAAGAAGCAGAGAGGATAGAGGAGACAGAGAAAGAGGGTGGGAAGGTGGGAGAGGAATGAGGCTGGCGGATGACGTGGCTCCATGCTACTGGTTTTGGCTGGTTGCTGCCTCCACTCCATGATCTACGCATGGGGTGATGGGGTAGAGTCGGTTAGATATTGGGTGAGGTGCGTGGAGTAGTGGGTGGGGAAAAACTTACTATAGGACCGGTCCTATAATAACTTAACTTGGTAGGATTCAATAGAATTTCGTTATATTGCATTATGTACGTTTCTCTCTCCTTGTTTTTTTTAGGGGGTGGGGTTTTGAAGAGGAGAGAGGGGGAGATGATGCATGGAGAGAGAAAGGAGACGGGTTGGGGAAGAGAGAGTGAGATGAATGATTGAATAAAGAAGATAAGGAGAGCAAAAAAAATAAATGTGGAGTGGACCATGGAAAATAGAAAAAATAGACTCTCGAAGCGAGGGCTCTCCACTTTTCGAAAAAGAATATAGATACATTGTTTGTAGTCTTGAGTATTACCAATAGGTCTTTGCATTCAATGTTAAAAGGATAATCGAAACTTGTGCTTAATTGTTGTGCAATGCATCTAATATGTTTCTAGCTATTTATAACTCCTCCGATTAATATTTTACAATTATATCAAAGTACCTTTTTTTCTAATATTTATTAAATTAATTACCTTTCCACTACTCATATTATTAACTTTATTATTTAGCCATCTTTTAATCTTCTTTATGTAACACATAGTTCTCTTTCATATAAAATATGTTTTACCCAAAGTTAATTATTTATATTTTAAATATTTTATATCCACTCTAGCCCTTTTACATTTATAAGTATAATTGTTTCGTTTACTTTTGTCACAAATATTTCATATAAAATGTATTCCTTGTGATCTCTTTTTTTAATTATATTCTACTTTATATTTGTAATTATGATCCATTTGAATTTTGTTCTTCCTAATTTTTTTTTCAAATGCATGGGTTATCACATCGTTAACCCCTGATTAAAATTTTCATCCTCGAAAATTAAAACATATGTTACCTATAGTCAAAGTGTTAATATATTAATGACATATTTATATGTGTGTAGTTATATGAATAACATAGATGATGAACTATCCAAACAATTTTCTTTGTGTGTAAAATCTTTGTTTGCAAGAAAAGAGTTTTTTACTAATAAATCACCTTGAGCTTTTTTTTAATTTCCCATCGCAACAAGAACCAAGAGTATTATGTTCATTAAATCAGTTAGAGGAGAAAATTATTGCCTCAACATAATTTTCATTAAGATTTAATTTAGAGTTTATGTTATGCATGTATACTACCGGTCAACATGTTCTAGTCACAGATAAATATGGAATGATCTCAAGTTTGGAAAATTAATGAACCATAAGGATCTTATGATATACTTTATTCTTGATAGATATGAATAATTCATTTTTAGTATATCCATTGTATAGTATTTCATTATCATATTATTAATTCCTTAGCACATGCCACCTATTTTTTTATTTGAACATTACTTGCTATATACGTTTACAAATAGTGAGAACATGGTTCATCTCTTTTTTTTACAAACTCTTATTTTTGAAAGTATCAAGTCTCACATGTTTCCTTATATAGCTACTTTCTTACGTTATTTGTCATGAGGTATGTTCTTCACCTGTCACATGAGAAATTATTTCCTCAAAAATTTTGAGACTAGGACTTATTCTATGTATGAGTAGCATTTATAAACATTATAAATTCACAATTAATATGGAAGGAAACAAGTTTATGTAAATTGGAAAGCACCATGAGAAACCTATGACATATTTTACTTCTAAGTACGTGAATGATTCATTTTCTTGGTGTTGAGAATTTTTGTTCAAAACTCAAGCTATTTATTATATTTCTTCTCAAATTGAATCCCATTAAGTAGATATAACATTATAGTGAAAAACATGTTTTATATTATTATTTTCTTTGCTCTATTAATTATTGTTTGCTTCCCTTTTAAGAGAGTAACAAGTTCCAAACTTATCCTTAACATAGCTACTTCTTTGAGTGGTATGCACTTTACTATCAATTATACTCTTTATAATCCCCCTAAGATGTAATTTCTTATACTCAAAATCAACCAATTTTGATATGTTTTCTCTAGATACTTAGAGAACTATTTGGTTGAGTTATTCCAATCTAACACTTGAATACTTGGCTAGAGCACCCAAGTATAGATTAGATAAACATTCAATCTCGATAACAACTTATTGAGGTGCCCAAACCCCTGGACAGGGTATTTGAGAATCAAAATAAGTTATCTCAAGTTTCTCTTCTAAATCCTTAATTTCCTATATGAACTATGAGAAAATTCCCATTATCATTCTTTTTTCTATTAAGTTTGTCTTATAAGAATTTTATATCCCAGGAAAATTGTCTTTGATAAAACTAGATGGATCAACATGCATACCCATGGTATTATATCTTTACATAAGTTCCTGTAAGAATATTCCTAGTGGTTCATGTATTTTGACTATTATCTACATTTGTGGATTTTACATTGTTTCATTGTGTGGTTTCTAACCATGCTCTGTCACCACCTGTAACGTCCCGGGTTTTAGCCTTCACAACTAACTCTTAATCATGGATATGAAGGCCCGAGGGTGTTATGGAAGAAGCATCAAGCAATAGATAGCAACCACAAAATATATATATGTCTTCAAATGTTTTATATTACATAACATTGATTACATCAAATTTTTAGAGTATTACATTCACTTGATTATCATTCTGCAAGGTATTAGACTTATGAACATCAACTAAGAATCTAATCACATCATCCTGATGTTTCTCTTGTCAGGATCTCGTCAGAAAAGCCACACGGTGAAACTTGAATCCTTATTTAACCTATGGTGGGAGGGGAACAGGAACCATAGCAAGAGGAGTTAGACAAATGTCTAAGTATGGAGAGGCATAAAAAGTTAAGCAGATCGACTGAATACGGAAACATTTAATAACATGGGACAAATATTTATAAATGCAAAAGGCATAAAAACTTATCATATGATATGAAAGTTGGAGCATGTGATAATGAAGTAAAACACATAATAAAAGAGAAGATAACATATGAATCATATTATTGTATCATTCCCCACTCAGTCCAGAGGGATTGTTAACTAACCCTAGATCTAGCTTGTGGCCTGCAACCACAGCTAATGTCATAGAGACCAAAAATAAACATATCACATATATTCACGTTGCACACTGCCCTGTCACATAGACATTGGCAATAAACATATGCTAATTCTACCCTCACAACTTCCTCTATCCCACTACACATAGCTAGTGTGGTTTGTAGGCCCCTGATTCAATGCCTACTCGAAGGGTAGTCCTGCAGCCCGTGCTCTGCCCTCGAGGTGGGTTGGTGTTCAAACCATATCGCTCCATAGTCTGGTGGCCTAGTGCATGTACCGTCACCTCACAGTCATTACACACATCCTTTGATGATTTTTCTCACAGACTAGCAGCTCTTGAGTTGCCCCCAAGGTGGGGTAGGTGTAAGGGATAGGCTATTCCTCTTCCCTTAACCATCCTAAGGATACAATATGGATCAAACATAAAATAACATAACATATAAATATCGATCTTCCGCTCCTCACCGGCTATGGGACTGTAAAACAAACTCTAAAGTGGTGGAATCTCAACAATAAGCATATTAATCATGCAAAAATTAATAGGAATTTCATTGAGCGTCACAATTTGTGAGTATAATCACATCATTTTAACATTTTCATCATTTTCTCAGATATAATCTATGGCGACACATCCCGCTATCACACAGACAATGAGGTGCCACATGAAAACGTGCGGAAAACACCATAAACCACTTATTACCAAAAACATAGGGTAATTAAAACCGATTTCGGAAAGCAGATGAACCAAGAAACTATTACATTCAGATCCTCATCCTGTAAGAAAACAGGTTATATGAACATTTACAAGTCTTGATACGTGTCCACATCTTAACAGATCAGTTGTCTGTTCATCACATGAGTTCATCACCTATTTATATACATAACGGGCCACATCCGGCCAACAGTAGGATATACAAAGCTTCATCAGCTATACATCGTGAAACAACATCAAAACGCCTCTGAGGACCTGAGAGTACAGGGATGACTCTAGGACTCTACTACAAAACAACCAAAACAGCAGCATATTCATCTCTTGCCTTCTACTGCTCTTCTTACTGCTCGGCCGCAACCCCACGACCACCACCACGTCTGGCGCAACACCTAAAAAGGTTGTAAACCAATGGGGTGAGACACACAGTCCCAGCGAGAAACATAACTCCCCGCCGAAACCATAAAACTTCAGAAAGGTTAAGCAACAACAGCAGATAACTGATAAAAGGTACAGTAAGAGCAGTCCATAGAGCAAGATTGTTATTACCTTCGAGCTTACCAAGGTGTACGGAAGGCATATCACCAAGTATTTCTTTATGGAACATGATTGACAAGATAAGATTTATAAGATCTTACCACATAACATAAGGAACGTATAAGTAACTGCAATGTATAACAAGATCAACTACACAAGCAAGGTCTCAACCAATGTTCCGTATTTTGCCTTAAGCAATAAATACTACTCGGCTGGATTACGTGTTATTATGCCCTGAGGAAGTGAACTGTACCGCTCAAATCCAACCTTCGATTGTGAAACCCAAGCCGGTGCCATACAAGGTCAAAGGAAGAGCCGGACTCCACGACCTCCCACCTCGTGGTCAGTGCACGAGAACCAAAGCAGGACCGCAGTCTCATGTTTAAGTGGCCTCAGCCACAGGGTCAGCTCCCGCAGGCTACCCTTTCTCTAGCCCGCCTTGGTACAGGTCTCGGCGCTAGTATATCTGAGCCACGGGCCAGTTCACCGTGCTCCCTGAGCTATGAACGCATTCATGCTCTATCACACTGAGCCATGGGCCTGTTCATCATGCTCTTATACACATCTTGAGTCTACAACCGAAGTTGCAATCTAACCTCCTCATTTCCGGCTAGGAGGAACCACACATATTCAATAATATGCGCTTCCAAGTTAACCCACAGGAGAACCTGTTTCACCATCACCAGCTACTGACGATGATGGATCTATGGCCAGGGCAAACTACATAACATATTCCATTGTAATTAGTTAGTATATTTTAAGTGGATTGTTGAGGCAAACAAGGTTGTAACACATACATAACATAAAGCTACATTATTGCTACCACCATCACAATATCCCGGGATCTCAATCCCTCATCACAAGAAACCACTGCCTCATAAGTCATTCTCACCATTGGGGATAACAATCCCAGATCTCATCATTAGAGGATAACACCTCAACTGGGCACTTTAGACAAACTCAGGTCCTCAGACCTAAACACATTATACAGGTGTTGCGTGTTATCTCATCAACAAGAATGACCATCAATGCAGTGTTATTCAAACATATATACCTCATATCCCTTTTCCTGGCTATGCATCCGCATAAAACACCTGCATGGTTAGTATACACATTCATAGAGATATCTAAAACCATCCTGGATTAACAGAAGGATCATGCTATCAAACATAGGGCAACATTGATGATTATATGCTTTATCATTCATGCCTCAACCTGTGACCATAGACATAGGTCATATCATCATGTGAAGCAGCTCATATACTTCCAAGCTTATCATTTACTCATCATTATAAATATATATATATATATATATATGATTCAAGATGATCATAAACACCTGTAATATCATGGTATTAGAGTTTCAGATATGTCATGTTTACATAGGTGCGCTCTACCATATCAACCACCTTACTATTATCAAACATGTCAAAGGTTCACGGGCCATAAACCATAACTCTTAACAATCAAGAAAGTGATCGCATGATAAAACTATCATATGGATTTCCGGGTGGAACATGATCCTCACTAGAAGTACCCACTACCCTCACAAGAAGTGTGACAGGCAGGGCACCCTCACTAGAGATGGTATCGGGCAGGGTACTTCCCTCATATCGCGCAACACTCTAACCACATATCGGCCAAGCAAACCAGCCACATATCGGCCAAGCACTTAGCAAGGGTATCGGGATACCATCTCAAGGTTCAAGGTGTATCGTGCAACAAGAGACCAAGGCATATCGTGCACAAAGCATGACGTGAAGCTAGGTCGATGGGGCATGTCGTGCACCCATGTGTATCGTGCATCTAAGGTGACAGCGTCCTACTGAACCGGACATAGCCTTATCGGCCTACCACAGAAGATAACGACCATCACCCAAGGGTGTCGTTCAGCTAGGTTGGGGGGGTTGCCACATGCCACTACATCGCGCATCACCACCAAACCATGATGCCCAAATCAAGGCTAGCCCACTGAGCTCCATAACGCTCAAGGTATAACGGGCACCAAGCCACTACAAGCTAGGTGTATCAGGCAGGTCACTCAACAAGGCAAAATGCCCTACACACAAAGGTATCGACCAACAACCAAAACTCAACTAGGCACAACAGCCAAGGGTACAACTCCAACGGGCAGCAAAGGAAATCCTATCATCCAACCAAGCTAGCCTCATCCTATTGACCAACACCCAAGGCAAAGACCAAGGTGTATCGCTCAACACAACCTCATCGTCTTAACTCAAAACTCTAGATCAAAAGAGGGTATCAGGCAACACCACCCCCAAGCCATATCGTGCAAGATACATCCCAACAAGATCATCATCAACCTCAAGCACAAGGGTACCAAACCCTAATTGATCAAGAAAATCGGCTCACCTCTCAACAACTAAGAGAAAGGGGTTTTGCACAACCTCTGTCACAACTCAGGCAACCACAAGGATCAACTTCCACATGGGTCTACATCTACCAAAAAGCTCACCTCTCGAATCCATAGTGAGAGGAGGGTGTTGCTCAAGCAACTAGAACACAAGCTCACCTCTCAACTTAAACGAGAGAGAAGTATTGCCCACATTACTAGAGCTCAAGCTCACCCCTCTAGACTAAGGAGGGAAAGGAGTGTTGCTCAACAAGGAAACCCTAAAACATGGTTCGGCCAACTAGGGTACAAAGGTACAAAACCTCAATCGTAACAACAAGATCACTAACCATAAGATTAAAGGTGTAACAAGCAAGAAACTTATCTTAGAATATACATGGCCGGTTATGATCATATGAAACATACAAGGATGTATAAGAAGGTAGTATAGTTAGGGTTAGGAGTTATGTAACCCGTCTTAAGCAAGCTCCAAGCTCCTAGAACCAAGCTACACCTCCGGCCACCTCAAGAGGAAGAAGAAGAAGACTCCAAGATAAAGATCGGCCACCAAGCTTTGCAAAGGAAGAGGTGTCATGCAACCAAGGGAGAAGGGAACTAAGGAACTAAAGGGATCCTTAGCAAGAGAAAGGGAACACATATATAGGAGAGGATGGAGGAGAAACCAAGGTAAGACAAGGCAGGGACACTTGTCCATGGGCAATGCCACCTCTCTATCTTGCCTTAAACACATGTCCAAGGTCATTTCCACATGCAAGCATCAAGCACCAAGTGTCCACTATGGTGACACAAACAAGGTCAAAGGGGTCCATGGACGACACACCCCACCACCATGCCCGACACACCTCCTTGGGTGACACACCTAGGTCGATACAAGGCACTCCTACCTGACACAAGGTCCAACAAGGCAAGGGCAAGGTTCAAGCAAGGCATCTCAAGGCCCAACAAGCTCATCCAAGCCCAAAGCAACTCCAGCAACAAGCCCAACCCTTCCTCTCAACACTAGAGGAAGCAAGGAGAGAGAGAGGAACACTTCTCAAGGTGACAAACTTGTTCTACAACCCTAGACTTGGGTTAATTGCAAGTAGCACCTCCAGCTCTCAACAAAACACAAACAAACCCTAATCACCACTAAAGGTGATTAGCAAGCAACTAAGCACCAGGGTTAAGCAAAGCAAATAGGATAAGCCCTAAACGAAGGTCAGGGTCCTTACAAGCTATAACCCTCTACAAAGGGATTTCGTCCTCGAAATCCGAAGAGAAAAGTGAGGGATACTTCCTCCTCAACTCTTCCTCAAGCTCCCGCATGGATTCCTCAACGCCACGATGATGCCAAAGAACCTTTACCAGAACAAGGTCCTTCCTCTTCAGCTTCTTTACTCTTTTGTCAAGGATCATCACAAGACCTTCCTCGTAGGTCATATCTTCATCAAGCTTAACCTCGACAGGCTGTATCATTGTCCCTGTATCTAGATGAGTTTTCTTCAGCATACTGACATGGAACACTGGATGTAACTTGTGCAACTCTGGTGGCAGCTCTAACTTGTAAGCTACCTTTCCAACATGTTCTATTAAAAGATATGGTCCCATATACCTGGGTGCTAGCTTACCCTTCTGACCAAACCTTAGCACGCCTTTCCAAGGTGAGACCTTGAGATACACTTTGTCTCCCATTTGGAACTCTAAAGGTCGTCGGTGATTGTCTACATAAGACTTCTGCCTATCTTGTGCTGCTTTCAGATGTTGCTGTATCACTTTGATCTTTTCTGTTGTCTGTTGTACTAACTCAGGACCCAAAAGTTGATACTCACCAGGTTCATACCAACATAAAGGAGATCTGCACTTCCTGCCATATAAGGCCTCATAAGGAGCCATGTCAATGCTCTGTTGGTAACTATTGTTGTAGGCGAACTCTATCAAATTGAGATTTACGTCCCAACTGCCTAGGAACTGCAAAACACAAGCCCGAAGAAGATCCTCCAAAGTCTGAATAGTCCTTTCAGACTGTCCATCTGTCTGCGGGTGGAAAGCAGTGCTGAACCTCAACTGCGTTCCCAACGCTTTGTGCAACTGTTCCTAGAAACGACTCGTGAACTGAGGACCTCTGTCGAAAACTATTGTTGCTGGTATACCGTGCAAGCGTACTATCTCATCTACATATACACAAGTGAGCTTCTCGGTTGTATATGTTGTCTTCACAGGTATGAAATGGGCAGACTTTGTCAATCTGTCCACTATCACCCAAATGGAATCATGATTCTTAGTTGTCCTGGGCAGACCAACTACGAAATCCATGGTTATATGATCCCATTTCCACTATGGTATCGGCAGGGGTTGCAACGTACCTGCCGGCTTCTGATGCTCAGCCTTGATTTGTTGGCATACCGCACACCTAGCAACAAACTCGGCTACATCTCTCTTCAAACCAGACCACCAATACAAGTCCTTCAGATTGTGATACATCTTGGTGACTCCTGGATGCATAGCATACATCGATGTGTGTGCTTCCTCGAGCACTATCTTCCTCAGATCATCATCATCGGGGACCACCATCCTATCATGATAGCAAACTAGTCCATCCTCAGACTCATGGAACCCATCCCGTCTTTCACTATCGAGCTCTGACCTGATCAACTGCATTGTATCATCTGTTTGTTGTGCGTCTTTGATCTGTTGTCTAAGCGTAGGCTTGACTTGCATATGTGCTAAAAGTCCTACTAATAAGGAAACTCCCATCTGCACATTCATCTGCCGCAAGGAGACGAACATATCCCGTCTATGGCATGCTAAGGAACTCAACAGTGCCTTCTTTATAGGGAGAGAAGAAGACTTTTGGCTAAGCGCGTCAGCTACCACATTTGCCTTACCAGGGTGATACTCGATGGTGCAGTCATAATCATTGATTAGCTCCATCCAACGACGATGTCGCATGTTTAGCTCACTCTGTGAGAAGATGTACTTTAAGTTTTTATGATCTGTAAAGATCTGACACACTTCCCCGTAAAGATAGTGTCTCCAAATCTTTAACGCATGAACCACCGTTGCCAACTCTAAATCATGAGTCAGATAGTTCTCCTCATGTTTCTTAAGTTGTCCCGAAGCAAAAGAAACTACATGGTCTTCCTGCATCAGCACGCATCCTAAGCCCGTTTTGGAAGCATCGCAGAAAACAACATAGCCCTTCCCAGGCTCTGGCAACACTAGCACTGGAGCACTAGTCAGCTTCTCCTTCAAACTTTGGAAAGCTTGCTGGCAATGATCACTCCAGACAAAAGGTACATCCTTCCTAGTTAACTTTGTTATTGGCAACGCAATCACACTGAAGTCCTTGATAAACCTCTGGTAGTATCTTGCTAAACCCAGGAAACTGCGAACTTCGGTCAGCGTCTTCGGCTGTTCCCATTCCGCAACGGACCCCACCTTCCTCGGGTCCACTTTAACTCCTTCTACGGATATCACATGACCCAAGAAAGTTACTTCTTTCAACCAGAACTCGCACTTACTAAACTTGGCATACAACTGATGCTGGCGAAGGAGAGTCAACACTTGTCGAAGATGTCACTCATGTTTCTGACTGTTCTGAATGTAGATCAAGATGTCATCTATAAAGACTACAACAAACTGATCTAGAAACGAACGGAACACTCGATTCATCGTGTCCATGAAAGCAGCAGGTGCATTGGTTAGCCCGAACGGCATAACCACAAACTCGTAGTGACCATACCTTGTCCTAAAAGCTGACTTTGGTATGTCATCCGCCTTAATCCTCAACTGATGATATCCAGACCATAGATCGATCTTTGAAAACACTGTAGCACCATGCAACTGATCGAACAGATCATCTATCCTCGGCAACGGGTACTTGTTTTTTATCGTGACTTTGTTCAACTACCGGTAATCTATGCATAGTTGCATCGATCCGTCCTTCTTCTTAACGAACAACACTAGAGCACCCCAAGGCAACGTACTTGGTCGGATGAAACCTTTCTCCAACAACTCTTGTAATTGCTTCTTTAGCTCTGCCATCTCTACTGGTGCCATCATGTATGGTGTCTGTGCAACTGGCTGTGTTCCTGGAACCAGATTGATCTCGAAATCAATCTATCAGGGTGGAGGAACACCGGGGAACTCATCAGGAAACACATCTGCAAACTCTCGAACAACCGTCACCTCCTCAAGGCTAGGGCCTTTTGCCTTGGTATCCACAATGTGAGCTAAGAAAGCCTTACATCCCTGTCGTAACAACTTTTCTGCTACCATTGCTGATACTAGACACGTCGGAAGAATCTTCCTATCTCCTTGGAAGATCCACTTCTCTCCACAAACATCGAACACTGCCTGCTTGGAACCACAATCCAACACAACCTTATACTTCTCTAAGGTATCCATCCCAAGGATCACATCGAATCCATGCATATCAAGTGGTATAAGATCCACTTGTATTCTGTGTCCCGAAAAAGATAGGACACAAGATGGGCACTCCTCTCGAAGCATCGAGGAACCATCAAGAGGGGTTTCTAACAGCAGGCTATCTTTCTTACAACTAACATGTAACAAATAGTTATCAAGCATACTATGGGCGATAAAAGAGTGCGTAGCACCCGGGACAACCAGAACAGATATAAAGCAAGAAGAAGACAAATCAGAATGAGATAACTCCATCTGACCTGTCACCACTCGCGGGTTGACTATCGCCTCCGGCTGACTCATAGCATAGAATCGAGACGTTGCTTGTTGTCCACGTTCTCTACTTCCTTGAGCAGACGATCCCGCTTGTGACGCTTGACTGCGTCCTCGCCCTCTGTTACCATTGGGTTGCTGACGGTTTGACCCTTGTTGATTCTGCCTTAGCTGCTGTGTTAGTTCCACATCTTTACTTGGGCAATTTGACTTCCAATGCCCGATCTGACCACACAAATGGCATGACTGGTCTCGCTATTGTGGCCTAGATGGCCCAGTCACTGCTACAGAAGTTGTACTATGTGCCTTTGACGGTGAAGAAACATATCCTCTTCCCTTACTCAGAGACCACTGTGACGGTGCACTGGAGCCTCTTAACCCAGAAGGTACTGAAAACCTCGGCTTCTTGAAGCCACCAAACCTCTGTCCCTGGAACTGAGCAGGCCTCTTCTTAGACATGGATTCTCTTTTCTCCCTAACTGACCGTTCAATCCTTCAAACAGACTCCGCAAACGTGGAAAACCGCTCTCGGTTCTCCAACGCAGAAGCAGGTATTGTCAGCTCAGCACTCAGGCCTTTCTCAAAACGTCTGATTCGCTCATCATTCGTCGCTGCCATGTGAGGACAAAGCCTCAACAGGTCCATGAACTTGGCTTCATACTCGGTGATGTTCATCGCTCCTTGGCGCAAGCGCTCATACTGGCTGATCTTCTCATCCAGATATGTCTTCGAAAAGTATCTGCTGACAAACTCTTATGGAAAAACCTCCCAACCGATCACCTCACAGGGTCGCTTCTCCTCCTCAATGGTCCACCAGTGACCAGCACTACCCTTCAGAAGGTAGACAGCGTGCTTGACTTTGTCCGCTTCGGGGATGTCGAGGATCCGGAAGGCCTTCTCAAGACCTGTCAGCCACAGATATGCATCTGCCGGATCAGCCGTCCCAACATAGTTCGAAGCTCTGACTCGGCGAAGCCGCTCAAAGGTCTTACCAATACCTGATGTTTCACCATGGGGAGCATGTGCTCTCGGCGGAGGCATTGGAAATCTCTCTACCACGAGATTCATCGTAGCCATCATCTACCCCATAAGCTGTTGGTAAGCAGGGTTCTCGAGAATGGCTGGGTCAAGTTGGGGGACCTCAGGCACCCGATCTCCATGTGTCTGCCCTTCAGCTCCATCAACTGATGCAGCATCACTGCTCTCGACAGCATGTTCTTCATGATTTCCAGACATCTTGGCTTTTTCTTCCGCTGAGGGCAGAAGATAATTGTAAGAAAATCTAGAGCACTCACAAGAACAGACCCAACCTAGTCCTAAATCCCTGTAGACTCAGCGAACCTAGAGCTCTGATACCAAGCTTGTGGCGACACATCCCGCTATCACACAGACAACGAGGTGCCATGTGAAAACGTGCGGAAAACACCATAAACCACATATTACCAAAAACACGGGATAATTAAAACCGATTTCAGAAAGCAGATGAACCAAGAAACTATTACATTCAGATCCTCATCCTACAAGAAAATAGGTTATATGAACATTTACAAATCTTGATACGTGTCCACATAGCGAACCTAGAGCTCTGATACCAAGCTTGTGGCGACACATCCCGCTATCACACAGACAACGAGGTGCCATGTGAAAACGTGCGGAAAACACCATAAACCACATATTACCAAAAACACGGGATAATTAAAACCGATTTCAGAAAGCAGATGAACCAAGAAACTATTACATTCAGATCCTCATCCTACAAGAAAATAGGTTATATGAACATTTACAAATCTTGATACGTGTCCACATCTTAACAGATTAGCTGTCTGTTCATCACCTGTTTATATACATAACGGGCCACATCCAGCCAACAACAGGATATACAAAGCTTCATCAGCTATACATCGTGAAACAACGTCAAAACGCCTCCGAGGACCTGAGAGTACAGGGATGACTCTAAGACTCTACTATAAAACAACCAAAATAGAAGCATATCCATCTCTTGCCTTCTACTGCTCTTCTTGTTGCTCAGCCGCAACCCCGCGACCACCACCACGTCTGGCGCGAACACCTAAAAAGGTTGTAAACCAACGGGGTGAGACACACAGTCCCAGCGAGAAACATAACTCCCCGCCGAAACCATAAAACTTCAGAAAGGTTAAGCAACAACAGCAGATAACTAATAAAAGGTACAGTAAGAGCAGTCCATAGAGCAAGATTGTTATTACCTTCGAGCTTACTAAGGTGTACGGAAGGCATATCACCAAGTATTTATTTATGGAACATGATTGAAAAGATAAGATTTATAAGATCTTACCACATAACATAAAGAACGTATAAGTAACTGTAATGTATAACAAGATCAACTACACAAGCAAGGTCTCAACCAATGTTCCGTATTTTACCTTAAGCAATAAATACTACTCGGCTGGATTATGTGTTATTATGCCCTGAGGAAGAGAGTCGTACCGCTCAAATCCAACCTTCGGTTGCGAAACCCAAGCTGGTGCCATACAAGGTCAAAGGAAGAGCTGGACTCCACGACCTCCCACCTTGTGGCTAGTGCACGAGAACCAAAGCAGGACCGCAGTCTCATGCTTAAGTGGCCTCAGCCACAGGGTCAGCTCCCGTAGGCTACCCTTTCTCTAGCCTGCCTTGGTACAGGCCTCGACACTAGTATATCTGCGGGCCAGTTCACCGTGCTCCCTGAGCCATGAACGCATTCATGCTCTATCACACTGAGCCATGGGCTTGTTCACCATGCTCTTATACACATCTTGAGTCTACAACCGAAGTTGCACTCTAACCTCCTCATTTCTGGCTAGGAGGAACGACACATATTCAAAAATATGCGCTTTCAGGTTAACCCGCAGGAGAACCTGTTTCACCATCACCGGCTACTAACGATGATGGATCTATGGCCAGGGCAAACTACATAACATATTTCACTGTAATTAGTTAGTATATTTTAAGTGGATTGTTGAGGCAAACAAGGTTGTAACACATACATAACATAAAGCTACATTATTGTTACCACCATCACAATATCCCGGGATCTCAATCCCTCATCACAAGAAACCACTGCCTCATAAGGCATTCTCACCATTGGGGATAACAATCCTAGATCTCATCAAGAGGATAACACCTCAACTGGGCACTTTAGCCAAACTCAGGTCCTCAGACCTAAACACATTATACAGGTGTTGCGTGTTATCTCATCAACAAGAGTGACCATCAATGCAGTGTTATTCAAACATATATACCTCATAGCCCTTTTCCTGGCTATGCATCCGCATAAAACACATGCATGGTTAGTATACACATTCATAGAGATATCTGAAGCCATCTTGGATTAACAAAAGGATCATGCTATCAAACATAGGGCAACATTGATGATTATATGCTTTATCATTCATGCCTCAACCTGTGACCATAGACATAGGTCATATCATCATGTGAAGCAGCTCATATACTTCCAAGCTTATCATTTACTCATCATTATATATATACATGATTCAAGATGACCATAAACACATGTAATATCATGGTATTAGAGTTTCAGATATGTCATGTTTACAAAGGTGCGTTCTACCATATCAACCACCTTACTATTATCAAACATGTCAAAGGTTCACGGGTCATAAACCATAACTCTTAACAATCAAGAAAGGATCGCATGATAAGACTATCATATGGATTTCTGGGTGGAACATGATCCTCACTAGAAGTACCCACTACCCTCACAAGAAGTGTGACGGGTAGGGCACCCTCACTAGAGATGGTATCGGGCAGGGTACTTCCCTCATATCGCGCAACACTCTAACCACATATCGGCCAAGCAAACTAGCCACATATCGGCCAAGCACTTAGCAAGGGTATCGGGCTACCATCTCAAGGTTCAAGGTGTATCGTGCAACAAGAGACCAAGGCATATCTTGCACAAAGCATGACGTGCAGCTAGGTCGATGGGGCATGTCGTGCACCCATGTGTATCGTGCATCCAAGGTGACAACGTCCTACTGAACCGGACATAGCCTTATCGGCCTACCACAGAAGATAACGATCGTCACCCAAGGGTGTCGTTCAGCTAGGTTGGGCGGTGTATCGTGCAACCATAGGGTTAGGGTTGCCACATGCCACTACATCATTCATCACCACCAAACCATGACGCCCAACTCAAGGCTAGCCCACTGAGCTCCATAACGCTCAAGGTATAACGGGCACCAAGCCACTACAAGCTAGGTGTATCAGGCAGGGCACTCAACAAGGCATAATTCCCAACACACAAAGGTATCGACCAACAACCAAAACTCAACTAGGCACAACAGCCAAGGGTACAACTCCAACGGGCAGCAAAGGAAAGCCTATCGTCCAACCAAGCTAGCCTCATCCTATCGGCCAACACCCAAGGCAAAGACCAAGGTGTATCGCCCAACACAACCTCATCATCTTAACTCAAAACTCTAGATCAAAAGAGGGTATCAGGAAACACCACCCCCAAGCCATATCGTGCAAGATACATCCCAACAAGATCATCATCAACCTCAAGCATAAGGGTACCAAACCCTAATTGATCAAGAAAATCGGCTCACCTCTCAACAACCAAGAGAGAGGGGTTTTGCACAACCTCTGTCACAACTCGGGCAACCACAAGGATCAACTTCCACATGGGTCTACATCTACCAAAAAGCTCACCTCTCGAATCCATAGTGAGAGGAGGGTGTTGCTCAAGTAACTAGAACACAAGCTCACCTCTCAACTTAAACGAGAGAGGAGTATTGCCCACATTACTAGAGCTCAAGCTCACTCCTCTAGACTAAGGAGGGAAAGGAGTGTTTCTCAACAAGGAAACCCTAAAACATGGTTCGTCCAACTAGGGTACAAAGGTACAAAACCTCAACCGTAACAACAAGATCACTAACCACAAGATTAAAGGTGCAACAAGAAAGAAACTTATCTTAGAATATACATGGCCGGTTATGATCATATGAAACATACAATGATGTAGAAGAAGGTAGTATAGTTAGGGTTAGGAGTTATGTAACCCGCCTTAAGCAAGATCCAAGCTCCTAGCACCAAGCTACACCTCTGGCCACCTCAAGAGGAAGAAGAAGAAGACTCCAAGATAAAGACCGGCCACCAAGCTTTGCAAAGGAAGAGGTGTCGTGCAACCAAGGGAGAAGGGAACTAAGGAACTAAAGGGATCCTTAGCAAGAGAAAGGGAACACATATATAGGAGAGGATGGAGGAGAAACCAAGGTAAGACAAGGCAAGGTGTCTCCCACCTAGGGACACTTGTCCATGGGCAATGCCACCTCTCTATCTTGCCTTAAACACATGTCCAAGGCCATTGCCACATGCAAGCATCAAGCACCAAGTGTCCACTATGGTGACACAAACAAGGTCAAAGGGGTCAAAAGGGGTCCATGGACGACACACCCCACCACCATGCTCGACACACCTCCTTGGACGACACACATAGGCCGATACAAGGCACTCCTTCCCGACACAAGGTCCAACAAGGCAAGGGCAAGGTTCAAGCAAGGCATCTCAAGGCCCAACAAGCTCATCCAAGCCCAAAGCAACTCCAGCAACGAGCCCAACCCTTCCTCTCAACACTAGAGGAAGCAAGGAGAGAGAGAGAGGAACACTTCTCAAGGTGACAAACTTGCTCTACAACCCTAGACTTGGGTTTATTGCAAGTAGCACCTCCAGCTCTCAACAAAACACAAACAAACCCTAATCACCACTAAAGGTGATTAGCAAGCAACTAAGCACCAGGGTTAAGCAAAGCAAACAGGAAAAGCCCTAAATGGAGGTCAGGGTCCTTACATAATCAATTTCATCAATCTAAAACATTGTATAAATAGATCAAGACTCGTTGAAAGCCAAAAGGATGAAGGTAGATAATAGAAGTATCCAATGTTTTGAGTCTTGATTTTGTTACAAGGTATTGATATATAAAGTAAGAGACATCCAGATTGAACATTGGTTGACGCAAGATCATATATATTATCAAAACTTGTTGGTCCAGAACACTTATTTTGATAAATAAATTCTTGTTGATATAGAATTTGTTAAGGATATTAATTCCAATGGAATGTATAACTTGACATTCGTGTTATTGATGTTTAATTGTATATTAAAGACCTTAATGTACATTAGAAGTATAAGATACTAAGTTACATAAAAATTTTCATAAAAAAAGATCCATTATATAAGGGAAAAGAATGAATATAGATAAAATATCTCTAACATATGAACTCATTGACCATTTGATTACATCAAAAGATACTCCATACATTGATGTATCTATAAATATGACTTATATACTCCATACAACCGTTTATATATCAAGCTGACTCAAAAGAAGATACTTTGTACCTTTCATTTAGTCTTCACTCATATAAGCCTTCCTATTCATTTTATTTACATGCTAATTTTGACCCCTTTCTCTTGAAATGTTCATCCAACCCTTAGTTCTCATTGTCTTGTTCTTCCTTGATTCCTTCAACAATGGTGCAAATCCAAGGAGAAAATGGGGATATGAGAGTATTTATATGTTTCTTGAGTTTCATTTTGATATGTATTAGGAGAACGATAGTGATTAGGATGTTAAGGTATCAATGAAATGTAGGAGAGATTGTGTGAGGAAAAGGAAACAAACATATTTGGGGAAGACTAGAGTTTGATTATAGGATTGTATCTTAGTGGATAAGAGAAACACAACAACCTTCTGGTCATCACCTCAATGGGCAGGGATGGGAGAACCATCACATAATAAGAAGAAGAATATAGAGGAGGTAGAAGAGTTGTAGAAGTGTTTATGGGTGAGGTGGCTCGTCAATAGCCTAGTTGGTATATATATGTTAAGGGGGGACAATTATGGGAAGGTTCCAGGTGGTGGGTTGATCAAAGATGAGGATAAGGGGACATGGAGTTCATCCTGTCATTATGCACTATTTCAAGAACAAAGGAGTTTTTGATGATGATAGGACATTTCATGGTTATTTATTAGATAAGATGGTAGGTTCTATATGTAATCCTTGAGTTGGCAAATCAATCCACCAAGTTTCGCAATCATAGGTGCTCTGATGTGGTTAGGGTGGGCAGCCAAAAACTGCCTCCTGTTCATCCTGACCATGGATACAACCAGATACGGAGGAGGTCATGTCGAGCTATATCCTACCTACCCATGAGTTTTGGGACCTAAAATGTTAGTGGGGACTTATTCGTCAAGTTTGGGAGCCAATCATGGTTGGACATGTCTGACCATGCCATTGGTTTTGGTTGGTTGTTGCCCCCACACTATGATCTACACATGGGGTGATGGGGTAGAGTCGGTTAGATATTGTGTGAGGTGTGTGGAGTAGTGGTTGGGAGAGAAGGCCAATCACATGGAGAGAGAAAGGATATGGGTTGGGGAGAGAGGGGTTCAAATGTGTTGTCCCGAGCTCGCTGTCCCAATGTGTCCCTCTTAATATCATTTGTACGCACACCTCATTGATTTTTTTTAGGGGTGAGTTTTTTGGTAGATGAAGGGTAGAGATTTGGGACACAACAGGGATAGCATGTTCGGTACAATAGATTTGGAAGCGGGAGGGAGAGAATGAGATGAGGGATTGAATAAAGAAGATAATGATAGAAACAAAAATAAATGTGGGGTGGACCATAGAAAATAAAAAATAGACTCTTGAAGCGAGGGCTCTCTGGGGGTTCCTTTTCGAGAAAAAAAGTATAGATACATTGTTTGTAGTATTGAGTATTACCAATAGGTCTTTGTATTCAATTTTAAAAGGGAAATTGGAACTTGTACTTAATTATTGTGCAATGCATCTAATACATTTCTATTTATAACTCCTCCCGCTAATATTTTACAATTATATCAGAGTCCTTTTTTCTAATATTTATTAAATTAATTACCTTTCCACTACTCATATTATTAACTTTATTATTTAACCATTTTTTAATCTTCTTTATTTAACACATAGTTCTCTTTCATGTAGAATATATTGGCCCAAAGCTAATTATTTACACCCACTTCTTTTTGAATATTTTATGTCTGCTCTAGACCTTTTACATTTATAAGTATAATTGTTTTGTTTACTTTTGTCACATATATTTTATATAAAATGTATTCCTTATGATTTGTTTTTTTTAATTAAAATCTACTTTGTATTTGTAATTATGATCAATTTGAATTTTGTTCTTCCTAGTTTATTTTTTTTAAATACGAGTTATCACAACCTTCATTACCACCATCTTCATGTGAACACCCAGCTAAACAAGAAGAAAAAATCATGAAAGACGGTCGTCCCCTTAAGGACTTCATTATTCCAGCTTCTATGAATATCAATGGGGCTATCAATAGCCCACAATCAAGGCAAATAATTTGTCTATCAACTTCACCATTAAATAGATGATACAATAGAATATATTTGGAGGGACGCCAATGGAGGATATGAACGTCCACATTACTGAATTTCTACAATACCTAAGCACTTTCAAGATATATAGAATTCCTATTGATGCAATTTGTCTTCTTATTTTTCCCTTCTATTTGAGAGAGACAAGGCTTAGTTCTCTTCTTTGCCAAGAAACTCCATCAATTGTTTGGAGGAACTCCTCAAGGTTTTCTTATCTAAAAGTTTTCCACCAAGCAAAAGACTACAAAACTTAGGATCCAGCTCACCAATTTTTTTCAAAGGTATGGAGAAACCTTGTATAACAGATGGGAAAGGTTCAAAGTTATTCAAATGTTCACATGTCTTTGTTCACATCATGCTTTAAACAATTGGATTCTTTTATAAACTTTTTATAATGTCTTATTTTACAACATAAGGATATGTATTGATATTGCAGCAACTAAAGCCCTAATGAACAAATCTTACAGGAAAAAGCTTATGACATTATTGTAGACATGACAACTAATCATTGCCAATGAAGTACAAAAAGTAACAACCAACCTTATTCTTCTTCCATTGCTTTGAGGAAGCAATTTCACATACACAATGTTGGTCGAATAGACTTAATTGCAGCAAAGGTGGACACCTTGTCTCAAAAGTTTGAGAAGATAAGAACCAAACCCCCTCATCCAGTCAATCTAGTTTATGAAGAAAGTGAAGTTCCTTGGAAGACATCTTCTTCAAGCTATTCTTCTTTCATTCCACCCAACATACCTTGGAACAGTGTAATGTGATAGGGAATTATGGGAGTGAATAACCTACAATCCATATTCAAATACTTACAAATCGGGTTGGAGAGATCATTCCAACTTCTCCTATCACAACATCAATGCCAAAAATCTCCAACAACAACATGTCCAACAACAACCATTCATTGGGATTGACTACCTATGGGTAACAATCCACTGGGATTTAACATAAATGCAAATAAGAATTTAAATCAGCAACAACCATAGTCAAAGTCCAACTTGGAGTCCCTCCTAGAGAGTTTTGTTTCATCTCAAGTGAACTAAAATGATGAGTTCAGCCAAAATAGACAAATCATGAAGGATGCCATTCACAAACTCTCTTCTAAGTTGGATGTGATTTCTACTCATGCAAAAATGTTAGAGAACCAAATTGTTCAACAAGCCCTTTCAAATTAATCAGAACCTTTTGGTTCATTGCCTAGTCAACAAAAAATGGATCTAAGAGAAACATGCAACTCAGTTACTTTGAAGAGTGGAGCCTTCATAGGAAAATCTTCTTCACCATCAAAGATGATATCATATAAAGTTGTTGACACCAAAGAAAGTAGTGAAATTGAATCTTGGAGGAAGAAATGTGCACATGCTCCACATGATGATTCTTCAAGCAAGCCAAATTCCATTTTACAAAGACTTGGCATATTTTTTGAAACGCCTGATCCGTTCCTTGCCACACCATGATGATCTGCCGAACTGATTCCACAAACGTCGCAAACCGTTCCCAGTTCTCCAAAGCAGAAATCGGTGTCGTCAGCTCATCACTCAGACCCTTCTCGAAACGCCTGATCTGTTCCTCGTCTGTTGCCGCCATGTGAGGACAAAACCTCAACAGATCCATAAACTTGGCTTCGTACTCGGTGATGTTCATCGTTCCTTGCCGCAACTTCTCAAACTGACTGATCTTCTCATCCAGATACGTCTTCGAAAAGTATCTGGTGACGAACTCACATCGAAACACTTCCTAACATATCACCTCACCAGGCCGCTTCTCTTCTTCGATGGTCCACCAGTGACCAGCACTACCTTTCAGAAGGTAGACAGCATGCTTTACCTTGTCTGCTTCGGGGATGTCAAGGATCTGGAAAGCCTTCTTGAGACTTGTCAGCCACATATCTACATCCGCTGGATCAGCCATTTCAGCATAATCTGAAGCTCCAACTCGGCGAAGCCGCTCGAAGGTCTTCCCAATACCCGATGCTTCTCCATGGGGAACATGTGCTCACGGAGGAGGCACTGGTAATCGCTCAACCATGAGATTCATCATAGCCATTAACTGCCCCATAAGCTGTTGGTAAGTAGGATGTTCAAGTATGGGTGGGTTAGATTGGGGAACCTCAGGCACCTGATCTGCATGTGCCTGTCCACCTGCTCCATCAACCGATGCAGCATCACTATACTCAGTAGAGTGTTCTTCATGGTTTCCAGACATCTTGACTTTTCTTCCGCTGAGGGCAGAAGATATTGTAAGAAAACCTGGACACTCATAAGAACAGACTCACCCTAGTCCTAAATCCCTGTAGACTCAGCGAACCTAAAGATCTGATACCAAAACTTGTGGCAACACATCCCATTATCACACAGATAACGAGGTGTTACGCGAAAATGTGCGGAAAACACCATAACCACAGATTATAAAAACACGGGTTAATTAAAACCGATTGCGGAAAACTGATAAACTGTGAAACTATTACTTTTCGGTCCTCATCCTACACAGAAAAATGTCATATATATACGCATACACGAGATCTGATATGTGTCCACAGCTCAAGAACAGCTGTTCATCCATCACATGAGTTCACCACCTGTTCATATACATAAAGGCCCACATCCGGCCAACAGTAGGATATACAAACATCATCGATCGATCATCGTGAAACATCATCAAAACACTGCCAAGGACCTGAGAGTACAGGGATGACTCTAGACTCTACTACAAAACATCCAAAACAGCAGCATGTCTGTCACTTGCCTTCTACTGCTCCTCAAGCTGCTCGGCCGCAACTCCACGACCACAACCACGTCTACCTCGACCACCTAAAAAGGGTGTAAACCAGCAGAGTGAGACAATTGAACAATTGTCCCAGTGGGAAACATAGCTCCCCACCGCAACTATAGGACCTCAGCAAGATAGACTATAACAGCAGATATCTAATAACAGGTATAACAAGAGCAGTCTATATAAAATGGATTATTCTTACCGACAAGCTTACCCGCTATACAAAAGCATATAACCAGATATATCTCAAGGAATATGATTAGCAAGATAAGATGTATCCCTATGTAACATGATTATCAGAACAAGATATAAGGTCACATAACCTGCTTATCAAGATCAGACATATTATCACATAATCATGCAAGATATAACAAAGATATTACACAAACAAGGCCTCAACCAATGTTTCGTGTTCATCCTAAGCAATAAGTACTAAACTGCTGTATTACATATTATTATGCACCGAGGATTTGAACCGTACCGTTCAGATCCAACCTTCGGTTACAAAACCCAAGCCGGTGCCATACAAGGTCAATGGAAAAGCCGGACTCCACGACCTCCCACCTCGTGGTCAGTACACGAGTACAACACAAGCAGGACCGCAGTCACATGCTGAAGTGGTCTAAGCCACAGGGTCAGCTCCATAGGCTACCCTCACTCTAGCTCGCCTTGGTACAGGTCTCGGCGCTAGTAAAACTGAGCCACGGGCCTATTCACCGTGCTCTGAGCCATGAACGTATTCATGCTCTTCACATCACATATCCTGAGCCATGGGCCTGTTCACCATGCTCTTTATACATATATGAGTCTGTAACCGAAGTTACACTCCTACCTCCTCATTTTCAGGCTAGGAGCAACCTACACATATTCAATAATATGCGCTTCCAGGTTAACCCGTAGGAGAACCTGTTTCACCATCACCAAGTCCTGACGATGATGGATCTATGGCCAGGGCAAACTACATGATATATTTCTCTGTGATTAATTAGTATCTTTTAGATGGATTGCAGGATTCAACCAAGTTGTATAACATGCAAGATATAATAGAAAGTAAACAACATTATACTATTATTTAATCACATCAACCTGATCCATCACAAGGATCCAACATCACATGTTACCACTTGGCCTCTTGCCAACCATCCAGATCCATCTCGAGGATCATCACATACCATGGGATCTCAATCCCTTATCATGTACTGTCAATGCCTCTCAAGGCTCACATCATCATCATGGAACTTAACACATTATGCATATTATCTCATTAATCAGAGTAATTACCAAGTGATGTTACTCATCACATGTGTCTCATAGCCCTTTCATGGCTAATCATCACATGCATGGTTAGAATACTCAATAATTATAGCTTCAATCATAAGGAATATGCTACTATCATGAAATGCCATTCAAGATACTCTACTTATCATTCTTACCCTATTTGGTAATCAAGTCACATCATTAAAAAGCCATATACATGCTTACTCTTATCTCAAGATTATACAAGTAATCAAGGTGTCCAAACATACAGAACAAGTACTATTGTTACCACCACCATTATGTCACCATCCACTATCATCATTATTATCATTATTATCATTATGCAAGCTACTAGTGTAACTATCACCATTCTCATTTAACAATTAAGTACGAGGATTACTTCATGCATATCATTACTACCATTATTGTCATCATTATTATGATCAACATTATTACTATCATCTTCTTTATTATTAACAAATAAGCATAAGGATCACATCATGCATCTTATTACCATTTCCTTCCTCATTACCATCACTACTACCATTATCATCATTACCCCCATTATTAGTATTGGCATCATTACTAGTATTAGTACTGTTATTATTGCAAGGCATCATACTCATTGTTGTTATTACTAACAAGACACCACCATCGTTTATTGGTGCATAGCTAACCACTTCCTCATCACCAAGGGCCGTTACTATAGGATTACAAGACTCTCACTATAACTCTTATCAACCCTCACTATAACCTATCATAGCCTATCGGCCGACACACACTCAACCTAGGCTATCACCCACCTTAGCTATCGGCCATCATGGGTGTCGGCCAGCATGGTTATCGGCCACCATGGCATGCATGGCCTATCGTTCAAGACAAGGAAACAAGCCACACATGGCCATGTCGTCCGACACCAACAACCATCAAGCTTGACAAGGCTATATCGGCCAACACCTCAAGATGTATCGCCCAACAACATCCAACGGCCAACTCAACCATATCGACCAACTCGACCATATCGGCCAACTCCTCACTAGCTTGACCTATCGCCCAACACAAGAGCACTCACCATGTCACCCATCACAAGGTACCTATCTCGCCCAACACCAAGACAAGGGAGGGTCTCGGCCAACTCAAGAACAAGGGTGTTTCTTATCATAGGAACCATATCGCCCAACATGGTTACCATGTCGGCCAATGCCCATGCTAGGTCAACCTATCGTCCAACCCTAATCGTATATGCCATACATGGCCCTATCGTCCACTACATGGACAAGGAGATCACCCAACTCAAGGGCACCCACCATATCGTCCATCCCAAGGTACCCATGTTGTCCAACAAGGGTCACTATATCGGCCAACACCCACACTAGCTCACCCTGTCGCCCAACACAAGGGCAAGGGTATCGCCCATCACCAAGAACACCTTCCATGTCGACCAACACAAAGAACACCACTATGTCGCCCATCACAAGAAAAAAGGTGTTTATTAGCACAAGGACCATGTCACCCAACACACTCAAATAAGAGAGGGTATCGCCCAACTCCAAGAGCACTCACCATGTCGCCCAACAAGGGTCACCCTCAACCTCCGACGTAAGGATACGCAAACCCTAGAAAGCAAGGTGCACAAAGGAACCCTAAACCCTAGAGGGGGATCGGCCACCAAAGGTACACAAGCAAGGTATAAAAGCAAGGAACTAAGCTGAGCTACTAACATGCAACAAGATCATAGCTAGAGGTAAAGGAGTTAGGGTTAGAAGCTATGCAACCCGCCTCAAGCTCCAAGCTCCAAGGGAGAAGATGCACTTCAAGCTCCAAGGGATGTCGTCCACCAAAGCTGATCCAAGATAGGGTATCGGCCACCACTGCAACTCCAGGAGAGTGTCTTGGCCGACACAAGCAAGAGAGGGAGGAGTGTCATGCACTCAAGGTGGAGGAGAGACCAAAAGAGAAAAAGAAACTAAGGCAAGGGAAAGAGCTACCTATATAGAAAGAAGGGGAGGAGAAACCAAGGTAGATCCATGCTAAGTGTCGTCCACCCAAGGGACACTTGTCCTAGGGTTCAAGCCAACACACTAGCACACCAAGAGACACTTGTCAAGGATATACACCAAGTGTCCACCAAACATGGTCAAGGTTGGACCAAGCAACATGGGCGACACAACTAGCAGCTCTGCTGGGCGACACACACTACTCCAGGTCAACACACCACCTCTAGGTCGACACACACTCTCCCTTGGGCGACACAAGCTGGTCTTGGCCGACACAAGGCTCAAGCAAGCCCAAACAAAGCACCTCAAGGCCCAAACAAGCTCAAGCAAGGCCCAAGAAACTCAAACAACAAGCCCAAGCCTTCCTCTCAACCCTAGAGGAAGCAAAGAGGGGAAAACATCTCACAAGATGGCAAACTTGCACACAAAACTCTAGACTTGGGTTATTTGCAAGTAGCCCCTCGAACTCTCAACAAAGCACAACAAAAACCCTAATCACCACCCAAAGGTGATTAGCAAACATCAAACCACCAAGGTTAAGCAAAACAAATAGGGTAAACCCTAAACGCAGGTCAGGGTCCTTACACTAAGCATGACTATGAAGACTTGTTCTTGTTTGGGTAAAAAAATGATTTCCTTTTGGATAAACCGTTGTACTCATTGAGATAATATTTGAATAACTCTAGCATGCACATTTAGCAATTTAATGAAAAACTTGGTCAATCTCTTATTTTGCCTTGATATTTTTCCTCTAGCATGTTATTCATTCCTCTCACTCGGTTTCGCTGCATTAGTGTAATGAACATTACAAACTTGTGTAGCGTTATGGATGATTTTCCCAAATCTATAGTTTGTTTTCAACCACCCTTTTTAATATAAAAAATCATATAGAAGAATTCCAGGTTTTGAGTCACCTTTCTGCATGACAGTTCTACTTGTTGGAAAATTTAACTAGAATAAGGTTGTGAGGTTCCAAAGTGGGACTCAGATTGTGTAAAAAGGGTATCTCAAATAAAATCCTAGATCCATACAAAACATGACTAAGTCACCCAGATAACCTCTAAACCCAATGAAGGTTAGGAATTATGTCAGAAAGATGATTAATAAACCCGAAATGACATTTGATGTGCTCATAATTCTACATTAGCAGCCCAGTATCACACCTCAACATCTTAAATTTAAATTTAAATTCTTATGAGGAAGTCATTGTAGAATTCTTGATGTCAAAATGGAATTTAAAATTTATTCATATTTATAATCACAAGAGTTTGGTTGCATATTCACTATAAAGATGATTAAGTCACCCAGATAACCTCTAAACCCAATGAAGGTTAGGAATTATGTCAGAAAGATGATTAATAAACCTGAAATGACATTCGATGTGCTCATAATTCTACATTAGCAGCCCAGTATCACACCTCAACATCTTAAATTTAAATTTAAATTCTTATGAGGAAGTCATTATATAATTGTTGATGTCAAAATGGAATTTAAAATTTGTTCATATTTATAATCACAAGAGTTTGATGCCACAATGTTGTACCTACAATTCAAACCATGAAACAAGTCAAAAACTAAAAGGGTGAAAAATCTAGCATGATTAAAAAGTGAGTTTTGGGTGAAATTGATTTTGAAATGCAACAAAAATGGTTCAAAAGATGATATAAAATTTGCACATCAAATCCCCATGAGCTTAAACCATAACACATGTACATAGATGAAAGATTCGAATATCACATACATCAATTTAATGAAACATTCTTTCAATGCAATTTGACCACTTTGATGAACTTAATTTCAATCTTGACTATTTCAAAAGAATTCATTTATAGTTGCAATATCTTCACAATGATTGGCATACTATTATTAAATTCTTCTATTTCATTAAATTGATGTATGTGATATTCGAATCTTTCATCTATGTACATGTGTTATGGTTTAAGCTCATGGGGATTTGATGTGCAAATTTTATATCATCTTTTGAACCATTTTTGTTGCATTTCAAAATCAATTTCACCCAAAACTCACTTTTTAATCATGCTAGATTTTTCACCCTTTTAGTTTTTGACTTGTTTCATGGTTTGAATTGTAGGTACAACATTGTGGCATCAAAATGGGGAGAAAAATATCATCATATCATCCACTGACTCATCCCCAACAATCAACATTTTGAATAGATCAATGTTGTAGAAAATAATCAACAACATGCCATGTTGAGATATTGACATGTTATGTTTTCAACAACTCATCGTGTTGAGATATGAACACCTCATATTTTCAACAACACGTCGTGTTGAGATTTCAACGAGCCTTGTCACAATGTAGATCTGGATCCAAAGAATTTAGGAGTTATTGAATCCCAGCAACACATTGTGTAGACATAACAACACACCATGTTCACTCGCTCTAGAATTTTCCAAGACTCCCAACACATTGTGTCATCTTTAATTGAGGTAGTTCCACTTCAAAATTTACAAGGAACATGTGGTGTTAACTTGCCAACATGCCATGTCACATGTAGTTTAGGTTCAAATCAGGAGAAAACCACTCCACACTTTTAAATACAAATGAGAACCAGCTTGGAACGGTTGTCATGGATCATTTGACGCAAAAACAACTAGAGCAGAGCCCAGAGGAGTTGGAGGCAAGTTTAGAGAAGATAGATTGGTTACTCGAGTGAGAACCATCATCTCTCCCAATTCTTCTTCAAAAATTGCATTAGAGATCTTCGTTCTCCTTTACAAATGCTTGTGAGAGAAGATTGTTGGAGAAACTATTGTGACAAGGAAAAAATTGTGACTTCTAACTGGAGTTCTTCTACATTCTATTACTTATTTAGAGATTTTTGCTCTTTCCTCTCATAACTATGTCATGAGTGATTTTCTATTGTTTGTATCTACATTTCATAGCCATGGACGAGTATATCTCTTGTTCTTGGCCATAGGGGAGTAACTCCCATGTCATAACTATGTTGAACACATTTTATATATAATGCTAGTTATTTTACTGTTCTAAGGTCCATTCGTGTTGATTTCTTCTTACAAGTTTGTTTGGCCACTTTGTGTGTATGATTTATACTCTTTATATAATCTAGAGAGATACGGAGATGAGTAAGGAGATGTACCTTAGGTACACTACCTTGACCACGAGAGTGGTTGGGATGTGTTGGGGAATAAAGTTTTGTAGTCTGAATCTGAGTATATCCACAAGAGTGGTATACAAAGTTAGGCTTGGCCTACACTACCGAGAGTTGGGTATATGATAGAAACCTCCCTTATATTATTTCTAGTATTGTTGATTTTCATTGTTCTTCATGTATGATGTGGATGTCAAACCTTATTCTCAAGATCTTCTCATATGAGGGTAATGTTGAACCAAATGATCCCTATTCTAATTGTTTTATCTATAGTTAACCTAATCTACTTGTAAGAGACCAAATCACCTTGTGTAAAATAATATAGATTGTTGAAATTTACTACTGTTGTATTTCACAATGCTCTGCTCCTTGGACAATCTTGATTATACTACATGTCATATATACTTGTGGGGTAGTGTTTGAGTTATAAATTTAAGACTTGTGCACACAGTTAACAGTGTGTTGATCTTATACAATTCCCTAAACATACATGAGATATCATCTACATATTAGAACCAACAAGGATACAACCTACCCAGCTATCTAAACAATGATAACCTCATCTGAAACAAACTCAGTGACAATCGGATTCTTGTAGTTATGGAAAACAAAAACGTGATGGCGCATGAGAATGAAACATTGTAGACCAAAATTGGTGATCCTAGACTTCTATAATGTAGCAGAGAAAGCCATGATACCAAAGGAGTTCATGGGAGACGAGGAAGACAAGTTCTCTAGGATGATGAAACTTCCTCTACTCTACAAGGAGGAGTAACCTCTACGCGCCTAAGACTCACCAAAGATGAAATATACCTAGTTTATAGTGGATTGCATTAAGGTTCATGTCCAGATCTTTATAGAGGGAAACATGTGCTACATAGTTCTTCCACATCACTTCTTTTAGATCAAGATTTTCCTCCTACCTTAGGCTCTTATCAGCAACTAGCTTTTTACTACAATGATGAAATGGTGGATGCAATTAAGAATACTCATGCTCATTCATTCAGGGATGATGTTGCGAGATACATTGGTACTCAATAAAATAGGTTTATCCTTGTTGAACGTTCAAAATATTTTATTCTAAAGGATGTTTCATTAGTATACAATCATGGATTCCCATAATTAATGATTGAATCCAGAATCCTACGCTACTCTCGAAAAACTTTAGAGATATGTTGTTGTTGCGAAGCTTATTGGAAAGAACATTGGATCCATGTTATTTTTTATCATCATCACCTATTGTGGCATCCAATTAGTCATTGGAGGGCATATGAGCTCATTTTGAGTTATTTTCTTATTCAAGCATCTTGTGAGGAAGACTTCCTAAACGCCATAACATGAGCTGGGCTATCTTTGGTTGCAGACTTGTGATATGGCAATGGATTGAATCCTTCCTTTTGTCAGCCTTACTTTCTACATTTTTGCTTGGGAAAGAATTATTGATCTTATGATAAATCTCTTAATCAAGTGATTTTTGAGAATATTGGTGCATCATTGGGCAATCTAACTACGGTGGATGAACACACCACAAGTTGTAGAAGGAGTCATTTTTTCACATTGGATTTTGAGATAGATACAACAATCCCAATTTTGTTGAAAGTTGTCATCAACATATAGGGTTTTGTGTAGAGCATGAGACTATCCCGAAGGTGTGTCTTGACATATCTAGTGGGATTGTACTATTGATATCCTACCTACAAATATGAAAGAAATTGTCAACAACATTGTTGATTCCGATGTCAAATGGGATGAAGACGAATATAAAGATTAACGGAAGATCTTCTACGGAAGAAATATTCACTCTAGCATCCACAACATAACATCATCAACAAATATCTCACTAAGGATAAACCTCAATGACAAACCAACAAATGTGATGTTCAGAATGAAGGTGATGATATGGAGTTTGATGACTAACGTTACTACACCTAATGTTGAACCAACTATAACTACTCCAGTAGTCATATTGTGCAGTATTACTTCAAGAATCAATAGAGATGAACACTAATAGTTATCATATGGTGATCAACCTTGGTATCAATGAAGCCATTATACATCCGAAAGAATAGTTTTGATATAAACCGAAATACCTCTTGTAATTATACATGTGATGATCATGCCCAATAAATAGACCCACCCAATCAATCATCAAGTTAAGTTGGAATATGGGCAGAGAAACGATAGTAGCAGTATAAAGATGGAATTGATGCCTTACCTTACAAGAATTTATGCAAGGAGAAATTAATAGGCTTTAGCTAATACAGATACACCAAGTATCTAGAGGACAAGGATGCTTGCTGAGTTAAGACATAAAGATGATAAGTTCAAGCAATTTCAGTGTTACCAACTTCGCTTTGCGTGGTTACTATTTCATTGCCATAATTATTGCAACAATTCAAGTTTTGATTGATACTGTATTTGTTATTGTGAGTACCCTCATCATACATATGACTAGGGCTGAAGGATGTGAATCTTCATCTAATTTATTTGGAGTTTGATGATCCCAATCCTAGTAGTTTTGACTTTGGAGTTTGATGTTGTCACATGGTTTAGAAGTTTACATTTCTTCTATAATTTTAATAAGTATTGTAATGGGCAACATTAATATGTTCCCAATGACTCATTGTATTACTCTTAATCTCATGGCTTTTAGAGAAGCTTTTAAGTAAGGCTAACAACCTTTTCAAAAAAAAAGACTATAACACGTAAAGTATTACCAACGTAATGACAACCTTAGTCATCTCTTTCACATGTGGTTGTGGTCTAGATATTTGCCTTTTATATCTCTATCTTTAAACACTCCATGTTACCTTCACCTCTAGATTCAGTGTTGGCTTTACCTCTAGGTTCAACCCTATCTTTGTGCTTTCGTGAATAGGACCAATCTCTGGGCTGTTGTTTCTTTCATAAGATGGTATAAGGAGTTGGAATCAGATCAGGGGCATACCAATAAAAAGATAAAATTAAAATACTAGACTTTTATATTTCAATCTGAATACATGATTGGTTGAGTTTCTCTTGGGAAAACTCAATCGACAAATAGGTTAGGGAATTATTAAAAATTCTGAAATTTTGCAAGAGTGCTCAAATTTGAGATATCCAAAATATATCAAATTTCAACTCAATCAAAGTTACACATAAAATACTAAAAATCATGTAGTGAGCCACTATACTTATCCAATTGCGTATTCATATGTTATCAAAACCCTAATTTTTGGCAGATTAGGGGTTTCAATTCTTAAACCCTAATTATGTGAATCAAAGTATGATTAAACCTTATCGTTATATTTAAAACATCAAAACTTAACTACCATCATTAATCTAGCTTTAAACAATATTCAAGCTGGTTAAACATGCAATCAATCAAGTTAACCCTAATTAAATGGTTAATCTGAAAATGGGTCATTACAATCAAGCTCAAGATCACCACATGCCAGGCACCAAAGCTCCAAGATCACCACCTCTTCAAGATCCACCAAGCTCAAGACCGAAATCAAGAAAGACGAGAGGAGAAAGAGCTAAAAGAGATACTTGCATGTAAAAGAGAGAGCTTATACACTCAAGGGGGTAGGAGGGAGGTAAAGATATGAGGGATCAAGGTATGAGAACATCAAAAGGACACTTGTCCCACAAAGGATCAGCCATGAAACCACTCTAAACATGTATGCAAGAAAGGGTGGTAAGAACAAGGTAGCGTAGTGACCACTTAGGTCCACTACACTCCAAGGTCGCAATAAAACCAAATGAACAACATGTAGCGACCACTATACTAGGTCATCAAAGCCAAACAGTCACAACACTCCATTAAAGACAAACCCTAGCAACCCAAAACACTAGCCCAAGGAACTAAGGTCACAACAAACATCACCCAAGGAAGTGTTGCAGTCGCAACACTTCAAAACCTTCACACAAGGCCGATACACCATCAAACTCAAGCATCCATGCAAAGCCATGCAAACCCTAATATCATCTTAAGAAGCCACCTCAACAACCAAGACCCAACAAGGCTCTCCTAAACATCATTCTCTCTCTCATGATGCCAAAGCACAAAAGGCACAACCTACATGTGACAAATTGCAAGATAGACCCTCAACATGGGTAAATTGCAACTCGCTCCAAGACAAGCATAACTAGATCAACATTAACCAAACGGGACCAACTGAAAACATAAACTTGTCACATGTTATTAAGGCATCTCAAGAGATTAGATTATGGGTTAAGCATCTTATTTAAGCAAAGCAAGCACAAACAAGCACAAGCAAGCACAAGCTAGGTCACGGGCCTTACATTTATCATGACCTAAACTAAACCAAATCCACTATGATATTTCAAAATATTTGTACGGTCCTGGATCATGACCTAAAAATGGACCAAACCCACAATGATATTTCAAAATCCTTTTTTGTTCCTGGATCATGACCTAAACTGAACAAACCCACGATCACATTTCCAATTTCTTTGGCATCCTAGACTATGATCTAAAAATGGACCAATCATATGCTTTATCTTCCAATCTCTTTTGGGTCCTAGATCAAGAACATAAACTAGACCACATGCCCTATCTTGAGTAGGTGCCTTTCCTTCTAATCACTATTTCTACTTTAAGGTAGGCATTCAGGCCAAAACCCTATATTCATATAGTCATCTATGCTAAATCCCTATTCTCAATGGGCATACCCCAGGCTACTCTGACAATCTGATGAGTCCTATATGGAATATGCATTCTTTATGAACCAAGTCATATCCTAAATAGACATCTACATTCAAGCACTATCCTGAATAGGTGTCTCCTTGAACTCAAGCCCTACATTCAGGTAAGTAGACCCGAAAAATCCCTACAGTTGAGTGGTCACTCCTCGTGAAAGCCCTATCAACATATAGGAACCTCGATCAAGATCCTACATACAATAGTCAAACCCTG